>JANFOE010000494.1:2500-1202500 GCA_025667525.1 Glebionis coronaria
ATAGTGTAATAAACTAATGCTAACTAATGTATATGCACAAAGAATAAAGAATGTAAAGAGTTAAGGGTAAAGAAAGATCAAACCAAACACCAAGGATTTATAGTGGTTCGGCAACGAAGCTCACTCCTCGTTCCTACTCCACTCCTCGAGTACTCCTTACTCGAGAGTTCACTACACAACAAGCTCCTTATGGTGGAGAAAACCGTACACGTTGCTTAACCAATTTCTGACTCTAAGCTAAAAGTCGAGCCCTAATCATAGCTAGGACCAATCTACACAACTATACTTAGTACATACACAACTTCCAAATAGAAACAACTTCTTAGATCTTCACAACTATGACACAACAAAAAATGTATAAGATTTGATCTTCAAAGGGTCTTTGGTGGTGGACTCAACACTTCACAAGGATAGTGTTCTTCTCTTTGCACTTGAAGAGGAAGGGATGGATGAGATAGATTCACTTCTAAACAAGTAGTAATCAATCAAATGATCAAGGATTTGAGTGATTTAAGAAGTATGTTTGAATCTGGAAATTTATGTGCAAAAGAGGTGAAGAGAAAATCTGAGAAAGGTCCACTATTTATAGGACAAAGGGCCAACGGCTATATCTGCCCGCATTTCCTTATCTTAGCTGGCGGTACCTTATCGATAAGGAACTGTTGGGTCAAAAGTTGATGAGTCAAATCACTATAGAAACAAGAAGGACCAAATATGGCATTAGGAGAAACTTCAAGCTGGTGGACAAAATACAAGAAAGTTTCCCCTGCTACAAAACTTTCCACTGCTGTGAAGATTCCCCTGCCATGTACTAAAAACATGGAGATTTGGTCAAGTAGTGATAAGAATGAATAATTCTGTTTTGATTTAGTCATTATTATCTTATTTAGTTTCCATGTATCCCTGGGTTCCTTAAGTTATAAAAGGAACACCAGACCGTAGGTTTTATTCATTCATTCATACTACTAAAATATAACCTACGGAGTCTTTGATCTCTAGGCATGGGATTCAATGTATACATGCCTAGAGTGGTTTGTGTTAATCATCAATAATACAAACCCTTTGGGAATTATTCGTCTTCTTAAACATCTTATTCTAATCATTTCTCTATTCCGCTATGATTCATTATATGAATAATGGTTATCCTAGATAAAACGATTTTGACTGTTTGAGTCTAACGATCTTGGATCAACAAGTGGTATAAGAGCGGGTGGCTCTCGATATCTAGGAAAATAAAGATGTTTTCGTGTTCGTGTTTGTTGTTGTGAAGATATAGGGTTTATTGTAAAACCCTAGGCAATTATTGGTGAAGCTGTGCTTAATAATAATTGTTACGGTTTATTGTTGCTGTCAAGAAAACAAAGCAGTCGGTTTGGAAAATAACATGGGTCCAATTGTTAGTTCACATAAAGAATGATAGTGATTTTATGAGCAACAGTTAAGAGACAAGAAAATGTACGAAGGTTGGAGATCACGTGGGTGTTCACATAATTGTGCTTGTGTTAAAGCACAAAAACACAAAATGTACAAGTAATTGTTAATTGTGATCCCAAGACACATGAGATGGTCTTTCGAAGAAAAAAAGGGCGAAAGGGACGTGCATTGACTAAAGTGACGAGAGATTGAAAATTGCCAATGAAATCACGTTGGTATGATCACTAAATGTGATTATTTTGCTCCAAGGATACTAATTAAGAAAAGATGTGCTTTTCACGTGTAAAAGAAAGAGCAATGAGACGTTTTACTTTATGAGCAAACACTTTGGTCATTGTGGGACCATTTACTGTGTATAGCAGGTATGTATCAATTGGTTTCATATTATGGGAGTGTGGGTCATCCTTGAAATAAACGAGTGCAGATTTCTGTGCACAAAGGATGTATGACATTATTGTGCAAAGTACACAGTAGGGTATGATATTTAGTTCCACATGTTTTTGTCATTTAATTTTCTGTTATAAATTCATTCCTACTTTATGTGGGTTTGGCACAGTTAATAACAAAAACAGTGGCATTAAAAGTTCCCCTGCTTTTGAAAAAGTTCCCCCTGCTTTCATTAAAAGTTTCCCCTGCTGCGATTCTCCTGCCTTCAATAGTCCCCCCCTGCTTTCATTAACAGATTCCCACTGTTTTTGAAAGTTCCCCCTGCTGTCAGATATGAGTTTTGGGACTGCAAGGTTTTGGAGTTTGATATATTCACAACAACTGGTCTTAAAGGTATAAAAGGCTTTCATATTGATTGTTTACATGATCAGGAAGGTAATTGACTATTAACTATTTGAAGATGAAGTAGAATTGGTTGAGTATGTGTTTTATTCATGCTTTATTCCGTAATGATGCATTGACAAAAATACGCAAAGGTATGAGATTTTTCTTGGGTTGCTCTATTCTCATATTGATATGATGTTGGTTTTTGTTAAGGGTCTAATACCCTCCCTATACATCTTGATATGTATACGTTCGCTGTTATGGGGATATTACATGGTATAATACACGGATTCAGGTTTCTCAACTACTACATCAAATAGGTGATACTGAATTTTCTTCGCTTATGATTATTACTTTCAAAAGCCTACTGAATTGAAGATTCATCAATGACTAGCACAATTTTAGGGGAAGCTCATTTGCTAAAGTGTTAGTCATTTCCATATGACATTGAAGTGAAGCTTTTCGCTACTACTTATTGGTACTACGACAACTAATGTGAGTATCTACTACTTAAAATCATTTTTTATTAGGATGCTTGTGCCTATGTGCTTCATGGAGGGTATTTTAAAAAGTGGAATGCTTCTGTTAGAAGTATGGTATTGATTAGTAGTAATTAAAAATCAAGGTTGTTCATATAGAAGACCCCTATTTGATCATGTCAAAAAGGGGAAGTTATCTACAAAGAATATTCAGCCTGTTGATCTTTTGATGTTGTATGCTTAAGGGGAAGTGTTTTGACATCATCAACTAGGGGAAGTTTGTTGGGTCAAAAGTTGATGAGTCAAATCACTATGGAAACAAGAAGCACCAAATATGGCATTAGGAGAAACTTCAAGCTGGTGGACAAAATACAAGAAAGTTTCCCATGCTACAAAACTTTCCACTGATGTGAAGATTCCCCTACCATGTACTAAAAATATGAAGATTTAGTCAAGTAGTGATAAGAATGAATAATTCTGTTTTGATTTAGTCATTATTATCTTATTTAGTTTCCATGTATCCCTGGGTTCCTTAAGTTATAAAAGGAACACCAGACCGTAGGTTTTATTCATTCATTCATACTACTAAAATGTAAACTACGGAGTCTTTGATCTCTAGGCATGGGATTCAATGTATACATGCCTAGAGTGGTTTGTGTTAATCATCAATAATACAAACCCTTTGGGAATTATTCGTCTTGTTAAACATCTTATTCTAATCATTGTTCTATTCCGCTATGATTCATCGTATGAATAATGGTTATCCTAGATAAAACGGTTTTGACTGTATGAGTCTAACGATCTTGGATCAACAAGTGGTATCAAAGCGGGTGGCTCTCGATATCTAGGAAAATTAAGATTTTTTCGTGTTCGTGTTTGTTGCTGTGAAGATCTAGGGTTTATAGTAAAACCCTAGGCAATTATTGGTGAAGCTGTGCTTTATAATAATTATTACGGTTTATTGTTGCTGTCAAGAAAACAAAGCAGCCGGTTTGGAAAATAACGTGGGTCCAATTGTTAGTTCAAAGAAAGAATGATAGTGATTTTATGAGCAACAGTTAAGAGACAAGAAAATGTACGGAGGTTGGAGATCACGTGGGTGTTCACATAATTGTGCTTGTGTTAAAGCACAAAAACACAAAATGTACAAGTAATTGTTAATTGTGATCCCAAGACACATGAGATGGTCTTTCGAATAAAAAAAGGGCGAAAGGGGCGTGCATTGACTAAAGTGACGAGAGATTGAAAATTGCCAATGAAATCACGTGGGTATGATCACTAAATGTGATTATTTTGCTCCAAGGATACTAATTAAGAAAAGATGTGCTTTTCACGTGTAAAAGAAAGGGCAATGAGACGTTTTACTTTATGAGCAAACACTTTGGTCATTATGGGAACATTTACTGTGTATAGCAGGTATGTATTAATTGGTTTCATATTATGGGAGTGTAGGTCATCCTTGAAATAAACGAGTGCAGATTTCTGTGCACAAAGGATGTATGACATTATTGTGCAAAGTACACAATAGTGGTCATATCTGGTTTAAAAAATATCCTGATAGAATATTCCTAACCAAATAATAATATGCCATTTTCAAATTTTCAAATAATTAATTTAATAAAACATTTTCTTAAAAAGAAAGTTTAATAAAAACTTGTCACCTTAATAAAAGTGAGTTTTAAGAAAAGATTAAATCACTTGATCACTGGATTAAGGTTAGTACTTGTTTATTCATACCTTAAGTGAAAATGGGTAAAATGAAAAATACTTGAACTCAAGAATTCGTTTTTTGTTGTTTTCGTAAATGCTTGTTTTTACATATTGTCGTAATCCAAATTAAACGAGACCGAAAAATGCAAGTAACGTTTTTAGGCATTATTACATTAACAATCTCCCCCTTTTTGATTCCGACAATACATAAACTCAATCACACAAAAACAAGATTTTCGAAGACGAGTTTATTCATTTCTCCCCCTTTGTCGAAGCAAAAAGGTTGCACAAGTTGGTGTTGAAGAGACGGACTTTGCAAAGACTCCCCCTTGGTGCTTACTCCCCCTTGCTTGGGGCACCGAGGAATCGAGATATGGTGACAAGCTACATAGAAGGGTTAGTTGAACAAAAGAGATAACCAACAAGAGATAGCTATAGGTCACAAAAAAATAAAAAGAGAAGAAAACACAAAGACTAAGATCCAAGTGAAGTCATATAAAATATAAAGAATCATAGAAAGATGTATGAAAGAGGAAACAAGCCAAAAGCATAAATCTAAACCTAGTTAATCTAGAATTCTAAGATTCGCTTGAATAAGGTGTCTTGTGGATAAGCAACCAATGCTTATATGAAAGACAAGGTAGTGGCGGAAGGTGGTGGTGGTGGCGTGGTGGAGATCTCATAATCAAAGTGAAGAGGAGGCTTAATTAGGAGACTCTTGATGTAGCTCAACTCCTCATAGATGTGCGCCATAGCAAGATGTTGATATTAAAAACAATGACAATATGTCCCATGGTGCATGACATTTTCATGAGAAGGAGGAAGAACACTAAAGGGCGGCGGTGGAAGAAAAGATGTTCCACAATCAACATTCTTGGTAGGAGAAATGTGATTAAGAGTGTTCTTGGGTGAATTTGGATTGAAAGTGTTCTTGGGTGAGTTGGGATTGAAAGCAATTGGGGAAAATGGAGGAGGATCAAGGCTTTCATTAGGAGAATAAGACATTTTGGGATGTTAAGTATGGCAAAATGCTTATGGTTAAATAGGGAAGGCTCAAGGTATTTTTAGGGTGGTCAAAGGGTTGAAACAAAGATTCCCAAAAGTGTTGGAACAAATTTGGAATTTCAGTAATACCCGAAAAAGGAAGCACTGTACGCGGTTCCTTATTGCTTTCGGCGGTTCCTTATTGATAAGGGACCACGGTTCATATATGGAACCGCCTACAGAAGCTGTGTTTTGGTGGTGAAGGAAGATTTTTCAGCAAATCTTATTTTTATAGTCTAACTTATCATAGGGATATGCTTAAAAGCAAAGATAGACAAAGAGAACACATACTAACTCACCAAATAGGGATTTGACCAAAATGCATGGATTTTAAAATAAAATCGATGTTGAAGGTGTGTAAAACAAGACCTTAAGTCATGACACAATGATCCTCCATGATTCTATCTTGTTCTTGCTATGTTTGAGTGAATCATACATATTAATTATGTAAGCTCGAGATTAATAGCAAGAATCAAAGAGAAACCTTTTTAGATTGAATTAACAATGTCAAAACATTTCTTGACCATTTTCGAAGAGACTTTGAGGATTTTGAAAAGGAGAAGAGAAGGTTTTCAAGAAGAGTTTAGGAGACTCAATGACTCAAAGTGATAAAAAGACTCAAAAGACAATAAGAGACTCAATGAAAGGAAAGCAATTAAGGAATATGTTCCATTAATCCTAGACCTAGACGCAAGTAATTAAAAGGTTCCCTCTTAAGTGGCTTAGTGAAGATGTTGGCTAAGTTATCCTCGGAGGGTACCTTCTCAATTGAAATGTTCCCCTTTTGAACATTATCCCTAAGGAAATGGAATTTCTATGTGCTTGGTTCGCAAATGTTGCACGGGATTCTTGCTAAGGTCTATAGCACCTTTATTGTCGCACATGATGGGAACATCATCAAGAGAAATCCTGTAATCAACAAGCGCTTGCTTCATCCATAGAGCTTGTTGGCATGCTTTTCCGGCACTCACATACCCGGCTTCCGTGGTAGATATCGCAAGAGCGGTTTGTTTCTTGGAGAACCAAGAAGTTAAACAACAACCAGTGAAGGTACAAACACCACTAGTGCTTTTCCGGTCCACATAGTCTCCCGCATGATCCGAGTCCGCATAGACAATGGTTTCTACGCCGGTCCCTTTAGGATACCATAATCCTAAATGTATAGTGCCCTTAATGTATCGGAAAATACGCTTAACCGCTTCAAGGTGAGAGGTTTTGGGAGCCTCTTGGAAGCGAGCAAAAAGGAAAACACTAAACATGATATCCGGTTGACTTGCCGTTAGGTACAACAAACTACCAATCATACCTCTATATTTGGTGTTGTCTACCGACTCACAATCATCATCTACGGTGAGTTTAGTGTCCGAGGCCATTGGGGTCTTCATTGGTCTAGATTCTTCTAATCCAAATTTATTTAGCATTTCTTTAGCATACTTGGTTTGACTAAAGAAAATACCATCATTCATTTGTTTAATTTGGAGTCCTAAAAAGAAGTTAAGTTCTCCCATCATACTCATTTCAAACTCATCATGCATGATGTTGGCAAAGTCATCACACAATTCTTGACAAGTTGAGCCAAATATAATGTCATCAACATATATTTGCACGTTTATGAGGTGAGAACCTTTCTTCTTTGTAAAGAGCGTGTTGTCTACCATCCCCATGGTATACTCATGTTTAACAAGAAACGCTTTAAGTCTATCATACCAAGCTTTGGGTGCTTGTTTAAGACCATAAAGTGCCTTCATAAGCTTGTAAACATGATCCGGTTTTTCAAAATCAATGAAGCCGGGAGGTTGAGCCACATATACCTCCTCATTGATCAAACCGTTAAGAAACTCACTCCTTACATCCATTTGTTGAAGCTTAAAGTCTAAGGCTCAAGCGTAGGCTAAAAGTATAACACCCCCAATTTACATTGCGCAGCGGAAAATACACAATTGAGTGTTATTCACAAACTTCATTTCACAACTCTTTAAACGACCCAAAAACAGTATATTTAGGAATAAATACGGAAATAATTTATATCAATGTCTAAAACCTTCAATCCCAATTAAAATTTTGTTTAAAATATATCAGAGTAGCGTACAGGTTCCCCTAGGATCTTAATCAAAACATCAAACCTTTTACCAAAATACTTGACCATTTACTATATGTTTATGACAATAGGGAAAGAAATATGTTTTAGACCAAACACCACTAAAAAGCAATCCGCAATCCTTCTCCAGCAAGCTCCAGCAGCAATCCACTTCAAAGACCTGAAATACATGCTTAAAATCATCAACACAACGGTTGAGCGAGTCTATAGGTTTTCCAAAGCAACATTTGAACACAAGAGAAAAATCAATCAAGATCATTTAATAGAATTGCTATGTATACAATCTATTATTCTTGCAATCTGGCATATAGCATTAGCTATTGAATTATATTAAGCTCATGACACCGACCCCTTAACTTAGTCACCCACGCCTAAAGCCGACAAGACTAGATGAATTTCAGTGCCCCTAGTAGGGTATCAATTGAAAAAAATACCAATTCTCATTCTCGTAATATTATCCTTCCCAGCGGGTTACTCAGCGTAAAGCCCTGGTCTCAGATAGGGTTGTCAGCCCAATAGTACTATTATTAGGATAAGCGGCTATTCCCAACTCGCAACATCAAATCAGAAGATAGTTAACGGCTCATGAATTTAGGGACTTTTGCAATTTAGGTACTTATACAATTCAAATAGCAGTATCCCCATCGCGGGTTTTAGAATCATTCAAAACAATTACAAAAGCGAGGCTTTAGACTCACCTGGAGTAATAGCAGTAGTAAGACGACCTTCGACGATAGTTGATGCCCGGTAAACACAAAAACCGCAACCTATCAAATAAGGCACGTTCATCAATAATAAACTCGAGTAAAATCCATACTTAGTAATATCAAACTCAAAATAATGAAATCACAACCAACCCAACATGAAAACATTACAAGTGACCTTTTACTCTATTCTATATGTTTATTCTATTAGTTAATTCCTTCGATAAAAATATGCCGTTACACACCATATGTACAAGCTCATTTATCCCACTTAAACACGTCAAATTTTTATGATACTAATCAGAAACTCCACTTACTATATATAGAAAGGCCTGTAAAAAACTCATTTAAAGATTTTACATTTAAAGTTCCCTGACCGACACATCTTTGAACTACAAAAACCGGACAGTTTTACGTCAACAACTCATATAGTCTTTTAACACATTTATTTTTCTCCGTTTATAAAACCGACACTCAACTTTGAAAATAAACTCGACATCCTCATACTTAACATTTATCATCAGTCCATGACTCATTTTAAAATCCATTTTATAGTCTCCGAGATTCGATCCAAATATCGACAACAATTATATATTGTGACGATACTCGTCTCCCGGTACACGAATATTCAAACTAACGTAACTTTTCGCTAGTTTGGAGCTAGAAACTCTACCTTATACCAAAACGAAGCTAAAAATATCCTCTTCAATAATATATAGTTAGTTCATCTCAAACTTAAAGTCATATTTTCAGAAAATTAACTTTAATAATCTGTTTAAAAATATATACTTAAAAATCATTCAAAATTAATTTTT
This sequence comes from Glebionis coronaria, assembly GCA_025667525.1. Lineage (NCBI taxonomy): Eukaryota > Viridiplantae > Streptophyta > Magnoliopsida > Asterales > Asteraceae > Glebionis > Glebionis coronaria. The sequence goes on from JANFOE010000494.1 coordinate 11,556, forward strand.
CACCATATTTTTACTCTATTTTTACCACTATAATCATCCTACTATTACTATTTTCAATCATAACATACAAAATCATACTAGATGATAAAATCATAAAAATCCAACTCAAAAATTTCAACATGCAATCATAAAAACTAATATATATCAACATAAACACCTACATACAACAAGAATTCAAGATCAAATCACAAGATTTTCATCCAAAAATGGGTTTTTTCAAAAATGTCAATGCATGTAAGAAAATTTTATACCAATAGATGGAGAATCAAAAGATAGGAATGGGACTTTGATTAGATTTTGATGAATCAAACTTGAAATCAAAATTTTGGGGTGTTTGTTCTTGGTGTGGTGGACGGGAAAGAAAGAGGAGGAGGAGGGGAGAGAAAGATTTTGGTGAAAGTGGTGTTTGTGTGTGTAAATGTGTTTTATTTTTCCTTTTATATGGGAAAAGTTTAGGGTAGTTTTTGCCAATTGTGATTCTTGTGGACCAAAATGCAAATACTTTGTTTAAAAGCGGGACATGACTATTAGTCACTTTTGAAAATATTTACGGGTCTCGGGTTTCATAAAAATGCTTCTTATAACTTAAAACGCACACAAAATATGATATTATATTGTCCCGGCACGACTTAATACGACATTAAAATAAAAACGTCAAAATATTAAACATCTGACATGTTTAAAATAAAACGTTAAATTTTTCGGGCATCCGTCGATATCGTCATCACTAATAATCCTCGCAACTCGTCAAAACGTAAAAATAAAATTTTCATCATCATTCAAATCAAATCACCAATTGTCATAATAATCAATCTCGTCAAAAATTTCAAAAATATACGTAAAAATATAATTAAATAATGACCATGGTTTTAGGTTGTTACATCATACCCTCCTAAAAGAGAGCGACGTCCCGACGCTCAACCCGCCTCATACTCGCACTTCCTCACTTCTAGAGTCAACGTGACCTCTTATCTTTAAGAGATACTCGCGTCTTTCACACCAATCCAACTCAATTCTTATGATATCACCATATCCATAACTATTACTACACTTCACCTTTCAATTTCACCTTCTATTATGCTAATATTCCTTCATCATTCATACTTCTTCTGCATCACTTTCTCAGTTTCATCCTTCCCCAATACTCTGACAACTTGAATCACAACTAGGTAAATCCTCAGATTACACCTCTTAACTACTGATATGACGATTATCATCGCATAAAGATTCCATCTTCACTAGGTTCCATTAGTCCTCATAGTGAAATATTTAAGATATCATCATCCCAAGTTTCAATTATATGTCGATGTGATTGATACCAAATTCAATTACCATTGTTCAATTCATCCTTTTACTCTGTCCATTGCTTTCCGAAAATACGCAATATTCCTCCTTAACTCAATTCTTCACATTTTTGTAGAAATCTCTAATACTCAAATGTCAATCTCAATCTCTGGGTTACATATAATATGTTCAAACCTTAATCAATACTCATACTTTATCACTGCGATTTCCAATATTCAAAATTTTACTCTGTCTCTATGTCCCGAGGTTACACTCAAACTAAATACAATGTGATTATTGATAATTCTTACCAGTCACTTATATACTTTCCATACTCATTTTCCACTTTCCTTCATTCTAACAATCTCTATGTCCCGAGCGTAGTGCTTGCCAGATCACTGAATTACTGTACCTTCCATAGTACATTATTACATCTTCCTCGTATCATATACTGTTTAAGTAAATCCGTTAGTCTCATATATTCAAATCTGAAATGTATAATGGTCAAATCACTTCCTGATATCGTAATACATTTTATTCCAACCATACTGTATCAATACTTCAACTTGTGAAATTCCTTCAATACTACATGCGACACTCTCAGCACTCTAAAAATAATTAAATTCTCTTTGATCTGAAAAATTCATTCACCACTGGTCCTTGCATTCTTAACACACTCTCTTATCTAATAGAAGAAAAATTAAATAATCATAATAACCGTTTTTGTCCCACCAAAAAAACATACATCTCAACTCTCTCAATTCTATTACCATTCTATTTCAAAATTTCCAACAATCTGTTGATCTTCTTTCTTTGGCATTCCTTTTCCATTAGTTTATTACCTTGATTCTAACTTTCTTTCCATTCTATCCATTCTGCTTGTTGTTACCAATATCCCAAATATCTCAAAACTCAAGAGTCAATTCTCAACTACTTCAAAAATCTTGTAAACTCTTTTTCCTTCTCATCCTTACTAAATACTCACTAGTTGATAGTGAAAGTATCCACACTCATCCTTCATAATCTGAAACATACTTCGTAATACAGAACTATAACATATCCCATCTAAAATTTACCAGTTATTAATTCCCAGTCATCATTAGGTAATCCTTAACTCCTCTTCCTTTAAAATCCCCGAATGGCATTTATACACAATTCCTTCTTATTCTTATTTTCTTTATACTTGATTCCATACAAGTAATACTTTTCAATCCCGAAACAAGTACCACAATGTCTAATCTCATGATCATATAAACCCCGTTACACTTCTTTATTCAAGTCAACACACTAATATTGCTTTCCTTTCCACTTGATATTATCCAAATATCATCATTGCATCTCTCTAATTCCTTCAGATTTCTCTAATACTAACTATACAACATAGAACTTCAATCTATCCTCAGCGTTCATAAACAACTTCCTCAACTACAAAATCAGATCTCACAACCACAACTTAAATATATGAATGGACTTCACACATTTAGTTCTTCTTTGTCAGCTTTATCCTTGGTTCAACAATCAGTGAAAACCTCCTGATAATACTCACCTTACACAAAGGAATTTACAAGTTTCAGTCAGTTTCATCGGTATCGACAAAGCCTCAATCGTTTCAATCTAGTCAGATTTTCACGATCACTTCAGCCATAGATCGCACATTTTAAGACATCTATATTACTCCAACTAAAATTCTTATCCAAATAATTTTACACACCGTTCCTCCTTTTAATAACAATTTTCCAATTGTTAGGGAATACTTTTCTTTCCTTCAATCATCTATTCACCACACTAAACATTCACAATCAATAATGGATACCGATTTCTGGTGCTCAGTTTGTTCAACCTCACAACAATCATCTTATTCACAAAACATCCAGCTTCTATCCTTACTTCCATTATCACTTCTTTGATGACCTACCCTTCCAGTTAAATCAGATTATGCTTATTGTCTCATCTGCCAATCCTTACAATCAATCATATTACCATCCTCAATTTCTTGACAATGCCATATAACAAAATATACAATCAGATTGCATAACTCCTATCACTAAGCTAACACAAAGCTTCCTTTTTCCCAAGACAACAGTGAACTCTACGATTCCTGTAGAAAAATCACATAATACCCTCAAGTACTAACTTATCTTCTCATTCTTTTCCGACTACTACTAGTAAAGCGCACAGAAAATTCGACTTATTATAGTTTCCTACATACCTTCTCCTCATTGACCAATAAAATCGTCAAATAGAATTTCCACTGATTACTCCTGAAATCAGTACTCAATGCTCAACAACATTCCAATTTAATTCTTTCCACCTTTATTTATCATATCCTATGATATTCATCCTTATCCTGGTTAACTTTCTCACAACTCTGGTTCAGTTAATCGCGCTATACTTCTTAATTCCATAAGCTCAGAAAATATTTCATTATATATATATATATATATATATATATATATATATATATATATATATATATATATATATATATATATATATATATATATATATATATATATATATATATATATATATATATATATATATATATATATATATATATATATATATATATATATATATATATATATATATATATATATATATATATATATATATATATATATATATATATATATATATATATCTTTACATTATATATAACAGGAGGGATTTGCCACGTCATCTAATGATGATCTAATCCACGTCAGCACGGGCTTAAATTCTGGGCTTACGAATTCACGAACCCAAAAAAGCTTAATCGCACCCTATAAAATAACCAGACACAGAACTTCATTCACATCTAACGATCATCCATTCACATCTAACGATCATCTACAAAAACCCTAATTCTTCATTAATCAGTAATAAACCTAAATCATACAAACTCACACCACTGAAAAATCCAAGGTATAATCGATTTTATTTTTCTATTAATTTTGCTATGATTAACTAATCTTTGTTGTATTTTTTTGAGTTAACTCACATCTGGACGTGTATTTGACATATTGAGGATGCAGTCATTATGGTCCGACTATATCAAGATGCTTGTGCTGGATGAGGTTGATGATTTTATTGATGCTAAATAGACCGAATCTTCAAAATTGTTTGATTGGATTCACACAATCATTATTTTAAAGGATGCAGATGAATAGCAAGCTACAATTTTTTTAACAAAACTTTATTTATGAACAGCCTATTGATTATGCAAGGTAAATCTAATTATCAATTATTTATGTTCTGGTGGATTAGGTAGATCGATTTATGATTTCAATTGGAGCAGACAAAGAGTGCAACCATGGCCTGCAAAATACCACCAGAAGTAGCTGCCAAAACAAGAGTCTCTAATCCATTCCCTTTGTCATTATTCTAAAGTTGTGGCTTAGGATTTTTCTGGTGAAGTCTGACGATCATGATGCCATGTCGAACAAGCACCTGATTTTTGTAAGTACATGTTCGTGTTTATTCCTATTGTTTCTCGGTACAAACACAAGATCTTATGTATTTATGTACGTAGTATTTGTTAGCAATGACCAACTCATTGCATCCACTTCTATTAACAATGTGAGTGGGCAGCCGGGGAGCTCATGTAACAATGTGAGTGGGCACCCATGGCATTACCCGTTGGTGCAGAATGGCACTTGACAAAAAGGTGGATTTTAAAGGTTAGGCCACTCCTGAACTATATTTATAACATGTATGTACTGTATATTTATGCTAATATATGCATGCAATTCTATTTTCAAATCAGCTCCATAGATCATCTATATAAAATGGCAGTAACATTTTTTGATGTCACCTAAAGTATATATGAAAAGAAAAGAGAGTGGGGTGATGCATTAAAGCACTATACAACTGCAATCTCGCTGATGAAACATGTATTGGAATGCAATACTGATGTATGTGCTCGGTGGTATGAGTAATTTGAGCCAAGATCGAAATTCTTTAAGCTTTTTACCGAATAGTAACTAATTAACAAACAGTTTCTTACTTTTTGACAACAGTTATCAGTCTTTTGTTTAATTTTATAGGCAATAATATGGTTCCTTGGGTGAGGGACTCATCTAAATACTTAACGAAAGTTGGAACATGTGCAGGATCATCATGCGGCTCTAACTAATGTTTATCCGGGAGCTGGACTTATGTAAACACACCCATGTCTTCAGGTATACTCACTAAAATTATGACAAATTATTTTTATCTATGCATCTTTTGCAAATAATGATTTGGTTTTGATAATAGGTAGCTGCTTAAGGGATGTGTCGATAATGCTGTTTTGCCGACATAGTGCCTGTCATTTCCTAATATCTTAGCAAGGGGGTTCGAACCTAGGGTTTGATAAGAATATCATATCTATACAACCACTGCACCATCTGTGTTTTTTGTTTATGTCTTACAAACTAATAAATATAAAGTGTGTTAAAACTATAACCCAATACCATTCTTATCAAAACCCCCATCATGTTTAAACCACGATATCAATAGTTATACCATTCACGTATATTTACAGGCAGTCGTAAAAACATGTGGGTTGAGGCTTAAAATCATTCAGGATGCAGTCACAAGGCTTTCAAAATCAAACCAAAAGAAAAGCAGTGTATAATGAAATTCCCTTATCAGGTACTTTGTTTACTTTTTTAGTGCATGCGTTAATATTTTTTTATAAATTTACAGGAGTTAAGCCACAGCATAAGAAAAGCAGTGGAATCCATTCTATGTTCCGACAATATTATTTTGGTTGATGATTATCTTGAACGAAAATTTGATCTTAGGGTTAGAAAACTAGCCAACTAGAACTAATCGTATTCTCAGCATGTATGAAACTTATCATGTATTAGGGTTTTACAAAATCATTACTGGCTATAGTGGTCCCTTATTAGCAGTTTATTCCAAAAGTATCGGTGTTTGGACGTGTTTACCCTTCATAAGTACAGGAGTTAAGCTACAACATAAGTCCGACAGCATTATTTTTGTTGATGATTATCTTGAACGAAAAATTTGATCTTAGGGTTAGAAAACTAGCCAATTAGAACTAATCGTATTCTCAGCATATATGAAACTTATCGTGTATTAGGGTTTTACAAAATCCTTATTGGCTATAATGGTCCCTTATTAGTAGTTTGTTCCAAAAGTATCGGTATTTGGACGTCTTTACCCTTCATAATGAACTTTATTTGGATATATGCATTTGCAGACCGATCTTTTCAGTAGCTTGAATATTGAGGGCCATGTGTACTCAAACAAAGAGGTTAAATGGTTGTGAAGGCGTGTGTGGAAGTCGATGGTGCAGACCAGAAAAGATATGCAAAGCCTCATAACCATGTTTATCTTATATTTCTGGTCCTATAGCAGCTGAAGTTTTTAGTCAAATAAGCTCTTCAACAGATATGCTTTCATATTTGGTTTCTGAAGGAGCCGTGGTGGTCTTTTTTGGTCTGCACCATCAACTTCTATACATACGCCTTCACAACCATTGCACCTCTTTGTTTGAGTACACATGACCCTTAATATGCAAGCCACTGAAAAGATCGGTCTTCAAATGCACCAACTTTCTAACCACCTTGGAAACTAGAGATAACACGTACATAATTAACATCAGTGAAGCCTAAAAATGGTCAGCTTAGTAAGTGCACCACTCATTTAGCCAACTTACCCCACAATCAAAAGCTATACTTATATAATTGATGATATACTTTTATGTTTGGCTAAGGCTCTTACATTCTCAATACGAGAGGTTTGGATTCGACAATTGATGCTATATCACTTAACTTAATCTCAGTATCTTTTACAGGTTAAATGCGGTAACTAAAAAATTGCTAAAAAAGAAACACATAGAGCATGCCTAGCAGGTGAGTTGGTTTCCGACTCTACAACTCCCCAGCGAGTGTTCTTAATGCATAAAACTTATGAAATTTTTTATTTAAAAAGTTTGTGTTTATTGTAGAGTTCAATAGAATCTGTGATGACATTTTTCACAATGACTATTTATTAAAGAAAACCTGGAACAAAAGTGCAACAAGAAAATACAGCTACCTGTTTTGACCCACGCCCAGTATGCCTCTATAACCACCTAACCCGACCCACACAATTTGGAAACTTTTCAAAGAATAAAACTACTTTTTCCACTCCACGAATTACCCATTAATACCTAAGATTGGTCTTCAACAGGCCGTTCATATCCATTCTCCATTAGACTTCACTGTCTGTCCTACAGAATATAAGAGGTTTTGCCAATCTCTGGCTAGGTACATTTACTTCGCTATGATCACCAACACGCCTGAGTATTTTTCTCTCATGCAAATAGACCATGTTAGAATTTCTATTGCAGTATGTATTATGATACAATGTATATACACTATTAAATGTTTACATATATGAGCATGAGTATCAGGAAAAAGTGGAATTAAAGAAATGGATATACTTATCATAAGAATTTAGCTGTGATTTGGATTGTATAAAGCGCCAATGTACTTTTTGTTTCAGGAATGAGCTTATTAGACTTTATAATTCTCAATATGATGATAAGCCAATAATATTATCCAAGCATTGCTAATAAGAATGATGGGATAAAATTCTAGAGTACGTTTACTCTTTCTATAGATTTGACTCAACTTGGCAGTAAATAAATGCTTGCTGATAAACCTTTTGATTATTTATATGTGACACATCAAAAATAAAAAATATACAACGTTAATAATCACAATAGTTATTCAGGCCAACCTGTATATGTGGGATGATGGGGAATGGTGTGACTGATGTTTCGGAAATAAAGAGGGTTGATATTGGTATTTTGGTTACCGATACCACTGATGTAGAAATCGTGCACTTATGCGTTGTAACCAGGAACTATTTATGATAATACATATCTGTTATAACCATTGTAAGTCAACAATCCCAAACACCCTCTTATTACGAGTTAAAGGAGTGGATTAGAAAATATTTTTTTCAGTTTGTGGGTGTGATTGGATTAAGCTTGCTTGGCTCACTTTTGTTTTTTCTTTTGTTTATGTAACAGGGTTAAAGAATTCGGTAAAAAACATTCCAAGTGAGGTTGTGAGCTAACTCTTATCCGTGCTTCTACGTTATAATTCCAGAAATAAACTGTATGTTTGATCCCAATGGGATAGTAAACTGGTTGGTGTCACATGTGACTGGTCATAACATAAATGGCACCTGAAATCATATGGGCTAGAGGACATCTCATCCCAGCTCATAAAAAATCTTCGGTATTTTCTATTATCTCACAAGTTGTTCGTTTGCTGTACTTCTTTTACTCCTTTATATGATGTAATATACCATTCAGTTATCACTTTTTTTGCTTCTGGTATGAAGTTGATTATCCATTCAGATAATTCTAAGACTAAAAAAATGCTACTTTTAGCTGCACTTATCAAACAATCAGCTTAAAAACACAAATCCGAAAACCCTAAGATTTCATAATGCTAACTTTTTTTCGTTTGATGGATCTTGCCGCCGACCTCTAAAAGTGTTCATGAAACAAGTGACAAAAAGGTATATCTGATAAGTTCCTCGCCTTTTTCTATTTTTTTTCTCAGGCTATTCCACATCATTTTCAACTTCACACTGCAGTTCTCACCCTCCCTTGAAGCTGAACTGGTCGAGAGAGATAAACCCGCACCGACTTTTCTTTAATATCACCTTTGCATTTACTTTTGAAACAAGCCACTAAACTTCTACTTATAGAGTTTAGCCTGATTTTAAATAAATGATGAAAAATACAGCTTGTAGAGTTTTCACCCAAGGATGTGCTTGGATGCAAGGTCCATGAGTAGGTATACTCCCACAAAACAAATATGACCATGCTAAAAAGCAGTTTTTTTAAAGTTTGCTATAAGGCTACGATGAATAAGTTGTTTGTATTTGTTCGTGAATAAGGTATATTTCTAAATATCACATCATTAGAGGTTAAGAAGCAGATGGAGATAGTTTTCGGAAACATAGCTATCAAAACTATCTCATCCATAGCTTGATAATCAGTCTCATCTAGCCATAAATATGAAAACTGACGGGGTTTGGTTCGGTTTATATTTACTTTCGTCAAGTGGGCCCAAAAGCAGTTGGGAGAAAAGGGTTTGACTATAGTCAGTGATGATGTGGTGTTTTACTAAGCAAAGTCACAGGTAAATTTGAGACTTCACAACGAATGTTTCGCCCAGGCACAACAAGGGACCTTGAAATAGAAGGCTGACCTGCAACTATCTGCAAGAAAAATGGTAATGTAATACTGTCAAAATATTTCTAAAGGAGTGTCTGATTTTTTTTTAAAATTATTATTACATTAAGGAGTGTCTGATTTTTATAAAGTAATTGGGTAACTAAGAAATACAGAGGTATTATACATCTCCAATAGTTACTCATGTAAATTCGCAAAAATATTCATTATGCATATCAATAATGAAACAATGAATAAGCTTCTAGAGTCAAACATGCAATTAGAACCTGAGAACAAAATTCTGGTAGAATAGTGCTCATATTCTTAAGAATCGGTTGTTGAAGCACCAGTCGAGCTTAAGGCTCTAACTAGAGAACCTAATGAACCACAATGATAAACTATGCTGAATTAGCAGGAGAAAAACATTCCCCCAGTGGGTCAAAAAACAATGGGTCCCACTGAGAGGAAGAAGAAGAAAATCCAACTCAGTTAGAGTTGAAGAAAAAGATTTCTTTGAGTATAAAAATAGTCTGAACTACAAGAAAAGGTAAATGAATGAAAATAACAAGAAGCTTACCTTGAAAAGTTATACAGTACTATTTTTTATTGTGGACAATTTGAAAAGGATAAGGGTGGAACCCATTCGTGCCATTTTGATGATTACCCACGATCTAAGATTGTTGTCGAGTCTCTATATTGTTGGTCGCTGTTGCGGAAATAGGTAACACAAGGTTATAAATAGCATAAGTGGTGACGTGACAACATGTTCAAGCCACATGCTTTAGCGGCACAGACGAATGTTTAACGTTTATATAGTGTTGCCTTAAGCCGACACAACATATAATAATTTGTTTTTTGTTTTTTGTTTTTATTATATTTAAACATTATATATTTTTATTATATTTAAACATTATATATATATATTAAGTTAACAATAAATGTTATACATAATAAGTAAAGTTAAGAAACTGTCATTATATGTACAAATATTCATTTTCCGAGTTGAATTCAAAAAACTCGTCACGCGTCATACTTTAGTGTATCTTTTCACGTCTCAACTCACGTCACGCCTTAAGTTTACACTTTTACATGTTGCGTAGCATTTTGACCTGTTGCGTAGCTTGAAGGCCACGTCACACTCTTTAGCATGCCTTAAAAGTTAAAATTTCAACAGTAGATTATTTACAAATTTAAAGTAATGTAAGTACAGTCTACAAGTCAAAGTTAAAGAAACCTCGTGTACACTCGCATCATGCACCAAAAAATGTTATAATTTATGGGTGTTTGGATTTGTTTCTCGGAAATCATTATTTAGATCGCAAGAGCTTTTTATAATGGATTCTTTTATAAGTTTAAGTTGAAATATTTGATGTTATCTCGATTAATCATGCAATAAAAACAACTATACTAAAGAAAACATTGATATGCTTCTCAAAAAATACAAAGAAATACGTACTAAATAAAATACGTAAAAACAATTACTTTCTTAAATAAAGAAAATTAACAAAGATTTATCAAATAAAAAAAAATAACGAAAACTAGGCAGTTATCATCGCACACAAGATATATCAAACGACTCAAAGAGACGTAAAAGTTTTAACATAAATTAAGCATTGTTAAAAACATACATGTCTACGGTTTTCCAAACCCAAAATGATACAACACAGAGTTAGCGTTTTGGTCCCCACGAATCTCAACCCCAAAAGATACATTTTCGACAACATGACAGAAAAATTAAAATATTCAAGTTAAATATGGGTGGAAAAACAAGTAGACGCCAAGCCACACACAACTCCCATCCAATGCATGCTCCATGCTATACTTCATCGGTTACCTGAAACACATGCTAAATTGGGTCAACAAATAATGTTGAGTGGAATTCATAGGTTTTATAATCTCATTTTGAACATATGTGTTATAAAAATCATTCACGATCATTCATAGACTTGTCGATCAAACAATCTATTTTCAAGGTTATGACAATTGTGTTTAAGCTCATGACACTAATCCGTTAACTCAATCACCCGCGTAATAATTACCGGCGTGATTAAGATGAAACCATTGCCCCTTCTAAAGGCATCAGTTGCAATTATACCTTATCTCTTATCACAAGTTATCAGTCCGCAAGGGGTACTCAACGTACTAGCCCTCGTCTCGGATAGGGTCGTCAACCCCATAGTACTATCAATTGTATAAGCGGCTATTTTCAATCCACACTAGGATTAAAAAATAGTTAATAGTTCATGAATATAGGGTCTTTTGCAACTAGGTACTCAACACAATTTAAGGCAACATTCGGGTCCAATAATCATTCATGACATATGTTCATTTTAGAAAACTAGCATGCATTTCCCTCGCGGGTAAAACTATTTAAAATAGTAATAAGCGAGGCTACAAATTCACACCTTATGTATATAGAGTAGTCGACGATTCGAGTGACGCTCACTGACGATGATGAGGATGCCCGAGGAATTCAACACCTAACAAACAATAACGCGTAATGAGTAATCTCATTTATAAACTTTAAGTACTGTATATTACATACATATTAGTCAATTGTGATAATTACAAACTCACTCCAAAACCAAACGGATAATTGTTACTCGTTTTATACTATTCATCTATGTTATTAACGTTATTACCCTTTTCACGTTTTTCGCCGATACTTACCAAAAGTATGGGCTGTTTTCCTAGACTTAAACCCTTTTATAAAATATAGGAAAATTATCAAAAATACCTTAAGACCTGTAGAAAACCCATTTTTAATCCCATTAAAAGTTTTCACTTTTACGACCCGTTACTTAACACATTACTAAACCTACGTTTTTCGGACTGATTTTGCACATTGACCAAGTTGGACTCATTTGACCCATTTAAAATATACCATTGACCCATTTGACACCTAAGTCTAATAATAGACTCACAAATGCAGGTTTGAGACCAAAAATCAACCTTTAACCAATTACCAAACTATATCTATGGTCCCCGGGATTTGACCCAAAATAGGTTCTCATATCCCGGTACACGTATTTTCAAAACATCATAACTTTTGACTCGTTAGGAGTCGTAAGCTCTATCTTATACCAAATCGAAGCTAAGAAGACGCTCTAAAACTATATCCTAATCTCATGACCTGTTTACAAAATCAAATTTATGAAAACAAGCCTAAACAATCTGCCTAAATTTACCCATATCAAAATCAACCTAACACTTGTTTCCAAACCATTTTATCGAGTCTTAACCTCAACTTAAACACTCCTAACCATGACTAACCATCCTAATCAGTCCTTTAGCCCTAAAATACCAAATCCATCTCAAAACCCATTCACCAAATCAAACATGCAATAAGGTTTACCCATTCTAAAACACCTAAAAACATGAATTAAACACAAAAACCATAAGCAAAACATCAAATACCATGATCCACCAAACACCCCCATTTGGCCGTGGGGTGTGGGTGATCAAAATACCCTAACCAAATTGATTTTGGTTGGTTTGTTGGGAGATTATCCATCTACTATACCCCAATTAAACATGCATGAACTCAATTAACATCAAAACAAATTTTTGAAAAAAACCCATTTGATTCTTGAAAAATTTTATGAATGCATGTTGGATTAAAGTATATCAAAACACTTGGAATGATTAAACTAGATGTGGTCTAACTTTGGTTTTAATGAAAACAAGCTAGAAAAAAAATATGGTGGTGGTGTGGTGGTTTGTGGCCTCGGCCTAAAGAGAGAAAAGAGAGAGATTGAAGAAAATTTTTAGTGTATTTTGTGTTGTGTGTGTGTTTGTATTTCCACTTTGTAAAAATTGGAAGCCCTTGTGTGCAACTATAGCATTCTTTTGGCCTTAAATGAAAACGACCTCAAATGTTTGCGGGAATGACTCACTAGTCAATTTGGAAAATTTTGCGGGAGTCGGGGGTCATCCCGAACAATCCAAAATACCTTTAGGACAATTCAAATGTACCCGGAAAGCAATAAAATGCACCCGACTCAACTTAACACGAACCAAAATTAAAATCCTCCAAAAATTATAATATCGATTAAACGACAATAAACATAGAAATTTGGGCATCCATCGGGATCATAGTCGTCATCGTTCTTCTTGAATCGTCAATCGTCAAAATTACGACCTCAAACATTGGTTTCAACCAAAACGATAAAATATATAGTAAATAAAATTTCTTAAAAATATCAAAAATAAGCGTAATTTAGGGTAAGATAAGTGACCTCGGTTCTGGGTATCACATCCACCCCTCCTTAAAGAGAGCGACGTCCCGGCGCTCGCCTCTTCTTATACTCACATTTCGTGCCGCTGGAACAGATGAGGATATCTCTCCTTGAAAAAGTCCTCACGTTCCCAAGTGTATTCTTGTCCACGCCTAGAATTCCATCGAACCTTCACAATGGGAATTCTACTATGCTTCAGCCTCTTGACCTCTCGGTCCATAATTTCCACGGGTTCTTCCACGAAATGCATTTTATCATCCAGCTGAATCTCGTCCAAAGTAATCACCAATTCCTTATCCGCCAAACTCTTCTTCAGATTTGATACGTGAAACGTGTCGTGAATAGCACTAAGCTCATTCAGCAACTCTAACTTATACGCTACCGGTCCAATTCGTTTAACAATCTTGAATGGTCCAATATACCTCGGACTCAACTTTCCTTTCTTCCCAAAACGAATCACACCCTTCCACGATGAAACCTTAAGCATAACCATGTCTCCGACCTCAAATTCCAACGTTTTTCTTCTATTATCGGCATAACTCTTCTGTCGGCTTCTTGCAGCAAGTAACCAGTTCTTAATTTGCACAATCTTCTCTGTCGTCTCCAAAACCATTTCCGGTCTAGTCAATTGACTTTCTCCTACTTCACTCCAACACACATGTGATCTACACTTCCTTCCATACAACGCTTCGAATGGTGCAGCCTTGATGCTCGCATGATAACTATTATTATACGAAAACTCCACTAAAGGTAAGTGGCGTTCCCAACTTCCTCCAAAATCGATCACGCATGCTCGGAGCATGTCCTCCATCGTCTGAATAGTTCGTTCGCTTTGGCCATCCGTCTCTGGGTGATAGGCCGTGCTCAAACTCAATTCAGTGCCCATCGCACGTTGAAGTGATTTCCAAAATTCCGAAGTAAACCTACTATCGCGATCCGAAATGATCGATAAAGGTACACCATGTCTGCAAACAATCTCCTTCACGTACACACTGGCAAGTTTCTCCATGTTGTCCGTCTTCTTCATAGGTAAGAAGTGAGCAGATTTCGTCAATCTATCCACTATTACCCATATCATATCACATCCACTAGGAGTTCTAGGTAAACCCGTCACGAAATCCATAGCGATCCTCTCCCATTTCCACTCTGGGATCTCTGGTTGTACCAACAGCCCAAACGATTTCTTATGTTCGACTTTAACCTTCGCACAAGTCAAACACTTACTAACGTAACGAGCACTCTCCGCCTTCATATTCGGCCACCAGTAGACTTTCTTCAGGTCATGATACATCTTATCCAATCCAGGATGTATCGAGTACTTCGACTTATGAGACTCGTTCAAACCAAATCTCGTACTCCAGGCATTCCTTCCTCGGATGGACACAACGGTAACCAAATCCGATTCTCAAAATATCTCAGCCCGTGTGACCTAACCACAAAAAGAGGTTAAAACAGTCTTCCCAGATTCTCAACACCAACATTCTCTTCCATTAATCCCTTCTCTTGATCCTTCAGTATTGTTTCAGTTAAATCAACACCCTCAATCATCACTAAAGCTCTGACTCTCAAAGGTTTCTCTCTATCCTTCCTACTAA
The DNA here is from genome assembly GCA_025667525.1 of Glebionis coronaria. Classification (NCBI taxonomy): domain Eukaryota; kingdom Viridiplantae; phylum Streptophyta; class Magnoliopsida; order Asterales; family Asteraceae; genus Glebionis; species Glebionis coronaria. Next base: position 26,843 of record JANFOE010000494.1, read on the forward strand.
GTGCATCCGCTACAACGTTCGCGTTGCCAGGATGGTAGCGAATCTCACAACCATAGTCACTCAGTAGTTCTACCCATCGCCTCTGTCTCATGTTCAACTCCTTTTGGTCTAAAATGTGCTGCAAACTCTTGTGGTCAGTGAATACAACACACTTCGTCCCATACAAGTAGTGTCTCCACAATTTCAGCGCAAAAACTACAGCTCCCAATTCCAAACCATATGTAGTGTAGTTCTCTTCTTTCTTCCTCAATTATCTCGACGCGTAAGCAATCACCTTCTCACGCTGCATCAACACAGCTCCATAACCCTTACGAGACGCGTCACAATACACCATGAAGTATTCGATTGCTTCTGGTAATGACAATATCGGAGCAGAACATAACTTGTCCTTAAGTGTTTTGAAAGCGAGTTCTTCATCATCTCCCCATTCATACACCCGGTTCTTCTCTGTAAGCTTTGTCAATGGCTTTGCAATCAACGAAAATCCTTCAATGAATCTCCGAGAATACCCAGCTAAACCAAGGAATTGTCGAATTTCAGTCGGCGTTGTCGGTGCCGACCATTCCCTGATTGCCTCGACTTTGGCAGGATCCACGCGAACTCCTTTGCTATCAATTACGTGCCCAAGGAATTGCACAGACTCTAACCAAAACTCACACTTTGAGAACTTCGCATACAACTTCTCTTTCTTCAGCAGATCCAATATCTTTCTCAGGTGCTTCTCGTGTTCTTCCTTACTCTTAGAGTAAATAAGAATATCATCGATGAATACAATGACAAACTTATCTAGATACGGCTTGCATACTCGATTCATAAGGTCCATGAATACTGCAGGCGCGTTTGTTAGCCCAAAAGGCATCACTCGGAATTTAAAGTGCCCATACCGCATACAAAAGGCAGTTATAGGGATATCCTCCTCTCTCACACGCAGTTGATGATACCCTGACCTCAAGTCGATCTTTGAGTACACACAGGAGCCTTGCAATTGATCAAACAAATCGTCAATCCTCGGCAATGGATACCGATTCTTAACCGTCAACTTGTTGAGCTCTCTATAGTCGATACACATCCGAAACGACCCATCTTTCTTCTTTACAAACAACACTGGCGCTCCCCATGGTGATGAGCTCGGTCGAATAAATCCCTTATCCATCAACTCTTTCAATTGATCCGATAACTCCTTCAACTCTGATGGTGCTAATCGATAGGGTGCACGAGCAACTGGTGCAGCTCCCGGCATCAAATCGATTCGAAATTCGACTTCACGGGTGGGTGGTAAACCTGGCAACTCATCAGGAAAAACTTTCGGATATTCGCGAATTACAGGTACCTCTTCTAACTTTTCCTCTAAGTCACCATCACTAGATACTTGTGCCAAAAACACATCACATCCATCTTCTACATATCTCATCATTTTCAAGCAAGATATCACTTTCAAACGAGAGGTGCATTCATCTCCCTTCACAGTCAAAACCCTATTCCTCAACGGGATTTAAACTAATCTTTCTCCACAAACGATCACGGCACTATGCGCCATCAGCCAATCCATTCCAACGATCACATCGAACGATCCTAGCTCTATGGGCATTAAGTCGATATCAAAAGCGTAATTTGCTAACTTCAAGGTACACCCTTTTAGTATAAAATTTGTACTAACGATCTTCCCATCGGCTAATTCCACGTTATAACTAGTCGTTAGCATTACCGGTTCTCTATTGATATGACGACTAAATTTAACATCTACGAAGCTCTTGTCGGAACCAGAATCAAACAATATACTAGCATAACAAGCGTCTAGCAGAAACGTACCGGTAACCACATTAGGGCCTTGCGGTTTATCACCAGTCCCTACTCGATACACAACAGCAGCATTGTTTCCTCCTTGCCTGTTTCCAACCTTCGGGCAATTCCCCTGCTTATGCCCTCTTTCTCCACATCCGAAGCAAACCATCACCTTCGTGGCATTTGCCCCAATAGCTACCCCTTTAGCTCGGCAATCTATCATTCTATGACCCGCTTTTCCGCACTTGCCACACGCAGGTGGGCAATTCCCTACATGGTACATATTACATCGACCAAAGTGGGGATTCACTTTAGCTCCTCTAGGGTTAGTGACAATCATCATCCCATCATTTCTTCTCTGGTTGAACTGCTGGTTGCTGTTCTGACCTTGGTTGTTACGGTTTCCTCCATGATTTTGACCTTGGATTGATTACCCTGAGCTGCTTCCCACTTTCTCTTGTTCCCTTCGGCAATGTAGTCCTTATCTTGTTGTTTGACATCCATTAGCGCGTGAGCCATTTGGACTGCTTCATCGAATGACCCAGGCTTAGATGAAGTTGTCTCACCCTTGATATTGCTTGACAAACCCTTGATGTACTGCTTCATTTTCTTGTGATCATCAGCAAAGGCATCGGGACACAAAAGGCTCAATTCATTAAACCTCCTTGTATACGCTGTAATGTCATTGTTCCTCAAAGACAAATGCCTTAACTCATCTTCTAGTTGACCCAGCTCCTCTTCGGGACAGAACTTTTTGGTCAAGAGAGCCTTGGTAGCAGTCCAAGTCCTCGCATTTGCTACCGCTAATCCGACAGTGGCTACTTGATTGTTCCACCAACTTAAGGCGTCATCAAGAAAAGTGGCAGCTGCAAACTTGACTTTATTTGCCTCTGAACATCCGCTAATCTCAAAAGTACTTTCGATCTTCTCCAACCACCTTCAGAGTTCTAGGGCTCCGCCAGTTCCACGAAACTGCGTAGGACCGCATTTCATAAAACCAGCATAAGTACACTCCCTCGGGGCTTGATTTCTTCCTGCATTTCCACCTTGATCTGGGTTTCGGTTTGCACGATCCGCTTCGAGTGCATTTGCAATTGCTTCTTGAATCATTGTGTTCACACGGTCAGCTGTTAGCTTTGGAGGCAAGGTGAATTCTCAAGTACACCTCTCTGCAAAGACAAGGAAAATAGACAAACAAAGTAAGTATACACATCAAGATCAAGATGGATTTCTCTTTCAAGACATAATATAAGTACAACAACACATCGCTACAAGGTTACTAATATTCATCAATTCGCCTCACAAAAGAGCAAATTAAAGACATATCATAGATTATGAAAGGTAAACATGGATTGTATTGATAAATCAACCAAAATCTGTGACAAGTAATGCCACTACAACCCTACACCATCAAACTTAAGTCATCAAGTTTTCATCACAATACCATCATACAGGAGTCTAAAATAGTCCGATTACAACGATCAAAGATAAAATAAAATACAAGCAACTAGTCACGTGGTGATCCACACGACCTCTTGGATGGTGGTTCTTCTTCATCCTCCTCGGGCTCTTCATCACTGTCTTCCTCGTCCTCGTCCATCTTCCTCTTTCCCTTATCATTCGGCCCACACTCAGTTGCCTTCTTTGTCCCAGAAGTAGATCCACACTCCACTGCTACCTGATTCCCTAAAGTGATACACACACCTCTGGCAGGTGGCTGGACCATAAAAGCCTCCATTTCCAAGTCATCTACAAATCTCCAATCTGGTGGCAGGGATGCTCTAACACGATGCTCCCAACTTTGTATCCTAGTAAACCTCGCCTGATCCTCCCTAACTTGCTCAAGACTAGCACTCAGGTTTGCTATCATCAATCTCAAACTATTGATATCACTCTTATTTGCCACTCCATCAAATTCAATCCTTGCAGTTCTTGCCAACAACCTCTGATGTGCCCTCTCATTCTCGTCGAACCTTTTGATTACTCTAGTTTCCACCACGTACCGCTCGTACATCGATCCATCCAATCTTCTCAAAACAAGCGGAACGTCACGATAAGCTCTTGGTCCGGGGCAGATGACTCTTGCGATGTCTTGATGAAGAGAATTAACGCTCGCTGCAGCGTCAGAACTTCTAGGGATACCTGGCATACCAGTCAGATGAGAAATACGAGTAGGCATAGGGAAGGTAGTACTCCTTCGATCAGGGTCCTGAGCATGCACATTGTTCGTCTCGGCTTGTCCTTCAACAACTGTTCCAACATTTCCCCCTTCGTGTCCTACGACGTATTCGTCTCCATTTCCGTTAGGCGGTACCTCGGCCATTCCTGCAATAACAGAGAATTTTGGAGGGTACGTAAGATTAATATTCAATATTTATAAATACATGCATGCAAATGCAATGCAAAGGTGGTACACATGCCCAAAATGCGATAATATGATGCTCATGCATATGTAATACAAGAATTACGGTATCGAGTACTCCATGTAAAATTTCAACGTTTACATATAGTAGTTCAATATCTAGGTAATAAATACCCAAATATATTACTTCAACTCAAAGGTATACATCTATACCATGAATACAAAAATAAACCTTACCGGAGCCATGCAGGATCGTTGTGTGCTTGGACAATTTCTTACGACACCAAAAGTTATAGTTTAGGATTTTTCAAAACGACCTAGTTCTCTAGAACTCATGGCTCTGATTACCAATCTCTAACACCCCCACAAATTCTATGCGCAGTGGAACTACAACATTTGGGTGCTAAGCAGTTATCATCGCACACAAGATATATCAAACGACTCAAAGAGACGTAAAAGTTTTAACATAAATTAAGCATTGTTAAAAACATACATATCTACAGTTTTCCAAACCCAAAATGATACAACACAGAGTTAGCGTTTTGGTCCCCACGAATCTAAACCCCAAAAGATACATTTTCGACAACATGATAGAAAAATTAAAATATTCAAGTTAAATATGGGTGGAAAAACAAGTAGACGCCAAGCCACACACAACTCCCATCCAATGCATGCTCCATGCTATACTTCATCGATTACCTGAAACATATGCTAAATTGGGTCAACAAATAATGTTGAGTGGAATTCATAGATTTTATAATCTCATTTTGAACATATGTGTTATAAAAATCTTTCACGATCATTCATAGACTTGTCGATCAAACAATCTATTTTCAAGGTTATGACAATTGTGTTTAAGCTCATGACACTAATCCGTTAACTCAATCACCCGCGTAATAATTACCGGCGTGATTAAGATGAAACCATTGCCCCTTCTAAAGGCATCAGTTGCAATTATACCTTATCTCTTATCACAAGTTATCCGTCCGCAGGGGGTACTCAACGTACAAGCCCTCGTCTCGGATAGGGTCGTCAACCCCATAGTACTATCAATTGTATAAGAGACTATTTTCAATCCACACTAGGATTAAACAATAGTTAATAGTTCATGAATATAGGGTCTTTGCAACTAGGTACTCAACACAATTTAAGGCAACATTCGGGTCCAATAATCATTCATGACATATGTTCATTTTAGAAAACTAGCATGCATTTACCTCGCGGATAAAACAATTTAAAATAGCAATAAGCGAGGCTACAAATTCACACCTTATGTATATAGAGTAGTCGACGATTCGAGTGACGCTCACTGACGATGATGAGGATGCCCGGGGAATTCAACACCTAACAAACAATAACGCGTAATGAGTAATCTCATTTATAAACTTTAAGTACTGTATATTACATACATATTAGTCAATTGTGATAATTACAAACTCACGCCAAAACCAAACGGATAATTGTTACTCGTTTTATACTATTCATCTACGTTATTAACGTTATTACCCTTTTCACGTTTTTCGCCGATACTTATCAAAAGTATGGGCTGTTTTCCTAGACTTAAACCCTTTTATAAAATATGGGAAAATTCTCAAAAATACCTTAAGACCTGTAGAAAACCAATTTTTAATCCCATTAAAAGTTTTCACTTTTACGACCCGTTACTCAACACATTACTAAACCTACGTTTTTCGGACTGATTTTGCACATTGACCAAGTTGGACTCATTTGACCCATTTAAAATATACCATTGACCCATTTGACACCTAAGTCTAATAATAGACTCACAAATGCAAGTTTGAGACAAAAAATCAACCTTTAACCAATTACCAAACTATATCTATGGTCCCCGGGATTTGACCCAAAACCAAACATAATTTCGGATTATGTAGGTTCTCATCTCCCGGTACACGTATTTTCAAAACATCATAACTTTTGACTCGTTAGGATTTGTTAGCTCTATCTTATACCAAATCGAAGCTAAGAAGACGCTATACAACTATATCCTAATCTCATGACCTGTTTACAAAATCAAATTTATGAAAACAAGCCTAAACAATCTTCCTAAATTTACCCATCTCAAAATCAACCCAACACTTGTTTCCAAACCATTTTATCGACTCTTAACCTCAACTTAAACACTCCTAACCATGACTAACCATCCTAATCAGTCCTTAAACCCTAAAATACCAAATCCATCTCAAAACCCATTCACCAAATCAAACATGCAATGAGGTTTACCCATTCTTAAACACCTAAAAACATGAATTAAACACAAAAACCATAAGCAAAACATCAAACACCATGATCCATCAAACACCCCCATTTGGCCGTGGGGTGTGGGTGATCAAAACACCCCAACCAAATTGATTTTGGTTGGTTTGTTGGGTGATTATCCATCTACTATACCCCAATTAAACATGCATGAACTCAATTAACATCAAAACAAATTTTTGAAAAAAACCCATTTGATTGTTGAAAAATTTTATGAATGCATGTTGGATTAAAGCATATCAAAACACTTGGAATGATTAAACTAGATGTGGTCTAACCTTGGTTTTAATTAAAACAAGCTAGAAAAAAAATATGGTGGTGGTGTGGTGGTTTGTGGCCGTCGGCCTAAAGAGAGAAAAGAAAGAGATTGAAGAAAGTTTTTAGTGTATTTTGTGTTGTGTGTGTGTTTGTATTTCCACTTTGTAAAAATTGGAAGCCCTTGTGTGCAATTATAGCATTCTTTTGGCCTTAAATGAAAACGACCTCAAATGTTTGCGGGAATGACTCACTAGTCAATTTGGAAAATTTTGCGGGAGTCGGGGGTCATCCCGAACACTCCAAAATACTTTTAGGACAATTTAAATGTACCCGGAAAGCAATAAAACGCACCCGACTCAACTTAACACGAACCGAAAGTAAAATCCTCGAAAAATTATAATATCGATAAAACGACAATAAACATAGAAATTTGGGCATCCATCGGGATCGTAGTCGTCATCGTTCTTCTTGAATCGACAATCGTCAAAATTACGACCTCAAACATTGGTTTCAACCAAAACGATAAAATATATAGTAAATAAAATTTCTTAAAAATTTCAAAAATAAGCGTAATTTAGGGTAAGATAAGTGACCTCGGTTCTGGGTATCACAATATATATATATATATATATATATATATATATATATATATATATATATATATATATATATATATATATATATATATATATATATATATATATATATATATATATATATATATATATATATATATATATATATATATATATATATATAGTTATTAACAATCCTTCCATCAGTTAATTTCTCATTTCAACCAGTCGCAAATTCTCGTTGATTTCTCGTCCTAAGGTAAGCTAAAATCTAGCATCTTCAAATCTCAATATATCCTTAATAACACCTTCAGAATTTAATACACCATCAATAAAACTTTTAGAATTGCAATAAAATTCTAACTCAATGATTACCAGATAAGAATATACAAATTACTACATCTAAATCTCAAATCTTAACATCATTTCCAAAATATAAACTGTAATAGCAGCAATATTCCCTTCATATTGATTTTCCATTATCTGAATAATTCCTTTATTCAATCTCCTTTACCGAAATGAAAACATTCCATTACCACAGAAATACCAATTCTTGTACTATACTCCTTCTTATTCCTTCAGCAGTTCAACCTCCAACTAGTCCGTACTTACATCAAGTAAATAGATAATCACTTAAGTGGTATAAAATATATGTGATCTACACATCATACTTCCTCCTGATTACCCGATTTGTAGTAACTGCTTGAATACCATCTCTTCTTATCTTAGAATATTAAATTCCAAGTTTACCTTCTATTAGAGGAAATAAATTCTTATTGCTTAATGTCATCCGCAACAATACCGCTCCTTTACCCCTTTTCTGCCACACTTAACTTCGAATCAGGATCAATCTTTAAATTACTATCTCTTTTCATCTATTTGAACATTCCTAAATGACTATCGATATATCAAACATCCATCAGTTACTCAAACTTATCCATATAGTTGCACATTCCCAATGACCATCAATAGCCGTACGACACTCTTCACTGCATCTCTTCTCATTCCTAAGAATCCAACACGCAGACATCCTTTTAAAATCTTGCAGAATAACAGCATCATCTCCAACTGGAACAACAACATCTTCAATCTCAGCAGCATCTTCAGTCTCAGCACCATCTTGAGTCTCAGCAACCTCTTTAACTGAAACAACAGGATTTTCGATCTCAACAACATCTCGTCTCCTCGCAGCACTATCAGCTTCTAACAATCTAAAAACTATTCCCACAATCATATAATCTACCCTAATGGTTGGCAACCTTTGGAGACATATTTCAAGATACTCAGTCACACAGGAATCCCTGCTAATGACATAAACATATCTCACTCAACTATTTCTGTGACAATCCGTCAATTTATGGTTCATATTTTATTCTCAAATATTATTCAAAAACATTATTTTAATGTGATAATATGAACTCACTTATTTTTGGGAAGAAATTTGGATTTACGTCTTGAAGTAGCGTCGACTACGTCTAAACCGGAGGATTTAACGTTACGTGCTTACGTTTACATACACCGTCTTTGGTGACAGTCCGACATTTCAGAAAATAAATTTATCCGTGAATATTATTTTGGAGTTTTAAATTTGTGTTAGTTCATAAACTCACAAATTTACGAGAAGAGATTAGGACTTACGATTTTATTTTAACGTCCTTTACGACTAAACCGGAAACCCTAGGATTACGTATTTACGTTTTCGAACTCCGTTTTTGATGAGACAATTTTTATTAGATTCGTTTTGTGCCGTTGATTCATAATTTATAAAAACTTTTTTCGTAAAACGACCCGAGGGCACGCAAATCGAGGAAACTAAAATCGAGGAGTACTCGTAAATAAATGGGAATGAGACAAGTGGTACACTTGTCCCACCCTCACTCCAAAATCGGCCTAACTAAGCTAACACCACTTAGGTGTCAAAGTATTAGCTTCAAACTTACACATGTAAGCTAAAGCTTACATTGTAAGCCACTTTCCATCAAAACCACTAAACCTTTTACCACTTCCTCATTTCTCACCATGCAAAACAAGTTAGAAACTCTCTCATCTCTTCCCTTTGATGCCGTCCAACCTCCAAACCACCTTCACTTGATCAATTTTAACCACAAACACATGTTATAACTTACATATGTTAATCTCCATTCAAAAAGAGGAAGATTGGTGCAAGTTTTAACAACCAAGGAGGAGTTTCTATGGAGTATTAGGGCTGACTTCCACAAGGTTTTCATGAATAATGGTGGTCTTGAAGATGGTCATGGTTATCCACAAGTTTCTCCATCAAAATCCATGTCCAAATCATAACCTACATCAACTTTGTGGTATAAAGATTGTCCTCCTCATCTTCTTGTTATTTTGATTATGTAATCATGTATTTTATTTCCTATTGTATATGTATATGATGATTATATGATGATAAAAGTATTATGTGGGGATTTGGTGTTGATAAACATGCTTAAAAAGATGAAAGACTATAAGAAACAAGGTTAAAATCTTGTTTAAATTTGTTGGCTGTATAAAACAGTAAAGAATCAAATGATGAACTGATAAAAATGGCATAGATTAATGGATTTACAGTAAGCTATGGGTCTTGTACACATGTGAGAGTTGGCCATGCAATGGAATCATTGTAATGAGTGAGATATGATCAAAACAAGTTTAGGGTACAAATCTGAGTTTACTGTTTTGGATGATTTTTAGAAATTACTTGGAGGATGATTCAACAGTAGCTATAAAAGATATAAATGGAGTAAATATCATGTAGTTTATGTGATAAAAATTTCAGCTTCTATCTCCATATAGAACTCTAGATATGGCAGTTTTGGTGAAGATGAAAATAAAAATCAGATTTTGGAAATTAAAGTATAATACTATTATATAAGCACTCAAAATTATATAGTATAAAATGTGAATAAAAACCCACTAACTCATATAATACATTTATATAAATATGTACAATGGTAAACAAGTAGACATTTTATAAAAATGGTAACTTGTTAAGTTTTATAAGTTATAAAACTATAAACATGATTTTTACGACTTTTTCGGCTATTACCGTAAAATTAACGTTTTCGCCAATTTAAACTTAGATGATCAAACCCGTCTAATGTAAAGTTTTTAAAAGTCATATACTGATATATAAGTAAATAATACAAGTAAAAACCGATAAAACCCGAACTATAGGACATACGGACATTAACGAGCTAACTAAGCATATTGGACTAAATAAGAAAAACACTTATAAAAAGTACTTATTGGGCTTAACCCATTTGGGCCCAACATGGAAAGTCTAGATACTGATAATATGAGTATAAAATGGATTAAAACAATTTAAAGAACTTATAATAAGCTTATTGGACTTAAAACGTGTAAATAGGTAAAACTAGTAAACTAGTATAAAAGTTATCGACATATATCACTAAAATGAGTAAACGAGAATATGTAAACCCACTTGATCATCATATATATAATCATCATATGTATACATAATTGTTATTTTTATAAAGTCATTGGACATGAGTCTAAGACACGTATTATTTGTCTAGGTTTCCGTGATTGAAGCACGTACCGTACGTCCGAATTGCCGATAACCCGCCTTCCCACATCAACGTGAGTTCATAGCCTCACACTCTTTTTAATGTTTTATAAATGTTTTATAAACCCGCGAGGGAGATAATATGTTAGTTTTTATAAAATAGGACACCATTTGTCCCGATTGTTTGTTTATTGATTTGGACCCGAATGATTGTATGACCCGATTGTATGACCCTATGAATGATTAAAGGACCCGATAGATGAAATAAAAATGGATTATTAAAGTTAGGCTATGTCACTAAAAGTCCCATTAGCATGAATTGTGAACTACCGGGATTTGGTAGACGCTTATACATATAATAGTACTATTTGGGGAGGATCACCCCAGTTCGCGCCTTGACGGTTGATCCCCGTCGTGCCACATTGATTGGTAAGTGAATTTATGTATGAGAAGATTTCCATAGCGTGACCTTTGTTACGACACGCTAACTTAGATGGGCAAATTTGGTATCGGGTTAGCTACCCGTTGTTTGTTTAGTAAGGTAACAATGTCATGCGGCTTATAATAATCCAACTAACGAAATACTAGTAGACGCTCCGAATTACGATGTATTGCCTGACTAGCAATACAGGGTCATACTATTGATATTATGTTCGTGTTTTGGTTTTCATAACCATATTCATATAACGGTTTTTATTTAACTTTATACAACGTCATAAGACGTATTGTATGATGTTTTTACGAAATTGGCTCGTATAATTATTTTTAAGGCAAATGCCTATATTACGATTTTCGATAAGGATTTGTATAAAATGATTTTGGCTATTTTATGGCCTACTACAAGGATTTATACAAAATGATTTTCGGTAATAATTTTATACCAAAGTTATATTGATGGAATTTATTAAACTCTATGAATTCACTCGGCGTTATCGCTGACCTTTTCTTTTAACATGTTTTATCTCAGGTACTTGAAGGTAATTCTCGGGAAGACAACAAGAATTCATGGCCCGCACCTAAATACTTATTTCCATTCAAATGCTTTGTAAAACCTGTATTAAATACAAATGACTTGGGACCTATGTAACTTTGATATTTATGAATGGAAATGCTTTATTATTAAACGACGCGATTTATATGCATTGTCTATGATGTGAGTAATGTGCTATCCCGTAACACCAACGAGTCTTCCGCTGTATTGAGTTGTATAAATTTAGGGGTGTTACAGTTTGGTACCAGAGCTCTCGTTATAGAGAACGAAATATTTTTAAAACCAAGGTTTTGAATAAAACATTTCAAAATCTTTTAACTATAAACATTTTTCTAAAAATGTCTAAAAATCTTTTGACTATAACGGTGCCGAAAAATTCTCGAGTTACTGACAAGGCCAGACTGATAAGTGTTATTTTAATATATATATATATATATATATATATATATATATATATATATATATATATATATATATATATATATATATATATACATATATATATATATATATATATATATATATATATATATATATATATATATATATATATATATATATATATATATATATATATATATATATATATATATAACTTGGATTATATATATATGATGTAATTTTATTACATGATTGTTTGATGATTATTTTGATTTTTATACGAGGTATTTATACGACGTAGATTGTCACAAAGAAACCCTAACTTCCCTAGTAAATTAATCGAAGCTATTCTCGTAGGAATTCTAGCTATCCTAGATCTAAAACAAGTTGTGGATATTTATGATCCCAACAAATGGTTGATACTCGTAGAAATGTAGATATTAGTTGATTGTGATATTGAAAAAGAATTGGCGAGATTAAATCTGATATCGATGTCATGACGATCTTTCCTTATAGAGTGGAGTTTGACAAAACGTTATCACCTGGAAAGATGTCATCTGATTCGTTGTCATCCAATTCCTAAATTGAAATCAAAAGGGTGAATGTTGCACTTGAGGCTTTCATTGGAACCATTACCCAAAAGCCTCATGCCACTAATACCTTTCTGAGAAGTCTAATTGACTGATCGAGTCATTTAATATTAGTGACTCATTTGATAATTGTTGTTGTAAGAACTATATGATTGGAAATTAAGTGTTGTTCATATTGAACTTTTATTGTCCTTTTAAGGTTTATAAATAAGATTGAAAGTAATGGAAAATGAGGTAGGATATCGAATTGAGTATAAGTTGATTGAAACTTGAATAAAGTAAAATCTAACCTGTATGGAATATGAGATTGTTAATATAAGTCATTAAGTTCTTTGATTGAATTATGAGATTTTAGATGATTGTAGGTTTGTGTTAAGGGTTGTTCCTAGGCCATTGTCCACTGACGAGGATGCCCAGTGTCTAATAAATAAGTTGAAGAAATCTTCTTCTAAATTGGGACCGATGGATCTTCCGGGACAGGTGGGACACCTAATGACTCTTGTAGATTAGTATTCATTGTGGTATCTTTTAAAAATAATCCCTAACTTAACTGAGACATCAGTTGGTAGGATGAGATATTTGAATTGTATGACATAGTGACACATAATGTGTTACAGTACAATTTGACTTGTTTGTGATTAATGAAAAGACTACCTTTGATTGCTAAACTCTACATGTATCGATGTTATCTATGTTTTATTACTTCATCCTAATGTTCGCATTAGTGATGCAACCATTGAACAATTACTCATCTCGAATTGAATTACGTTGTGGATTATTCTCTTTGTATTCCTGAGTGCCATCGAGGTCAGGAACCTCATGATTAATTAGCTAAAGCTCATTTCCTATCATATCGTAGTTAATTCTTGGTGAACAAGCTTTCATCACTCTTTTGCAGATCACACCTTGTTTTTATAAAGTTAAAACGGTATCCTTTGAGAAAAATTAATTTTCATCACTATAAGGATTATTCAAAGTGAGATTTATAAGTGATTGTTATCGAAATAAAGTTGTTTATAAAACACCTTGGAAAACTTAATTGTCTTCATAACAAAGAAAATCTTTGTAAATTTATTTTTGATTCTTATTTAAGAATTAAGCATGAAAATGTTTTTATAAATATGATGATAAAATTTTGACGAACTGAGTATTGCATCGTTAATCTTGAAATTGTATATAGTTGCGCGCCTACATACAATTTGGAATGGACCATGCAAGACTGATTAGTAGTCACCATAAAACTAATGAATAAACACTACATTTTCTTTGAAGATTGTGAAAGATTAAAAATTTTATGAGATCTGCAAGAAGTGAAAAATAGGGACATAGTGTTAGGGACACCTACATATGTGCCTGTAGCATCTATTCTTCTGAGTTGAATTTACTCATCCGTGGAAATTGTCTTAATTGACAATTGATATTCCGTTCTTGTCCAATTCTCCCGTGGCGAGATTCTTTGCAAAAGTATCTGATTACCGAGTGTTGATACTCGACTGGATGTATCGACGTTCCTATCATTTCTTTTGATTTGATTTCATTTGAATGACCTGGGTAATGATCCGAGGAGCTTTCGAATGCGTACTCAAATTATGAAAACATGGAATATATTCATATTCGTTAAATGTTTTCGTCTGCATCTGATTTGAAATTCTCTCGCATAGATTATGCATTGACCTTACTCTTTTAAGGTAGTTATGTCTCCTGATATCCTTGAATTTGTGAAGGATTATGAGTTATTATTAGTCTTTTGAGAAGTTCACATCTTATCGACGGCAATAAAACTGAAAAGTTGGTAATGCTAGTAGAATGGATTGATTGATTATGACATGACGAAATTGTCTTAATTGATGGGAACTCGAGTAGAATTCCCCTAAATGATAAGATGTTGATTATCAAAAGTGATCTAAATAATTCTTGATGAATGACCATATCCTGCATTTAGACTTGAAATTATATCATGAATGGTGGTGAACTAGTTATAGATATTGTAATCTAGAAGAACCTAATATGAATGTACTAAAAGACGTTTATGTTATCTGAAACTTTAGGAGGTATTTGCTGGTGAATTACCTAGACTTTTGCCATTAAGGCAAGTTGAATTTGGTATTGATTATATTCCCGGTGCTGCACCTGTGGCTTATGCACTGTACGTCAGCACCATCTAAATTAAAGGAATTACCGTACAACTGAGAGAGTTGTCGGAGAAAGATTTTATTATACCAAGCCTGTCATCATGAAGAGCTATGGTGTTATCATTCCTTATATTTACAGATTACTGTGAATTGAGTAAATTGACAATCGAAAACAATATCCATAACTCGAAATGGAAGATTTGTTCGATCATTTACAAGGTTCTAGCGTATGTTTTAAAGATTTGATCCACGGCATGGTAATTATCAACTTCGCGTCCGCGTAGAAGATTATATATTCCAGTCACTACATCCGGTACTTGTAATGAACCTTATGAGTTTCACGTGATGTCGTTTGGATTGACTAATACACATGTAGCATTCATAAATTTTGTGAATCACGTGTGTAGGTTGTAATTTGATAAATTCATGCTCGTGATCATTAAGGACCATTTGTTTGTTTATAATAATAAGAAGGAGTTAGTAAATATTTATAGATTGCCCTAAAATTGGCCGAACAATTAAAATATGTACCTTGAATAATTAACATGTGATTAAAGACTTAAACCTTTACATTATTTGACTATGTGATTAATAGAAAATGGAATATATTGACTCCTTAGAAAATAGAGCCATTTAAGACTTTGAGTTACACTAAAAAGAAAGTGCAAATATATTCTGACAAATGTTTTAACAAAGGATTTTAAGGGATTATTCCCTTATACACAAACCATTTAACTAAACTTCTGTTTAGGGGTAAATGTTTGTGTATACCTCAAGATAACCTAAGAGGGATTGAGGAAACCATTTAAACCATGACTTGAAATCTGAAACGATATTTTTTACTTTTCAAATTAAGAAAACTTTGACCAAAGTATAACCAAAGATTTCTCGAACATTTTCGGATCTTATTAATTATTTTAATTATTTTCGATAAATCAACAAAAATCTTGTTAATTAAATTCAAAATTTATTTTGAACATTTTATATAATTGGTCGAACTAAGAAATTTAAAATTTTTACGTTTACGTATCATAAAAATTAAATAATTATTGTTAATTTACATGTAATAATTATCGACGCTTTAGACGTCGGATTGAGTAAAACGGATAAAGATAATAGTAAAGACGAAATTAAAACATAAAAGATATGAAGAAAGAATTTTGAATAAATACGGTTATGGTATTTATTTCACCAGCAAAAGTGAATATAGATACTGACATATTATATAAAAAGGATAAAGAACCAATTAGGATATATTTCTTAATAATGAACGTGCAAAATAAATTGCCGAACAATATAAAAATAAACGATTTTTGTAAAAAGGATAATATAGATAATAAAAGTGGTTCGCGGCTAATGTGAACCATTAGAATTGAGAAGCCGATAGCGTTAAATGTTTTAAAGACCACTTGTGATTGTCTAAATATAGAGGATTGTGAGATATAGTTATGTTGGAAACTTGTAAGTATAAGTATTCTATTCCTGTCATTTCTGATTTAATGCATCATTATCAGAAGAAGTTGTACTAATGACAAATTATGAAGGCAGACATCGCCTCATACATTAGCAAACGTCTAGCTATTACAAAGGTCATCATCTGAATTTGATTCGATTTGGGTCATCGTCGACAGACCGACCAAATCTGCTAATATCATTCCCGTAAATGATAAATGCAAAAGAGTTATGTAAACATAGTGTGTCTGTATCGAACATCTTTATCAAGATCCTCGCTTCGCATCGAATTTCTAGTGATTTGCTCAGAAATCATTGAGAACGAACATTGATAAGAGTACTATGTACCACCCCAAATCGAAGGGACGAGGTAAAGTAACGATACAAAGTAATATAAGTGCTATTTTATGTTTGAATGAATGACCTTTGGTAATAAACCGTATAATCGCTTTCCTTTGTAGAGATTATCATTGATAATCATCGTATTAGGATCAAGATCGACTCTTGTTAGGATCTATATTAGAGCATTTGTAATCCGGAGTTGGGATGAAGACACCTGACATACATCCATTGTGAGTTGGACATGTCTTTTAGGTTTAAGGTTTCCTATGATGGAGAACCTAATCTTACAAAATATTCGACCCGCGAGATCTAAAACGATTGTTGAAATTAGGATCTGATTATTGACTGCCGGTAGTAGGCAGGGGGTTATGTGAATATGAAATGTAGATCTTGAAGTGCCAAATGGGTAGCGAAGTTATGCCAAAATTTTTAACCTTGGAAGAATGAATTAATGATCTGACAAATCATGGGATATAAGTCCCCGTTGTATGGGACCATTGAGATGATGTAAAAGTTGGGATTGAAAGGCATATAAGCTGGATCTACCCTAGGACTTCAAGAGCTGCGTGAATTATGTTTCGTAAATCGAACTTGATAAATATCTATCAAGTTAAAGTCTGAATTCTTCGTGATAAATTTTAGATCAGCGAAAAGTTGCATTCATCAAAAACCCGTGAACATCATGGATAGAGAAAGTAAGTCAAGATTTAGCCTGATCTTATTCATGTAGTTATGTTTGATGAAACTCGCGTGTTGTAATGAATTACACTTGTGAGAAAAAACCGAAGGTGGAGGAAATACCCACATGGCTTTAACTCTATAAGAAGCGAGTAGTAAGATGATCTTTGAGGACAAATATCCTATTTAGGGTAAATGGTGTGACAATGCGTCAATTTATGGTTGATATTTTATTCTCAAATATTATTCAAAAACATTATTTTAATGTTATAATATGAACTCACTTATTTTTGGGAAGAAATTTGGATTTACGTCTTGAAGTAGCGTCGACTACGTCTAAACCGGAGGATTCAACGTTACATGCTTACGTTTACATACACCGTCTTTGGTGACAGTCCGACATTTCAGAAAATAAATTTATCCGTGAATATTATTTTGGAGTTTTAAATTTGTGTTAGTTCATAAACTCACAAATTTACGAGAAGAGATTAGGACTTACGATTTTATTTTAACATCCTTTACGACTAAACCGGAAACCCTAGGATTACGTATTTACGTTTTTGAACTCCGTTTTTGATGAGACAATTCTTATTAGATTCGTTTTGTGCCGTTGATTCATAATTTATAAAAACGTTTTTCGTAAAACGACCCGAGGGCACGCAGATCGAGGAAACTAGAATCGAGGAGTACCCGTAAATAAATGGGGATGAGACAAGTGGGACACTTGTCCCACCCCCACTCCAAAACCGGCCTAACTAAGCTAACACCACTTAGGTGTCAAAGTATTAGCTTCAAACTTACACATGTAAGCTAAAGCTTACATTGTAAGCCACTTTCCATCAAAACCACTAAACCTTTTACCACTTCCTCATTTCTCACCATGCAAAAAAAGTTAGAAACTCTCTCATCTCTTCCCTTTGATGCCGTCCAACCTACACCTGCAAACCACCTTCACTTGATCAATTTTAACCACAAACACATGTTATAACTTACATATGTTAATCTCCATTCAAAAAGAGGAAGATTGGTGCAAGTTTTAACAACCAAGTAGGAGTTTCTATGGAGTATTAGGGCTGATTTCCACAAGGTGTTCATGAAGAACGGTGGTCTTGAAGATGGTCATGGTTATCCACAAGTTTCTCCATCAAAATCCATGTCCAAATCATAACCTACATCAACTTGGTGGTATAAAGATTGTCCTCCTCATCTTCTTGTTATTTTGATTATGTAATCATGTATTTTATTTCCTATTGTATATGTATATGATGATTATATGATGATAAAAGTATTATGTGGGGATTTGGTGTTGATAAACATGCTTAAAAAGATGAAAGACTATAAGAAACAATGTTAAAATCTTGTTTAAATTTGTTGGCTGTATAAAACAGTAAAGAATCAAATTATGAAATGATAAAAATGGCATAGATTAATGGATTTACAGTAAGCTATGGGTCTTGTACACATGTGAGAGTTGGCCATGCGATGGAATCATTGTAATGAGTGAGATATGATCAAAACAAGTTTAGGGTACAAATCTGAGTTTACTGTTTTGGAAGATTTTTAGAAAATACTTGGAGGATGATTCAACAGTAGCTATAGAAGAGTTAAATGGAGAAAATATCATGTAGTTTATGTGATAAAAATTTGAGCTTCTATCTCCATATAGAACTCTAGATATGGAAGTTTTGGTGAAGATGAAAATAAAAATCAGATTTTGGAAATTAAAGTATAATACTATTATATAAGCACTCAAAATTATATAGTATAAAATGTGAATAAAAACCCACTAACTCATATAATACATTTATATAAATATGTACAATGGTAAACAAGTAGACATTTTATAAAAATGGTAACTTGTTAAGTTTTATAAGTTATAAAACTATAAACATGATTTTTACGACTTTTTCGGCTATTACCATAAAATTAACGTTTTTCGCCAATTAAAACTTAGACGATCAAACCCGTCTAATTTAAAGTTTTTAAAAGTCATATACTGATATATAAGTAACCAATACAAGTAAAAACCGATAAAACCCGAACTATAGGACATACGAACATTAACGAGCTAACTAAGCATATTGGACTAATAATTGGACTAAATAAGAAAAACACTTATAAAAAGTACTTATTGGGCTTAACCCATTTGGGCCCAACATGGAAAGTCTAGATACTGATAATATGAGTATAAAATGGATTAAAACAAGTTAAAGAACTTATAATAAGCTTATTGGACTTAAAACGTGTAAATAGGTAAAACTAGTAAACTAGTATAAAAGTTATCGACATATATCACTAAAATGAGTAAACGAGAATATGTAAACCCACTTGATCATCATATATATAATCATCATATGTATACATAATTGTTATTTTTATAAAGTCATTGGACATGAGTCTAAGACAAGTATTATTTGTCTAGGTTTCCGTGATTGAAGCACGTACCGTACGTCCGAATTGCCGATAACCCGCCTTCCCACATCAACGTGAGTTCATAGCCTCGCACTCTTTTAAATGTTTTATAAATGTTTTATAAACCCGCGAGGGAGATAACATGTTAGTTTTTATAAAATATGACACCATTTGTCCCGATTGTTTGTTTATTGATTTGGACCCGAATGATTGTATGACCCGATTGTATGACCCTATGAATGATTAAAGAACCCGATAGATGAAATAAAAATGGATTATTAAAGTTAGGTTATGTCACTAAAAGTCCCATTAGCATGAATTGTGAACTACCGGGATTTGGTAGACGCTTATGCATATAATAGTACTATTTGGGGACGATCACCCCAGTTCGTGCCTTGACGGTTGATCCCCGTCGTGCCACATTGATTGGTAAGCGAATTTATGTATGAGAAGATTTCCATAGCGTGACCTTTGTGACGACACGCTAACTTAGATGGGCAAATTTGGTATCGGGTTAGCTACCCTTTGTTTGTTTAGTAAGGTAACAATGTCATGCGGCTTATAATAATCCAACTAACGAAATACTACTAGACGCTCCGAATTACGATGTATTGCCTGACTAGCAATACAGGGTCATACCATTGATATTATGTTCGTGTTTTGGTTTTCATAACCATATTCATATAACGGTTTTTATTTAACTTTATACAACGTCATAAGACGTATTGTATGATGTTTTTACGACATTGGCTCGTATAATGATTTTTAAGGCAAATGCCTACATTATGATTTTCGATAAGGATTTGTATAAAATGATTTTGGCTATTTTATGGCCTACTACAAGGATTTATACAAAATGATTTTCGGTAATAATTTTATACCAAAGTTATATTGATGGAATTTATTAAACTCTATGAATTCACTCGGCGTTATCGCTGACCTTTTCTTTTAACATGTTTTATCTCAGGTACTTGAAGGTAATTCTCGGGAAGACAACAAGAATTCATGGCCCACACCTAAATACTTATTTCCATTCAAATGCTTTGTAAAACCTGTATTAAATACAAATGACTTGGGACCTATGTAACTTTGATATTTATGAATGGAAATGCTTTATTATTAAACGACACGATTTATATGCGTTGTCTATGATGTGAGTAATGTGCTATCCCGTAACACCAACGAGTCTTCCGCTGTATTGAGTTGTATAAATTTGGGGGTGTTACAATTTCTATGTGATAACAGTAGAAAGAAACTTAATAAGTATACACATCGAGATAGAAAGAATAGGGTCTTTTCATCAAGATATAAAATGAATACTACATACGCCAATAACACATTACTACCTAAATTCCACAATCATCTTACAAAAGAGAAGATAACAAAAACACATCAAAATACTAAAGGGTAATAGTAGATTTCATCCATAAATCCGAGAAAATCGCAACAAAATCTTGTCACTAATGTCACTTACCCTTACCATCCTAAACAACAACAATAATAAT
The DNA here is from genome assembly GCA_025667525.1 of Glebionis coronaria. Taxonomy (NCBI): domain Eukaryota; kingdom Viridiplantae; phylum Streptophyta; class Magnoliopsida; order Asterales; family Asteraceae; genus Glebionis; species Glebionis coronaria. The sequence continues at coordinate 48,109 of JANFOE010000494.1, forward strand.
AATCCATTACAATACTACCTCACAACATCTAGATAATCCAAATACAACACAATAATACATAAACCAAAATACAACAAAAATCCATCACTACATCAATCCATAGGATGTGGTCCATCACTTTCTCCAACTTGACTCGTCCCTGCTTCATCTTCATCTAGTCCTAACTTACAACACCTCCCTTTTGGATCTAAACACGGTGGATTCCTAAATCCATACCTCAAAAGCCCTCCTTGACACGACGGATCTATCATATAATGAGAATCAGCATACACCTCACTATCCTGAAACTTCCAATGTGGTTCAAGATACGGCCCAAGATGAGCTACATATTCACTTAACCTGCGAAGCCTATCTATCTCTTTCTGATACTTCTCAAAATCAGTCCCATAACTTCTCACTTCAGCTCTAACCTCAGTTCTTCCAACTTCACTCTCAGTCATATAACTATCACTATCAGATTCTACAACATTCTTCTTATCATTCGTATCATCCTCATAATCTAACCATCCACCTAAAATCTTATGCTCACCTACTTGCTGATTCTGCAAATTCCATTGACCTAAAGCAAATCCCCCATTCTTGACGTAATATGGTATGTCAGACATTTTCTGAAATCACAAAAAATTCAAAATTACATAAGGTCATTATTCAAAAATATATATGCAATGCATAGTCATGCAAATGCAAAGGAATTACGTATGCAAAATATATATGTATGCGATGCAATGCATTGAAATGCAAATGATAATTATACAATACTCATAAAGATGAAATTATGATGAAATTATGATGAAAGCACTCCACGTCCTTTCATTAATACCAATACCTCATCGCAGTATTTACTTAATAAATACTCAAGAATTCACAACAGGTATAAGGGATACATCTATAATAACAAAGCATAACAAAAATAAATAATCTTACCGGAGCCTTGCATAGAAGTTGCGTTGCTTTTATAAAATACTTTCGACACCAAAGTTATAGTTTAGGACATTTTCAAAAATCGACCTAATTCGCTATAACTAAAAAGCTCTGGTTACCAATCTATAACACCCCCAATTTACATTGCGCAACGAAAAATACACAATTGGGTGTTATTCACAAACTTCATTTCACAACTCTTTAAACGACCCAAAAACAATATATTTAGGAATAAATACGGAAATAATTTATATCAATGTCTAAAACCTGCAATCCCAAGTAAAATTTGTTTAAAATATATCAGAGTAGCGTATAGGTTCCCCTAGGATCTTAATCAAAACATCAAACCTTTTACCAAAATACTTGACCATTTACTATATGTTTATGACAATAGGGAAAGATATCTGTTTTAGACCAAACACCACCAAAAAGCAATCCGCAATCCTTCTCCAGCAAGGTCCAGCAGCAATCCACTTCAAATACCTGAAATACATGCTTAAAATCATCAACACAACGGTTGAGCGAGTCTATAGGTTTTCCAAATCAACATTTGAACACTAGAGAAAAATCAATCAAGATCATTTACTAGAATTGCTACGTATACAATCTATTATTCTGGCAATCTGACATATAGCATTAGCTATTGAATTGTATTAAGCTCATGACACCGACCCCTTAACTTAGTCACCCACGCCTAAAGCCGGCATGACTAGATGAATTCCAGTGCCCCTACTAGGGTATCAATTGCAAAAATACCAATTCTCATTCTCGTAAAATTATCCTTCCTAGCGGGTTACTCAGCGTAAAGCCCTGGTCTCAGATAGGGTTGTCGGCCCAATAGTACTATTATTAGAATAAGCGGCTATTCCCAACTCGCAACATCAAGTCAGAAGATAGTTAACGGCTCATGAATTTAGGGACTTTTGCAATTTAGGTACTTATACAATTCAAAACAACAAAGGCAACATTCGGGTTGAAACAATCAATCATGACTTGTGTTCATTTGACTTTCAAATAGCATGTATCCCCCTCGCGGGTTTTAAAATCATTCAAAATAATTACAAAAGCGAGGCTTTAGACTCACCTGGAGTAATAGCAGTAGTAAGACGACCTTCGACGATAGTTGATGCCCGGTTAACACAAAAACCGCAACCTATCAAATAAGGCGCGTTTATCAATAATAAACTCGAGTAAATCCATACTTAGTAATATCAAACTCAAAATAATGAAATCACAACCAACCCAACATGAAAACAATACAAGTGACCTTTTACTCCATTCTATATGTTTATTCTATTAGTTAATTCCTTCGATAAAAATCTGCCGTTACACACCAAATGTACAAGCTCATTTACCCCACTTAAACATGTCAAATTTTTATGATACTAATCAGAAACTTCACTTACTATATATAGAAAGGCCTGTTAAAAACTCATCAAAAGATTTTACATTTAAAGTTCCCTGCCCGACACATCTTTGAACTACAAAAACCGGACAGTTTTACGTCAACAACTCATATAGTCTTTTAACACATTTATTTTTCTCCGTTTATAAAACCGACACTCAACTTTGAAAATAAAATCGACATCCTCATACTTAACATTTATCATCAGTCCATGACTCATTTTAAAATCTATTTTATAGTCCCCGAGATTCGAACCAAATATCGACAACAATTATATATTGTGACGATACTCGTGTCCCGGTACACGAATATTCAAACTAACGTAACTTTTCGCTCGTTTGGAGCTAGAAGCTCTATCTTATACCAAAACGAAGCTAAAAACATCCTCTTCAACATTATCTAGTTAGTTCATCTCAAACTCAAACCCGTATTTTCAGAAAATTAACTTTAATAATCTGTTTAAAAATATATACTTAAAAATCATTCAAAATTAAATTTTCACCACATTTTAACCCTATTTTTACCACTATAATCATCCTACTATTACTATTTTCAATCATAACATACAAAATCATACTAGATGATCAAATCATAAAAACCCAACTCAAAAATTTCAACATGCAATCATAAAATCTAATATATATCAACATAAACACCTACATACAACAAGAATTCAAGATCAAATCACAAGATTTTCATCCAAAAATGGGGTTTTCAAAAATGTCAATGCATGTAAGAAATTTTTATACCAATAGATGGAGAATCAAAAGATAGGAATGGGACTTTGATTAGATTTTGATGAATCAAAATCGAAATCAAAATTTTAGGATGTTTGTTCTTGGTGTGGTGGACGGGAAAGAAAGGGGAGGAGGAGGGTAGAGAAATATTTTCGTGAAAGTGGTGTTTGTGTGTGTAAATGTGTTTTATTTTTCCTTTTATATGGAAAATGTTTAGGGTAGTTTTTGCAAATTGTGATTCTTGTGGACCAAAATGCAAATACTTTGTTATTAAGCGGGAAATGACTATTAGCCACTTTTGAAAATATTTACGAGTCTCGGGTTTCATAAAAATGCTTCTCAAAACTTAAAATGCACACAAAATATGATATTATATAGTCCCGGCACGACTTAATACGACATTAAAATAAAAACGTCAAAATATTAAACATTGACATGTTTAAAATAAAACGTAAAATTTTTCAGGCATCCGTCGATATCGTCATCACTAATAATCCTCGCAAGCCGTCAAAACGTAAAAAAAAATTTCATCATCATCCAAATCAAATCACCAATCGTCATAATAATCAATCTCGTCAAAAATTTCAAAAATATACGTAAAAATATAATTAAATAATGACCATGGTTTTGGGTTGTTACAAAAAGGATTCTAATGGATTCTAATCTTGCTACCGGTGCATATGTCTCGTCATAATCAATCCCTTCTTGATGATTATAGCCATGAGCTACAAGCCTAGCTTTGTTACAAGACACAACACCATTCTCATCTAGCTTATTCCTATATACTCATTTGGTTCCTATAATGGTAGAACTTCTAGGTGGAGGAACAAGTTCTCAAACATCATTAGCAACGAATTGATTCAATTCTTCTTGCATCTTAATGACCCAACTCTCATCCGTCAAAGCTTCTTTAACATTCTTTGGTTCAATCAAGGAGACAAAACAAAATAAGTTTCTTTGGTTTTGGACTTGAGATCTTAGGGTCCTTTGATTTAAGTCACCAATGATATTATTGAGAGTATGATCCTTAGACTCCTTAATGTTTACTTCCTTTTCAACACTAAGGTCTTCAACTCCTATTTTTCTAACCTGTTTGGCTTTAAATACGTCTACTTCATCCAAGTCATCATCAACCAATGGTGGTATCTTGGTTAAAGGAGGGGTTTCATCAAAAGTCACGTTAAGTGATTCTTCAATTACGCCCGAGGTTCTATTGAGGACTATGTAGGCTTTGCTAGTTTGGGAATAACCTAAAAAGATACCTTCGTAAGACTTTGGGTGAACTTGGTAAGGTAGTCTTTGGTGTTGAGGATAAAGCACTTGCTTCCAGACACCCTAAAGTATTCCAATGAGGGTTTCTTACCTTTAAGAATCTCATAGGGGGTCTTTCCTAGGAAAGGTCGAATAAGAATTCGGTTGAGAATATGAGTCGATGTGTCCACGGTATTGCACCAAAACTTTTGAGGAAAATATTGATCGTTTAACATCGTCCTACTCATCTCTTAGATGGTCCTCTTCTTCCTTTCAACTACCCCATTTGATTATGGAGTGCGAGGAGCCGAGAATTTATGGGTAATACCATGAGCTTCACAAAAGGCACCAAATTGCACTTCATTATCAAATTCCCTACCATGATCCGTCCTAATAGAGACAATTGGACATCCTAGTTGATTTTGAATTCTTGGACTAAAGATTTCGAAATGATCGAAAGCTTCATTCTTAGATGCCAAAAATCTAGTCCAAGTGAATCTAGAGTAGTCGTCAACTATAACTAGGGTATAAAGGTTACCTCCATAACTCCGTATGGCGGAAGGTCCAAAGAGATCCATATGTAGGAGTTCTAAGCACCGAGAGGTTGAAACCAAATTCTTGGCTTTGTGACTTGAGTGAACTTGCTTTCCAACTTTGCAAGCATCACAAAAGTGACTATCAAACTTCATCTTGCGGAGGTGTCTTAACAACTCCTTAGAGACTAAAGATTGAATTAGACGCATATTAGCGTGACCTAATCTCCTATACCAAAGAGTAGAACTATCATCTATAGTCGCAAGACATATGTTGTCTTTTGACTTCTTATTGACCTTCATGACATAAAACCCATGCTTTCTAACACCTTTTCCAATGACCTTTCCATCTTTTACGATTTCACTGTCATTTTCCGAAAAGATGACCTTACACTTATTGTCACAAATTTGACCTATGCTTAAAAGGTTAAACCCTAAATTATCTACGTGCTCAACATTTTCAATGGTCATGGAGTCAAGAGAAACCGTACCTTTGCCAATGATATTACCACGTAGACTACTAGCGAATGTGACTTTACCTCCATCATATGCTTTGTAGCGCGAGAACAAACTTCGATTACGCGTCATGTGTTTAGAACAACCACTATCCTTAATCCACTCGTCGTATTCCAAATCAATTCCCAAGCATATCTCTTTAGAAGTGTGAGCCATAAGACATTTCTCCTCTTTGGGGTTGTCATCAACATCTTCACCGCTATCGCTCCAAGAACCACTAACGAATGTCGTGTGATTATTATCACGTGAGGGCTTTGGACACTCACTAATGAAATGATTTGGATCACCACATCTAAATCAATTCCTATCACCTTTTTCGTTATTGGCAAACCGATTCTTTGAGAATGGTTTCTTGTCATTGTTGGGTTGCCTCACGTGTTGACCTCGTCTTTTGAAGAATCTCTTGAAATCTCTCACTGCCAATGCATACTCCTCGTCATCACTATCCGGGGAACTATCATGATCGCTTTGTGCCTTCTTGGCTTTGAGTTCAAGAGACTTCCTTTCGCTCTTGGTTTTCACCAATTCTGAGTCCTTCAAAATTATCATCTCATGAACCTTCAAGTTGCCCATGAGTTCATCGAGTGATAAAGTTGAGAGATCTTTCGATTCTTTGATCACCGTGACTTTTGCTCTCCACTTCGGATGTAAGGCCCTTAAAAACTTCCTAACATTGTTCATGCTAGAAAAACCTTCATGTTGGGAATAAAATGTAGCCAGTACACTTGGACGCTGACATGAGTAATCGGGACGTTGATAAGAAGAAAACAAGCATTGACAGATCAAGCGTTGATAGAAAGATGTCAAGCGTTGATAGGATGAAGTCAAGCACTGATAGAAGACTTAGTATACGCGTATTATGTTTCTAGTTTTTTTCTAGTAAAGATATGATTGACAATGTATTTTCTATGTTTATCTTTACCTAGAATAGCTGATACGTAGACTCTTGTAAAAGGCTTCTTATGTCTATAAAAGAAGACCTTTAGGTTATTTTTTCATATAAGTTTTTCATACGTTTAACACTTTCATTGTATGCAAGTTTGTTATAATCAATCAAGTGAAAGTTTGGTTTACATTCTTTGTGTGTTCTTGTTTGAGTATTAATTCCGCATAATACTTAAATTGTTTTATACACAACAATGTTTCTCTACGTGTTTAACTTGATTTAATCTCGTTTACACAAGCTAAATCGATCTAAGTTTGGGATCAACAAGTGGTATCAGAGCTTGTTGAGAAACTTTGATGTAAAGAACACAAGAACCCTAAATCGCCAATAACCCTAATTTTCTCAAATCCCTAGAAACAACATGTCTACCCCAGAAGTAAACTTCTCCTCCTCCTCAACCCCCAAAATCAAGATTCCCATGCTAGACCCAGACAATTTTGAGCTGTAGAAGTTTAACTTTGAACATTATCTGCAAATCCATGACTACACCCTATGGGAAATTATTAAATATGGAAACACATTCAATACAGCTCAAAGATTGCAGCTGCCATCTTACAAAGAACAAATGTTCAAGTCTCTACTAAAGAGGATAGAAGATAAAAACCTGAACATGGTAGAGCTGTCTCAACTGAGGACATAGCAAAGAGAAGGTGTGACATGAAAACACTAAGTATTCTGAAACTCTCCTTGGGACAAGAAAATCAGCACAAATATAGAAGCTATGAGTCTGCAAAAGATCTTTGGGCAACTCTTGAAGTTGCTTATGGTGGTAATGCTGATACTGTACAAGAGAAAAAGAAGCAACTCTTGCATGAGTATGCTGTTTTCAAAGCTCAACCCAATGAGAAACTAAGTAGTGTGAGTAGCAGACTTCTTGACATTACAAGCAAGTTGTCCTTCATGGGAACAATGCTTGGTGATGTTGATATTATCGCCACTTTTCTTAAAAGCCTTGGTGATGCATGGAAGATTAAAGCAAGGTCTATAATTGCTAATAACACTCACAAAAGTTCTACTTTTGATGATGTTTACAATAAACTGAGGCTGATAGAGAATAAAACTCTTTTGGATCAAGGAAGCAAGTCTACCAATGGAAATATAGCTTTCTTCTCACATAGTGAAGGTCAATTTGATCAAAAGGATTCATACATGCACCGAGTTACTGGATCAACTTGTGTCAACGTTGGATCAAAACCTGTCAACGCCTCATATTTAGACGCTGACACATACAAAGTTGACTCACCAAGAGTTAAGCCTACTGGTATTGATCTGGATATTGTGTGTGCATACATTGCTTCATTGCCCAATGGTTCAGTGATTACATATGAGGACCTTGAGCAAATTAGTGATGAGCATCTGGAGGAGATGGACATAATGTGGAATATGGCCCTTGCAAACAAAGGGCAAATAGATGGAATAGAAGATTTAAGAAGAAGATGACTTTTAATGCCAAGGACACTGCTGGATTTGATAAATCCAAGGTTGAGTGTTACAATTGTCATCGTATGGGACACTTTATGAGAGAATGCAGATCTCTAAGAAGATCTGATGCTGGGAAACCCTCAAGCCAAATCATTAAGGCTCAGGATTCCAAAGCCATGGTTGCAATGCAAGAAATTGATTTTGTTGGATGGGATTGGAGCTACTTGGCTAAGGATGAGGAAGAGAACAAAGCTTTGGTTGCAGATAAGGAAGAAGAAGAGCATGTTAACTATGCTCTCATGGCACACTCCTCATCTTCATCAGACAATGAGGTATATGGTGATGCATTTTGTAGTAAGGGTTGTCGTCTAAACACTGAAAAACTTAACAAAGAAGTTTTAAAATTGACAACAGATGTGGTTAATGAAAGATGCAAGTTGTCTAACTATCAACTTGCTCTTACTCAAACTGAAAAGACAGTAGCTGAGTATAAGAAAATGGAGCTTGACCTAAAAGATCAAATCAATATTTTAAAACATGATTTAAATTCTAGTATTGATATTAGAAACATCATGGAGAGAGTCAATGCTGAATTATAGGCTAAGTTAGATGAGGCTATAAAAAATAAGGATAATGTAGACCTTAAAATTCAGAGATTTGATAAAGCCTCACAAACCCTAGAAAAATGTGTTAGTGAACATAGGGATTCCAGGGATATGACTAGGATTGGGATGAAAGAGTATGATGGTGTTTCACCACCTGTTGGGGACTTTTATGGTGTCCAAAGAAAGGACTTATCTTGGACTGGTTTACCAGAACTCCAAGAAGAGGAATTTATTCCTCCACCAAGAGTTCATACCCCAGTAGAGGAATATAGGCAGAAGTTGACTAATTTGGACCAATGGAAGAAAGCTAACCCTACCTTGTTTGTTAAGGGTGGCATGCTTAGTGATAACCCAAATGAGTCTACACCCATTAAAGTGATAAACCCAACCATTGGCAAGACTGTTGACCTTGGCTTAAACGTTGTTAGAAAACCTAGTATTAAATATGCAGAAATGTATAGAAAACCTTGGTCACCAAAAAGCCAAATTAGTGATAACGAAACAGGTTTCTTTTCTTCTAGACCTAGAGTTATGTCTAGAAAAGCCTGTTATACTTGTGGAAGTTTTTCACATTTAGCCTATAAGTGTGTCAACGCTTCAAAGGTCAACGCTGACAAAAAGTCAAACACTATCAAACCCAAAAATTTTATTCAGCAAATTCCACAAGTTGTTAGACCAGCCCCATTCTTTACTAAAGGGTCTTATACTTATGGACAAAGACCTTTTCAGAAGACCAATACATGGTCTAATAGAAAATGGGTTCCTGTAGAAAACCCTAGGTTCAACGCTGACAAGGGTAATTTCAGCGTTGACAAGACCAAATAAAAAACTGACAGAAACGTTGCCAGACCAAATAATGGTAAATATTTGCAACCAAAGGGAAAGGGGTCTAATGCTTCTTCTAGCTTGACATGGAGACCTAAGCAAGACCAAAACCCTAATTTAGTTGGGATTTCTATGACCTGTAACATATTTCATTATATTTCAAAGGACATAACAAAACCAATTAGGGTTAACTGGGTGTTTAATCCAAAAAGGGATGAACACAGGGTTGTCATAAGGACTAAATCTGTTCTTGTTGAACAACCAAATGAATCCAAGTCTGCTCAGGCTTTGGTTCCCAAAGAAAACTAATTTGTTTTCTTTATGTGCAGGGCATTCAAAAGCAAGTTAATGATTATGGCTATTGGGATAGTAAATGCTCTAGGCACATGACTGGGAAGGAAGATTATCTCAAAAACTTTACTCCCATTAAGGATGGTGACAAAGTTTACTTTGTGAGAACTGGAAAGCAACTATGTTTCAATTCTTAATTGATTCAAACTTGATTCCAAGTTTCTTCGCAAAATCCGTGTGATCTTGCCAGAATATTTAGAGTGACACTTATTAGTGTTCACAGTGACGAATGGAAATCCTTACAGTGTCAACATCAAACAACACTGCGGTAGGTGACTCACAAGATTCTCTATGAATCAAGCTTGTGACAAACTGTAAAGCAACAATGGTGAGATTCTTTTAGAATCAAACTTGTTCTAGGAATTCTGAAATGACGACTCTAATTAGATGGATAATTTATCCTTATGATTCACTCTTTACGTTCGCAATCTGCTTTGAGATGGTCGAGTAAAGAGAACTGGCTACTACCACCAGGAAACCCTTTCAAGGAGGTTCTTAATCGAATCTACCCGATCACAGGTACGGTATCTGATACCCTCTAACGGTCTTCACCGAACGGAGGTAAAACGCTACCGAGTTAGGATGAAATGTTCAAAGCCATTTTATCCGTATCTATATATGTTGCTGCATATCAAGAAGGCGGCGTAGCTGTGTACTAACCGATGTCTATTCAGAAGTCACAAGAGCACAAGATGGCGATAATCAAGATACCTAAGAATGTAAGAATGTAAAAGGTTATCTTAGTCACAAGGAGCATAAGATGAAGATCTCAAGCACTCAAGTCAAATGACAAAGGCTCAAGATAAAGATCACAAAAGCATGAAGGAACAAAGCCATTGCAAACAAGATCAAGACCAAGATACAAGACCAAAGATTGAAAATCACCTCCACAATGATGTACTCACTCAATCATCTTATGCATTTAAAGATGACCGATATATTGGGGGAGATTGTTGGCCCTATATTTTATATAGTCGAACAAGAATGTAATAGGTCATCTTAGTCGTTATTGGTCTTGTATTGTAATAGGTTAGTCGGGAAAACCGGGCTTGGACTTTAAGATAATATTGTCTAAGTTAGGGGCGTAAGCCCAAGCAAAGACAAGCCCGGCCCATGAACAAGCCCACTAAAGGCCTTATGGCGTGGCATATAAATACCCTCTTCCATGTGTGGAAGAGGGTGTTGGTTACTAACCACTTTCTCTCTCTAATGATGTTTAACCTTCCATAATCTCTCTTATTTCTCTCTCTACCTTCATCTATTTATCTCTCTTAAATATCATCTTAATATTGTGTTATGGATTAAATGGGATTAACAGATTTATATTGGGTTTACCTGAGAGTTACAAGGGAGTTTATGAGATAACTTAACTGTTAAGAATTTTTGTTAGAAAGGGACACTAGAGGACTGCTATGTCTATCTTGCATAAGCAAGCGTGCATAATTGGACAGTGCTTGCCGCCCTATAGTAATTTTCAGTTTATAGGTTATCTTCACTAGGATAAATTACTTTGTTAAGTTCCTTTTTCATTTTTATTATTTTTATTTTTGGACGTTGACGGATATATTTCCAATCGTTGTTGTGACCAATTTAGACGTTGACATGGCTTTTGCAAACGTTGACAAGAATATATCCGTTGGGCGTTGATGGGTTATTTTTGACCGTTGACACTCATTGGGTCCTACCCAGTTGTTATTTTTGACAAAAATTGGGGCCGTAATTTTCGGAGTTGATAACTTTTAATTAATGCACAAGATAACTTATTTTCTTTTCAATATTTTCATCATTATATTTTGAAAATACTTGCCTCATTTTTAACCAATCACATGTGCCTATCACTCCTATATATTTGGCTCCTATTTTTAAACAGGGTACTCTCATATTCTTATCTAAATATTTTTCTCCTATACTTCATCTTTTACAATCTTTCATAAACAACTTTCTACATTAATGGCGCCTAAGTTTAAACCAAGTGACTTGGTATTGGGATTCAGAAGTCAGTATAATATGATTGCTTATTTGGAGGCTGATGATGCTCTGTTTCCTCAATACACCCAGATGGTGGCGTATTTAAATGCATCTCCATTACGGTATGCTCTTTCTCATGCTCCTCTCAGATATGGTTGATGTATTCCAGTCAACAGCTGTCATCAAGGAAGTGTCTTCACAGGTACCATCATCATCTTTACCCATCATTGATCCATTAGATAAGGGTAAAGAAATCATGGTAGAAACAGAAGTTCCAAAGGATGCAGCACAAGTAGAGTGATTCAAAGTTGGCTGCACAACTCATGGAACAAGAAAAGAAGAAGGTTGGTGAATTACCATTTGTTGCTACTTTTGAGGAACAAGAAGGAAGTGATCATGAAAGTTCAGATTCAAGTGTTATGATATTTGAACAACCATAAAGACTTGAACATGGTGATGAGTTAGCAAGGGAGAAACTTAGAGAGTTAAAGTTGCAGGTATATTATGATATGCCAGAAGTTGCTCAGATGTACCATGCTTGGGAAGATAAGGTTATGGAGAATCCAGATATGACAATTTTAGATCAAATTTGGGGATTTGAGATTCTTCTAAGAGTTCAAAGGGATTGCAAGGTAATTCTGAAGCATAAGGCTAGCAATGTTTTCTCACTGCTGAAGAGAGATATGAGGGAGCTTTATTACATATTACTCAGATGTCATCAAACAGGATGGACCTTTCAGAAAATGTAGGGATTATCCTTTGAAGAATTGGAGTATAAGGCTTATCCCATTTGGGCAACAGTGCAGGAAATGAATACTATCAGACTTCTCTCAGATGAAAGGAGAGAAGAACTTGTAGAAGAGATGGAGATTCAAAAGGTTATGATTGTTCCAAGACCTTTGAAAAAGGGAGTTCCACTTGAGTTTCCTAAAGATTTAAATAAAGTGACTCCCAGTGAAGCTGTTATAAGAAGGAGCATTAAGCTCTCACCCATGGAAGCTTCAGATATGGTACAAGTGTTACCTCTTGATGCCAGAAACCCTATTATTAGCTATGAAGAAGATGCAAGTGGGTTTTGGATGATTGGCAGATATGGGAAAGAGGTACACACATTTACTACTCTTATGTCTCTCTTTGCAAGTATGGATAGGGAAGAATTGGCAGACCTTTGGAGGTTATTGATGGCCAAGTATGAGACTGAAGCACCTACTTCAGTCAATGTGTAAGACCCGTGAATATGCCGTATGATGCTAAGTTATTGTCTCAAGAGTTGTTCAGTATGAGCATCTCTCTTAAGTTGCGACTCACTTGTGGATGTGATATCCCGAGCCCAACGTTATTTATTTAATCCTATTTTACGGATATTTTTGAAATTTTTAAGAAATTTCGTTTGTTATATATTTGACGGTTTAAGTTGAAACCAACGTTTACGGTCGTAATTTAACGTTTGACGATTTAAGAAGAACCGATAACGACTACGATACCGACGGATGCCCAAAACTTATATTTTATTATCGATTGATCGATATTTGAGTTTTTCGAGATTTTATTTTTATTACGTGTTAAGTCGAGTTGGAACCATATGAATATTCGTTTTGTGTGCGTTTTAACCTTTGGAAAGTAATTTTGTAAAACCCTGACCCCCGTAAAAATTCAAAACCCGTCATTTAGCCAAAATCCTGTTCTTTATTCTTACTTTTATGGATGAGGCCAAAAGATAGTTAAAATGGCAAAAATTACCCCCACCATAGTATAAAATGGATTCCAACACACACACTACTCATTTTTACATTCAAAAAAATTGAAAAACACCTCTCCCCTCTCTCTCTATTACCGCCGGCCATACCACCACCATAAACCACCATCGCCATTTTAAAAACTTGATTTTTGAAGAAAATAAGCAAAGACCCATCTCCAATTTCATCTTTTAAGTAAATCCCACCTAAAATAACATACATGCATCCATTGATTTTTTCCAAAAATTTGTGATTTTTCAAAAACGGATTTTGATCTAATTAAATCATACACATGTTTAATTCATGTGTATATAATGTTAATTCATCCATAAAACAAGATGGGGATTATGTTATTCGTCTTCCACAGCCCCAAAAAGCCACGAAATATTGGGGTGTTTGGTGGGTTCAAGGTGTTTGATGAAATGTGTTGTGGGGTTGTGTTTAAAATGGTATTTTTAGTGTTTTTAAATTGTTTAATTACATTGCATGTATGATTTAGGACTTGGGTTTTGATGAAGGTTGATGTTCTTGATGATATAGGCTGTTTTGGGAGATTAGGAATGATTACAAGAGGTTGATATAGGTTTAGGTGATGTTTGGATGGATTGAAAACAAGTTTTGAAATGATTTAGGAAGGGTGATTTTAGACCAGAATGTTTAGGGCTTATTTTCGTGGGTTTAACTTTGTAAACAGGTCATAAACATAGGATTTAGTTGTAGAGCTTTGTTTTAGCTTCGTTTCGGTATAAAGTAGAGCTTACGACTCCAAACGAGTCAAAAGTTATGTTATTTTGAAAATACGTGTACCGGGAGATGAGAATCAACACAATCCGAATTTGTGTTTGGTTTTGGGTCAAATCCCGGGGATCATAGATAGAGTTTGGTAAATGTTTGAAAGTTGATTTTTGGTGTCAAACATGCATTTGTGAGTCTATGTTTAGACTTAGGTGTCGGATTAGTCGATGGTGTATTCTAAATGGGTCAAACAAGTCTAACATGGTCAACGTGCAAAATCAGTCCTAAAAGTGTATGTTTAGAAATGTGATGCGTAACGAGTCATAGAAGTGAAAACTTTTTATGGGATTAAAAATGGATTTTCTACAGGTCTTAAGGTATTTTTGAGAATTTTCCCAAATTTTATAAAATGGTATAAGTTTATGAAAACAGCCCATACTTTTGGTAAGTATCGGCGAAATCATAAAATGGATAGTGACTTTAATAACATTGATAAATGATATAAGTCTAGTAATGATGACGTATAGTCCCCAGCCGGGTCATGAACCCGGCCCAAGGGTACTACACGTATCCGGCCCATCACAGATGGGTGGGATAATGTCGTCAGGCTTATGGGCTTGGATGAACAGTAACCGCACACATGTATGCGGCCCACGGCCCGGTACGGCCGACACGACCGACATAGGGTTAGACAGAATAATATTCTGTCTAGGAATATCTTTACCCCAATAAGAGAGGATATTCATTACCAGAATTAGAAGATAATAATCATTCTAATTCTGGTGCTTATCTCTTCCTTGGGGCCGAAGGATCAGTGAAAGCCCACTAAGGTTTCACTGCCTATAAAAGGACCCCCAAGGGTTCCACAAAGGTATTACGACTTATACTCTAAACTCACATAAACCCTAAATAGATTACTTACTCTCACGCCAGAGTCTAATCGTGGGAAACATTCCCACGGTAAGTCAAACGCGTGCTGTTTAGTGTGCAGGATCCCAACCAAACGATTCACTTGGTGCAGGAGCCGGAGCCCAGCCAACCCGAATTAAGCCTAATTCGGGTCTAGCAAGGATCAACCAACTTTTGCATCAACAAGTTGGCACCATCCGTGGGACCCATAACACTAAGCTAGAACAAAACCTCATCTCGAATCTCCAATGACGAAGGGGCATCCGCCAACTAACCCCAGGAATGTGAATCCTGGGAACCGGAAGTCCCAAGGGGAAGGGATTCTCATCCCCAACCAATCACCTAACCGCCTCGCAGGCGGGCCGGGTAACCGTAGCGGTTTTCAACCCGTGGGGGTGACGAGCACGATCCCGGTGACACCCCCGCCTACTTCAACCCTGGACAACCCTGATCCAGGGAGTGCACCAGACCCTCCTAACAAGGAACCGCGCAGACCCTCGACGGAGGAAGAAGTGGAAGCCCTCCCACTCAGTGAGGAGGATCTTACTCGAGTTCTCACTCAGAACTTCGAGAGGATTGTCCTAGGGATCGTGTAAAGATTGAGTCTGGGGAGGAACCTCCAAGCCAGACTCAATTTTGGTGACAGTGGACCAACCACCCCCTCCCAAAACCGTAGAAAAAGGAGGACTCGGCCTCAGGAGCAGGGGACCTTTGAGGAAAACCCTCAACCCCGGAATGTGTTTGAGCGCATAGGGGATCGCCTTATACAAGAATTAACACAGTCTCAAGAAGGAGAAAGGTCGGATGGCTCACCCGAGCGGCCAGATCGAGAGCTAACCAGAACCACACGCCGCCCAAGTGTGTGGGATAGAATGAACACTGGGAGAAAGGCTCCTGGTTCGTCTCAAAAAAGTGGTCCCTATTCAAAAGGCGGGGCACCACCACCGTCCCCAGATCCGTCTGGGGAGGACTCAGATGACCATCCGCCTAAACGCCGTCGGCCAAGGCGCACGCCTCCACCACCAAACAATGAGGAGTATTATGGTGGCCCTTACTATCGGGATACGGAAGCAGAGGACCTCTCGCGTCCATGGTGTGAACCATGGGATGACCCTAGGCTCACACGGCCATGGGCTGATCCCAGGGAAGATCCGTTCACCCTCCGCATACGGAACTATTCTGAGGACACCAAACGTCGCATGCAGGCATGTATCAAGACTTATGATGGGTCCGGTGATCCTGTGGATCACCTCAAAATATTCGATACTCAGGCTAAAATTGAGCGATGGCCCATGCCTATATGGTGCCAAATGTTTAATTCGACCTTGATTGGAAACGCCCGTGACTGGTTCGAGGCACTCCCCCCACGGAGCATTGATAGTTTCACGGAACTACGCACTGCGTTTGAGAACAATTATACTCAAAGGAAGAAGTATAATAGGGATCCGGTCTCATTGGCAACTGTCAAGCAACGGCCGGGGGAGTCCACGGAAGCCTTCACTGAGCGCTTCAATGATGAGTGCACACGCACAAGAACCATGCCATAGCTCCTTAAAATCTCTGACTACATGCACGCCATAACAGACAGAGAACTGATCAGGCGTCTCAACGACAAGCGCCCAGAGAGATATGATGACCTCATGGAAAGGGTCAGAAATTTTATAGAGGGAGAGACAGCTGTTGCCGCAGCCTACCCATCCCGAGGAAATGGGTACCGGTCAAATGACCAGTCCCGGAGACAGTCGGGCGGTCAAGGCAACCAGAACAACAACAAGGGCTCGGACTATAAGAGCCAAAGCAAAGGCGGACGGTCGGACGACAAGTTCACCCCCCTAAAGATGTCCTACCGGGAGATCTTGCTGACTGAAGGGGCGAACTTTCCAAGACCTCCCCCAATGACCACTCCCCCGGAACGTCGGCAGGGAAGTCGCTTCTGCGAGTTCCATAACGACAAAGGACACGGTACGGAGGAGTGTATCCAGCTCAAGAAGCATATTGAGTCGCTGATCAAATCAGGCAAACTCAAGCATCTAGTTAAAGATTGGAAAGACGGAAAAGACAACAACAAGAAGTATGATAAGAAGGATCCCCAAAAGGACAAGCCTTCTACCATATACATGATCCAATCCAGACAGCGCCGCACGAGACAGAAAATTGGCCAAAAATTTTCACGCGGCAGGGAAATCTCATTCCCTCCCATCACAGCAAGCGATGTGGTTGATGCGCCTCTCACTATTGAGATAAGCATTGGAACACACAATGTTCGTCGCATGTATGTGGATGGAGGATCGTCAGTAGAGGTACTGTATGAACACTGCTTTGTGCAGTTATGCCCAGAAATAAGAAGCCAATTAGTACCGGCCACGTCGCCGCTTACTGGCTTTAGTGGAGACACCATCTGGCCGATAGGGCAATTGCGTTTGCTTGTCACCATTGGGAATGAGGAACATTCCACTACGACGTGGATGAACTTCATGGTGATACGTTCACACTCTCCCTATAATGGAATCATAGGCAGACCAGGCATTTTGGCTATCCGGGCAGTACCCTCTACGGCACACGGAATGATCAAATTCCCCGTTGAG
Source organism: Glebionis coronaria (assembly GCA_025667525.1). Taxonomy (NCBI): domain Eukaryota; kingdom Viridiplantae; phylum Streptophyta; class Magnoliopsida; order Asterales; family Asteraceae; genus Glebionis; species Glebionis coronaria. Next base: position 65,554 of record JANFOE010000494.1, read on the forward strand.
GGGGGAATCGTTACTATTTACAACACAGTCGTACCAACATCCGAGTGTCACACCGTGACAACACCGGCTCCACCTGTCCCACCCAAGGATGGGGCACCACCACCCAATTGGAAGGTGGCCATTCACCCTGACTATCCGGAACAGGAGGTATCCATAGGAGGGGCGCTCTCGGATAGCGGTAAAAGGGCCATGTGCTCTCTTTTAAGTGCAAACCTGGACATATTCGCATGGGAGCCAAAACATATGACGGGTGTGCCACGTGCGATAGCAGAGCATAAGCTCCAGATCCGCCAAGGGTACCAACCCATCAAGCAAAAGAAGCGCGGCCAGGCGCCCGAGCGCAGCCAAGTGATACTGGAGGAAGTGCGTAAGCTAGTGGACGCAGGCATCATGCGCGAGGTATACTACCACGAGTGGTTATCTAATCCGGTCATGGTCAAGAAACATGACGGAAGTTGGCGCATGTGTGTGGACTTCACGGATCTGAACAAGGCCTGCCCACAGGACTGTTACCCATTACCAGAAATCGACTGGAAGGTGGAGTCCTTGTGTGGATATCCTTTCAAATGCTTCTTGGATGCATATAAAGGGTATCACCAAATCCAGATGGCGGAGGAAGATGCAGAAAAAACGGCGTTCCACACGAGCCAGGGCGTATATTGCTATACGAAAATGCCGTTTGGATTGAAGAATGCCGGCGCTACGTATCAACGGTTGGTGGATAAAGCTTTCGAATCACAAATAGGACGCAACTTGGAAGTATATGTTGATGACTTGGTGATAAAAAGCCACACGGAGGAGGCACTTCTCCGGGATGTCCAGGAGACATTCGACACGCTGAGAAGGATTAACATGAAGTTAAATCCAAAGAAATGTACGTTTGGGGCAACAAAAGGAATGTTCCTAGGATATTTGATTGACCCAAACGGCATCAAACCTTGTCCAGAGAAGACGGACGCAGTGATACGACTACCGTCCCCCCAGACACGGAAGGAGGTGCAGTCCCTGAACGGGAAGTTAGCCGGGCTGAATAGATTCCTATCTAAATCCGCAGAGAAGTCATTACCCCTATTTAAGAAACTCAAGAAGTGCATTAGAAAGGGAGACTTCCGCTGGACGAAGGAAGCTGAGGAAGCTTTTTGCCAACTCAAGCAGCATCTCGCATCTCTCCCCATGCTAGTAGCTCCCCGACCAAAGGAGGAACTCGTTATGTATCTCTCAGCTACCCATGGCGCAATAAGCGCGGTATTGATGACGGATAGGGATACAATACAAACTCCGGTCTACTTTATAAGTAGAACACTACAAGGGGCGGAGTTGAATTATTCCTCCATGGAAAAATTGGTGCTAGCATTAGTATTTGCTACAAAGCGGTTGCGCCGGTACTTTCAGGTGCACCCAATTGTGGTGATCACGGATCAGCCAATTAAGCAGGTTATCTCTAGACCAGACGTGGCAGGGAGGCTAGAGAAGTGGAGCATCCTATTGGGAGGGCATAATATATCTTACAGACCAAGGACGGCTGTTAAAGGCCAGATCTTGGCAGATTTCCTGATCGAGAAGCCGGATGAGGAAGAACCAATCATTAAGCAAGACGAGGTCCCAGCAGAACCTTGGGTGCTATTCACGGACGGATCCTCATGCACAGACGGGTCCGGGGCAGGTCTCATCCTCACAAATCCAGAAGGAATGGAATTCACATACGCCCTCCGTTTTGAGTTCACGACCACCAATAACGAAGCGGAATATGAAGCATTAATTGCGGGTTTAAAAATCGCCGCTAGAATGGGAGTCCGCAACCTTGAGACCTACGTGGACTCACGGCTTGTCGCGAACCATATTCTAGGTGGGTATGTGGCTAAGGAGGACAACATGGTCAGGTATTTGGAAAAAGTCAAGTCGTTAATCACGACTTTCAGTAAGTTTTCCATCAAGCAGGTGCCAAGGGGCGAGAACAAGAAAGCGGACGCTCTCAGCAAGATCGCATCCACGAGCTTCGCCCACTTGTCTAAACAGGTTTTGGTGGAAATACTCAAGGAGAAATCTATCACGGAAGGGGAAGTGGCCGCTATAGTTGAGGAGGAGGGACCTACGTGGATGACCCCAATCATCAACTATTTGACTAATGAAACCCTTCCAGACGAGGAAAAAGCAGCAAGGCGCGTTAAAAGGAAGTCACAACATTTCGAACTCCGAGAAGGCATCCTTTACAAACGCTCTTTCTTGCAGCCGTGGCTGCGGTGTGTTGGACCACGCCAGGCGGCTTACGTCATCAGTGACATACACGAAGGGTTGTGCGGCATGCATGCAGGCCCACGATCTGTGGTAGCCCGAGCCTTACGGACAGGATACTATTGGCCCACTATGCACAGAGACGCGCGCGACATGATTCGAAGGTGCAATGATTGCCAAGTGCATAGGCCAGTACCGCGACACCCGCAGCAGGAGCTTACACCTATCACGTCCCCATGGCCATTTTACAAGTGGGGAATTGACATTGCAGGACCATTTCCTGTAGCTGCGGGAGGGGTTAAATTCTTGATTGTTGCAATGGACTACTTCACACGATGGATAGAAGCCAAGGCAGTCAAGTCTATCACAGGTAAGCAGGTCAAGAAGTTTGTATGGGAACACATCGTGTGCCGTTTCGGTCTACCAGGAGAAATTATCTCGGACAACGGCAAGCAGTTCACGGACAACCCATTCAAAGACTGGTGTGCATCCTTGAACATCAAACGGCGCTTCGCGTCCGTTAAGCATCCACAAACGAACGGCCTTGTCGAACGAGCAAATAGGAGCTTGGGGAATGGAATCAAGGCGCGGCTGGATGAACGACAGGGCAAATGGGTCGATGAGTTGTCACACGTGCTATGGGCACATAGAACCATGATAAAAACAGCCAACGGAGATACTCCATTTGCATTGGCTTACGGCACTGAAGCCGTTATACCAGCAGAAATAAGGATGCCTACCATCCGCACGGCGGAGGTTAATGTCGTCACAAACGATGAACAACTGCGAATCAACCTGGATCTGTTGGAAGAGAAAAGGGAAATAGCAGCCATCAATGAGGCTAAGTCCAAGGCTAAGATGAAGGCTTATTATGACGCCAAGGTCAAGGGTGTTTCTTTTCGACCGGGAGACTACGTCTATCGTGCTAACGAAGCGAGTCGAGTGGAGAATACAGGAAAACTGGGCCCTAAATGGGAAGGACCGTATGAAGTCACTGAAACCTTGGGAGGAGGCGCGTACAAGTTACGTGACATGGATGGCCGCGACCTAGAGAGCACATGGAACATCTCCAATCTCAAAAGGTGCTATCTTTGAAAGCTACGGCTTCCGCATGGGTACTTCGCTAAAGGCGGTCTTAATAAAGAACCATGCGGGTTATTTGTTTTGTTTGTTCTTCTTATGATTGTTTAAGTTTCCTTTCTTGTTTTTTAGGACTTGTCGTCATTACTCAAACAAAAAGTGTAAACGTTCTAATAAAATGCCGTGGTGCCTAGCTAGCTCCACGGCCTGTTTCGTGCAAACCATTTTCCTTTCTTTGTTAGATTCTTTGTTAGCCGTATGAATTTTACTTGTATTATAATATGCCATGTTTCATTCGTATGCATTCTCTCAAATTAATGTACATGTACCATACGCCTCCAGGTGGGGTAAGAGGATTAAGTGAACCTACTAATTCAACTTGCCGCGTAAGAGGGATGCAACCCCAGCCGCACGGATCATGTATCCTTACTAGACACCTTACTCACAAGACGTTGGGGTAAGTTTCATATGCTATAGCCACATGGTGCTCCGCATAAGCAAAGACGCACGTCGCATGTCTAGTAAATTATAGACTTGTATGCATTTTCTTTGTGTGTAAGACGTGATATATCATGCAGTATTGATCTACAATATTTCAAACACAAGTAAAATACACAGGTTTCCAAACATATCAAAATTGTCGTGGTTACTCACGGACTTATAAAACACAAATATTGTTAGCCGTGTACATGCACGGACGAATAGAAACAATACATATTCATAGATTACAGAACAAAAGTGTTTGATCATGAAAAAGGAGCATCCTAAATAGAGGGGAGAAACCTACCCATTTCTGCTTGCTCTTCGATCAGACGCGGCAACCATTCATCACTTTCTCCCCGCTTCTGGGCCTGAGCCGCAGTTCTTTCCAACACTACACCTAAGGGTTCCTCGTCAAGCACGACCCTGGTTACGTCTTCATATATAGGAAGGGTAAGAGGAAAGGAAGCATTGGAAGGCGTGCTAAGACTGAGCTTTTCCATAATTTCAGTGTTTGGGGCATCTTTGGTGGCCTCCAGCTCATCCAGGAATGGGTAGTGTAGATCTTGCATCGCGGCCATGGAGGCAGTCATCTTGCTGGCAGCTTCGGGTTTAAAGAAGGTATGACGGGCGATGTCTCCCCCCTTCGTGATCAGCTCAGCGGCCTCGACCATTCCTTCGTGTCGTCCGTGGTCAATGCCATCAGACACAAGGTTGGCGAATTGTTGTACAAAGGATGGGGCCTCTAGCACCTTCATGACGGCTAGGCGCGCTCCATACCCAACCATCCACCTTCGACCGGCAATGGCTGTTAGCAGTTGGGGGCACAGTACATTGTCACGCTCAGCGGTAAGGGCATCAATCATCAATTCTTTTTGGGCAACTGCCTCTTTCAGTTCTTGGACGACGACCCTCTCCTCAGTAAGGTCTGTCTGCACTTTTTCCATGTTTTGGACGGCCAGGTGCGCGTCCTCTAGTTTTTGGTTCAGCACGTCTACTTGGCTGGAGTACGAGTGGGCAGAAGCTTCCGCCGTGGCCACCTATAGGGATAACTTGTTAGCACATTCATTTTTAAATATGGGTGGCGCGGCACGGATATGTACCTTGGTGTTTGCAGCATCTAGTTGAGACTCAAGGGTGGTAAGTTGCTGATCGTACTCACTTGCGCGGGCTGACTGTTTTTTGATGGTCACCTCGGCATTCACTAGTTGGGATTGGAGGTCAGCGATTAGGGCTTCATTATCTTCAATCATTTTTTCCCTCCGTCCAACTTTTCTCTTGAGAGAGTCAACATGCCCAAGTGCGGCTTCAAACCTAACCCTCATTGAGGTTCCCATTGCCATTTGGTGTACCAGCGTGCCATTATACTCATCCGCCAAATCAGCATGACTGAGCGAGTTTACCTCTTGCACCAAGCTTGGTGGTATGCAGTTGTTGAGGTACTCCCGGCACTCGTCAGCGTTCCTCAATCGCGACGCCGTGGTAATAGACCAAACTGGGTTAAAAGGTTGGGGGACGCCGGACGTTGGGAAGTCTTGGGAAGCAATGGCCGAACCATCTTCAAATACGGGACCGGACCTTGTGGGGGCCGTGGGGTTTTCTTCCATTGCTTTTCCTTTCCCCTTATCCACTTGGGCGTCAGAAGGAGGCGCGGCACCAGCCTGGTTGTCCCTGCGAAACAAGTATTACGAAATATCTTAAGTATTGCGCCATGAAAAAAAACTTGTCATTCTTATACATTAAGATGGGTTCTTACATATTGCTCCTTGCTACTTCGGAGGCGGTTGGGGCAATTTGGGTGACGGGATCGACATGAGCGGCCCGGTTAGCCTCGGAACCCTGGGTAGCACTCCCAACAGATTGATACATGGGGTGGTCTTCTCGAAGCCTCTTGGCGGGAGCATTGTGTTCACCAATCTCGACCGAGGCAGTCCCTCTTGCACGGTTGCCCCTCTTCCGGGTACGCCTGGTGATGGGCTGCGTTGTAAGTTCAGCGATTTCCTCCTCGGTTTCCTCCTCTTCTTCCAGGTTGACATGTTGTTGCACTTCATCATCACCATCGCCCATCAGTCGGCGAATGCTGGAGTCGGTTCGTTCAATGTTGTCTCCCTGTTGTTCCCTATGTGGTGAGGAGGGCCCGGCCCCTCCTTCGTTCATCTGATTGTCTCCATGTTCCTCGTCAGAATGGGGATCAGGCACGGCTTCCAAGGCAACCGTCACGGGTCGGGTGTGCTCGAGAAGGGGTTGTTCATTTTCACGGAGAGGACGGAGACCTTCTGGCACAAGCCTTGGATCACCCTGGCGCAACAGTCCAAAAAAGTTCATTTCTGTCCAGCACAAAACAACAAATGTTAGTTATTATGTAAATACATGTATACATACTTTTTGGCGTACGGATGATTAGCCTACCTTCGCCCTGCCTTGTCCAAAAAAACGGGATACCTATTGGAAGGACCAAAGTAATTGCGGCTAATTCCTAGCAAGCATAGGAATGATTCGGGTAGGTTTCTGTGGAATCCAGTCCTATTTAGATCTAAATCTTGGGAGTGACGAGGATTGTATGTACTGGTGTGCGGCTTAGGGTCGTGCGGAATTCTGGTTCTAATGACATAATCACCCGGCCATACCACTGCGTCAATGAAAAAGTAATGATCATACCAATTTTTTAGTGAATCCATTGGTTTGTTGTGTGATTGGGGACTGTTGGAGGCTCGTTTCTTGAAAGATACCCAACCATTCACTAAGTTGGGGGTATAAAACAACCTAAATAACTTTACGGTTGGGAGGATTCTCCTAGCACGGCAAAGAATCTCGAATTGGCTAATCTTACAGGCACCTATGCAGTGGAGCTGACTAATGTGTACATTATAATATCCTAGCAGATCTACGAGAAAGTGGGTGAAAGGGATGCGGTAATTAGCCGCGTCAAACAGGCGAGTATAAAGGCCTATTTTACCCGCTGGAGCCTCAGTTATGAGGTCTCCGGCGCCAGGAAGTGAGGGGTGTAGGTTGGTAGGGATGAAGTAACTTGTACAAAAATGGTTTAATTGGTCTTGGGTCATGACATTTAGCACGGATCCGATGGTAGGGCTGTTTCTATGAGCCATTACTAAAAAAGAGTGTAAGGACGTGGTATTCTAACCTGCGTGTGAAGGGATCCGTGCGTACTTGGTTCAAGCTAAGAGAAAAGCTTTAATGGCAGAAATGAAGGTTATGAACTGTGTGTTTCACACAGCCGTAGGGGTGGCTTATTTATAGGGTTTCCTCGTGGGTCACAGCCTGTTGGATGTGTGACACGTGTCTGCCACTATTCTTAATCGTGTGGCTAGGGGGCAAGTGGCAAGTGAAACGTCAGGTGGGACCCACGGGTCATATCTGACCCACACGTTTGCACTGCTCAAGGTTCTGACTGTCTGCACTTTTGTCAGTCAAACAAGTCAGATGAACAGTTGTTCATGTCGGGTTATGCGGCTCTTACGTAAGACTTGACATTTAATGATATATTTAATTTGTCTCGGCTGCTATGTATGGATGAAGTAGTGATAAGATAACTTCTTAAGCCAGGTTGCCACGTGCGGCCAACATAAATTCTTGAACAAATAGGTCCTTTGCTTTGGTTTCCTTGGTACGTCCGGGAGCATCTTTGTAGTCTAGAGGTTCCACCTATGGTTGTAACAACTAGACTGGGGGGACATGATGACGTATAGTCCCCAGCCGGGTCATGAACCCGGCCCAAGGGTACTACCCGTATCCGGCCCATCACAGATGGGTGGGATAATGTCGTCAGGCTTATGGGCTTGGATGAACAGTAACCGCACACATGTGTGCGGCCCACGGCCCGGTACGGCCGACACGATCGACATAGGGTTAGACAGAATAATATTCTGTCTAGGAATATCTTTACCCCAATAAGAGAGGATATTCATTACCAGAATTAGAAGATAATAATCATTCTAATTCTGGTGCTTATCTCTTCCTTGGGGCCGAAGGATCAGTGAAAGCCCACTAGGGTTTCACTGCCTATAAAAGGAACCCCCAAGGGTTCCACAAAGGTATTACGACTTATACTCTAAACTCACATAAACCCTAAATCGATTACTTACTCTCACGCCGGAGTCTAATCGTGGGAAACATTCCCACGGTAAGTCTAACGCGTGCTGTTTAGTGTGCAGGATCCCAACCAAACGATTCACTTGGTGCAGGAGCCGGAGCCCAGCCAACCCGAATTAAGCCTAATTCGGGTCTAGCAAGGATCAACCAACTTTTGCATCAAAAAGTAACAACAACTTGTTTGATTTTGGCGTGAGTTTTCATAAGCGTTGAGTGTGTTTGCATATGCGTGTGTTTAGTACAATAATGTACGCGGAGTATTGATTTGGTTTTCGTACCTTGATTTTTAGGTCAAGTGTTAAATTTTCCCGGGCATCCACGTCGTCGGTGACATTTCTCGTTACGTCTTCGCTAGAACCACTACTAATACGCAAGGTGAGTCTATAGCCTCGCTCTTTACTTATTTCAAATGTTTTTACCCGCGAGGGGGATACATGCTATTTAAATGAAAATGAACATAAGTCATGAATGATTGTTGGACCCGATTGTTGCCTTGAATTGTGTTGAGTACCTAGTTGCAAAAGGCCCTAATTTCATGAACTATTAACTATTGTTTGATCCTAGTGTGGATTGAAAATAGCCGCTTATACAAATTGTAGTACTACGGGGCTGACGACCCAATGCTAGCCGAGAAGCTGTACGTTGAGTAAGTTCTGCGATAGATTATTTTTGTATAAGAGATAAGGTATAATTGCAACTGATGCCTTTAGTAGGGGCACTGGTTTCATCTGAATCACGCCGGTAATTATTACGCGGGTGATTGAGTTAACGGATTAGTATCATGAGCTTAAACACAATTGTCATATCCTTGAATAATAGATTGTGAGTACGACAATGCTATTGAACGGTCATGATTGGTTTTAATACTTATGTTCAACTTATGATTTGATAAACCTATAAAATCGCTCAACCTTTGTGTTGACGGTTTTAAGCATATGTTTCAGGTAACCAAGATTGATAGCAGCGGAGCATGCGAGGATGGAAGTTGTTGTGGCTTGGCGGTCTACTTTGTTTTTCTTCCCTTTAGCACTTAAATATTTTATATTATGTCATGTGAACGAAAATGTACTTTTGGGTTGAGATTCAGTGGGGACCTAAACGCAAACACTGTTTTGTATCATCTTGGGAATTGGAAAACTGTAGACTTTGATGATTTAATCAATCTTTAATTTATGTTTAAACTTTTACGTCTCTTTGAGTCGTATAATATAGCTTATGTGTGATGATAACTACGTAGCACCCAAATGTTGTAGTTCCGCTGCGCATAGCATTTGTGGGGGTGTTATAGATTGGTATCAGAGCCATGAGTTATAGAGAACTAGGTCGTTTTGAAAAATCCTAAACTATAACTTTTGGTGTCGTAAGAAATTGTCCAAGCACACAACTATCCTGCATGGCTCCGGTAAGATTTCTTTACCATCGCTTTATATTTTAGATGTATCCCTCAAACTGACATGAATTCTCTAGTATTTAGTAAGTAAATACTTTGATATATATTGAGATATATTGTTGTGTACGTTGAGTACTTATCATCGTAATTTGCAAATTCTTGTAAGATTATCTTATATGTTGCATGTAATTGGCATAACGGGCTACATTGCATTACATGGCAACACCGTGTTGTAATCCTACGTGTATGTAGGAATGGTTGTATGTAATTATCGTACATTAAAATGCGGTTTTGTTGAGAATTCGGCCTTACCGCTAATTATCAATCTTGATAATTAATTTATTGTTCGGATAACCGAATATGAACCTCATTTGATACTCTAGATACGTAAATAACGCTTCGTAACATATTGTATACTGACAAGATTGATCTCGATTGTCGTTATCACACCGTTATATGTCATTTTTGGGACATCTTCTTTTTGGAACGTAAATTACTCACGTATTACCGCATTTCCTTTATTCCTCATGGGTTTGACATATTGGTTGGCGTAACTATAATATAGACGAAGTATAATCAACGATGCGTACATTGTAGCGACGAATCACATGTGTATGTTATAAAACGTGGTTGAGGCGTGTTGCCATTTAATCGTTGTTTACCATTTTACTTGAATTTAAAATTGCATTTTAAAAATAGACTAGCGTTGTGATCAATCGCGATAACTTGGAATTTGGTTGGTTTTTGTGTTAATTTTGTGGAGTACAATTTCGAGACTCATCCGAGGCCGATAACAACATTTAGTTGACATACATATTCTCGCTTCGTTTATTTCAATTTTGTCCTTGTTGTCTTATTATTTTAAATTTGATAGTGTATATGACGAGGTCCGGCATTAGTGTGAGTTAAGTAAGCACTAAACTTTGTTGATTAGATGGTTTAAACATAAAGTGTTTTACATATTTAATACTTGGCGGATGAAACTTTTGGATAAAAATGACTTATGATGTGTTTTGTAACAAGTAAAAATAAGTGTAGAGAAGAAATGGACAAAGTAAAATTGTTTTTCCTTCAACCATGGTTGGTATATCATAATAAGTGATTTATATTACTCGTAAAATCCTTTTTTTATATATTAATAATTTGATACTAGAAGCTAGTGATGGAATTGTTAAGAATTTGTTTAATATAATTTTAAAAAGGAGTTTATAATAAAATTTACGATATGACTATTGAGTATATGTAACTTTGGATTTAGTATGAATTAATTTTCGGGTCAATGTAGCAAACTTTTGGCGTATCATGTAATATAAAACATGAGTAGAAGAATTGGTCATGTATTTTGGAGCTAAAAACTTTGTAAAATTGGTTTTCTTTTAAACATAAGGTTATGTTTACGTATGCATTGGTGTAAACTAGAACACGTTACTTGTTGTAGTGAATAAAATGGGATAAAATCGGAATATACACTTTAAGTAAGAAATTATAATGCTTGAAACAAATTACTAAATATTGATGGAACGTTATTTTATTCCGCTGTGAGATGTGTTAATTTTAAAATTGTTTGATAACGGGCTAAAGATTAAAAGTTAAATTTTATATATCTTTGAATTATTGAAATAAGCATCTTAATTATTTATTATTATTATTATTATTATTGAGATTCAAGTGTTGGCTAAAATCAGTAATTTATCCGAAATGATACTACGTGAAACTACTTTATCATTTGAGTCGAGTTGCGCGAATATGATTTAACAAAACAATTTTAAGAAAAACACGTGTGTAATAAAAAGTCAAGGTTAATTTTAAGAGTCAATTGGACTAATTTGAGTTGTGTTGGTTACTTGCATATAGGTGACAAGATAAGTCGTATAAATAATAACATAAAACTTGGAAAAATTTTACTACGTACGTTTTTGGTACTTAAGCTATGAACATTATTGAGATTTTGACACAAGTATGGAGATTTTCAAACCTAATGATTTTACCAGTTATAATAACCGAGTCACCGAATCAACTGATGTTAGAAATTTTCTTGCAATTGCATTTTTTCTAGAAATAAAAAAAAACTTTGTATAGATTGAAAAAAAAATGAAAGGTATAAATTCTTTAATGGGGTAACACAAATTAAAAATGTGCAAATGTTCGGTTTTACAATGTACAAGGTAACACTAATTACTATACGCAACTGGATTACCCAACAAACGAATATTTGTATTATTTTCTTAAGATGTATATATATATAATATTTTGAGTCACGATGGTTCGATCGTCCGACATCCCTTCTTTGATTTTATGAGTCTGTATCTAAACTTGAGTCGTCATGTGACTGTTCATTTTAATATTTTCTATGATATGAAACCATTATTATTATATTTATTTTAAAACTACTATTTCGCTAGTACTTGATAATGAGGGTATGTTACCCGGTGTATTTTTGTCATGTTGATGGACGCCGTAACTTTTCTTCTTTCGGTTAATGGAACCTACAATTCTGTACTTACTTGAATGATGCTATAAATCTTCATTAAATTGGTTATTTATTTATATTGAACAAAAGCGAGGAGGCGAAGCCGCTTTACCAAATTGTAGAGGTGAAAGAACTCGACCTTCCTGCTGAAATTGTTTCTATTCGACCAAGTGATTATTCTCCTCTCCCCGTTTACCCTTGGTGGAATGTGTGTGCAACTCGAGATGATGGGAATTATGATCGTTGTTTTATTTTTGACGCTTGCGTTGATATTCAAATTTTACTCCATGTATTCGTAGATTGCCGTTGATTATTCTGAAACTCTTGTCATATCTTCAAAGTATCTTCATTTCTAATATAGTTAATTTCAGTTGGCAATTATATTGCTCGTTTACCTAGTTCGATCTCATTGATTTTTGATTTTATTACTTGTTGTGCTTGCAATGATCTTTAATCATAAACCACCTTACCGTTATTTTGTGAGTAGTCTATTTTGAAAATATGTATGAGTGTGAAATGTTTCGTTTAACCAAATGTAAATGGTGTGGATTTATTTACTTAATTATTTATTCATTTTTCTCATAAATAGGCAAAGTAATGTATGTTTCCAAAGTAGAAGAAAAATGTTTGATGTGTTTCTTAAAACGATGGTAACAATATTTTCCCATTTCAAATTTCATTTCAAATGGTTTAATTATTTTGAAGAATAGGTCGAAAACTTTCGTAGTCATATTTGGTATGTAATAATAATGTTTGTGTCGTCACTTGATCCTCAATTATGCACAGCTTAGCTAACTATGCATAATTCGGGAAGAGTCCTGTTTTGTTAATTGTCGTTGCTTGACCCTTAAGTATGCATGATCTAGCTAATTATGCATAGTTTAGGAAGGGCACTATTGTGTCAAACAAATTGGTCATCTTGAAACTTGTAGTGTTTTGATAAACGTTTGGATGAGAACGTTTCTTTTTAAAATGGTGGATCATTTTTGCAAGTAGTCGTAATTTCTTTGATTCTTAAAGAAAATTTTTTGAATTTTCTTGTGTTCTTTGAAATCTTTTCTTTTTGTTTGGCGTTGACTTAGTAAGTCACTGTGACCGAGTAACTTTGGAAATGTGTTGTGAGTAACGTGTGAAATTTATCAGAATCGTTATGGTGTTGATGAAATACCAAGGGGACTCGTACCAACACTGAGAAGAAATTTTAAACAAGAATAGAAGACTGCCAAAGTAGAGGAAATCAGAGTTCAAGTGACTCTGAGGGGAATGACGAAGACTTCTCCTACATCAAATGTATCGTACTTTAATTGCTTCTTTTCTTGTTCTTTTGATATGACAACGACACATGATAAATTGTTGAAGTTTACCAATTATGCATCGGTAATTGGAAGACCATTCCAATTATCGTCTTCGTTTATTTAAGTGAGGAATCCTCTTTGCTTGACTCAACCATCCTTGATTATCGATGGTTAAACGATAGATAGCCATAGTTGATGTTTTTGTGGTGAACCCTTGTCTTTTATGTGTTTATGTTGTATGTGATCTGGTCAAGTGATCGTAAGTTGTGAGAACTTGAGACGACATTGTCCAATGAAGTCCGATCATGAAGAACACATGCCATGTAATATATTATTTTTTTTACTGTGAACGATGATATTTATTGAGCTTTTAACCACGTTTGAGACGAAAGTGAGATGGTGTTCTTGTAATGTCTTTTGGGTATGGATCCGTGTGTGAGCACCCTACGATGACATATGTATGTATTTTATTTTATTTTATTTTCTTTTTGGATATGCATCCATAGTTAGCAAGCTTGTGAACCTTCTTTAACTTGTAATTTTCTTTTTGACTGGACTCATCTGAGAAATATGTCAAATATCCTTATTTTATCATGACTTGGCTGATTAGCAAGCATGAGTTAACTTGGTTGAACTTATTTACTTGGCATGGTTTGGCTATTACGCAAACATGTCGTGATACGGCTTTATGTGCTTCATAATGGCTTTTGTGTTTGATTGGTTTGTGATGTTTTCGAGAGAGTTATGTATACGTCGAATGATTAGCGTATCGATGAATTCGTTTTTGGTGAACTAGGGTTGTATGTACGTAATATTGCGATAAGGTTATTTTGTACGACTAGTATTAATTACTTCGTCTTGTATATTTTGAACGTTTTAAATGGGGTTATGTGTGACCCGTGCGATTTTATTGTGTGAGTAGTTGTTTTTACGAGACGATGAAACTAAGTGAAAGGACGATTCGAACGTGTGTGATTGGTTTTGATAGTTGTTGAGATCGATACTTGCCGTTGGTAGTATCTTTGTACAACGACATTTACCATGGTAGCATTGAAGCTGCAGCCTTTGAAGAAATATGTTGATAAAAATGTGAATCGCCAGTTGGATAGAATGAATTAGGAAAAAGTCAGTTGAATGGACTTGAGATGATTCGAGAGACTACGAAAGGGATGGTGTAGATTAAGAATCACTTGCTAACCGCGAGAAGCTTTGAAAAGAGACGTGTTGATAACCGTAGGAAGAATTTGGGAAATTGAAGTAGAGATCATGGATCGAGATGTTAAGAGAATTAAAGCAAGGTATAATACTCATTGTGAAGGTGTGATGGAACCCGAGACGTGAACCGAAGTCCATATTGGAACGTGAATACCTCTATAGTAAGAAGTACCCCCATCTTTCTAGTAGTACGAAATGCGAGTATAAGAACCGGAGAGCGCCAGGACGTCGCTCCTTTAAGGAGGGGAGGATGTAAGACCCGTGAATATGTCGTATGATGCTAAGTTATTGTCTCAAGAGTTGTTCAGTATGAGCATCTCTCTTAAGTTGCGACTCACTTGTAGATGTGATATCCCGAGCCCAACGTTACTTATTTAATCCTATTTTACGGATATTTTTGAAATTTTTAAGAAATTTCGTTTGTTATATATTTGACGGTTTAAGTTGAAACCAACGTTTTGTTGGGAATAAAATTAAGGCCAGATCACTTGAACGCTGACAAGAACAACTCAAGCGTTGACAAGAACAAAGTGAGCGCTGACAGCTCAAGCGTTAACAAGTTAAAGTCAAGCGTTGACAAATTGAAGACAAGCACTGATAGAAGATATGAGCTACACGTTTATTATGTTCTATAATACTTCTAGTAAGGATAGAAACGACAATGTATTTTCTATGTTTATCTTTACCTAGAATAGTTGATACGTAGCTTATTGTACAAGGCTTCTTAGTCTATAAAAGAAGGCCTTTAGGTTAATGTTTAACATCAAGTTTTTCATTAAGTTTTCATTCGTAAACATCTTTCATTGTAAGCAAGTTTGACATTCATAATCAAAGTGAAAGTTTTGTTTACATCTTGTGTTCTTGTTTAAGTATTAAATTCCGCATAATACTTAGATACACAAAGCATATAACAAAGGTTTCTCTACGTGTTATACTTGATCTAATCTCGTATACACAAAGCTAATCGATCTATGTTTGGGATCAACAAGTGGTATCAGAGCTTGTTGAGGAACTTTTGATCTTTGAAGAACATCAGAACGATATACGAACACCAAAACACTAATTTTCTCAAAACCCTAAAAACATCATGTCTGAAGCGATAACCTCCTCCTCCTCATCCTTACCAAACATCAAGATTCCCATGCTTGATGCAACCAACTTTGACTTATGGAGGTTCAACTTTGAACAATATCTGGGGATCTTTGACTACACACTCTGGGACATTATTGAATATGGAAACTCATTCAATAAGGCTCAAAAGATTCAGGATGCCATTACGGCAAGATCAGCTGTTGAAGGATGTCCTGATGAAGATAAGAAAGAAAAACCTGGAGATGGTAGAGCTGTAAGTGCTGAAGATATTGCAAAGAAAAGGGCTGACATGAAAGCCCTAAATATTCTGAAAGTCTCTTTGGGACAAGAAAATCAGCACAAATATAGAAGCTATGAATCTGCTAAGGATCTTTGGGAAGCAATTGAAGTTGCATATGGTGGTAATGCATAAACTAAGGAAGAAAAGAAAAAGCAACTTCTGCATGATTATGCTGTCTTCAAAGCTCAGCCCAATGAGAAACTGAGCAGTGTGAGAAGCAGATTGCTTGACATCACAAGCAAGTTGTCCTTCATGGGGACACAAGTTGGTGATATTGACACCAATGCTACTTTTCTGAAAAGTCTTGGTGAGACATGGAAGATTGAGGCAAGATCTATTCTTGCCAATAATACTTACAAGAGCTCTTCGTTTGATGACATCTACAACAAACTAAGACTGTTGGAAGATGAAACTCTTTCAGCACATGGAAGCAAAGCTATCACCAGCAACATGGCCTTCTTCTCTCATAGTGAAGGTCAATTCAATCAGAAGGACTCTTTTATGCATCCAGTTACTGGATCATCATTTGTCAGCGCTGGAATAAGTCCTGTCAACGTCTCCTTTTCAGACGCTGACACATTCATGAATGACTCCCCAAGAGTTAAACCTGCTGGTTTGGATTTGGATACTGTTTGTGCTTACATTGCTTCTTTGCCCAATGGTTCAGTGATTACATATGAGGACCTTGAGCAGATAAGTGATGAACACTTAGAAGAGATGGACATCAAGTGAAACATGGCTCTTGCTAGTATAAGAGAAAATAGGTGGAATAGAAGGTTCAAGAAGAAGATGACCTTCAATGCTAAAGACACTGCTGGATTTGATAAATCCAAAGTTGAGTGCTACAACTGTCATCGCATGGGGCACTTCATGAGGGAATGCAGATCTCCTAGAAGATCTGATGCTGGTAAACCCTCAAGTCAGGTTGTTAAAGCTCAAGACTCCAAAGCCATGGTTGCAGTTCAAGGAATTGATGGTACTGGATAGGATTGGAGCTATCTGGCTAAGGATGCTGAAGAGGACAAAGCTTTGATTGCTGATATTGAAGAAGAAGAGCATGTTGAATATGCTCTCATGGCACACTCCTCCTCTTCATCTGATAATGAGGTATATGATGATGCTTTTTGTAGCAAAGGTTGTAGGTTAAACACTGACAGACTTAACAAAGAGGTGTTAAAACTAAAAGAGGATATGAGCACTGAAAGGTGTAAATTATCCAATTACCAACTAGCTCTTACTGAAACTGAGAAAACCGTTTCTGAATACAAGAAAATGGAATTTGATTTAAAAGATAAGATAAATATCTTAAAACATGAGCTAGAGGGTAGTATGGATATTAGAAATATCATGTCAAAGGTCAATAAAGACCTACAGGCTAAGTTAGATGAGGCCATTAAGAATAAAGATAATGTTGACCTCAAGATTCAAAGATTTGATAGAGCCACCCAAGCCCTGGGAGATTGTGTTGCTAAACAAAGGGGTCCTAAGGACATGACTGGGATTGGGATGAATGATTACTCTCTGGTTCCACCACCAGCTGGTGACTTCTATGGTGTCCTTAGAAAGGATTTATCTTGGACTGGTATACCAGAGTGCCAAGAAGAGGAATTCATTCCTCCACCAAGAGTTGTCACTCCAGTAGAAGAGTATCAACAAAAACTGACTGACCTAAATGAGTGGAAGAAAGCTAACCCTACTTTATTTGTTAAGGGAGGTTTGCTATGTGAAAGTCCCAATGAATCACCACCTATTAAGGTTACTCACCCAGTTACTGGTAAAGCTGTTGACTTAGGCTCAAACACTGTTAGAAGACCTACCATTAAATATGCAGAGATGTATAGAAATAATAGGTCACCCAAGAGTCAAGTTAACAATCATGGAACAGGTTTCTTTGCTTCTAGACCTAAGAGTGTGTCTAAGAAAGCCTGTTATACTTGTGGTAGCTTTTCACATTTGGCATACAAGTGTGTCAACGCTTCCAAAGCCAGCGCTGATAGGAACAATTTCAGCGCTGATAGGAAGAAAGTCAACGTTGTTAGGAAGTCAAACGTTGTCAGACCCAAACCTTGTGTGCAGCAAAATCCACAAGTGATTAGACCTGCCCCATTCTTCTCTAGAAGGTCTAACACTCATGGACAAAGACCTTTTCAAAAGACAAACACCTGGTCAAATAGGCAATGGGTTCCTGTAGCAAACCCTAGGTTCAACGCTGACAAGGGTTATTTCAGCGTTGACAGGACAAAATCCAACGCCGACAGAAACGTGACCAGACCTAAGTATTTGCAGCCACAAGGTAAGGGGTCTAAAGCTTCTTCAAGCTTAACATGGAGACCCAAGAAAGATCAAAACCCTAATAATAATGGAATTTCAATGACTTGCAACAGGTTTAATTACATTTCAAAAGTCATTACAAAACCAATTGGGGTTAACTGGGTTTTTCATCCTAAAAGGGATGAGAATGGGGTTGTTGTGAGAACTAAGTCTGTTCTTATTGAACAACCAGATGAATCCAAGTCTTCTGAGACTTGGGTTCCCAAAGAAAACTAATTTGTTTACTTTATGTGCAGGGCATTCAGAGACAGATCAATGATTATGGATATTGGGATAGTGGATGCTCAAGGCACATGACAGGAAAGGAAGACTATCTGACGAACTTCACTCCTATTCAAGATGGTGATAAGGTATACTTTGGAGGTGGATATGGAACCATTACAGGCAAAGGAACCCTTCTCACCAATAATCTACGTTTTTAAAACGTCTTCCTGGTAAAAGAACTGGATTATAATCTGTTTAGTGTATCACAAGTGTGTGATAACAAAAATAAGGTTCTTTTCACTGATACTGAGTGTTTGGTGTTAAGCAAGGATTTTAAGATCCCTGATGAGAAGTACATTGAGTATAGAACACCTAGGCATAAGGACATATATAATGTGAATTTAAATGGGATTAAAGTAAATACAAATATGTCTTGTTTTTATGCTAAGGCCTCAGTAGATGAAAGTAATTTGTGGCACAGGAGACTAGGGAACATAAACTTTAAAAATATAAATAGACTTGTGAGGCTTGATTTAGTTGATGGTTTGCCTGAGAAGGCCTTCCACAATGACCACTCTTGTGTTGCATGTCTTAAAGGCAAGCAGCACAAGGTCTCATTCAAGTCCAAGCAGGTGCATACTAGTTCCAGACCTCTTCATATGCTTCACATGGACCTCTTTGGTCCAACAAATATAGAAAGTTTGAATGGCAAGTCATATTGTTTTGTAGTTACTGATGACTTTTCTAGGTTTACTTGGACATTCTTTCTAGCTATGAAGAGTGACACAGCTGATGTTCTTATTGAATTTATCACTCAAATTGAGAAAAGGTCTGGCAATGAGGTTAAGATGCTTAGGAGTGATAATGGTGGAGAATTTAGGAACAAGAAGCTAGATGATTTTTGTGCCAGGAAGGGAATTACTAGGCAGTTTAGTATTGCTAGAACCCCACAACAAAATGGGGTTGCTGAAAGGAAAAACAGAACCCTAATTGAAGCAGCTAGAACAATATTGGCTGATGCTCACTTTCCCATAGCCTTTTGGGCTGAGGCTGTTAATACAGCATGCTATGTGCAAAATAGAGCATTGGTTAACAAAATTCAGAACAAAACACCTTATGAGTTACTTTGGGGAAGAAAACCTAATACTGGTTTTCTCAAACCTTTTGGATGTCATGTAGTAGTCTTAGACACTAGTGATGCCTTAGGGAAATTTAGTGCAAAAGGTGATGAAGGTTACTTCATGGGGTATTCAGTCCAGAGCAAGGGTTATAGGGTTTATCTTAAGGAGGAAAAACGTATTGTTGAAAGAGTACATGTTAGGTTCTTAGAGAATAAACCTAGTGATCCTGAAAGTGGTCCTAATTGGTTGTTTGATTTGGAACCCTTATCTAGAACTTTAAATTATATGCCTGTCACTAATCCAGACATTGTGAAGGTAACTTCAAATGTTGTGGAGGAACAAAATGTTGATGTTTCAGGTACACAGGTTAATGAGAGGGTTGGATCACAAGCAGAAAAGGCATCTCCTACATTTGAATATGTCACAATTCCCATTTGGACTGATACTTTTGCTGCTGCTGCTGCTGCTGGACAAGATAATGGTGGTTTCCAAATACCACCAGATACAAACATGCATGGTTATTCAGGCGCTGACAAAGGCAAATCTAGCGCTGATAAGACCAATTCAGACGTTGACAACAACATTTCAGGCGCTGTCAGCCTTGACGCTGACAACCAAGATTCAAACGTTGACAACACTTATGGGCATCTTTTCTCTTCCAGTTTTGAACAAGGTGGTCCTTCTAATGTTCATGAAGAGATTCCTGTTGCTCAAAGAGAGTCTGATGAAGAAGATATTGACAACATGGAGCGTGAAGTTGAGGACACCAAACTTTTTGAAGGAGGAGTTCTCACTTCCACAATGAAGAATCACCCCCCATCTCAGATCATTGGTGATGTTATGACTCCAGTTCAGACAAGAATATCCCATCAAAGTCTTGGTGGATTTATTGCCAATATACACAAGAAGGTTGATACCCCTCTTGTGCAAGCATGTTTGTTTGCATGTTTTCTGTCACAAGAAGAACCCAAAAAGATATTTGATGCTCTCAAAGAACCAAGTTGGGTGGAAGCAATGCAGGATGAGCTTCACCAATTTGCTATTCAGGATGTTTGGGAGCTGGTTGATTGTCCCAGATATGTCAGACCTATAGGGACAAGATGGGTTCTCAGGAACAAAAGAGATGAAAGAGGAATTGTGGTCAGAAACAAGGCAAGGTTAGTGGCTCAAGGTTATACACAAGAGGAGGGGATAGATTATGAAGAAGTCTTTGCACCAGTTGCAAGGATTGAAGCTATTAGGATTTTTCTAGCCTATGCATCTTGCATGGGCTTCACAGTCTATCAAATGGATGTGAAGAGTGCATTCTTGTATGGCACCATTGTTGAGGAAGTATATGTCATGCAACCTCCTGGTTTTGAGGATCCAGAGCATCCAGATAAAGTGTATAGAGTCAAAAAGGCTATGTATGGCCTTCATCAAGCCCCTAGAGCATGGTATGGTACTTTGTCTACCTATTTGGTGGACAATGGATTCAAGAGGGGCACCATAGATCAGACACTGTTTACAAAGAAGAAAGGAAAAGATGTGTTGCTTGTGCAGGTCTATGTTGATGATATCATTTTTGGGTCTACTGATCCAAAGATGAGTGAGGATTTCTCCAAGCTTATGACAGAAAAATTCAAGATGAGTGCTATGGGGGAGATGAACTTCTTTCTTGGTTTACAAGTTCAGCAGAAAGAAGATGGTATCTTCCTCTCCCAGGACAAATATGTTGCTGAAATCTTGAAGAAGTTTGGCTTTTCTCCACATGAAAAGAGGGCTTCTACTCCTATGGATAGAGAACACCCTTGGGGAAAGATTGGAGATGGGAAAGATGTTGATGTCAGGCATTATAGATCCATGATTGGATCCTTGATGTATCTTACTGCTTCCAGACCTGATATTATGTTTGCTGTGTGTGCATGTGCACGCCATCAAGTGACTCCCAAAGAATGTCACCTTTATGCTGTGAAGAGGATCTTTAGGTACCTAAGATGTTTCCCTAATCTTGGTTTGTGGTACCCAAAGGATTCACCATTGGAGCTGATTGCATATTCAGATAGTGATTATGGAGGTGACAAGTTTGATAAGAAATCCACAACTGGTGGATGTCAGTTTCTTGGGAGCAGATTAATATCTTGGCAATGCAAGAAACAAACAGTGGTGGCTAACTCTACAACTGAAGCAGAGTATGTGGCTGCAACAGCATGTTGTGGTCAAGTGTTGTGGATTCAGAACCAGTTGTTGGATTATGGGTATAATTTCATGCATACTAAGATATTTGTTGACAATAATAGTACTCTATACATCATTAAGAATCCTGTACATCATTCTAAAACTAAACACATAGAAATTAGACACCATTTTATAAGAGATTGCTTTGAGAAAGGTTTAATACAACCAGATAGGGTTGACACTGAGGAAAATGTGTCAGATTTATTAACTAAACCTTTTGATACTGGAAGATTTCAATACTTGGTAACAAGTATTGGAATGGTTAATCTCACTTAATATGTGTTTTTTATTCTTTTTGTAAAAGTATGTACAGGATGATGCATTATTATTATTGGTCTTATTGATGATTTAGATTTTTCACTATATTTTTCTAACACTGACAAAGGTTGTTTGAACACTGATAAGTGTTTTTGCAACGTTGTCAGCAATATAATTGTCTAACGCTGACAAAGCTTCTTTCAACGCTGTTATGTGTTATCAGGGCGTTGTCAGCAACAATGTTAGTTTTGTGGTTTTCAATCTAAATGTGCAGATGGTGTTAGCAGTATACCATTGGATACAGAGTTGCTTATGGATCAAAGGAGAAGCATTTGGATAAGTTTTTATTTATGAATGATGGTTGGAATATTTCATTCCTATCTTGACATAAATTTTTTATGTTCCTGCATGTTTTTAGCAAACTGTTTGTATCTTTGTTTAAGGGGAGGTTTTAGGAACCTTTAGGATTTTTGGGTATCCATATGATACTCTTATCACAATTCTAGATTGTGTCCACAGGTGAGTATGGGTTAGTTTTACTAAACCATGATGCACTGTAGCATGCATAGTATATCAACTTTGCATGCTGCCAAGACATTTTTGGCCTAGAATTGGTTGTGGTCTGTTGGGAGACTTGGGAATCATTTTGATATGGAATTTACCTGGGAGTAACAAGGATTTTATAAGGTAACTTGGTTGTTAAGAATTTTGGTTAGCAAGGGACACTAGAGGACTGTTATGTCTATCTTGCTTATGCAAGTGTGCATAACTGGACAGTGCTTGCCGCCCTATAATAATTATCAGCTTTTGGTTATTTTCTCTAGGATAAATTACTTGTTAAGGTCATTTTTCACTTTTTAAAACAATTTTATTTTTGGACGCTGACAAGATTTTTCCAAGCGTTGTTGTGACCAAATTGGACGCTGACATGGCTTTAGGCGAACGTTGACAAGATTATAGTCGTTGGGCGTTGATGGGTTATATTTGACCGTTGACACTCAATGGTACCTACCCAGTTGTTACTTTTTGACATATTTTCAAGCCGTAATTTTAGGAGTTGTTACTTTCATTAAATGCATGAGATAACTTATAATTTTTCAATATTTTCATGATTAGTTTTTGAAAATCTTTGCCTATTTTTAGGCCAATCACATGCATTGTTTATCTCCTATAAATTTGGCTCCTATTTTAAACAGGGTATCTATAATTCTTGTCTAACACTTTTCTCTTATCAACCTTCATCTTCTACACTTCAAATTAACAGATTTCATCAATGGCACCAAGATTTAACTCAGCAGAATTGGATTTGGGGTTCAAGTCTCAACACAACATGATTGCTTATCTTGTTGCTGATAATGATTTGTTTCCTCAATACACACAAATGGTGGCGTATTTGAACGCATCCCCATTAAGGTATGCTCTTTCTCATGCACCACTCATTCCAGTCACACACATTAAGCAGTTTTGGAACACTGTTAGTTCCTCAACAGTTAATGGAGTGACCACATTAACTTCTATTGTTCATGGGAGATCTTGGGTGGTTACTGAGGCCTTGGTACGCCAGGCCTTGCATCTTGATGATGCTGATGGTGTAACCATTCTTCCCATAACTGAAATAGAACAAGGGCTTAGGGCTTTGGGATACCCTATTCCTGATGAAGGTACTCTTAATAAGTACCATAAGCAGGAATTTCCCCCAGCCTGGAAGTACCTCATTCACATTCTCCTTCAATGTTTGAGTCCCAAATGTACTGCACATAATGAGATTAACAGATCTATTGCTAGTGCTATTGTGTGCATTGCAACAGGGCAAAAATATAACTATTCTAAAATGATTTTTGAAGGAATGTGTAAAAACAAGGGGACAAAAATGACTTTGGCTTATCCCCGTTTTCTGCAAATGATTTTTGATGATCAAAGATATTGTTCAAGGGATCACAATGATTTTTATAAAATCCCTGAACAAAAGAAAGCTATTTTTGCAAAGATGGATTCACCACCTCATAGAGACTTACCTTTAACCCCAGCCATGCTTGCTGTTATTGCAGCAGCACAACCCCAACCAGACCCCCAACCTCATATTGACCCTAACCCACAACTTGAACCTATTCCTGAACCTTTACCCTCACCTGAACAAATGCAAATAGACCAAGAACCCTTTGACGCTGACACATCAAATGTTGGCGTTGATGTGCCTATTTCCAACGCTGACACCCAACCATCACAATCCCAAACACCCCTTAACCAACCCACATCTACCCATTCTTCCACACCATCTTCCACACCACCTGAATATAGGTTGATCAAACGCCAAAGGACTACTGGAGAGTTCTCCTCTGGTGGTCCTAGCCATGAAGCAGAGAGAACCACCACCACAAGTGTGGCTGGTGACCTGGATGAGGCTGGGACTATTGGTTCTGGCTTAGAAGCTGGCCAAGGTAGTCCCACCATAATTAAGTCCTCATCCATGCCCAATGAACCTGACTTGGGAGGTCAAATCCCCATTTCAGAAGAGGGCAGACTGGAACCAATGACTCTTTTGGAATTGACGGCTGTCTGCATGAGCTTGCAAAAGCAAAATGCAGACTTAGTACAAATTGTCAGCTCACAAGGCCTTGAACTCAGGTAATTGAGGGAGAGGATTGTTGTTTTGGAGAGTGATCATGCTAGGAGAGGTATGGAGGAGTCTTCCAAAGGGGAGGAAGATCAAAGAAATCTGAGTGATAAGAGCAGTCAAGATGGTCAATCAATGGATGTTGCTGAAGCTCTTACTACTTTGAAGGAACAAACAGGTTTTGATACGTCCTTAATCTCTCCAACCAATCTAAATTTATCATTTACAGCTATGTTGAGAGAGGTTACACAAGGCGCTGAGGGAAAATATTTGAGCGTTGACAAGACAAATTTGGACGCTGATAGAAGTATTTTGGGCACTGATAGAGGAAATTTGGACGTTGACAGATCTGCATATGAAGGTGATGTATTCCAGTCATCATCTATCATCAAGGATGTTCCTACTCAGGAATTACCATCTACCTTACCAACCATTGCACCATCAGATAAGGGTAAGGGTATATTGGTAGAAGAGATTGTTCCAAAGAATGCAGCCCAGGTTGAATTTGATAGAAGATTGGCTGAGCAAATGATGGAACAAGGTGAAAAGGAAAAGTCACCATTTGTTGTGACTTCTGAAGAAGAAAGTGATGGAGCTAGCTCAGATTCAAGTGTGATGATTATTGAACCAGAAAGACTTGAGTATGGTGATGAGCTTGCTAGGGAAAAGTTGAGAGATTTGAAGTTGCAGATTGACTTTGATATGCCAGAGGTGGTTCAGATGTACAATTCTTGGGAAGAAAGCTGTATGGATAATCCAGACTTGACCATTTCAGATCAAATATGGGGTTTGGAGATTCTTCTTAGAGTTCAGAAGGATTGTAAGGTGATTTTGAAGCACAAGGCAAGCAACATTCTCTCAGAGTTGAAAAGAGATAGAAGGAAGCTCAACTTTATGTTGCTCAGATGTCATGGAGTTGGATGGACACATCAGAAGCTGAAGGCTTTGACATTTGATGAGTTGGAACATAGGGCTTATCCTATTTGGGTGAAAGTGTAGGAAGAAAACACATTCAGACTTCTTTCAGATGAAAGAAAGGAGCAACTTGCAGAGGAGATGGAAATCAAGAAAGCTATGATAGTTCCCAGGCCAGTGAAGAAGGGATTTACACTTGAGTTTCCAAAAGATATGAATCAACTATATCCAAGTGAAGCAGTTATTAGAAAGAGCCTCAAGCTCTCCCCATTAGAAGCTTCAGATATGGTGCATGTGTTACCACTAGATTCCAGGAATCCAATTGTGAGTTATGATGAGGATGAATGTGGATTCTGGAAGATTGGAAGATATGGCAAGGAGGTACACACTTTTACTACTCTCATATCTTTATTTGCAAGTTGTGATAGAGAAGACTTGGTGGACCTTTGGAGGTTGCTAGAGACCAAGTATGAGGCTGAAGCACCAACTTCAGCTAATGGAATAAAAATTTGGACCACATTCAAAAGAATGTGTGGGACAAATGAGGAAGATCCTGAAATATGGAAGGATCTTGAAGATGACCTCAGTGGTCTTCAATGGAGGTTATATTCAGCTGCTGGTGTATACCATTTGAGTTCTACAAAGTTTGCTGAGTATTTACTTGTAGATGCTCAGTATTTCATATCCAAGGCTGTTTTGGAAAAGATGAAGGACACCCAGTTGGAGATATATTATACAAGTGACGTGGAAAAGAATTTAATCAGATTTATTTATTACCAATATGATGAGGTTTGTCAGACTCCTCCAAGTTCTTAATGATTATTCAGAAACTTGATCATAAGAGTGGATATCAAGTTTAGGGGAGGATTGTTGGGAATAAAATTAAGGCCAGATCACTTGAACGCTGACAAGAACAACTCAAGCGTTGACAAGAACAAAGTGAGCGCTGACAGCTCAAGCGTTGACAAGTTAAAGTCAAGCGTTGACAAATTGAAGACAAGCACTGATGGAAGATATGAGCTACACGTTTATTATGTTCTAGAATACTTCTAGTAAGGATAGAAACGACAATGTATTTTCTATGTTTATCTTTACCTAGAATAGTTGATACGTAGCTTATTGTACAAGGCTTCTTAGTCTATAAAAGAAGGCCTTTAGGTTAATGTTTAACATCAAGTTTTTCATTAAGTTTTCATTCGTAAACATCTTTCATTGTAAGCAAGTTCGACATTCATAATCAAAGTGAAATTTTTGTTTACATCTTGTGTTCTTGTTTAAGTATTAAATTCCGCATAATACTTAGATACACAAAGCATATAACAAAGGTTTCTATACGTGTTATACTTGATCTAATCTCGTATACACAAAGCTAATCGATCTAAGTTTGGGATCAACACGTTTACGGTCGTAATTTAACGTTTGACAATTTAAGAAGAACCGATAACGACTACGATACCGACGGATGCCCAAAACTTACATTTTATTATCGATTGATCGATATTTGAGTTTTTCGAGATTTTATTTTTATTACGTGTTAAGTCGAGTCGGAACCATATGAATATTCGTTTTGTGTGCGTTTTAACCTTTGGAAAGTAATTTTGTGAAACCCCGACCCCCGTAAAAATTCAAAACCCGTCATTTAGCCAAAATCCCGTTCTTTATTCTTACTTTTATGGATGAGGCCAAAAGATAGTTAAAATGGCAAAAATTACCCCCACCATAGTATAAAATGGATTCCAACACACACACTACTCATTTTTACATTCAAAAAAATTGAAAAACACCTCTCCCCTCTCTCTCTATTACCGCCGGCCATACCACCACCATAAACCACCACCGCCATTTTAAAAACTTGATTTTTGAAGAAAATAAGCAAAGACCCATCTCCAATTTCATCTTGTAAGTAAATCCCACCTAAAATAACATACATGCATCCATTGATTTTCTCCAAAAATTTGTGATTTTTCAAAAACGGATTTTGATCTAATTAAATCATACACATGTTTAATTCATGTGTATATAATGTTAATTCATCCATAAAACAAGATGGGGATTATGTTATTGGTCTTCCACAGCCCCAAAAAGCCACGAAATATTGGGGTGTTTGGTGGGTTCAAGGTGTTTGATGAAATGTGTTGTGGGGTTGTGTTTAAAATGGTGTTTTTAGTGTTTTTAAATTGTTTAATTACATTGCATGTATGATTTAGGACTTGGGTTTTGATGAAGGTTGATGTTCTTGATGATATAGGCTGTTTGGGGAGATTAGGAATGATTACAAGAGGTTGATACAGGTTTAGGTGATGTTTGGATGAATTGAAAACAAGTTTTGAAATGATTTAGGAAGGGTGATTTTAGACCAGAATGTTTAGGGCTTATTTTCGTGGGTTTAACTTTGTAAACAGGTCATAAACATAGGATGTAGTTGTAGAGCTTTGTTTTAGCTTCGTTTCGGTATAAAGTAGAGCTTACGACTCCAAACGAGTCAAAAGTTATGTTATTTTGAAAATACGTGTACCGGGAGATGAGAATCAACACAATCCGAATTTGTGTTTGGTTTTGGGTCAAATCCCGGGGACCATAGATAGAGTTTGGTAAATGTTTGAAAGTTGATTTTTGGTCTCAAACCTGCATTTGTGAGTCTATTTTTAGTCTTAGGTGTCGGATTAGTCGATGGTGTATTTCAAATGGGTCAAACAAGTCTAACATGGTCAACGTGCAAAATCAGTCCTAAAAGTGTATGTTTAGAAATGTGATGCGTAACGAGTCATAGAAGTGAAAACTTTTTATGGGATTAAAAATGGATTTTCTACAGGTCTTAAGGTATTTTTGAGAATTTTCCCAAATTTTATAAAAGGGTATAAGTTTAGGAAAACAGCCCATACTTTTGGTAAGTATCGGCGAAATCGTAAAATGGATAGTGACTTTAATAACATTGATAAATGATATAAGTCTAGTAACAACAACTTGTTTGATTTTGGCGTGAGTTTTCATAAGCGTTGAGTGTGTTTGCATATGCGTGTGTTTAGTACAATAATTTACGCGGAGTATTGATTTGGTTTTCGTACCTTGATTTTTAGGTCAAGTGTTAAATTTTCCCGGGCATCCACGTCGTCGGTGACATTTCTCGTTACGTCTTCGCTAGAACCATTACTAATACGCAAGGTGAGTCTATAGCCTCGCTCTTTACTTATTTCAATTGTTTTTACCCGCGAGGGGGATACATGCTATTTAAATGAAAATGAACATAAGTCATGAATGATTGTTGGACCTGATTGTTGCCTTGAATTGTGTTGAGTACCTAGTTACAAAAGGCCCTAATTTCATGAACTATTAACTATTGTTTAATCCTAGTGTGGATTGAAAATAGCCGCTTATACAAATTGTAGTACTACGGGGCTGACGACCCAATGCTAGCCGAGAAGCTATACGTTGAGTAAGTTCTGCGGGAGATTATTTTTGTATAAGAGATAAGGTATAATTGCAACTGATGCCTTTAGTAGGGGCACTGGTTTCATCTGAATCACGCCGGTAATTATTACGCGGGTGATTGAGTTAACGGATTAGTATCATGAGCTTAAACACAATTGTCATATCCTTGAATAATAGATTGTGAGTACGACAATGCTATTGAACGGTCATGATTGGTTTTAATACTTATGTTCAACTTATGATTTGATAAACCTATAGGTTCGCTCTACCTTTGTCTTGACGGTTTTAAGCATGTGTTTCAGGTAACCAAGATTGATAGCAGCGGAGCATGCGAGGATGGAAGTTGTTGTGGCTTGGCGGTCTACTTTGTTTTTTTCCCTTTAGCACTTAAATATTTTATATTATGTCATGTGAACGAAAATGTACTTTTGGGTTGAGATTCAGTGGGGACCTAAACGCAAACTCTGTTTTGTATCATCTTGGGAATTGGAAAACTGTAGACTCTGATGATTTAATCAATCTTTAATTTATGTTTAAACTTTTACGTCTCTTTGAGCCGTTTAATATAGCTTATGTGTGATGATAACTACGTAGCACCCAAATGTTGTAGTTCCGCTGCGCATAGCATTTGTGGGGGTGTTATACAATGGAATAAAGCTTTGGTCAACATTCAAGAGAATGTGTGCACCAGAAGAAGAAGATCCTGTTTGGAAGGATCTTGAGGATGATATCAGTGGACTTCAATGGCGTTTGTATTCAGCTGTTGGTGTGTATTATTTGAGTTCTACAAAGTTTGCTGAGTATCTTCTTGTAGATGCTGAGTATCCCATGTCCAAAGAAGTTTTGGAGAAGATGAAGACAACACAACTGGAGATTGACTATTCAAGTGATGTGGCCAAATATTTGATTAGGCATGTTTATTACCAATATGATAAGATTTGTAAGAATCCTCCTAGTTCTTAGTTTTTATTCAGAAAATTGATTACTAGAGTAGATATCAAGTTTAGGGGAGGATTGTTGGGAATAAAATGTAGCCAGTACACTTGGACGCTGACATGAGTAACCGGGACGTTGATAAGAAGAAAACAAGCGTTGACAGATCAAGCGTTGATAGAAAGATGTCAAGCGTTGATAGGATGAATTCAAGCACTGATAGAAGACTTAGTCTACGCGTATTATGTTTCTAGTTTGTTTCTAGTAAAGATATGATTGACAATGTATTTTCTATGTTTATCTTTACCTAGAATAGCTGATACGTAGACTCTTGTACAAGGCTTCTTATGTCTATAAAAGAATACCTTTAGTTTTTTTTTCATATAAGTTTTTCATACGTTTAACACTTTCATTGTATGAAAGTTTGTTATAATCAATCAAGTGAAAGTATGGTTTACATTGTTTGTGTGTTCTTGTTTGAGTATTAATTCCGCATAATACTTAAACTATTTTATACAGAACAAAGTTTCTCTACGTGTTTAACTTGATTTAATCTTGTTTACACAAGCTAAATCGATCTAAGTTTGGGATCAACACTTCATCAAGTGCTTTTAGACTAGTAATAATAGTGTTAATCTAGCAAAAGCACTATCAATAGTTTCATCTTCTAAGATGACAAATTGTTCATATTGTTGGACAAGAAGATCGATATTGCTTTCTGGACTTGGCTATTACCTTGGTGGGTTACTAAAGAGTGTTTGATAGGTGTGTAAACACCCATCCTTTTACCACTTAATTCTGGCTAAAACAAGACCAAAACACGTATTTAATATCATTTGTTTGGAATTATGCGTGGTTTTTGTGTTTATTGTGTTTTCAGAGCTAACCGGATGAATATTAAAGAAAACATGGGATTTCACGGGTTTTATCAAGGAAAAAGACTCAAGACGAAGTCTATTGTCCAAGAGGTGCAAAAGATTTGAAGTCAATGGGCCTATTTGAAGATTTATCGAAGAAAAGGACCAAAGATGGAAGATTTACATATGTCGAAGAAACTCAAGTCTATTTAACGAAGAAATTAAAAGATGAGTTGAATTTAATCGACGACAAATCCCGAATCAGAATCGAAAACGTCAACTTTTCTGAAAAGACGAGGAGACAAGAAGAAAGGGAGAAAGCCCACTCACCAACCAACCACTAGGACTATAAATAGACTTTTCCTTCACATTTTAGGGAGTTAGCTTTTCATTTTTCTTTTCCCAGTTACTTTGGTTCGTAGCTTCACCAACACCATTAGGGTGTTTGGTGATTTTTAATTTTCTTTCAATCTTGTAAGTGTTTAATCTTTACTCTTGTTACCTTTACTTTAATCCTTTAATTCCATCTTTTCATTCATCTTGTTCATCTCCATTTTTATTCAAAGTTCTTAAGTTTTTATTTGATTCAAGTTTGATCTTAAAAAGTTGTTGATTTAGTGTTTTTATTGGTGGGATTTGTTACTTATGGTATTTAAATGATTATTGGTTGATTCGGTAAAACCTTTTTGAGTAATTTGTGATTTGATTCGAAAACACGTTCTACTGTTCCTGTTTCTGTTCTTCAGTTCTGAACATTCCGAATAGACCACTTTTTAATTCCCTTATTCGGAATATTTTAAATATTCCGAATAGTGTTGTTTTTCCGCATAAGCAATCTTTTCCGCATAAGCCATCTTTTCCGCATAAGCAATCTTTTCCGCATAAGCAATCTTTTCCGCATAAGCAACCTTTTCCGCATAAGCAATCTTTTCCGCATAAGCCATCTTTTCCGCATAAACCATGTTTTCCGCATAAGCAATCGTTTCCGCATAAGCAACTTTTTCCGCATAAGACCTTTTTTTCCGCATAGAGCACTTTTTCCGCATAAGGCACTTTTTCCGCATAAGACCTTTTTTTCCGCATAGACCACTTTTTCCGCATAAGACTATTTTTCCGCATAAGGCACTTTTTCCGCATAAGGCTATTTTTCCGCATAAGGCACTTTTTCCGCATAAGGCTATTTTTCCGAGTAGGATATTTTTCAGTTTTTATTCAAGTGTTGCTTTTTAATTGTTGATTGTTTTAAGTTTATATCATTATCATTTTATTCATTTCCCTGTTTAGTAGATTAGAAAACCAAACCCACTTTTTGTCACCAAGAACAAATCATTCCACTTTAAACTGAGATCAATTCGAGAGGATTCCGAGAATTATTTTGAACCCATTGCAAATCCGTGTATCAGTGTTCCAAATATCTTTAGCGCTTTCACACATAAAAATCCTTTCATACTCTTTCTTAGGAAGGCATTATAAATCACCATTTTAGCCTCATTATTTTTCGAATGGTTCTTTTTAGTATCGTCATTAGCTTTGTCAAAAGTGACCAATTTCTTTGTTTTAGAAACTTCATTAAATTGATAAGGTAAAAAATCACCATTGGTAATAACATGCCAAAGATCTAAATCTTTTGATTTCACATAAGAGTCAAATCTATTTTTCCAATAAATAAAACAATTGGTTTCAAAAAGTGGTGGTCTTTGCATAGATTGCCCTTCTAGGTACTTGTTGGAATCCATAGATCGATTCAAGTTTTTAAAATACAATATACTTTAAAAATACTTGAGCAACCCGCTCTGATACCAATTGTAGAAACTAGAAGGGGGGGGGGGGGGGAGTTGAATAGTTTCTTATATTTACTTGTTAAATAATGGTTTTAAAAAAAAATCCTTTTTCTCAAAAACATAGACTTAAGGAAATAAGTAAAATATTCTTATGCATAATATGAACAATGATAGTGTAACTAAACTAATGCTAACTAATGTATATGCACAAATAATAAAGAATGTAAAGAGTTAAGGGTAAATAAAGATCAAACCAAACACCAAGGATTTATACTAGTTAGGCGACGAAGCTCATTTCTCGTTCCTACTCCACTCCTCGAGTACTCCTTACTCGAGAGTTCACTACACAACAAGCTCCTTATGGTGGAGAAAACCGTACACGTTGCTTAACTAATTTCCGAATCTAAGCTAAAAGTCGAGCCCTATTCGTAGCTAGGACCAATCTACACAACTATACTTAGTACATACACAACTTCCAAATAGACACAACTAATTGGATGTTCACAACTATGACACAACAACAAATGTATAAGATTTGATCTTCGAAGGATCTTTGGTGGTGGACTCAACACTTCACAAGGATAGTGTTATTCTCTTTGCACTTGAAGAGGAAGGGATGGATGAGATAGATTAACTTCTAAACAAGTAGTAATCAATCAAATGATCAAGGATTTGAGTGATTTAAGAAGTATGTTTGAATCTGGAAATTTATGTGCAAAAGAGGTGAAGAGAAAATCTGAGAAAGGTCCACTATTTATAGGACAAAGGGCCAACGGCTATATCTGCCCGCGGTTCCTTATCTCAGCCAGCGGTACCTTATCGATAAGGAACCGCCTAGGCATTAGGGAACCGCCAGAGTAGACTCCGCTCCCTTTTTGTCCTTTAGTGGTGGAGGTCTTATCTGATTATAAAATTCCTGAAAGAATATTCAAAATCAAAAAAGAATATGCCAATTATCAAATTTTCAATTATTTAATTTAATAAAACATTTTCTTAAAAAGAAAGTTTAATTAATAACTTGTCACACTTAATAAAAGGTGAGTTTTAAGAAAAGATTAAATCACTTGATCACTTGATTAAGGTTAGTACTTGTTTATTCATACCTTAAGTGAAAATGGGTAAAATGAAAAATACTTGAACTCAAGAATTCGTTTTTTGTTGTTTTTGTAAATGCTTGTTTTTACATATTGTCGTAATCAAAACTAAGCGAGACCGAAAAATGCTAGTAACGTTTTTAGGCATTATTACATTAACACACACAACATAACTACACATCACTTTATAGTTTAGTGAGAACTCACAAGACACAACCATATCACTTTATAGTTTAGTGAGAACCTACACAACTTATTACAACTCAATTAAAAATATCCAAGTACACACATTTAACTTCGATCTACACAAAAAAATTCCAAGCACACACATATACAAAGGATTTACACAACTCTAATCCAAGTATTTACAAATAGCTTGGATGAACACAACTAGTCCAAGTATTCACAAATACATTGGATCTACACAAGACATAAATAAACAAATGATGAACATGACTAGATCTTTAGGAGAGGATTATCTTCATCAAGGCTTCATCTTTAAGCACATCACAAGTGTGTGAGTGATCTTCTCATTGGACAAGGTAAAGAAGGAGATCAAGAGGATAATCATAAGTAAACATACTTAACACATTAAGTGATCATTTACAAATGATTATGATTAGATAGGAGAAAGAAGGCTGAAAGAGATGTCCAAAAAGGGTTATTGAAAATGTAGATTTGATCCACTATTTATAGAAGAAAAAACCCAATGGCAAGCTGAGGGTGGTTCCTTATCTACCTAGGCGGTTCCTTATCGATAGAGAACCGCGTAGGCACTTAAGGGACCGCGGAGGTAGACTTCGCTCCTTTTTGTCTTTAGTGGATTTGAAATATATGAGGCGTTTAAACGTTCAAAGGATATTCTTATGGCATTTGGAATATGCCATATCAAATTTAAATTTTCATTATAATAAAACATTTTCTTAAAAATAAAGTTTATTAAAAATCTTTTGTCACATTTGATAAAAGTAAGTTTTAAGACTAATCACTTTTATGATCACTAAGCATGATTAAGATATGTTAGTGTAATGATTATTACCTTGATGATAGTGTTTGTTAGATAATTTGTTTTATGCTTGTGTTTGACAATACATGTCTTTGTAATTTGTCGTGATCAAAACTAAGAAAGATTAGTTAACACTAACGATGTTTTTAGGCATTGCTTTGTATTAACAATCTCCCCCTTGTTGATCACGACAAACTATAAACTCATTTATGTAAAATACAAAATTATTCGAATTACTAAAAATTTTATCACTATCATTTCTCCCCCTTTGTCGAAACAAAATGGTTAGCACAAGTCCTTGAAAAAGAGAAGAACCAGACTTTGCTAGTAGCTTCCGTTGGTGCTTACTCCCCTTTGCTTGGGGCACCAAGTGAGAGAGATAAGGTGACATGCTACACAAAGGTTTAGAAGGTAGAAAAGAAACACCAATGTATATATGTGCACTACCTACTAACTAACTTGAGAGGGAGGAAGAAAATAAATCCCAAATTAGAAGTAAGTATTTGCTAAGTATGTCCAAAGAGTATGTGTTGAAAACATCAAAGTTCAATTGGTGGAATAAGAAAGAAAAGAAACATCCATACCAATAAAAAATGAATAAAATGTCCAGGGGTTAAAATTTATAATTTATGGAATCACCCATAATTAATTGTAAATTTTAACCATGATCAACTTTTTAACAAATGTGGGAAAAAGGATTAGCGGGAAATAGATAACACACATAACATTCATATTACACAAATATGAAAGAACATACAAGAGACATATTCATACACAAAATATGAATATTTAAAGCAACAAATATGGAAAATAGACCACAAAGCATAAACTACTCTAATAGTGATAATCTTCCAAGATTGCTCAAGTTTTATTGACTCAAACAACTAAAGTACAAAATGTACCTTAGTTGGAAAAGAAAGACGACGAAGCATCATTTGAAGTTTTGTTCACGGGAACGAAAACTTTGAGAGGAGGTCGAGTGAGGAGGAAGTCAAGGAAATTTTGCTTGTCATAAACATGAGAAAGTTCAATTTGTTTAAATCAACAACAAGCATACGAGGAACCATGATGCGAAAAAAAGTCGTTATATGGGGGAGGTCCATCAAAATGAGAGTTTGGTGGAGAGGGAGATAAAGGATAAGAGATGTTTTTACAACGCCTAGTGAGATTTTTGAAAGAAGATAGGTCATTGAGTTGTGGAGAGTTAAAAGGTTTAGGTGGTGGTGGAAGAATTTCCTTTTCTTCGGTAATTGGATTTATAGAGTAAGTCTGATTCTGTTATTTATTCGTAGAGAAAGAAGAATTCTTGGAGGATTTTAGAGAAGAGGAATCAGAGGATTCTTGTTCTTCTTGATCCAAACGGGTCGAACCGAGACTTTTGGTTTCTTTGAAAGCTTAGAATAAGAATCCTTAGGTTGAGAAGATTGTAACAAAGATATGTCAAGGTTAGGAATGGAAGAGTTAGGCACTATGAGTGATGAAGAGAAGAACTCCCAAAAGAGAAGAATTTAAAGAAAGTAGAAAAGGCAAAGATTTGAAATGAAAACAAAAGGTTTTAGGGAATGTTTAGCCAAATTGGGTAAACAAGGAATCTTAACCAAGACAATGGTCAAAGAATAAAGACCAAAAATAAGCCAAAAGTAGCTTTGCTGTCTGCGGTTCCTTAAAGGTTCCCACAGTTACATATTGATATGGAGTCGCGCGACTAGCTAAGGAGCCGCGTACAGTGGACGTTAAACCATGATTTTCAAAGGTTTTGAAGAAAAAAATAAGACTTCTTCAAAATTTTGCAAATCTTGGATTTTTACCTCTTTTAGCACTAGAGTAAGCTAGGGTTGCATAAAAGCAACACACTCACAAAGAGTGTCTTGATAAAGGGTGACAAAATATTTAGATAACATTTTGATCCAATTTTAAGTCAAGTTCTAAAGGTTGAGATAAATTTAGATTCAATTTTAAATAAATTGAAGTTGATTAATGTGACCACATTGGTTGAAACACATAAAACTAAATCCATAAAATAACTTCATGAAAAACTCATGAACGAAAGGAAATACAAGAAAAGAAATAACAACTAACTAATACAAAGTTAGCTTAAACTAGTTCTTGATGGCATAGTCTTCCTTGACTTGACATTCTTTAAAGACATTTCATTTTGAAATCATCATTCATCACCTAGGAGGAGGAGGTATGGAGAACAAGGTAAGCAAGAAATCATGAAACCTCCTATGAAGACCAAGAATCTCCAACCTTAGGTTTTGAATGATGTAATTATTATAAAGACACCATGGGAAATTAGCATCATGATCTTCTAGAATACCAAAGAAGTAAGGATCACCCATGAAATGAGAAATAAGAATGCCAAAAATAGGAGCATTAGTGTTTGAGGAAGGAGGAGGTGGTGGAGGTATAGTGTCCAAGGGTGATATGGGTGAGATGGGTGAATTTGGTGGAGTGAAAGGAGAGGTAACCAAAGGCTCAAGGACAAAAGGAATGCTTTGAAGAGGTTGAGGTTGAGTATTCCCATCTAAGGGAGGAGTAGGAGTGAAGGGTGAGGACAACTCATTCATTCTTGATTGGAATGAGGAAGAGGTAGAACCATGTGAATGGTTATTACCATGAGTTGAGCTGGTTTTGCATGGAGGAAGGGGTGGTGAAGGTGATGAGGAAATGAGAATAGGAGAAATCTCATTTTTGGGAGTGTGAAAAGATGAAGAATCAAGTTTAGGTAACTTAATCTTGATTTTAAGGTTTCTTTTGGAAGAGGAAGTTTTGGAAGAACTGAATGTTCTATTGGACACAATGGTTGTGAGTTTATGTTTAGACAGAAGTTGAAGGGATGAAGAACACAATCAACAAGAGAAGGTTTAAGAAGAGGAAGGATAATCCAAACTAGTAATGGGTTAAAATCATTTTAGGTGAATAATGAAATTAGGTAGCCTAGTTTAGGAAAGTGTAGGTTTTTGAAATTTTTTTATCAAAGTTTACAAGGATTAAGGAAAACAGTGTAAAGCAAAGATTCTAACGAAACAGTTGCTGGCAGTTCCTTATGTAGGGCCACGGTTCGATATTGTAACAACCCAAAACTGAGCTCATTGCTTAATCTTATTTTACGATTATTTTTGAAATTTTGGATGAGTTTGAAATATATTTATTTTTGGAGGTTTAAGTTTAAACCGATGTTGGAAGGTCTATATTTAATATTTATTAAGTATAAGGAGTATTAGCAAGCATGATGTCGATGGATGCCAAATATATTACGTTTTATTGTCGGTTGTTTGATTTTTGTCATTTTTGAGGCCTTATTTTAAATGACGTGTTAAGTCGAGTCGAGAGTCGATATTATTATTTTTGAGGTACGTTTTAATTTTTAAAAGTATCTTTATGAAACCCGAGCCCCGTAAATATTTTCAAAATTTACTAATAGTTATTTCCCGCTTTTTAGCTAACTATTTACATTTCTAGCCACAACTATTGCTAAATTGCAACTTTGTTCCCTACCCCACTATATATAAACTAAAAACAAACACACACACATCATTTTTCCACTTCAAAATTTTTCTCTTCTCTTTTTTTCTCTGCATTTTGCCGAAACCCACCCACACCCCAAAATCCATACAATTTTAATTTTATCTTGAGTTTGAAGTTGAATCAAACTAAACCAAGCATAGACCCACTCTTATAATTGCATAAGGATCGTATTGGTGTAAGAATTTCTTACATGCAAGCAAGTTTTTTTTCTTGATGTTGGTAGGTAGGAGCTATGATCATGCATGGCATTTTTATGATGATCCATGGTGATTCTTGCTAAAACTTTGTTAAAAACTTCATTTTGATCTAAAGATTTTTATTTTGATTATGATTTTGATGTTATGGTTGATGTATGATGATATTAGGGTATATGAATGATCATTTTTGTGGTTGGTTTTTATCAAAAAGTTGATTTTGTACAAGATTTTTATAGTCATTTTATAACAGTAAGTAAAGTGTAAAATCAGAATTTTTATGTTTTGTAAATGGCTTAACTTATAGCCTAGGGTCGTAGATAATTTTCTTAGCTTCGATTTAATATAAGGTAGAGCTTCTAGCTCCAAACGAGCGCGAAGTTATGATGTTTTGAATGGTCGTGTACCGGGAGACGAGTATCGGCACTACAAATAGTTGTCGATATTTGAATCGAATCTCGGGGACTATAAATGGATTTTTTGAAATATGTAACCTACTGATAATGATGTGATTATTTTATAGGTTGAGTTTACTTTAAAACCCGAGTGTCGGTTTTGTAAACGGAGTCGTTTAAATAAGTTAAAATGGTAGTATGAAAAATTAACGTAAATCTGTCCGGATTTTGTAGTTTGAAAATGAGTTGAGTAAAGGTCTTTAAAAGTAATTTCATTTGATAAACTTGTAGTAGGACTTTCTATATATAGTAAGTTAGTTTATCAAGTCGTTTCATAAACGGTTGACGTGTTTAAAAAGGGTAAATAAGCTAGTACATGTAGTATGTACCGGCGGACTTTGTAAAAAGTGTAAAATGGTTAAGTAAATGTGTAGTAAAGTATAATGAAGTTATTTATATCGTTTTCTCTCGAGTTTATCGTGACTTTATGAGTTTGAGTTTGATGTTGTTATGTATGATTTATTTCTCGAGTCATTATTAACGAACGCGTCTTATTTGATAGGTAGCGGTTCTCGTGTTTGAAAGGCATCCATTATCGTCGACGATCATCTCGCTAGATCTCTTATACTAAGGTGAGTCTATAGCCTCGCTTTCTACTTGTTTTAATGATTTTAATACCCGCGAGGGGGATACATGCTATTTGAAAATAAATGAACACAAGTCATGAGTAATTGTTGGACCTGAATGTTCCCTAAAGTTGATTTCATTGTATTGAGTAACTTGTTGCTAAAGACCCTAAATTCATGAGCCGTTAACTATCTTCTGACTTGATGTTGTGAGTCGGAAATAGCCGCTTATTCCAATGATAGTACTATTGGGTTGACCACCCTATCTGAGACCAGGGCATTACGTTGAGTAACCCGTTGGGAAGGATAATTTTACGTGAATAAGCTTGTGGTATTCTAGCAACTGATACCCTAGAGGGTCAATGGTTTAATTCTAGTCATGCCGGCATTTGGCATGGGTCACTATTTGGTTAAGGGGTCGGTGTCATGAGCTTAAATACAATGTTTGTTTAATAATATCATTAGTATTACTAACTTGAATATAGATTGTGTGCACGACAATTCTATAAATGATTATGATTGATTTTCTTCTTGTGTTCAAATATGATTTGAAAACCTATAGTCTCGCTCAATGATAGGTGTGAAAACACCCATCCTTTTATCACTTAATTCTGGCTAAAACAAGACCAAAACACGTATTTAATATCATTTGTTTGGAATTATGCGTGGTTTTTGTGTTTATTTTGTTTTCAGAGTCGACCGGATGAATATTGAAGAAAACATGAGATTGCACGGGTTTTATCAAGGAAAAAGACTCAAGACGAAGTCTATTGTCCAAGAGATGCAAAAGATTTGAAGTCCTTGTGCCTATTTGAAGATTTATCGAAGAGTAGAGCCAAAGATGGAAGATTCATATATGTCGAAGAACTCGAGTCTATTAAATAAAAGATTATAAGACGAGTTGGAATTATTCACCGACATTTCTAAAAATCCAAAGTCGGAAACGTTTAATTAAAAGAGACGAGAAGACTAAAGAAGGAAGAAGAACAGAAGCCCAAAACCAAGCCCATTTGCAAGCCCATACACACGCCTATATAAAGGCCCTTACTTCACAAATTTCACACACTTAGTTAGTCTTAGTTTAATTTTCATTCTCTCTAATTTTAGAGAGAGAAAGTTCTAAACTTTCTCTCACTACTTTTCATCTTTTTCTCTTTCAAGATCAAACCTTTTGTATTATTCATTAATCAAGTTCAAGTTTCAAGTTTTTAATGTTTAATCTCATCCTTCCTTTCTTTGATTTTGATTGATTTTGGTACAAATCTCGTATGATCCGTGTTGTTCATCTATGATTTGTTCTTAAAAAGTTGATTACTTTTCATGTTTCCTTAAGTGTATACACAAATAAGCTTTGAGATCCTTGTGCTTATTGTCTTATTTGTTGATTTAGCTTATTTACTTTTTAAAAGTTTTTATAAAAAGTTCATCTTTTTATCATTTGATTTATGCTTTTGCTTATTTGAAGTTAGATAAGTTGTTCTTAAGTGCTTATTTGATCAGCTTATATTGGATTCGAGTTTGTTTGGGAGTTAGCTTATTCCATAAGCTTATTTCCCTTGCCTTTAGTCTCGAATTTGCACTATTTTCGGAAAGGGCAAAGCCCTTTTCTGATTTGATCATTCCGACCAAGACACACCCCCTTTTTCCGATCTATAGATCGGAAAAGGGTTTTAATTTTCCGACTAGGTGGCATTTTAACATTCCGACGGTAAGTAATTTCACATTCCGATTGGCCTCAAATTCAGGGATTCCGATTGGGCCTCTTGTCACACATTCCGAGTGTTCTTCTTTGGCAACATTCCGATCTTACTCATTTTTCCACATTCCGATCAGTGATCGGAATATATTCCGATTGAGGGTATTTTTCCATTATTCCGATTCACTTGTTTTGCTTTGTTCCGTTCTTACTTTCTTTTAGTACTTTTTAATTAAGCTCATTATTTTTACTAAGTTTTCCAAGTGTTAGTTTTTATTGAATGTCCATTTATTTTTTTAGTATAATCCTTAAGTTTTCAAACTTTTATTTTCAAGCTTGTCTTTTACTTTAATCATTTAAAGCTTTAAGTTTACTCTTCGACACTTAATTATTTGTCATTAGTTTAAAATAGATAAACAACCAAACTCCTTTTTATTAACCAAGAACAAATCATTCCACTAAGAGCTGAGATCAATTCGAGAGGATATCGAGAGAATAATAAAACCCATACAAAACACAAATATCAAATGGCGCTGCTGCCGGCTCTTCTCGTTAAGATCAAAAGTTTTTTGTGAGAACTTGGATTTTGGGATCCGTTCCCCGTGAACGTTACTTTTTCATACAAACTTTCAAAAACACAAAAACATATAAAAATTTTCAAAAAATCCTAAAAAGTAAAAAACATAAAAAACCAAAAATATTTTTGCTTTGTTTTTCTTTGTTCGTTCTTTTGCAGGTGTATGCGCACTCGATCCACGTCTTATCAAGAGCCCGAGCCTCTCGATCACTTAGACATGGCCGGTGTACAAAACAACAACAAAATACCACCTCCAAACAACAATAATAACAACAACAACCCACCTTTCAACAACATGAATAACAACAACAATGAGCCTCAACCGCATAATCGCCCGATGATTGAATTGCTGCAAGCTCATGTAGATGGCAACACTGATCCAATTGTTATACCAACAATTGCAGCAAATAACTTTGAGCTAAAATCAGGCTTTATCCAGATGGTCTCCGCTCAACCATTCTTGGGACGTACCATTGATGACCCACATGACCATATCAAGAGATTCTTGCAACTCACTAACACGGTCAAGTTCAATGGTGTTCCACAAGAGGTTATCAGGTTACAACTTTTTCCCTTTTCTTTAGAGGGACAAGCCCGGCATTGGCTTGCTAAGGAACCGCCACAGAGTATTCTCTCATGGACGGATTTGGAAACAAAGTTTATCAATTACTTTTTCCCACCCTCTCGTACTACCACTTTGCGGAATGAAATCATAAATTTCGAACAAAAGTACGATGAGTCGTTCTGTGAATCTTGGGATCGTTTTAAAGATCTTTTAAGAAAATGCCCACAACATGGTTTTACCAAAGTACATCAAATTAATACTTTTTACAATGGTTTAAACATGAGTGACCAAGATTCACTAAACAGTGCCTCGGGGGGTAATCTTTTGGC
The DNA here is from genome assembly GCA_025667525.1 of Glebionis coronaria. Classification (NCBI taxonomy): domain Eukaryota; kingdom Viridiplantae; phylum Streptophyta; class Magnoliopsida; order Asterales; family Asteraceae; genus Glebionis; species Glebionis coronaria. The sequence goes on from JANFOE010000494.1 coordinate 107,871, forward strand.
TAAGACTTCCAATGCTGCTTGGGATATCATTGAGAATAAGTCTCGTGTGCAAACCAAGAGTGTTCGGACCAATGTCGCTAGTGCTAGCACTAGTGACAGCGATAAGCGACTTGACAAAATCACTACGCTTCTTGAATCGCTTGTTACCCACACCGTCAGCAACAACAACAGCAACAACGCTAAAAACGCTCAAGTCAATGCTGTTAGCCAACTATGCGAGATATGCGGGGGTCCTCATTCTTACACCACTTGTACCGCCACCCAAGACTACCCTGCTGAGAATGTAAATGCGGCATATGGCACCTATCCTCAACCTGCTTATCAAGCTAGACCTCAAGGTGACCGTAACTTGCTTAGCTACCGCTCCAACAACTATCTCTCACCACCTGGTTTTACTCCTAACAACCAAAACCAACAACAAAACCTCAACCGACCTCCTCAACAACAACAACAATCTCGTGGACCATACATACCACCTCACAAACAGCAACAACCACCTCAACGAAACAACCAAGTTTACCAGCAACCTGCTTATCAACCACCCGCATACACTGCTCCTTCCAACCAAACCCCTCGCATCACATCAAGACATTGGAACCTACATGAGGACTAACGATGTGATCGTGGATAATCTCCAACAGGAAGTGCGCAACTTGAAAGCAGACCTGATGAAACAAGGGAATGATCTGAGAGCTGATATAAAAACACTATGGATAGTCAAACGAATGACTTAAGAAACATGATGGCTAGTTTCTTCCATGGTAATCAACCCTCTTCTTCGGGTACTCTTCCGAGTAACACCGTTGCGAATCCAAGAGGGGAGATGAAAGCACTCACCACTCGCAGTGGCAAAGGTACCAAGGAACCCGAGCTTCCTATACCTCCACCGGTGGTTGTGACTAAGGAGAACGAGTCACCTGCTCCTATTCCTCATCCTTCTCCTTCCCCAATTTCTCCACCTCTTCCTTCTACCCCTCCTCCACCCAAGGATGTGAGTGATCCTATTATCCCAAAGCCTTCCTCTTCTTCTAATATACCTTATCCATCAAGGTTGAGGAAAGAGAAGCTCAAAAGCAAGGACGATATTCAGGTTTCGAACTTCCTTAAAATGTTCAAACAATTGAATTTTAATATCTCCTTTGCTGAGGCTCTCGCTCACATGCCCAAGTATACGAAAATGTTTAAAGATCTTCTGAGTGACAAGGAAAAGCTTCTCGATATTGCCAACACCCAACTTAATGAGAACTGTTCTATAGTGCTCTTAAGGAAATTGCCAACCAAGCTTGGTGATCCGGGTCGTTTCTTAATCCCTTGCAATTTCCCGGGAGTAGAGAATTGCATGGCCCTAGCCGATCTAGGTGCCAGTATTAATTTAATGCCTCTAAGCGTTTGGAAGCAACTATCTCTCCCAGAGCTAGTCCCCACCAAAATGACTTTGGAATTAGCTAACTGTACGGTTGCTTATCCAGTGGGGATAGCAGAAGACGTCTTTGTAGGAGTCGACAAATTCACTTTTCCTGCTGATTTTATCGTCGTCGACTACGAGATGGACCCTCGTGTTCCCTTGATCGTGGGTCGTCCATTCCTGAGGACCGGTCGCACTCTCATCGATGTTGAAGCCGGTGAGCTTATCATGAGAGTGGGTGACGATAAAATCGTCGTCAACATGGGAAAGTTGTCTAAACAACCTTATTCACACGAGAGTGTTAATTGTATTGACGTTCTTGATGAGGCTTGTTAAGAACACTTCCAAAATGCTTGCAAAAGTATTCCTACTTCTCTTCCCAATGTTGAAACCATTGCCTCTATCGATTCATCATTGTCTCTATTTGGAGATAGTGATTTGTTTTGGAACAATCTTGAAGACACCATGGGAGATGTGAATTTAGCTAATGATGATTCTCCCACCAATGGGGATGAAGACACGAATATCTTTGACAATCTTCTCAACGAAGACAATCCTTCTCCTCCATCTCCCACGGTCATTGCTATCGATACTCTGACTTTAAATACGCCTCCCGTCGAAAATCCTCCGGATTTAGAACTTAAGGAGTTGCCGCCCCATCTCGAGTATGTATTCCTTGAAGAAGAGAAGAAGTCGCCAATCATCATTGTGAAGAATTTGAAAGATGAAGAGAAAACTCGCCTCATCGCCGTGCTTAAAGATCACAAAAAGGCGATTGCTTGGAAAATTTCTGATATTCGCGGAATTGATCCTCACTTCTGCACACACAAAATTCTCATGGAGGACGACTTTAAGCCCACAATTCAAAGCCAACGAAGGGTGAATCCAAAAATACATGAAGTCATCAAAACAGAGGTTATCAAACTTCTTGATGCGGGTATGATTTACCCTATTTCGGATTCACCATGGGTTAGTCCAATCCATTGTGTGCCCAAGAAGGGCGGAATAACCATTGTTCCCAATGAACACAACGAGTTGATTTCCACTCGTCTCGTTACTGGGTGGAGAGTTTGTATAGACTACCGCAAACTCAATGATGCCACGAGAAAGGATCATTTCCCTCTACCTTTTATGGACCAAATGCTTGAACGTTTAGCGGGTAATGAATATTATTGCTTTCTTGATGGTTTCTCGGGTTATTTCCAAATACCCATCGATCCCCAAGATTAAGAGAAGACAACATTCACTTGTCCCTATGGCACATTTGCTTACAAAAGGATGCCTTTTGGCTTATGTAATGCCCCCGGGACTTTCCAAAGGTGCATGTTAGCTATCTTCCATGACATGGTTGAACAAACCATGGAAGTCTTCATGGATGATTTCTCGATCTTCGGGGATTCCTTCTTTTCTTGCCTTGCCAATTTGGAACGTATGCTCAAGCGGTGTGAAGACACTGGCCTTGTTCTGAATTGGGAAAAATGCCATTTTATGGTAAAAGAAGGCATCGTGCTAGGACACAAGATTTCCAAAGCCGTTCTTGAAGTAGACCGTGCTAAAGTCGATGTTATAGCTAAGTTGCCTCCACCTTCAACTGTGAAGGGTGTGAGAAGTTTCCTGGGTCATGCGGGATTCTACCGTCGATTCATCAAAGATTTTTCTCAAATAGCTCGCCCGATGACCCACCTCTTGGAAAAAGATACTCCTTTTATCTTTTCCAAAGAGTGTCTTGAAGCCTTCAACTCGCTTAAGGATAAGCTAACTAAGGCACCCGTCTTGGTTACCCCTAATTGGGAGCTTCCCTTTGAGTTGATGTGCGATGCTAGTGATTTTGCTATTGGAGCGGTTCTGGGACAAAGAGTGAACAAACACTTCCAACCAATCCATTACGCTAGCAAGACAATGACGGGGGCTCAATTGCATTATACGACAACCGAAAAAGAGCTTTTAGCTGTTGTCTATGCCTTTGAAAAATTCCGCCCCTATCTTGTCCTTTCCACCACAATCGTTTACACCGATCATTCCGCGTTGAAGTACTTATTGACAAAGCAAGATTCCAAACCAAGACTTCTTCGCTGGGTTTTGCTACTCCAAGAATTTAAAATCGAAATTCGCGATAAAAAAGGAGCTGAAAACCTAGCCGCAGATCATCTCAGTAGACTTGAGGATCCTTACCCAGGGGATCATCCGAACAAAGAAATCAATGATTCTTTTCCCTTGGAGACCTTAATGTCTATCAACTCGACTGCTGACGAAACCCCGTGGTTTGCGGACATTGCAAACTACTTGGCGGGTGGAATTCTCGTTGACGGGTTAACATCCTAGTAAAAGAAAAAGTTCTTCAAAGACATCAAGACTTACTTTTAGGATGACCCGTATCTTTTCAAACAATGTGCCGACTTGATTATTCGCCGATGTGTTGATGGACCGGCAGCTTTAGAAATCCTTGATGCTTGCCACAAAGGACCCACTGGTGGTCACTTTGGTCCCAACTACACCGCCAAAAAAGTGTTTGATTCGGGATTTTATTGGCCCACCATCTACCGTGATGCTCACGAGATGGTTAAACGATGTGATGCTTACCAAAAACAAGGCACGATCACACATAAAGACGAGATGCCTCAGAATTTCATACAAGAATGTGAAATCTTTGATGTTTGGGGTATCGACTTTATGGGGCCATTCCCTTCATCTAAAGGAAACAAATACATCCTTGTAGCCGTTGACTACGTTTCAAAGTGGGTTGAAGCCAAAGCTTTACCTACTAATGATGCAAGGGTGGTTTGTAACTTTTTGAAATCGTTGTTCGCTAGATTCGGCGTTCCTCGTGCTATTATCAGTGACCGCGGGACTGATTTTTGCAACGATCAATTTGCAAGAGTCATGGCTAAGTACGGTGTCAATCACCATCTTTCCACCGCCTATCATACCCAAACCAATGGGCAAGCCGAGATATCCAACCGTGGATTGAAGCGAATTTTGGAGCGTACTGTGGGAGAGCATCGTGCCGCGTGGGCCGATAAGTTAGATGATGCTCTGTGGGCTTTTCGTACTGCTTATAAGACCCCGATCGGTTGTACACCGTATCGTCTTGTGTACGGGAAAGCATGCCATCTTCCCATCGAGCTGGAACAAAAGGCGCACTGGGCCTTGAAGTGGGCTAACTTCGACATCAACAAAGTCGGTGATCATCGCAAGATTCAACTCAACGAGCTCAACGAACTGAGGAATGAAGCTTATGAGAACTCGCTGATCTACAAGGAGAAGACGAAGATCCTTCATGACACAAAAATCAAGAACCGAGAGTTCCACGTTGGTGATGAAGTCTTACTTTTTAACTCTCGGTTGAAGATATTCTCTGGCAAGTTGAAGAGCCGCTGGTCTGGTCCATTCACCGTCGCCAGAGTCTTTCCGTATGGGACCATTGAGCTTTCTCAGCCAAATGGGCCCAATTTCAAGGTGAATGGCCAGCGTCTGAAGTTGTACTTTGGTGAGGACATCTCTCAGGAGATGATTCCATCCCTCACCACGTTCCCCATGAACTAATTTTGGGTCGAGTCAGGCTCGTGAATCGGTTATCAAAAACAAGCGCTCCTCGGGAGGCAACCCGAGTATCTATCCTTTTATGTTTTTACCTCCTAAGTGTTGGGGGCCTGTCTAGGTGTTTGTTTTTGTGTGGTGATGTGATTACAGGGATGAATGCACTCTTGGAACCTTTGAAGAACCGTGCTCCCGTGTTATCCGAAATCCGGTTCTATCTCTCAACTATCGTGATTCAATTTTCTTCATACTCACATATTGAAATTGATCACTTTAGTCGTCTCTTCCTTAATTTAAGTTAACCAACGTGCACAATGTCATAAGTGTAGGGGAAACTTTTCCCACATGCTTAAACATTGAGGACAATGTTTATCTTAAGTGTAGGGGGGACTTCTATCGAAGTTTTAAGTGGACTTTTCCATGAAAATGCCTTCATTTAACCAGAAAATCATCTTTTTCAAATTTTTAATTAACTTTGGCCATATAGTCGTAATTTTTAAAATTTCTATTGTTGCTTTCATATGTATATATCCCGCAATAAAGTCAAAAATATTAATAAAGTGGTGTAGCTAGTTTAGAAGTCTTTGACATATTAGGCCCGTTGCGATTATTTTGACTCAACCCGAATAGACTTATCCAAGTTTATTCTAGCTAGTATCCTTAACCATGTAGACCTTAATTGGTTTATTAGGCTAAGCATCCACGAGTCTCATTACTTGAGATTTTAAATTGTGGAGAACGAGAGATGATAGAGCCAATTATAAGTCGGTATTCTTGCGCAAGCTCACTTGGTGTAATTATTTGCCTATTCTCCCATCACTTGCTAATAATTTATCTGCAATAAGTAAGGTCGTACGATTTGAAAAGTTACTTAGCTACTAGCCCAAGATCGTTTAAAAGTTGCTCGGTAATGATAAGAGTTCATAGCCAAGGTATAACTTATGAAGCGGGGCGCGAAGATTGGCGAGTCCGAAAAGGCCCTAACAAGGCATGAGGATTCATTTTATTGCTGAAGATCCAAAGTGATGTGAAAAGCATTATTTCCAAAATCAATATGAAGGATCAAGACTCACGACGAAAAGCAATCAACTCCCATAAAGATCATGGAGAAGTCTATCCGAAAAGACCCTAACAAGGTATGAGGATAATTAGATCCAAGTCCAAAAAGGAGGCGGATCGTTGTATCTCAAAATCCCAATTAGAGATTGAAGAAATAATCATGAAGTCGTGGTCAACAAAGTTGGAGTACCCCTCAAAAGTCTCCAAGTGAAGAAACTCTATTACGATGAGAAGACCATTATCTCAAGAACGTCTCTCAAGATATGAAGTATGAAGTACATGCCAAATATCGGTCCGAGAAAGGTCTCAAATCGCGAACCAAGTTATGCCAAGATATGAACTTTTTGATATCCCGAGAAGCAGTTTTAAGAGATTTTGTCCTTTAGCTAACTATTGATCAAATCATCCTACTTTGCTTTCAGCCTAAATAAACTATCGAAATAAGTCCCAAAAATGCATCTTCATGATCATTCTAAGACAAAAATAAAATATAAGAGATACATCTAGGAATAAGGGAGTCTAAGCATTTAATTAGGCCATGTGTGTAAGTGTTTGAATTGCTAACTTATAATAACAATGATCTCGTTTTTAAGCTTAGTTTGGGGAACGTGAAACTTGAGGGTGATGAATCGTCGCAGCACCCAAGCCCTAATGTAAGTCCTTGATCTCTTTGCAAGTTATTTCCATCCTTTTGTTTACTTTAAAGTTTTAATTTCTCTTAGTACTTTAATTTTTGTTTAGTAGTATTTTAATAAGGCCAAGGTTGATTGATCATGAGAAAAGGGTAAATGTGCTTTGTCACTAAGCATTGCATGAGGGCATGGCAATGGTTAAGTGTAGGGGATTTGATAGGTGTGAAAACACCATCCTTTTATCACTTAATTCTGGGTAAAACAAGACCAAAACACGTATTTAATATCATTTGTTTGGAATTATGCGTGGTTTTTGTGTTTATTGTGTTTTCAGAGTCGACCGGATGAATATTGAAGAAAACATGGGATTGCACGGGTTTTATCAAGGAAAAAGACTCAAGACGAAGTCTATTGTCCAAGAGATGCAAAAGATTTGAAGTCCTTGTGCCTATTTGAAGATTTATCGAAGAATAGAGCCAAAGATGGAAGATTCATATATGTCGAAGAACTCGAGTCTATTAAATAAAAGATTATAAGACGAGTTGGAATTATTCACTGACACTTCTAAAAATCCAAAGTCGGAAACGTTTAATTAAAAGAGACGAGAAGACTAAAGAAGGAAGAAGAAAAGAAGCCCAAAACCAAGCCCATTTGCAAGCCCATACACACGCCTATATAAAGGCCCTTACTTCACAAATTTCACACACTTAGTTAGTCTTAGTTTAATTTTCATTCTCTCTAATTTTAGAGAGAGAAAGTTCTAAACTTTCTCTCACTACTTTTCATCTTTTTCTCTTTCAAGATCAAACCTTTGTATTATTCATTAATCAAGTTCAAGTTTCAAGTTTTTAATCTTTAATCTCATCCTTCCTTTCTTTGATTTTGATTGATTTTGGTACAAATCTCGTATGATCCGTGTTGTTCATCTATGATTTGTGCTTAAAAAGTTGATTACTTTTCATGTTTCCTTAAGTGTATACAAAAATAAGCTTTGAGATCCTTGTGCTTATTGGCTTATTTGTTGATTTAGCTTATTTACTTTTTAAAAGTTTTTATAAAAAGTTTATCTTTTTATCATTTGATTTATGCTTTTGCTTATTTTAAGTTAGATAAGTTGTTCTTAAGTGCTTATTTGATCAGCTTATATTGGATTCGAGTTTGTTTGGGAGTTAGCTTATTCCATAAGCTTATTTCCCTTGCCTTTAGTCTCGAATTTGCACTATTTTCGGAAAGGGCAAAGCCCTTTTCCGATTTGATCATTCCGACCAAGACACATCCCCTTTTTCCGATCTATAGATCGGAAAAGGGTTTTAATTTTCCGACTAGGTGGCATTTTAACATTCCGACGGTAAGTAATTTCACATTCCGATTGGCCTTAAATTCAGGGATTCCGATTGGGCCTCTTGTCACACATTCCGATTGTGCTTCTTTGGCAACATTCCGATCTTACTCATTTTTCCACATTCCGATCAGTGATCGGAATATATTCCGATTGAGGGTATTTTTCCATTATTCCGATTCACTTGTTTTGCTTTGTTCCGTTCTTACTTTCTTTTAGTACTTTTTAATTAAGCTCATTATTTTTACTAAGTTTTCCAAGTGTTAGTTTTTATTGAATGTCCATTTATTTTTCTAGTATAATCTTTAAGTTTTCAAACTTTTATTTTCAAGCTTGTCTTTTACTTTAATCATTTAAAGCTTTAAGTTTACTCTTCGACACTTAATTATTTGTCATTAGTTTAAAATAGATAAACAACCAAACTCCTTTTTATTAACCAAGAACAAATCATTCCACTAAGAGCTGAGATCAATTCGAGAGGATATGGAGAGAATAATAAAACCCATACAAAACACAAATATCACTCAACATTATTGTTGACTTGTTTTATGCATGTATTTCAGGTAATAGGAAGTGATGGAGCATGGAGCTTTGCTGTGGAGGTTGTGGCTTGGCTTTTGGAAGAATGTTGGTCTAAACTGTTTCTACCTTTTATGTTGAACAATTTACTTTATGTTGATGTACTGTACTAAACTTTTTGGTTGTTGGTCGAGATTCATAGGGACTAAACGCTTTACTCTAGTATCGTGTCAGTACAATTTGGGTTGAAATTTATGTTTTAGACCATTTATGAAAATCTTGTTTATATTTATGTGTAAACGTCTCACTTTTGAGTCGTTCAATATACCTTGTGTGATGATGCTTGTGTCTAGCACCCAATTGTGTATTTCCGCTGCTCAATGTAAATTGGGGGTGTTAGAGATATCGATAAAGAACCACGGGGAGGATAAAGAACCGCCACCAGGGGGTTCGAAAAAGTGCACTTCCTGAAACTTTCGCTAGAACAGATTTTATACAAAGGTTTATCAAGTCAAAGTGAACTATTAATAAAAAAACTAGGAAGCTAACTAACACATAATATGCACAAAGCTATGTAAATCGAAAGATCGGTCACATAGGCAATTAGGATAAAACTACTAAGTAACCGAAACACAAAGTATTAGTTAATAAACATAACAACCTAGAAATAAAGAGAGAATAAGGAAATATTGTTCAACAATTCAAACATGTTAACCATGATAAACCAAAGCTTCACTTCTTCTTTTTGCCAAGTCTCTTAATCAATTTGGTTATTCTCTTGAACGATCCTCTTGACTCCACTCGATGATCATACAACTCACCTAGGGTTTTAAGATTAGCACGGTAGACATCCTCAAGTCCAAAGTTCTTCGGAAGTCCACTAGTGGCATAGTGAGGAGGAGGGATGATTTCGTCTAACCCTTCCATGAAAGTGTCCATGGATGGGTGAGAGTCACTCAAAGCGCCAACATGAGCACTAGTGCCTACGCCACCACCATCACTTGGTGACATATCAAAGTCCACATCATCGGACTCTTATGGATCGGACTTTCTCGAACCTCGATCACTTCTAGGCTTTCGTGGTTGTACCCTTTGAATAAGTAGCATAACTTGTTTTACCGAACGAAAGAGAGAAATGTTGATGTCGGGATAGTCTTCACCAACCTTCTTAAGAAGGCGAGTAAGGAGAGCATGGCATAGGGAAGATTTGTTTTGGATTTGGAAAGAGCATGTGATTCGTCGAGCGATATAGTATGCGAGATTGTACTTGGCGTTGGTAGCGATGGAACATAACATGTGCGCCATACACGCCGGAATATGATCCCGATTTCCACTAAGACAAAACACATTCTCTCTAAGGATGTCGGCCCATCAGACCATACAATCATTAAGGTCACTTAAGCGAACCTCAGAGCGTTTTACCCGACGCTTGTTAGAGTGGAGGCTTCTTACAACGTCTCCACTACACTCTTTACAAATGACATTGATGTGTCGAGGAAACGTCGATGTATTTTAATTAGATAAGGTATAGGAAAAATCTAGGAAATTACCCTTAGGAAAAGGTAATAATCCATAAATAAGTCGAAGACGGATTTAATTAAACACGATGATGAACCAAGTTCGTTGTACACGAAGATCAAGTGAATTTGAGACGTTTTGTTTCAATTTGGACAATCGATTTGAATTTGTTAACGGTTTTTAAGCTAAAATTACTCCTACAATTTTTTAATTAATTAAATCCTAAAGTGCATGAATCGTTCCCCACATTTTATCTAAAAATACTTATTTAAAAATTAAAACAGTTAAACTATTTAAAATTTAAACTATCTATTTAAATCTAATGAAAATTTAATCTATTTAATAAAAACACTTTTACACTATTTAAAAATCTATTTATAAAACTATTTTATTTAAAACTTATTTAGTTATGATCTAATTTATATAAAAACTAATTTTCAATTAAAATTTCTAAAATTGATAAAATAATTTTTTTTATTTTGTTTTTATTTATTTATTTATTTATTTATTTTTTCTTTTTAAACTAAATGTAAATCTAATAAAACTTTTAATTAAACTCTATTTAAATGAAAACTAGTATCTAAAAGCTATTATAAAAACTGACAGAAGTCAAACTCACTATATTAATTCTATTAGCTGTAATTAAACACAAAAGATTAATTAGAAAAAATGGTAGAGCGTTTGGCCCATGACCAGGAGGTCATGGGTTCGAGTCTCATTGGAGACATTTTTGGTAATTATTATTTTTGACAATGAAAACGTAAATCAGAAGTCACAGGAGTGAACTTCTTTGAATTAGTTTTGTAGGACTGATAGGAAATCAGTTTTGAACAATCAGATTAGTTGAATCTGATGGCATTTGCCTACACAACAATATCAACAGTATACAAATTAACAGCAAGAAAACCAAATGCAAAGTTAACTTATATATATCAGCAACTCATAAACATAATATCATTAAATCAAAACATCTATCAGCATAAGAGAACTAAATAGCAAGCTAGAATTAAATCAGCAAAACCTAAACATATAGTAGGCAACCAAATTTCAGCAAATAAATAACATCAGCAAAGTAGAAACCAACTAAAGCTTATATCAGCTTTCACAAACAAACAATCCGGCATACATCAAATATAAGCAAAATCAGCACAGCAAACTTATCAGCATATTTAACTTATCTAAGCCATATACTAGCAGGTATAAACTATAATCAAAAGTTATCAACATACTATCAAATTGATACCAACTAGAAGACTAATATATCAGCAGTCTTAAAAAGCAGAAAGACTAAATCAGAAACTTTCATACTCAAGTAAATCTTAAAACCCTTTATTAAACAGATAATTAACAACTCTCATTTTTTATAACAAATTCCTTTAACAAGGTTAAATCAAAACCACTTAAATTTAAACTCAGTTCAGACTTAAAAAACAATTCATCAGTCAGTAAAATAAACTTTCAAAAGTCTTTTGAACGAAATTATGAAATCAGGTTAATATTTAATCTAAACCTTGTTTACAAAACTCATTTAACAGGTTTATCTAAAATCCTTTATAAGAACAGATTAAAACTTCTATTATAAAAATCAGACTTAAACTTTAAGTAAAAACAACTAATTCAATTCTTACACTAATTCCAAACAGTAAACTCCATCAACATACTACCAAATAGATTCAATTAAATCTATAACAATATCCTCAAACCCTAATCCATTTATCAAAAAACACTTTAACATATTTATTAAAAAACTACTAAATAACATAAAATTTTAACAATAAAATAAAAGGAAATAATACCTTTTGTAGATATCCTTTGAGACGAAGGAAAGGCGCTGAGCCTCCTTGTTTAACCAAATCAGAACCACCTTTTACCACCACCATCATCAAATCACCATTAATGAACCATAAACTTTTATCCAACTTTCAGTGGGAAAGTTTTCTTCCAAATATTTTACTTTAATTAATTGACAAAAGCTATTTATTAGCTGGAATCAATTAATCATGAACATTATTATTAATAAAATCATATTTAAAGATAGAATTCAATAATGATTTAAAACAGATAATAACTCGAACTCAATTAAGCAGAAACAGACTTTTTATTAATAATCAAGATTATTACAATACTAATGAAAAAGAGAGATTACAAAATTATCCTAAATCTATTTTACCATAATAACTTTAAGTAAAAAAATGGAATGTATAAATTACAGAAAATGGGGGTTTTTATAGCCAAACACCCAAGGCTCTTGGTGAATTTGTTGAGGGGAATCTTGCATCTTGACCATCCATCTTGCACTCTCTTTCTTCTTTATTTGATCTACGGCTGTGAGAAGCTAACTAGCACACGGATTGCCAGCTTGGCAACCAAGTGTGCTAGTTGTGCTTCTTGATGAATGAACTGGCATCTTCTTATTGGAGGGTGATGATGGATGATGTATCTTCGACCAACCAGAGAAGGGCAAAGAGCCATGTCACCAAAATAGGGGCATCTTCAAGCCCCTATAAAATTGGGAATTAATTAAAGCTGTGTGTCATACCACGCGCTTTAAACAATAAAGCCCCAAAGTTGATTTTGATATCCAGGGTTTGTGAATAGTTACTGGTTATTTGGTTTGGGGTGAAAGAGATAAAAGGTGAGGGTAACATTGGATTTAACGAAGTTGTATTGTGAGTTGTGTGTGTGAGTAGATTGGGTAAATAAACATGTGTGGATGAGTAGAGTTGACTGAGTAAATACCCAAAGCTTTATTTACTTTTGCCTTCGTTTGACAAAATGGGTATTAAAGCCCATTGCACACGTCCCTTCGTTTATTATTTATGATTGCGGTAAAAATACACCTCTTGTTTAGGAAAACAAAAGAGCGTATATGAGCGGTAAGTATTGAACAAATGACTTTAGGAAAAATCAAGTGTTAATGACCCAATTAAGTTCGTTTCCCAAGGAGGTATATGTGTGTGACTAAGATGTACAAGATTTGAGATTAATATTTGGTTTAGAAGGGGATTAGAAGAGAAAAATGAAGTCGTAAAAATAAAAATTAACACAAAATCACTATTAGAAAGTTAAAACGTAGAACCTTAAAAACCACAAAAAATAAAAATAAATTCTAAAAATTACCAAAAATTTACCAAAAATCAAAATTAATAAACTAAGAGTTTACCAATGATCAAAACTTTTTCAAACCTTTTAAATAATTAAATATTCAATTTTTAAATGCTAATTAAAGCCCTAAAAATCAAATAAATTATCAAAAAGCCCAAATAAAGATTTTTCAATTGATAAACCTCTAAAATGACCTAAAATGATTAAACACTATTTTTAGAAATTTTAAAACTAATAAAAACTATTTAAAATGATTTAAAAACTATTAAAACTTAAAATAATTATAAAAATTAATCTATAAGAGATAAAATTAGTCTAAAAGTTGCTAAATTCTTATTTTAATGTATTTAACCTAAGAAAAATGTAAATAGTTGGAAAAGATAAATTTTAAAAATAATAATAAAATAATAATAAAATAATATTAAAAATCCAAAAATTATAAAAAATTCTAAAAACTTGCAAACTAGTTTATTTTAACCTAAATAATCAGAAAAACAAAGTGAAATTACCAAAATACCCCTAATGGGCCCTCAAATGGGCCAAATCCAAAAACAGTCAACCTAAATGGGCTTTTGGGCCCAAAAAGTCAAACTTGGCCCAATTGACTTGGAAAAGCCCTATCTGACTTAAAATTCAATTCTAAGAACAAAACTCTAAAGGCCCAAAAGCTGAAAATGTGCTTATCACAGCTTATTGAACACAAAGCTTATTCTTATTGGGCTTTTCAGCCCATTAAGCCATAAACTAATGCCATAAGCTCTAATTTGACACACAACCCTCTTTTTCGATGCTTAAGAGATTTGTCAAAAGAAATTTCCAATAAGCTCACTCAATAAGCCAGAACATAGAAAAGTAAAAATTCACAAAACGACAAAATAGTCGTTTTTGAGAAATACTGAACCTCAGAAGCTGATTCAACTTGCAAAAGCTTTCAAATGGACTCAATAAGCAATATCAATCAACAAAAATCCAATAAGCACAAGAAATAAGCCAGAATAAGCACAAATGAACTTATGTAAAAGTCAAAGGACTTGGTTTTCTAGTCAAACCTAAAAGTCAACCACCCAAATGCTCCAGGATGAACAAATGGGTCAAAATATGAGCACCTATCACAAAAACAAAGTTGTTGCTGGTTAAAATAAGCTATTATAGCTTATTGATAAGCTGACACCAAAATTGCACTAGCAGTGGCAACCAGCAGGGGAAAGGAGTTCCCACTGCTTTGACTAATTGACCAAGCTAATTTGAGAGTTCTGGTTTGATTCAATTTGAAACAAAGGCACCCTTGTGATCAGTGAACCACAAGGAGTCAATAGCAACAATAAAATCACAAAATGATCCACACAATAAGCCACAATAAGCCAAACAGTCCACAGATATGCTCAAGGTATGCAAATAAGCAGTTAAGCACTTAATAAGCAGATTTAAGCAAAATAAGCAAACCAAACTTAACCAGATGCACACACAAGCTATATAAACTAACAATAAACACAAAGCAACAAGAATCAAACACTGAATCAAAGTGAGTAGCAAGATCAAAGCACAAAATGTTACTGATGAACAAAGAACAATATGCAGAAACAGTTTGCTGATATACTTGGCACTTGATCTAATTTCAAGCCTCAAATCCCTCTACCCTGGTGTGATTAGCTATGATTTAGCACTTGTTACCCTTAACCTATGCTTAGATCTAGGTGTCCTCAAAATCCTAGCCAATCTTACCATGTTATGAAGATTTTATAGCCAATCTATGAATCTATGTGTTCAAGACCACAAAACCTGCAAACAGATGAACAAATGCCCCCAAATAACAGATACCAATACTTGCATACAACACACAAGCACTTAACAAACCTCAAATCCAACTTATGCAGTAATCCCAAACACCCTTTTAAAACTTATTTTCACAAATTTTCAAAGGATCATGAAGATTCAACCCACAAATCAGATCAATAACACCTCATTAACATCAAACCAAGCCAAATCAACAATAAACAACCACAATAACACAGATTAAAGCACAAATCCACAAAAATCACAAATATTCAGAAACTTAAAGAGAAAATGAAAAAGGAAGAAGGTGCAAACCTCCAAGACCTACATCCAGGCCCTAGATTGTTTGAGCTGAGGTACTAGCAAAACGAGTACCAGCTTCCAATGCTGCTAAGATGAACAAACACAAAGTGAGATCAAATATAATGCCAACTTTCTGATTTTTGAATCCCAAGCTTTATCAACTAAAACCTTGCCTCAAAAACCTTCAAACATATAAATGGAACTCAGATTTTAGCTTCTCAAACACCAAACTTTTATAAATAACAGATTAGAACTCAAAATTTTAAGGAATTCAAACTTTATTTCATAAAAAGGAATTACAAAGATTAAAAGCTAAAATCTGGAACAAAGGGACTCTCACATGTTGAGGTCTCCTTTTATAGGCAAATGCCTGGCTAACACTATTCATAAACCCTAGAAGTGAAATTCCCTAAATGCCCTAAGTCCTTCTAGACGTTTTCTTCATTTGAGCTGTCCAAAGTGATCTTGTCTGTTCATTTTAGCTTTGGAATGAAGCAAGGATCCTAGGCTGTTGATTTGGACACGTCAGATAACTTGGAGGCTAAGTTGTCATGCTATTGGCTAAACGGGAATTGGGGGTGGGGTCCATAGTGAGTAGGATTAAGGGTTTTTGGTGTGGGATAGGTTTCTGCACATGTGAATCAAGTGTGTGCAAAGGGAATTGGTTTTTACCCCAAGTTTAAGTGGAGTAAAATCTGGAGGTGAAGAAGGGTGAATAGTAGTAATTTTGATCCGATTTTGGGGGAAACGGATGTGTTTGGCGCAAATTCGTTTCAACTGTTTCCTTTGACCATGTTTAGCCCTTGTGTTTTGGAATTTTTGGCAAATAAAGAATTTCAGCCCTAAAACGTGTTGTGCTTTGTTAATAAGTTTCACAAATTGGCAGTTTTGGCACAAAACTTTGGAAAAAGGATTTCAAGGGTTATTTTTGCCATTTTGAGATATTTCAAGGACTGATTTTGAACATTCTTGATCTTCAAAGGTCTTCATTGCATCTTTGACTTCATGAGGGACCATTATTGGCAATTTTGATTTGTTGAGGGACTATTCTTGCCATTTCTTCAAAGTTGAAGGACCTTTTGTGTAATTTTGACAAACTTAAGGGACCAAACTTGTAATTATTAATATACAAGGGTTTTAAGTGTCATTTCTTCAATAAATGAGGATCAATCTTGTTTGTCTTCAAGTCTTCAAGGGTATTTGTTGAGAATTCTATGATTAGGGCCCGGTTCTTTGTACGGCTTTGTTTCTTGTGTCCGTTTTTCCTTGTAACTTGTGATCTTTTGTCTTTTTCACGATATCCATACCTAAAATACACAAGTAAACAAACACAAGCATATATATGGTATTTTTATGACATTTTATGCATTTAAAGCCCGAAAAGAACGATGAGATCATGTATAAATGCCATCTCATCACTCCCCCATACTAAACCATTGCCGTGCCCTCACGTAATGCTAGAATAAAGTATCTAAGCATCACCAAAGTTCAATTTTATTAACCTTTATTGAAAAGTAAAAAGACTTGCAACATACTACGATGATGTCTAAAGACATAATGTATGATTTTCATCATAAAAAGTGACTTTTTGGGTCAAAGAATAGAAACAAGTTAATGTCCCTTAGAGTAAACTTCGTCATCCTTGATTTTCATACATTCCATGCTAAGTGCAAAAACAAGATCATTGTTGGTACAAGTCACAATGCTAACACTACTCATACGTCCAAATTGTGTAATACTTTTTCTCCCCGCAATCCTAGTTATTATAAAAGGAAATGGGTTACTAGCATTTTTTATCTATTTGTCATGGATCACAAGTGATTCATATTGACTTATTTGAGTAGTTATTAGTCCGAAAGCAAAGTAGCACGATTTGATCAATAGTTAGCCGAAGGACAAAATCTTTTAAAACGGCTTCTCGTGTATCTCCTTAAGTTCATATCTTGGCATAACTCGTTTCACGATTTGAGACCTTTCTCGGACCGATATTTGGTATGTACTTCATACTTCAAATCTTGGGAAGACGTTCTTGAAATTATGGTCTTCTCTTCATATATTTGGAATTTCTTCACTTGACGTTTTTGAGAGATTCTTCATATTGGACCACGACTTCATCATTTTTCTTCAATCTTTACTATGGATTTTGATATACAACGATCCGCCTCTTTTTCGGACTTGGATATATTTATCCTCATACCTTGTTAGGGTCTTTTTGGATAGACTTTCTCCATTCTTTAGGGGAGTAATAGCTTCTCGTCGTGTGTCTCGATCCTTCATATTGATTTAGGAATAATGATACTTCACATCATCTTTGGATCTTTAGAAAAAATAGAGCTCCTCATGCCTTGTTAGGGCCTTTTTGGATAATCGCCAATCTTCGCGTCCCGCTTCAATAAGTTATGCCTTGGCTATGAACTCTATTCAACCCCGAGCAACTTTTAAACGATCTTGCGCTAGAGGCTAAGTAACCTTTCAAATCGTACGACCTTACATATTGCAATTATGATTTATTCCTAATGCATTGATCTTATGGGAAGAAAAAGCCACAATTAAAAACATATGAGTTTTTGAAAGAAAACTTTCATGTTCTACGTTTAGCATGATCACTTGTCTAACTCTGTCATTTCTCGTTCTTCACTATATAAAGACCTCTAATTAAAGAGACTCGTGAATACTTAGCCATGCAAGTCAAAATTAAGCCAAATTTGGATTAGCTTTCATTAAGACTATATCAAATCAAAGTTTTGGGTTTTCAAGCCACCTATAGGATCTTGCACTTTCTTGGACTTTTTCAAGTTTAGAGAATGCGTTTTAAAGTTCCCTTGATAAGTGACTTTCTAGAATCAATTATAGGAACTTGCGAAAAGTTCTTGTTCTTAACCCGAATGAATTAAGACTTTCGCGTTTTAAAGCTCCCTGTATAAAAGTCTAGCAAAACTTGAATTGAGCGGGTTAAGGAATGTAAATGGCTCCAAATGCCCATCAAGTCAAAAATTAACTCTTATTCTACCCAACGGAAAATATACATTCGTGTCTTAAAAACACTTATGAAAACTAAGAAAAATTTTAAAATTTGGCCATTTTTAGCCTTATTAGCAAAACAAAACATTGAAAGTTGGAAAGCGTGAGGGCGTAGCAAAGCAAGTACCTATTCACCCCCCATACTAAAATTAAACATTGTCCTCAATGTTTCGAGTCTAAAGGTGGAACACCCCCATACTAGAGACGAAGAGTCGAATGCTTAGGATCTAGCATGGAAAGGGTGATCAACAATATATCTAAAGCCGTTTATTAAGTATGCTAAAAGATAATTGTTAGAACAATAAAGGATATGTCATGGATTCGTGAAAAACTTTTTCAAACGAACGATGGAGGCTCACGTAAACGAACACGAGAGTCTTCAATCGTAGATGATGATGATGATCTAGATAACACAATCACAAACAACCACGAGACAACGAGTTGAAAGGGTACAAGTCCCCTTATTAGTGAATATTGAGCATAAAAGATAAGCATGGGATCTCCCCCATGAGGCACCTCATTTTTGATTACCGAGTCATGAGCTCGACTCGATCCCCTCAACGCTAATTATCATTGGGGAAGGTGTCTTGGTCGGGGGCAACCATTGAAGGAATTTCCCCACCAAAGTAGTGCTTAAGCCTATGTCCATTCACCTTGAAATTAGGGCCATCATCTTGAGCTAGCTCAATGGTCCCATATGGAAACACTTGTGTAATGGTGAACGGACCCGACCAACGAGATTTCAATTTCCCGGAAAATATCTTAAGACGAGAGTTAAAAAGAAACACTTGATCACCAACGTTAAAAACCCGGTTTTTAATCTTTGAATCATGAAACTTTTTAGTCTTTTCTTTAAAAATTAATGAATTTTCATAAGCATTATCCCTTAATTCATCTAATTCATTCAATTGTATTTTCCGGTGATCTCCCGCGGTCTTCAAGTCAAAATTAGCATGCTTAAGGGCCCAATATGCCTTATGCTCCAACTCAATGGGCAAATGACAATTCTTCCCATAGACTAACTTATAAGGAGTGCAACCGATAGGTGTCTTATAAGCGGTCCTAAAGGCCCATAAAGCGTCATCGAGTTTATCGGACCATGAAGCACGGTTTTCTCCAACTGACCTTTCTAAAATCCTCTTCAAAGCTCGGTTCGAAACCTCGACTTGCCCACTCGTTTGCGGGTGATAAGCCGTAGAAATACGATGTGTAACCCCATATTTCTTTAGAACCTTTTCGAATTGGTCATTACAAAAATGGGTTCCACGATCGCTTATAATAGCAAGAGGGGTTCCGAACCGAGAGAATAGTTGCTTCAAAAACTTCACTACCACACGAGCATCATTAGTAGGCAAAGCCTTAGCTTCCACCCACTTAGAAAGGTAGTCCACCGCGACGAGGATATATTTGTTGCCATGAGACGATGGGAACGGCCCCATAAAGTCTATTCCCCATATGTCGAAAATCTCACATACTTGAATTATGTTTTGCGGCATTTCATCACGTTGAGACGATTTTCCTTGACGTTGGCACGAATCACACGACTTCACAAGTGCGTGTGCATCACGATAGATAGAGGGCCAAAAGAAACCGGCATCGAACACTTTCTTAGCCGTGAGATTAGCACCGTGGTGACCACCCGTGGGTCCCTCGTGACAAGCTCTAAGGATATTAGAAGCTTCGGCACCAAACACACAACGTCGAACGAGTTGATACGCACAAATCCGAAAGAGATAAGGGTAGTCCCAAAAATAGAACTTGACGTCACGAAAGAATTTTCGTTTTTGTTGTGTCGTCATACCCTTGATTATGAAATTGCCCGCATGGTAATTTGCAATGTCGGCAAACCATGGGGCTGTGTCTTTAGAATTCATTACACCGAGAGTCTCAAGAGGAAATGTTTCGGTAATTTCCTTGTTCTCGAAAACATCTTTGTGAGGATCTTCTAGACGAGAGAGATGATCGGCCGCTAGATTCTCGGCTCCTTTTTTGTCAAGCACGGTGACATCAAATTATTGGAGGAGGAGCATCCAACGAAGCAATCTCGGCTTAGCATCTTGCTTAGCTAAGAGATACTTGATAGCCGAATGGTCGGTATACACAATGCTTTTAGTCAAGACGAGATAAGGTCGGAATTTCTCAAAAGCATAGACCACGGCAAGGAATTCCTTTTCCGTTGTGGTGTACTTTAATTGAGCCTCGGTCATCGTCTTACTAGCATAGTGGATAGGGAGAAAATGCTTGTCATAACGTTGCCCTAAGACGGCCCCTATAACATAGTCACTTGCATCGCACATGATTTCAAAGGGTAATTCCCAATTAGGAGCAACAAGAATGGGAGCTTCGGTAAGTTTCCCTTTGATAGTTTCGAAAGCCTTAACACAATCCTCATTAAAGTTAAAAGGAGCATCCTTCTCGAGAAGGTGTGTCATAGGACGAGAAATCTTCGAAAAGTCCTTGATGAAACGACGATAAAATCCCGCGTGGCCTAGGAAACTCCTAACTCCCTTAACGGTTTTGGGATGAGGTAACTTGGAGATGACGTCTACCTTAGCTTTATCGACCTCAATCCCCGCCTTCGACACCTTATGTCCTAAGACGATTCCTTGTTTACACATGAAATGACATTTTTCCCAATTAAGCACAAGATTGGTTTCTTCACAACGTTTTAACATTTGCTCAAGATTAGATAAACATGACGTGAACGAATTACCAAACACCGAGAAATCATCCATAAACACTTCCATCGACTTCTCGATCATATCGTGAAAAATCGCCATCATACACCGTTGAAACGTACCGGGTGCATTACAAAGTCCGAAAGGCATCCTACGATAAGCGAACGTTCCATAAGGACACGTGAACGTAGTCTTCTCTTGATCACGAGGGTCGATAGGGATTTGAAAGTAACCGGAAAAACCATCTAAAAAGCAATAGAATTCATTTCCCACAAGTCGCTCCAACATTTGATCCATGAAGGGCAAAGGAAAGTGGTCTTTACGAGTGGCGTCATTTAACTTTCGGTAGTCAATACACACCCTCCAACCGGTCACAACACGAGTGGGAATTAACTCGTTGTTTTCATTAGGCACAACGGTAATTCCTCCCTTTTTAGGGACACAATGGATTGGGCTCACCCATGGGCTATCGGATATGGGATAAATCATTCCCGCGTCAAGGAGTTTAAGGACCTCCTTTTTAATGACATCGTGAATTTTGGGATTCACCCTTCTTTGACTTTGAATTGCGGGTTTGTAGTCCTCCTCCATTAAAATCTTGTGAGTACAAAATTTTGGGTCAATACCCTTAATGTCGGATATTTTCCACGCAATTGCCCCTTTATGAGCCTTAAGAACTTTCAAGAGCTCGGTTTTTTCATTATTAGCAAGACCTTTTGCAATAATAACCGGCAACTTTTCATCACCTTCCAAGAATGCGTATTCAAGGTGAGAAGGAAGATCTTTCAATTCGAGGATAGGTGGTTCCTCGATTGAAGATTTCGGTTCAACACTCATAACTTCCATCGGCGAAAGAAATGGTGGAATAGAAGTATCATCACTAATCAACACCTCATCTTCATTGTCGATTTCATTTGTAGTGAGATCGCCTCCTTGGAATGGAGTGAGATTTGGTGTGGAATTAGTAAGAATCGGATCCAAAATAGTGGGATTGCCACTTGACGAGCTATCGAAAAAACCTAACACTTCTTGTGAAAACTCATCGCAAACCACATCAACGATGTCAATGTGATTGATGGTAGCGATTGCATAAACATGAGAAGGTTTCGAGTTTTGAGTAGCGTTTATAACAAGTTCCTCTTCGTTGAATCTCAAAGTGATAGTTCTCGCATGAACATCGATAAGCGATCTCGAAGTGTCTAAAAATGAACGACCTAAAATTAGAGGAACTTGAGGATCCGCGGG
Organism: Glebionis coronaria; assembly: GCA_025667525.1. Lineage (NCBI taxonomy): Eukaryota > Viridiplantae > Streptophyta > Magnoliopsida > Asterales > Asteraceae > Glebionis > Glebionis coronaria. Next base: position 130,005 of record JANFOE010000494.1, read on the forward strand.
GATGTCAACTACTATAAAATCAACGGGATAGTAGAACTTCCCCACTTTCACGAAAACATCTTCGGCTACTCCACATGCCATAATCGTAGAATGATCGGCCATCTCGATGGACATGTTCGAAGGAATGAGAGCCGGAAGCGAAAGCGATTTCCAAATGGAAAATGGCATCAAATTAATGCTCGCACCAAGATCGGCCAAGGCGAGGCATTCTTTCATATCTTGTATGTCACAAGGAATGAGAAACTTTCCGGGATCACCAACTTTTTCCGGTATGCGGTTAAGATAAACCGAAGAACAATTAGCAAGCTTTGAAAGCTTTTCCTTATCGCTCATCATACTTTTAAAAGTGGAAGCGAAACGAGGCATATATAACAACGCGTCGGCTAAACTCACATCAAAATGCACTTGTTGAAACATTTTTATAAAAAGCTCGATTTGTTGTTTGTTACGTTCTTGCAACTTCTCTTTGTTTCATCTTGAAGGGTAGGGTAAAGGTGGTGTGGGTTGGTCATTAGGCAATGGCCTTTGAAACTCAGGTTCCACAATTGGTATTGGTTCAACCGTAGGTGTGGTATGAGTGGTACTTCGTGGGATTGTAATGTGCTCCTTTTCGACCATCACCTCGGGTTCTTTCTCGATTTCCTTCTCCTTAGAAGTACTTGTACGAGAGATTGGTTCCTTGAAAGTTTTACCACTTCGTGTAGTAATAACCTTCATTTCTCCCTTCGGGTTTGCAATGGTATCACTAGGAAGACCACCCGAAGAAGAGGGCTTACACATGATTGCTTCAAACATCTTAGCCATTCGGTCCTCAAATTTTGATTTCCTAGCATCCGCTTTTAATAACTCTTGCTTAATCTCATGTTGTCCTAATTCCATCTTTTGTTGGTTTTGTTGAAGACGTTGGACATTTCCTTCCATTTTGTTTGCATGAGTTTTAAGTTCATTAGCAAGTTCATTTTTAAGCTCGTTTTTCAACTCGGAGCTTAAGCTAATCATCTCACGTTGCATGTTATCAAATTTAGCATCATTTGCTTTAGCATAATCCAAAAATTCTCCTTGCAAATTTTTAGTGTGAGCATTTTGAAAACCTTGTGTAGTGTTTTGAAAATCACGGTTTTGATTTTGATTAGAGATTTGTCCATTCCCACTTTGATAATTCCCTTTGTTGTAATTGCGTGTATTGCCTTGGTAATTACCTTGGTTGTTGTTTCGATAATTGTTAACATTTTGGTTTGGTGGAGCTTGATTTGGACGGGAAACTTGACCGTTTTGGTTGTAAGTTACCGTTGCTACATAAGCACTCGAAGTGTTACCATCCGCGGTAATGCACTCGGAAAGATCATGAGCTCCCCCACAAGATAAACAACTTTTAGCAACCGCTTTAACCGAAGCGGAATTGGAAGCTTCTTGAGCCTTCCAATGGGACATAAGATTAGCAAATCTATCAAAAAACCGATTTTCCTCATTAGCTTCATCATGTAAGGCGTTAATGCTACGTGACGATTGTGACGAAGATGACGAACCCATATTGGCAACACTCTGTGTGTTACGAGGGTTATAAACCTTAGATCTATTTTCAATGATTTGTAAAGCCTCATTTGTCGTCTTGCACAAAAAATTACCACCCGCGGCGGCATTCAAATAATCTCGTTCATGATCATTAAGCCCATTATAAAAAGTATCCACTTGATGCAATTCCGTGAAATCATGGTGTGGACATTCATGTAACATCTCTTTAAAGTGTTCCCATGCCATTGAAAACTTTCATTATTTCTTTGCACAAATCGTGAAATCTCATTTTTCAAGTGTGTTGTTTTATATGGTGGAAAAAACTTCACAAACTTAGAAACGAGATCGGCCCATGTCAAAATCGAATTTGGCGGTTCTTTCTCAAGCCAAATTTTTGCGGGTCCATCCAACGAGTATGGAAACAACATCATCTTAATGGCGTCATGTGGAACATCCTTAAACTTGCTAGTGGCGGTGAGACGGTTAAAATTCCTAATGTGGTAATGCGGGTTGTCTTTCTCGTGACCTCTAAACTTATTTGCTTGCAACATTGACATTAAACCCGTCTTAATCTCGAAATTCTCCGCAAGGATAGCGGGAATCATAATAGCCTCTCCAAAACCCTCGGTGGGTGCTTGTAGCAACTCCATCATAGTACGATTAGCCATGACGACTTCTTGTTCTACAATAGGTTCAACAATTGGAGGTTCTTCAACAATCAACGTCTCTTGATTGGCTTGCTTTTGAAGTCGTTTACGAGCTCATTTTGCTTGATTACGAGTGATCATAAGCTTCACGAAGAATGGGAGGTGAGCAAAGAAGATTCTTTTTGGGTGTTTTGTGAATTTTCAATTTTTTTTGTGTTTTTGATGATATTTAATTTTTTTGGATTTTGGTGTATCTTCGTAGACAACAATCTACAAAATCTCTCCTCGAATCAAACTCTTGATTAAAGAAGCCTCAAAGGAATGAAAACGATCACGTGGAGTGAACGTCTTCGAATGACTTTAGAACTTTGGTGAAAACCAAATTGTTCAAGAGGGTTTAATCACAAAGAAAACCAAGCAAATATATTATACGTAATAATACTTTGGGCGGCAAAACCCTCGATTAGCCTTCAATCTCAAAATACTCACAAGCAAGCGGGGAAACGAGGCGGCGCGAAGCACTTAAGAGCCTTTTTCCTTAGGGTATATTTTATAATACCCGCCTTATACCCACCTTATAGTTTGTATTTTTCAAAATCGAGCGTCACGAAAGTATTTATCTATTTTTGCCTTTTTCTTTTTGTTTGAGATTCGAATACAATAATTAGGAGATCAAATCCCAATTAAGGTTGTGTTTTCACACTTTTGGAGATATTGTAAATTTATTGTGATACTTAATACAATATATTAATAATATTTGTACAAGAAAAACCAAGAAAACTGATAATACGTATTAGTAGAGTTCTACTAATACAAATACTATTTGGCTAATATTAAAAACAACAATGCAAATTAATCACGACGCACCTCCCCGGCAACGACGCCAAAGTGATTGTGGTAAAAATACACCTCTTGTTTAGGAAAATAAAAGAGCGTATATGAGCGGTAAGTATTGAACAAATGACTTTAGGAAAAATCAAGTGTTAATGACCCAATTAAGTTCATTTTCCAAGGAGGTATATGTGTGTGACTAAGATGTACAAGATTTGAGATTAATATTTGGTTTAGAAGGGGATTAGAAGAGAAAAATGAAGTCGTAAAAATAAAAATTAACACAAAATCACTATTAGAAAGTTAAAACGTAGAACCTTAAAAACCACAAAAAATAAAAATAAATTCTAAAAATTACCAAAAATTTACCAAAAATCAAAATTAATAAACTAAGAGTTTACCAATGATCAAAACTTTTTCAAACCTTTTAAATAATTAAATATTCAATTTTTAAATGCTAATTAAAGCCCTAAAAATCAAATAAATTATCAAAAAGCCCAAATAAAGATTTTTCAATTGATAAACCTCTAAAATGACCTAAAATGATTAAAAACTATTTTTAGAAATTTTAAAACTAATAAAAACTATTTAAAATGATTTAAAAACTATTAAAACTTAAAATAATTATAAAAATTAATCTATAAGAGATAAAATTATTCTAAAAGTTGCTAAATTCTTATTTTAATGTATTTAATCTAAGAAAAATGTAAAAAGTTGGAAAAAGAGAAATTTTAAAAATAATAATAAAATAATAATAAAATAATATTAAAAATCCAAAAATTATAAAAAATTCTAAAAACTTGCAAACTAGTTTATTTTAACCTAAATAATCAGAAAATCAAAGTGAAATTACCAAAATACCCCTAATGGGCCCTCAAATGGGCCAAATCCAAAAACAGTCAACCTAAATGGGTTTTTGGGCCCAAAAAGTCAAACTTGGCCCAATTGACTTGGAAAAGCCCTATCTGACTTAAAATTCAATTCTAAGAACAAAACTCTAAAGGCCCAAAAGCTGAAAATGTGCTTATCACATCTTATTGAACACAAAGCTTATTCTTATTGGGCTTTTCAGCCCATTAAATGGTTTTGGAGTGAGGAATAGGTGTTTGCAAGTTGACAGGAAGGACACATTTCGGATAGGTTTGGCATATATTGTTTAGTGTATTGGTGATCTTGTTGATATTCCGAAGGCATGATTTAGTACCTAAATAAGCACAAAAATATTTCCCCAATCACTCATTTGTTACATATAAAGAAAAAAATCAAATGAGAATTTGTTTAATCAATTTCTTGAAAAACAAAGGATTGATCCTTATCATTCCAATGCTCACAATGTACCTATTTCATCATTGACAATAACATATTAATCGTGTAAAATCAACAATGAACTTGAAAATTGGTTTTTCAAACCAAGATTTTTAGGTAAGCATTTAACAATGCCATTACTAACTTGTTCTTGGGTTCATATTATATCCATCAATTAACCAAAATTATTTAGTCAAAATTCATATTGTTCTACAAGTGGGGTTTAGTGAAATCTCAATGAATATGAACCTAAGGAATCATAGCAAGATTACTATGTCAACTCTTATTCCTAGTAAGGTTCTAATTCAATATCAATTTTAAAAATCCCCATTTATGAATGTATGAACCCTAGAATAAATTAGATGAAATTGAAAGAACTAACTTACAGATAATTGATCTTGGATGAAGGATGAGTGAAACCTATAAATTTGAATCAATATATCTTGAGTGATTGAAGGTTTTGAAAGATCAACAATGGTGGAAAATGGGGAAACCCGTCGCTATGTTGGAGAAGAGAGAGAAGGAATGTTTGAAAAATCTTTTTTAATAAAAACCTGGCACTTTAGCCGCAATCACTGTCCGCAGTTCCTTATCGATATGGAAACGCGCGTTTGAGCCACGACGATAACGAAACGCCTATAGTGGCGAGTTTTTATCAAGGAAAATCAAAGAATATTTCAAAACCAATTTTTTTCTAAAATCCTTAGAATATGTCTTAAGCCTTTAGGAAATCATTGGACCACCACAACACTAGGTAATAATGCCTTAATGAAGGATTACGAGTCGAATCGAGATAGGAAAAGACCGAAACGGATAAACGACTACTCGTAGCAAAGAAGCAAAGAGGAGAGAAGTCAAGAGGAGTGAATCAAGACCAAAAAAAATAATCAAGAGACAAATGAGAATCTTCAAATCGAGGAGACGAAGAGCTTGTGTCATATATAGTGGTTTAAAACGTGCCTTTCCGGCGAAATTCTAAACGGCTTTGGTAACGAACTATACCAAGCAATTTTGATACATAGAATAAGATCAATTTCAAGAGTAGTCTTATTCTACTTCAAAATGTGAGCAAAGTATATATTCACTTTCTCTCCCACATGATCGGACGATTATTATTGCTAGGATTTACAATAACAATATCCTTGGAATTTTTCAATTCCAAATGTGTAAAACCCAACTACAACTTGTGAAGTAGTTTGGTATCTCAAGGGATCCATCAATCATCATAGAGACTAGCTTAATTGCAAAAGTTACACATGATATAGGGCCTACTAACCGTAAGGGTGCAAACCATGGAAATCATGCTTGATACTTTAAGCTTCTACTAAGTCACTCTACATCTCCCTAATGAGTCAAGTATAAAAGCAATGAAGGTTTGAGAGGGAAAAAGGAAAGAATCACAAATCGTAAAACAATGTCAAGGCAAGGATGCCAATAACAAGCATATAGTCAATTAATGATCAAAAGAATGATCAATAGGGTGTGTGGAAGAACAAAAACATACCTTGGCCCCAAAGTGCATTCCAAACTTTCAAGGAACCAATACAAAGCCCAACCATGAATAAAGTGACTACTAAGTCTTCAAGGACTAGTATCACTTCCATCCATCTTGATATCATCATTCAATGATGTTGGAAATCAAAGAAGATGAGTCTTCTAAAAGTGTAAGTGACTCAATCCACAATCAATAGAGTGATTGATCTTCATGACATATAACAAAATGCAAACTAGTAGATACATTTCAAGAGTAACTCTAAAATGCATAAATACTACTAATCCATATGAGATGCAATATTACCAATTAAAAGGCCTATTTTTAATAAAAGATAGTTTTGACAAAAGAAAAACTTTAGTACAACTTAACCTTCTAATTCGAGGAGAGAATGGATCGATCCAAGTTTTAAAGTACAATATACTTATAAGATATCGTGTCACCATCGCTCAGATACCAATTGAAGAAACTAGAGGGGGGGGGAGGGTTGAATAGTTTATCTTCGGTTTGTCTCCTAATTAAAATTCCTTACCATCTTTTACTTGAAAGCTAGTTTCATAATTATTAGGTTCAATTCTAATGCATTAACAATGACGAATAGTAAGTGTAATGATGATGAAGGTAAGTAAAGAGTAAGGAAAGAAACAACCTAGTAGGAAGACACCAAGATTTAAAGTGGTTCGGCAACGAGCCTCTATCCTCGTTCCTACTCCACTCCTCGAGTATACCTACTCGAGATTTACACTATATCTACAAGCTCTCTTCTTGGCAGAGAAAACCTCACAACGTCGCTTACATTATTTTCCGACACTAAGCTAAAGGTCGAGACCTAATCTTAGCTAGGACCAATATACACAACATCGCCCACTTCACCATTTTACGAAGCAAGGCTAGATGTCGAGTTCTAATCTAAAGATAGAACCAATCTTCACAACATTGCCCACTTCACCATTTTTCGACACAAGGCTAGATGTCGAGTTCTAATCCAAAGATAGAACCAATCTTCACGACTCTTCACTTTGAAGCTAAGTGAGAACTTCACACAACACAACTACACATCACTTTATAGTTTAGTGAGAACTCACAAGACACAACAAGATCACTTATAGTTACACAACTTATTACAAGTCAACTAAACATATCCAAGTACACACATGTAACTTGGATCTACACAACACAAATCCAAGCACCCACATATGCAAAGCATTTACACAACTCTAATCCAAGTATTCACAAATAGATTGGATGAACAGAACAAGTCCAAGTATTCACAAATACATTGGATCTACATAAGACACAAATAAACATATGACGAACATGACTAGATCTTAAGGAGAGGATGATCTTCATCAAGGCTTCATCTCAATCACATCACAAGTGTGTGATTGATCTTCTCTTTGGACAAGGTAAAGAAGGAGATCAAGTAATAAGTAAACATACTTAACACATTAAGTGATCATTTACAAATGATTATGATTAGAAAAGAGAAAGAAGGCTGAAACAAATGTCCAAAAAGGGTTATTGAAAATGAAGATTTGATCCACTATTTATAGAAGACAAAACCCAACGGCTAGCTGAGGGTGGTTCCTTATCTACCTAGGTGGTTCCTTATCGATAGAGAACTACGTAGGCACTTAAGGAATCGTGGAGGTAGACTCCGCTCCTTTTTGTCTTTTAGTGGATTTAAAATATATGAGGCTGTTTAAACCTTAAAAGGATATTCTTATGGCATTTGGAATATGCCATATTCAAATTTACATTTTCATCTTAATAAAAAATTTTCTTAAAAATAAAGTTTATTAAAAATCTTTTGTCACATTTGACAAAAGTGAGTGTTAAGGCTAATCACTTTTATGATCACTAAGCATGATTAAGATATGTTAGTGTAATGATTATTACCTTGATGATAGTTTTTGTTAGATAATTAGTTTTATGATTGTGTTTGACAATAAATGTCTTTGTAATTTGTCGTGATCAAAACTAAGAAAGATTAGTTAGCACTAATAATTCTTTTAGGCATTGTATTACATTAACAAAAGGCTTTACATAAGATGTGTACATATCCTAGTACAACCCAAGCCCATCTTTCTTTCTCCTTTTACCTTTTCTTTTTAATTCGGCCGTAAACAGACTATTATATGTTTTTTTCTTTTTTTCTTTTTTTCTTACTTAATATTATACTACTAATGTTTCCTCAAATTTCCCTAATTTATTACAGCCCTTAAGTCCTCCTAAACCTCAATACCGTAAAACTAGTCAGTTTTACGCGTATACCGTAAAAATATACAGTTTTATAAAAACTCTTGAAATATGAAATAAATTAAATAACTAAGTCCTAAATGACTTAAAACCATCCCGTAAAATATTCCCATGACCAATTACCTTATACGAGACTCAAAATGCTACACCCAAAGTCGTAGAAATACGATTTACTAAAATACTTATATGTATACGTAAATTACCAAAATGATTCAATTTTACCTCATAGTCACTATATTGTGAGCTCATGATCATGAAATATCCACCCATCGATTTACATATTAGTATTCCGTACCCATAAACGATGTCCCTTCCTACCTCATTCATACAAAATAACATGTAAATCAATAAAACAAATAGTCACACATAAAAATAACCTAAAAATTAGATAAAATGATGAACCTCAAAACAGTGGTTGTCACAGTCTTTCTTTTCTGATTAAAACATATTTTGTTTTCTAATCGTTCTAAGTTTAAAATAAAAACCTAAGCAATCTTGGAGGACTATCTCTACTAGAATAGTTTTTATGCTTATGTTGTTTATTTTTTATATTAGTTTTTTTTAATATTCATATTTTGTAAATGAATATTATCCTTGTGTTCTCTTTCATATTGTTTTAATATGATTGTTATGTGTGTTATTTCTTGTTTTGCTAATTCTTTATCACACATGTTGAGAGTTGATTGCTGTTAAAATTTATAATTGGATTGGATGATTCCAACAATTCTAGGTTCTTAACCTTTTGACATCATTTATTCTAACTACAATTGGTACGGATGTTTCTTTTCTATCTTTATTCTACCAATTGTGAATTAAGCTTGTCTAAAAACTCTCATTGGACATACTTACCAAATACTTATTTCTAATTTGATATTTTTTTCTTCATCCATCTCAAGTTATTTAGTAAGTAGTGACTAATGCATATACATCGGTGTTTCCTTTCTTTCTACTAACCTTCGTTTGAAGCTTGTCACCATATCTCGATCTTTTGGTGCCCCAAGCAAGGGGAGTAATCACCAAGGGAGAGCTACTAGCAAAGTCCGTTTCTTCTCTTCTTCAAAGACTTGTGCTAACCTTTTTGCTTCGACAAAGGGAGAGGAATGATACTGATAAACTCGTTAATAATTCTAAAACTTTTGGTTTTACATAAATGAGTTTATAGTTTGTCGTAATCAAAAAGTGGGAGTTTGTTAATGCAACCAATGCCTAATAACATTATTAGTGTTAACTAATATTTCTTTGTTTTGATCATGACAAAGTGTAAAAACATTTATCGTCAAAGATAACCGAAAGAAGAAATATTTAACGAACACTATCATCAAGGTAATAATCATTTAAGTCTTACACAAACATATCTTATTCATGTTTAGTGATCATAGAAAGTGATTAACCTTAAAACTCACATTTATTCAAATGCGACAATATGATTTAATCAACTTTATTTTTAAGAAAATGTTTTATTAAAATAGAAAATGAAAATTTGAATATGGCTTATTCCAAATAGCCTAGGAATATCCTATGAGGATATATGATATCCAGATGGGATTTCACAACTAAAGTATAAAAAGGAGCGAACTCTAGGAGCCGCGGTTCCTTATAGGTGGTGCGGTTCCTTAGCGATATGGAATTGTCGGTCTGTTTAAAGAACCGCGCTCAAAGATCCGTTAGACTTTCTCTCCCCATAAATAGTCGATCATATCATTTTCCAAGAACACTTTTCGACAAGTTCTATGCCTCTTATCTTCCTTCTATATTCTAATCATTAGTAAATGATCACTTAATTTGTTAGGTATGTTTACTTATGATTATCCTCTTGATCTCCTTCTTTACTTGTCCAACGATAATATCACTCACACATTTGTGATGTGATTAAATATTAAGCCTTGATGAAGATCATCCTTTTGTAGATCTAGTCATGTTCATCATTTTGTATGCTTGAGTCTTTTATAGATCCAATGTATTTGCGAATAATTAGATTAGTCTTGTGTTGATCCAAGTTATTTATGAATACTTAGATTTATCTTGTGTAAATCAATTGTATATGTTTATACTTGGATTTGTCTTGTGTAGATCTAAGTTATATGTCTATACTTTGATGTGTCTTAAGTTGTAATAATTCTTGTGTGTTAGTTCTCACTAAACTACAAAGTGATGTGTGTACGTGTCTTGTGAGTTCTTCCTCAACTTGAAAGTGAAGAGTTGTGAAGATTGGTTCTAGTTTTGGATTTGGACTCGACATCTAGCCTTGTGTCGGAAAAGAACATGGGCGACGAAGATTGGTTCTAGCTTTGGATTAGAACTCGACATTTATCCTTGTGTCAGAAAATGGTGAAGTAGGCGACGTGTGTAGATTGGTCCTAGCTAAGATTACATCTCGACTTTAGCTTAGTGTCAGAAAATAATGTAAGCAACGGTGTAAGGTATTCTCCGCCAAGAAGGGAGCTTGTGGATATAGTGTAAATCTCGAGTAAGGTGTACTCGAGGAGTGGAGTAGGAACGAAGAGAGAGCTTCATTGCCAAACCACTATAAATCTTGGTGACATACCTTAGGTTGTTTCTCTCCTTACTCTTTACTTATGTTTTCATTCTTACATTGCATTTCATTGTCACTAGATATTGTTAATGCATAAGAAATGAACCTAACAACTATGAAACTAGTTTTCAAATAAAAGGAATTTTTTGGGACAAACCTAATTAGATAAATTTTAGTTAGGACCATAATAAGAGAAACTATTCACCCCCCCCCCCCCCTTTCTAGTTTCTACAAAAGTTTTGAGCTCATGAAATTTGGACCCGAAAGGAAAGTATAGGTTTCAGTGTGCTTGCCCTAAGCGATAGAAGAGAAGTCTCTATTAATGCAATGCCTTAAAACGTTACTTTCATTTTTCGGTCTCACTTGGTTTTGTTTTCAAAAATATACAAAACAAGCATTTACGAAAACAAAGAAAAATGAATTCTTGAGTTCAAGTATTTTTTTCATTTCAATCATTATCACTTAAGGTATCAACAAACAAGTTATCAACCTAACTAAGTGATCGATGATTTAGTTTTTCTTAAAACTCACCTTTTATTAAGTGTGACAAATTTTTTTATTAAACTTTATTCCTTAAGAAAATGTTCTATTAAATTAGAAATTTGGAAATGACATTATTCTATATGGTTTAGAAATATCCTTTGATGATATGAATCTCACCAGATGTGACTAACCCACTAAAAGACAAAAAAGAGCAGAGTCTACGTTCAGCGGTTCCTTTAATAGGGTTGCGGTTATTTATCAATTAGGAACCGCAGGTGCCTTTAACGAACCGCGGGCAGAAAGATCCGTTGGAAGTTTGTCTTATAAATATTGGACCATTTCCAGATTTTCTCTTCACCTCTTTTGCACACAAATTTCCACATTCAATCCACCTTCTTAAATCACTCAAGTCCTTGGTTATTTGGTTGATTACTACTTGTTTAGAAGTGAATCTTTCTCCTCTCATATCATCCTCTCAACTGCAAAGAGAAGAACACTTTCATCCTTGAAGTGTTGTGTCTACCTCAAAATCCATTGAAGATCAAACTTTTATTTCATTCTTGTGTTTTTGTGAAGATCCAAAATGGTTGTGTAAATTTGTAAGTTGTGTATGTATTGTGGTTAATACTTAGGCCTTAAAGATATTGGTGTAGATTGGTCCTAGCAAAGATTAGGGCTCGACTTTTAGCTTAGAGTCGAAAATTGGTTAAGCGACGTGTTATCCCTATATTTTATATAGTCGAACAAGATGTAATAGGTCATCTTAGTCGTTATAGATCTTCTATTGTAATAGCTTAGTCGAGAAAATCAGGCTTGGACATTAAGCTAATATTGTATAAGATAGGAGCTCTAAGCCCAAGCAAATCCAAGTCGGCCCAAGAACAAGCCCTTGAAAGCCCCTTAAGGCGTGGCATAAATATACCCTCTTCCATATGTGGAAGAGGGTGTTGGTTACTATTTACTTTCTCTCTCTAAATGTGAAAACATTCCACCATCTCTCTACTTTCTCTCACTACTTTCTCTCTCTAACTTCTCTCTATTTCTATCATATGGATTGATTGGGATTAACATTTGGTATCAAGAGCCTATATTAGACAGGTGATTGAAGATTCGTGGTTAATTTTTTTATTGATTCGGTGTGGTTTTAATCCAAAATACCTCACATTTCAAAAAAAAATTCGTGTTTTTCGCCTTAAATCTTTCTTAAAATCTCCTACATAATTGTGGTATGGATTTGGGATACTTGTTTTGGTGATAAACACGCAATGTTTTGATTTTGTTTGGCTGATTTTGGGGTTAAAACGCGAAATATGTGTTTTTGGGTCGAATCACTTTAAATTTGGAATAATCAACATATTTCGAATTCTTTGGTGTATTCTGGATTTGACACCTTAAGGATTCCGGAATCTTCATTTTAGTAATATTCCGGATTTCATTGTTATTTCGGATTTCATTGTTATTTCGAATTTTTGTGTATTCAGGAATCTTGTTACATTCCGAATTTTGGGCTTATTCTGAATCATGTTTTCAGAAATTTTGGATTCCGAATTCTTTAAGTACTTGGATTCCGAAATTTATCAAGACATATTCTGAAATCTTCAGCTTGGATTCCGAACTCCTTGTTCAAGTCATATTCTGAAATCTTCAGCTTGGATTCCGAATTCTTTGTTCAAGTCATATTACGAAATCTTCAACTTGGATTCCGAATTCTTTGTTCAAGTTATATTCCGAAATCTTCAGCTTGGATTCCGATTCTTTCTTCAGAGCTTATTCCAAAATCCTTCAAGTCACATTCCAAATTCTTCAAGACTTGTATTCAGAAATCCTTCAAGAAGCCACATTCTGAAACAGGTATACAGTACTCAGGTATTCCGAACTCAGTTTTTTGTTCGAGCAATTTATAGACTTAGCCACTATCTAGACCAGTTTCGGAACATCGTTAACAAAAAAATAAAAAAATAAAAAAATTGGCGATATATTCAAATTTTTGTTCGAGCAATTTTGTAGGTCAAGTAGATTCAAATTTTTTTCCCTACTAGTTTTTGGCTATTTCTAACTCAATTTCAAAATTTGACGATACAAAAATTTCCGGCTTACCGTTATATCGGACTGAGGAATTTATTGTCGGACTGAAGAATTTTGGAACGTTTCGTAATTTCAACCACACCTCATCACAACAAATCTACTAAGATCTGTAATCCATTCACAAGCATTTACCATGTCAAACAACAACAATGTGATTGCTAATCAAACTCGTTTGGAACAATGTTGCAACGGTAATCCACTTGCGCTGACAGTCGGTTCCTATGTTTAGTGGAGATCTCGTTTCCTGAGATTTCTAGACAAAAAAGAGAATCGAACATCTCTTCGTCATTGCCTTGAAAATGGACCTCCCGTTAAACAAGCTACAAACATCATTCTCCAAGCCCTTCCTCCGAATGTCTACAAACTCGTCAGTAAACATAAAGTTGCCAAAGAGTTATGGGATAGAATTCGTGTTCTAATGCAAGGTACCTCGTTAACTAAACAAGAACGAGAGTGTAAGCTATATGATACGTTTGATAAGTTTGCTTATGTCCCCGGGGAGACTCTCAATGATTACTATTTGAAATTCACTCTATTGATGAATGAGCTCAACATCTATGGCCTGGCAATTCCTACGTTTCAATTAAACACAAAGTATTTCAACACTCTCCCTTATGAATGGAGCAAGTACGTGTAGGCTGTAAAATTGGCTAAGGATTTGCATCAAACCAACGTGGATCAACTTCAAGCCTTTCTTCAACAACACGAATGTCACGTGATCGAGGCTCAGTTGTCAACACCTCAAGTTCATGATCCACTTGCCATGTATGATTCTCAACAAATGACTCCCGAATAAAACATGGCTTATACTTATCAACAACCATCATACTTGCAATAGTCATAACACACCTATCAGCAGCCACAACAACCATCTTATCAACCACCAGTGATGCCACATCAAGCATTTCATCAAAGTCTTCTTCAACAGCCTTATCCACAACAACCAACACATCAGGCATCACCATCACAAGCTACCACTTCTCCAATGAGCATACTCCTCAGCAAGGATCTTTTCCAGTTGAAGCACCACAACCACAAGCCTTCTACTCCAATGAACTTCCACCAATTCAAGCACCGGTCTTTACTCCAAATGATATGCCTACTGATGTCTTAAACCATCTCACTGCCTACTTGTCAAAACTTGTTGCTACTAGAGGTTTTCCACCAACGAACAATCAACTCCGCACTTCTTCAAATCCTCGACAACAAGCCACTATTCAAGATGGTCAAGTAACAGTGCAATCCATTCAGGAAAGGCAAAATTCATAAGGACCTACTACAAGGACCGTGAACGCTCAAGCTAGGACTTCTCAAGCTAGTGGAAATGGAAGCCCTAATAGTCCTCAAAAGGTTGTGACTTGCTACAATTGTCGAGGAAAAGGTCATATAGCTAGGGTATGCACTCAGTCGAAAAGGAGAAGGGATGCAACGTGGTTTCGTGAGAAGATGTATTTGGTTGATTCCTAATCTAAAGGAAAGATTTTGGATTCACATGAATTAGCATTTCTTGCAGACCCAGGGGTAGCAGATAATGATGGCATTGCAGTCGTCTCTACATCTAATGCAACATATCAAGCAGATGATCTTGACGCATATGATTCAGATTGTGATGACATTCACTCAGCCCAAGCTGAGCTTGTTTCTAATCTCTCTCACTACGGTTCTGTTGTCGTCAGTGAGGTACCCACCACATCTAATATTGTTCATGATAATCCACATCAAGTTGAGCATGAAAATGACAACCTCGAACAACATTCAGGAACTAGTAATTCAAATGATGTGGTATCCAATCAAATACATTTAAGTGAACCTCAACCAAATGCTACGACGGGTTTGGAATCTTATGATCAACATGATTTGGTAATGGTGACTAAACATATTATTGACAACATGAATGTGGCCGTCCTACAAACTGTAGATTTAAATATCAAATTAACCGCTGAGCTTGCGCTGTATAAGGAAAAGGTCAAAGCGTTTGAAATGGTCCCTCAAGAAGAGAAAATTACTTGTTCTGAATTTGACCAATTTCGTTTTGAAAAGATAGAACACTTAAAGGAAATAGAATCATTAAGGCTAATCTTTCCAATGAATCAAAAGAAAAATAGTCGGTTGTAAATGATTTTCAAAAACTTAAAAAGGATTTCGAAACTCTCGAGTCTAAAAAGTTTGAATCTGAAATTAATGCTACCAAACTTCTTAAATTCAAGGAACAACCGCTTTTAAAACAATACACTTCCACAGAAAAGATTCATCTTTTAACTAAATCGTTTAAAGAACTAGAACTTAAGCGTCTTCAAGATTTACCACCTAATCCCGGTTATGCAAAACAAGGTCAGGAATATATTCCTTCTCTTTATGATGTGACCCTAATTGGCAAATTGAAAGAAGCACCTTATGTTCGTGATACTGAGGAGACAATGTCACTTGCGGAAGAAACTCAATCTAAAATGCTTTCAACATTCCATAAGATTGATTATGATAAGCATAATAAAGTTCAAACTGATAAAAAGACCCATATTCGATTACAAAAGGAATTAGCTCAATTATCAGCTTTTGTGCCCCCAAGTTTGTCAAATGAAAACCTTCCTAGTACGTCTCCTACACTTGTCAAAAAGGATTTAACTAAGTTAATTCCACCGGTGAGTAAGGTGTCAGATAGCTTAAATGTGGTGCACCAACACTTTGTCGATTTTGACAAGGTCATTAAGGAATGTATGACGGCTTTGGCCATAACGGAAGGTGAATGGAATTTTGAGCACACTAGAGCTGTGTTTCGAGACGAAATTGTTCCATTTGTAAACAATATTAAAGCTTTTCTTAGCAATATTGACTAAGATTTGCTTTTGGAAATAAAAGAAGTTAGACGTGTTTTCAATGAATGGATGATGCTTATGAAAACAGTTTACTTGAAATAGAACGAATTTCACGCCAAAATGATCAGCTTCTGAAGCAAGTGATGTCGCATGATATTGTTTCTGTCTGTGTGAATAATAGTGTTGATAATGATTCTGTTGTGCATAATGTTGAATCTGTGGATAATGTGGTAGATAGTACTTGTCACAAATCTGACGTTGAATTTTTAAAGCTTCAAGATTCTTATTCTTCGCTTTCAAAACGTTTTGATTAGATTCAAAAACATTGTATTTCGCTTGAATGTAAACAACAATTTATTCAAGAGATTTTTGAAACGTCATTCGAAGGTGTTAATATAGATGATGCAAATTTTAAAATTAATTTTCGATTGAATTTACAATCAACACAGCGTCTGCCAAGTGACAAGGTTGCTAAATCATTGTCGATAGATATAGAGAAATCTAAGGAGATTAATTGTGTGGACGTACTTGAGGCCGTTGAGAATATTAAACTTGATCTATTCCAAGATTTTGTCCAAAGTTGATAACTTAAAACAGAAAAATACACAACTCTTAGATTTAGTAAATCCCGCATGTGCTAATACCACTGCACAAAATCAATCATTGATTGAACGATTGAATCAAAAGTCGTTGGAAAAATATGATTTGAGGGAACGAATTTGTGATAAAAATTTGGCTTTGGCTGAGTTAAGGGAAACACTTTGTACCCTAAAAGGTAAGAATGGTGTGGATAACGCAGCCACTGTCTCAGCATCGTCCTCTAGTGCAATCAAAAGGAACCTCATCGCCGTCACACCACTTAATAAGGGCCCTAGGACTAAACCATCTCAAACATTTTTCAGTAAAGATAAGGCAATATCAAAACCAGCTTCTAATATTCCCGTGTTGCCTTCTACAGGAGTAAACACCACTACTAAGGCTCAAAGATCTAAGCTTAAAAGAAACATGAAGAATGATAAGATCTTGCCCTCATCTAGTAGTCAAGTGAAGAAGAAAGTAGAAGCCCACCCTAGGAATGTTATTGTAACACCCCACTTGGATAAATGGACCGTTACGTGTATTTATGGCGTGTCATCAAAGCATAAGGTAAATGTCCTAGAACATTAACTGACCATAACGGAAATACCGGAATCAAACTTCGGTAATCCAAACATAAGCCCAAAACATGAAATATAAGATACTGAATGGAAGGACTAAACAATGTCCAAATGAGCAGAATAATATAAGAAATGCATAATGTAAGAAATCTGGATAGCTTCCCTCCAAATGCACATGCTCTTAGAATCCTAAACGCGTCCTGATGTACCTGCCGTTAGAACATGAAAGGAACTACGGCTGAGCATAACGCTCAGTGAACGGATATAAAGCATGATAAGAATATACTGAATGAAACAGACGATAGAATACAGAAGCTGTAAGACTGATATGTACATGTGGTAGAATTCTGCATAAAATCTGAGCAACCTGGTTCATATATACTGATACTGAAAATATAACTATTAATTCTGAAAACATGCATTTACTGTATTATTTGCCAGAGCTTATATAGGTCACGTGCTGTAACAACCGTGCATGAATAACTGGAGGGGTGACCTCGTCATGCTGTAGAGGGGTGACCTCTAAATGACTGTGCTGGGTGGAGGGATCAACTCCAATGTGAAGGATGTAGAGCACACACCACATTCACCCTGATAAACATGAAACACTTATAAGCCTAGGATGCATCCATACGCCCCACTAAAAATACTGATAAAATGGCCAAGCTGAGCTGAGTGGGACGATGCAGGATATCACTCTCCTGCATGTGAGTCACGACACCGGTGCCTCTAGTGCCATGGTTACGGTACCTCCGTAACTAGTACATAAACTGGTCGTGCTTGTATATAATGCTCAGGCAATTTATTTAGTTATTAACATGATTACTGATAAACTTAAACATATACTGGGGAAAACATTTGGCTGCAGACGGGAAATCCTAATCATGCATAAGAAAGGAAGTCCTTACTGAAAGGACGGGAAATCCGTACCTCGTGTCCAGTACTGAAATAAGACTGAAAGCTGACGGATCGAATCTGACTTCACGGATACTACATAAATAACGGACGCGAAAATAAGTTGACTAATGTTATAAATTTTACTGCTCTTAACTGTATTCGTAGGATTTAATTTATTCTTGCAATACTGTCCGTATGTATAAACTGGTAAATCTGAGCCTTCTAATATTTCTTTTAATCGTATCTTGTTCTATTATTTGTATGACATAACACGTATTCTGACGTCATACTAAAATATATATTTGTAACCTGCTAAAAATAGAAAGTTTCCTAATTAAGAAAGTTTCCAAAATATATTAATTTATTTAATAAAATTATACCCTTTTAAAATATTAAAAACTAATTTAATTTAGTACATTTGAAATATATATAAACATATTTGTAAAACAATTTAATTTAAAAAGGTATAATATAAAAATATTTATTTTATCATTTATAAACCTGTCCCGAGCCTACCGAGATATCCCATCTCGGTCGCACTAACAATTAACATAAACACAAAAACTGTCCAAAAATTTTAGTGACAGAAATTCTGTGTCACCCGAAACTGTCGCTAAAACTGTTTCTTTAAAAACTGTCTAAAACCTAACAGTTTTGCGACAGAAAAATCTGTCGCTAAACTGTCGCTAATGTTATTTAAACTTCTTTGTTTTTCTGTCCATTTTTTCCCCTGCTTAAGTATTAGTTCCCACTGCTAGGTTATATTGTTTCCCCCTGTTAGTACAACCCCACTGTTTGTGTTATCCCAAACGCACCCTTATTTTCAGAAATCACCCAAACGCACCCTGTCTTGGTTTGGTTCTTGACTGCCCCCGAGAGAAAAAGATCACCGAGACCTTAAGGTCTCGGTTTCCTTACTCAAGCAAAACCCGACACCCCTGGTTTGGTTATGGGTTCGCGGCTGGTCCTCACAACATCACCGAGCCGCCCCTGTTTTGGGGTCACGGCTGGACAGCAACCACCACACACCGAGACCTTATGGTCTCGGTTTTCGTGAGTTAAGCAATCCGACGCCCCTGTTGGGGTTCGTGAATCAACAAACAGAAAAAGAAAACGAATGGCTTTACCTTGTTTTGCTGTTCGTCGGCAGGAAAAGGAAACAAGCAACACCGATCTTCTCTTTTTTTTTTTTGTTCTTGTGATTCTGGCCGGCGGGCATTTTTTTTTTTTTTTTGTCTATTCTGTCGGCAGGAGACAACCAGGAACCCTAATCTTTGTATTTTTTTTTTTCGGTTTGGAAATAAGAGGGGAACCCCGTCCCTTTTGTAACAAAATGGGCTAAGCCCAATTCTTTTCTTCTTCTTTTCTTTTAAACCAGCCCAAAACCCCTTTTTCTTTTATTTATTTATTATTATTTTTTTTTTTCGATTCGCCTCGATTAAATTTATTTAGCTTTCGCGTTCGTTTTTAAAACCTGTCATATATATATATTTATCTGACTGAGATAATTATGACGTAACGTGGAATAATTATTTTCTGAATCGTTTTCTGAACAAATAATTTCGTCACGATCTTAATTAAAACCGAGGCTGTGTAATCACTGTTAACGTTTAATTATTTCTGTATTATAAATAATACATATGTAGTATTTTTCTGAACTTAATAATTATTTCCTGAACAGTTATCTTATTGTAGCATTTAAATAAAACTGAGATTGCGTATTATTTACTGTTTACGTTTAATTGAAGTTGAAGCTGAGACTGCGCGTATTTAATATTCAAGGATATTAAATACGGGTTTTACAGTTATTTCTGTTTTGAATAAAAATAATCATGTAGCTAAACCTAAAGGCTCTGCGTTTGTGCAGCGTTCTAAGCCTACTGTGAATTCTAATTTGAAATGTTGGAATTGCAATGAATGTATGTTTTCTAGTCGTCATGATTCTTGCTGATCAGGTATTTTTGTACACTATATTTTAGGAAAAACAAAGCGACAAAAGCGGGTAAGTATTAAGTATCACGTTTTGTGAAAAACGCGAATACTCGTCGTTGAGTTCGTTCTCGAGGAGGTATGGTGTTTGAGCCAAAAAGATAGACGTTATTTATTTGAGTTATTACGCTTTTTTGAAAGATAAAATAAAAGAAAATGAATTACGGATTATGCTAAAAATTAAAAACGACGAATACGCGTAATGCGCGAATCGAGACATATAAATCGACAAAATTTAAACTTTTTTTAGTAATAAAAAGAGAGATAAATATAACCCAAACTACGGGAAAGCATAAAAAAAGGCATCAGAAAACCTAAAACGTCTATGGGAACAAAGCAAAGGCAAAAACTATTTAATGATAAAACGTAGAAACGCGACCTAAATCGCAAATAAATAAATTTAAAGCCTAAAAAAGCAAACATAATTTTTCCTACGTCCTAAATGACAAAAGAAAATTTTAGAAAAAAGAATTACATTTTTTTTTAGTTTTAAATTTTTTATTATGAATTAAAAACGGATTTAATCTATTTAAATGTTTAAAAATATTAAACTAATTGTTAAAAATCTCAAAAAATTACAGAAAGTAGGTAGTGAAATAAATAATATAATAAAAATAAATTACCCGAAATTAGGCTACAAATAAGCTACAAAATAAGCCATAAGGGCTGATTAGCTTAAAAAGAAATAAAAGTATAAATAAAAGAAAAGGTAAAAACTAACAACAAAGTGAAAGGAGCACAATTGGTTGAGGTTTGGGGCTGTTGAGCTGCATGTTACGAGTTCAAGACCTACTGAGACTTTTTAATGGTTTTTTTTACTATAATTTTATAAGCTGAATAAACAAACACTGTATAAAATAAAAATGAAAAGGACAATTAACACAAAACACTAATAGACCAGATGGTGATATTGTTGTGTATTGCGTTTGTTGGCAGTCTATGGTCAGGGGTTCGAGACCCCCTGCTGCACTTTTTTCTAATTTTTTATGGCTGTTTTTCTATACTAACTATATTAAACAAAAATGTGAGTGAAGGTTAACAAAAAAAGTGCTCCTAGAGCAGATGGTTTGACTATGGGATGCTGCGTTTGCGGTTCTCTGTGGTCAGGGGTTCTATCCCCACTGTTGCTATTTATCTCTTTTTTTGGACTTTTAGAATTGGATAGAAATCCCCAATAAGCAGTTAGGCTTATTGGGGTGCAACATCAACTTATCAGCAGCAACAAACAAAGGTATCACAACAAACAAGAAATTAACCACAGTAAGCAAAAGCATGAAAAATTAAGTAAAGTAAAATCATAACAGTAACTATAACTACAAGAAGCAAAGCACATGGAAATCTAATATAAACTAAAAATAGATAATATTGACCACTAATTATATTAGGAAACAAAAATTGAGAACCTAAAACTCAAAGCTCAGTCTATGATATAAGCTGATATAAATGACCATTATTAGGCAGAAAAATGTACAAGTTTTGCATAGTTTTTAATTCAAATGACCTCAATCCTACAACAAAATTTCTAGACCTTCTAATATCATTCATACAAACTCATAATCACCAATACATACAGAAACTTTTAAAGAAACAAGATGATATAACTTACAAATGGTCCAAGAGATGCAATAACTCAGAGCAAGCGAAAACTTTCAAACCTAGAACTAAAGTAAACCAAACTCAAGTAAAC
This sequence comes from Glebionis coronaria, assembly GCA_025667525.1. Taxonomy (NCBI): domain Eukaryota; kingdom Viridiplantae; phylum Streptophyta; class Magnoliopsida; order Asterales; family Asteraceae; genus Glebionis; species Glebionis coronaria. The sequence continues at coordinate 151,695 of JANFOE010000494.1, forward strand.
CAAATCATCTGATTGATTCGACGGAAACCAAAAACCATATTCGCATAATCTATACTAAACTCGAACTCATCCCTTTTTTCTAAGTTGTCGAACCACAACAACAATAAAACCCTTCATTCCCTTTTTTTCTTGCTTTCGAACCAACCCCGCAACATAAGATCAGCAGCAACCAAAGTTTCACTGACCACTTATTCTCTTTTTTTTTCTTCTATCCAACAGCAACAAGAAATCTGCTCCACCCTTTTTTTTTGAGTTCGATGAGCCGAAAGAACAACTCTTTTTTTTCTCTTTCGGTACAAAGTAACAGCAAATAAAATCCCTCTTTTTTTATACAGTGGTTGCAACAACAATATCTCACTTTTTTTTTGAAACAGTAAAAAAAAACTAAAACAACCTCTTGTTTTTCTTTGTTGCCGCAAAGAAAAGATCTCAATCTTTTTGATTCTCAAACAATTCCAACGAACTACAATTCATACCAACAACACTCTTCTTTTTTTTCGTGAACAGTAACAAAAAAAGAACAACCTTACACTTCTTTTTTTTTAATCTTCGGTAATAGTACAAATAAATAAACCAATTTCACTAAAATTAAAAAATTGAACACCAATAAAAACACAAACTGATTTTCGAAAATTAAACATGAATTATGATTGAGAATAAAATTAAATTGCATAAACTTTTGGAACTCAGATTTAATCAAACACCAACTTTTTCATTAATAAAAAAGGTATTTACATTCCTAGAAAATCTGGAACAAGAAAAAATGAAAAATAAACTAAGCTATTTATACAATGAGGAATACAATCAAAAACCCTAAACCTAATATCATGAATTACCAAATTTGCCCTGGAATCTTCTTGAAGCATATTCTGATTTTGAACTTGGTCTTGTGCTCCCATGTGATGTAGCAGGGTACTTGAGGCTTTGTCTTTGTTGGATTTGAGTACTGAACAAGCAACTTTATCTTATCCCTTGATTTGGTCTTGGTTCTGACTTCTTCACGTGATGCTATAACAGTGGCTTTGTCTTGATTCGTGATGTGGGGCAAGATTCGATTTGGGATAGCGATGGGGATTAGGATTAGAGAGGATTAGGTTGATTAATGGTGGCTGAGATGGTATATGAGCAAACCCTAGACATGTGTAGGAATGTGAAATATACTCTAATGATGGGTCGTTGGGGCTAAGACACACCAAGGCCATGTTACATATTTTTCTTTCTCTCAAATGGGCTTAAAAAAAAACACGTTACATTTTATAGAATTTTGTTGATTATGGATTAATATGTTTTACATTATTATTTTAATGGGCTGACCCGACCGTTAAAAGGGTGCGGGTTGGCCTGTAAAATAATAATTTGGATTTTCGGATCGATTTTTCATGACCATTCCATTGTCGGGTCTCGGGTTTTGACTTTGACTTGAAAAATCTTAAATTGTTGAGTCGACCCGAATATATCCGTTTTTGCTCCGTTAAGTGCAATCCCGGCTTCTGTTACTTGTACGACTTGATTCTTCAAGGACCAAATATGTAAACTCTTCAAAGATGAGGGACCAAACTTGTATAATCTTCAACTCTTCAAGGGTATTTTTTGAAATTCATCATTCGGGTCCGGTTCTTTGTGCGGCTTCGTTTCTCGTGTTCGTTTTTGCTTGATTCTTGTGATCTTTTTGCATTTTTCTTGATATCCGTACCTAAAATACACATTAAGCAAACACAAGCATATATATGGTACTTTTTATGATATTTGCATCGTTTTAAGCCCGAAAAGAACGATGAGACCATGTATAATTGCGGTCTCATCACTCCCCCATACTAAACCATTGTCGTGCCCTCACGCAATGCCAGAATAAAGTAGCTTAGCATCTCCAAAATTCATTTTTATCCCTATACTACTACCACTTATGTTTTAGACATAACGTAGGATTTTCATCGCAAAATGGGACGTTTAGGTTCATAGAACAAGAACACGTAAATGCTTCGTTAGAAATAATTTCGTCGTCCTCGATTTTCACCCAATTCCATGCTAAGCATGTAACGAGATCATTGTCATTATAAGTTAGTAATGCTAACACTACTCATATGCCCTAATCACGTACTTAGACTCCGTTATTCCTAATTGGTATCTCTTATATTTTATTTTTGTCTTGAATGATCACGAGGATACATTGATGACTTATGCGATAATAGAGATTAAGGACAAAAAATAGAAACGAAACGGTGTAACAAAAATCATTAAATTAATAATCTTTCCTAATAGACAACGATGTCAAAAAATTAAGTCAACAAAAAGGATCGATAAACACGGTTTTAGAACGGTTTTGAACATGAGACTTATTGACCATGACTTTTATTATCCTCCATCATCGGTGGTTTTATTATCATGTATTACCTTAGAATTTTATTATCCACCTCATTATCGGTGGTTTTATTAACTTCGGTCTTATCTTGCCTTTTATTATCCGCCATCGTCGGTGGTTTTATAAGCAAAACGGTTTATTGATAGAGCTTTACTATTTCCTAATACATTCACTTATACTTTGCATTGATTTTAGCTTTTGAAAGGCATGAATTTTTGCTCATTATTTGTGAATGTTTTAGAAAATAGCATGTCTATATGCGGGGTGTCAATACTTCAAAACCGTGACGCTGACGATACCTTAATTTTTTCCCAATTTAATTACATGTAAGCTACTAGAAAAAAATAGAAACCAACAATTAAGACTAGACCGCTAAGTCAATATTTATTAGCAAAATTATTATTCAAGCGAAGGAAGAATAAGCAAATAATTAGGACACGTGAGTTTTTGAAAGAATACGAGTACTCTACGTTTAGCATAGTAACTTATAATTAACTCTATCATTTCTCGTCCTCATTTAAGAGACTTAGCCTAATATAAAATTAAGGAACTTAGCTAAGTGCTTAACACGCACGGTCGAGTCAAAAATTACTCTTATTCTCCCCATCAGAAAATAAACATTCGTGTCTTTGAACACTTATGAAATATGATAAAAAAATTAAAATTTGGCCATTTTTAGCCTTATTTTGCAACAAAACGATAAAGAAAAAGATAAAATTTGGAAAGCGTGAAGGGTTGGCAAGGAAAGTATCTATTAACCTCCCATACTAAAGTTAAACATTGTCCTCAATGTTTCAAGTCTAAGGGTTAGAAACCCCCATACTAGAGACGAAGTCGAATGCTTAATCTAGCATGAAAAGGGTGTAACCATTAAATTAATAGCCATTTATGAAGTGTGCTAAAAACCTAAGGTTAGAACAAATAAGGATATATCATGTGGATATCAATAAATTATTCAAAGCAAACGACCGAGTGCTCCCATAAAACAAACACGAGAGGCTCCAATCATGAAGATCGTGATCATCTAAAAACCACAATTCATAAACAACCACGAAACAAAGGTTGGAAGGGCACAAATCCCCTCATTAGGTTAACTAAAAAGCAATAATATTTACAAGGATAAGCATGAGAATTCCCCCACGAGGCACCTTATTTTTGATAACCGAGTTAAAAGCTCGACTCGAATCCCCATAAATGTGATCATTTAGGGATAATCATGGTTCGGTCATTTTTGGTGGGACATACATGTAATCAAGGCCCAAAAGAAACCGTGAATAAAGGCACAGCCTTTATATCGGGATTAAAGATCGTATCCTCACATTTTGTTGAAAATAAAACACGCAAAGCCGGAGGATACGTCTTGTAAGGAAGAAAACTCCTTACGACGTAGGTAAACTCATCATATCCGAGGGGGTGGGTTGGTTCACTTTGAAACAAAGGTAAAATAGAAAAAGAATTGTCAGTAATAGGAGTTTCAAAATTTCCCCCCGGATCGAAGGCAAAAGCCTCATTAAAGTCCTCACTCTCATCAAGAGGCGGTCCATCGGTGAACCCCACGAGAATCGAAATGTCATGAGTAGAAAGAGTAGTCTCAACCGTATGAGACTCCGGGAGGGTGACTAGAAAATCCGGCTCATCGAGTTTAGGATCCTTCCTCATTCTCGATGTCCTCGAACGTCTCATCAAAGAGAGGATTTACGTCACAAAAAATGAACGCGTCATCAAATTAGAATAAAGGGTTCGAAAAGATTTTAAAATCTCTTTTTTGAACGTCCTTGTCGATTAGTGACTTGTCATCACTAGCGGAAAAATCATCGTCATCGAAAAGTGGGTTCGAGAAAGTCGTTGATTCTCACCCCGAAGTGTCAATGGGAGAGACATCATCACATGAAAACGATTCACACTCACTATTGTGATTTGCCTCGTTAGAATCTTCGTGGAAAAATTTATCGAGAGCAAAATCACTTACCTCATCTTCGGAAAAAACCGTAGGCTCACTTTGGATTAGAATAGAGATCTCGATACTAAGATTAGTGCTAAGACTCGTCTCCCTCATACTTAGAGAGGCATCGGTTTCCGTAGTGGGTATAGGAGTAGTTTTTCCATGATAAGGGTCGAGATTGAAAACATCTCTATCATCATCGTCGTATTGGTAATCATACGGAATCTCAAGAGACGTAGAGGCATAAGTATCTATATTTGACGCTTGCCATCGTTGCTTTTCCATTTCAATCTCCCCCTTATACTTCTAAAAATGCCCATCACACCTTGTAAGAATTCTTCTTCATGGTCTTGTAAGAAAGCGACAAAGGAATTTTGTCTCTCGTTACTTGACTCATGAGAATTTTGGTGTTCGAGATCGTATGGTTGGGCCTCAAAATGATCAAAACCGGAATTATCGCATGAATTGGGTTCATCATAATCCATTGGTTGGCAATAATAAGTATCGTAAGCCCCCCCCCCCACAATTGTCGCAACACGGATTTTGAGAAAAATCCGGTTTGTCGTGAGGATAACAATCCTCATTGTCGTAATTGTAGCTCATGTCGTGTGACTCGTCAAAACCAGAAAATTGATTGTCGAAAGACGTATTTTGGTTCATCGGTTGAAAATCGTACCCATAGTGAGGTTCATCTCCACAATACTCACATGAATATGACGGTGGGTATTGCAAAGATTGGTCAAAGAAATTAAGATTTCGTTCGTGGTTATTAAAATTATTCGTATAACTAAATCCAAAATCGTGCTCCAAACCGCAAAAATCACATGAATAACCATAGGCGTAACCATAGGCGTTTTGATTCATTTCATCATCTTGATTATTATCACAATACTAAGACGAATCATTCGACGAATAAAACGAAGACGATTGGTGACCTTGGTCGTATAATTGAAATCCGTCACCATTTTTGTTTTGAGGAGAGTTGTAGATATAACCCTCCCTTCCTCTTAAAATCTCGCAATTATAACAATTACCACTATCGGGCGGTCCTCCACAATATGGACACGAATAGTAACCATCATTCGACATGATGCGACGCGAAAACCGTAATCGAGAATTAAACAATTAGAGTGTTAAAGAAGAGAATGATTAAAATAGAGTGAAAGTAGAAGATTATTTTTGTGTTTTTGGTTTTTCAAATTGTTTTTGGAATTTTGGTGTATTACGTAGAAATTAATCTACAAAAATAATCCACTAATCAAAGGTTTCGATTAATGAATCCAAGAGGAGTGAAGGCAATTACGTGAAGTAAAAACCCTCGTCGACTTTGAAACGTTGGCGAAACGCCAAAACGTTTCGACGTTCAATAATTAAAACTCACAAAAATAGATTAATAATACTTAAGTTGGCAAACCCCTAATTAATCATCACTTTCAAAATACGCACAAGTGAGCGGAGAAAACGAGGCGGTGCGAAGCACTTAAGAGCCTTTTTTCCTTAGGTCGTGAAATACAACCGCCTTATACCCACCTTATAGTTTGTATTTATCGAGATTAAATCAATTAAGAGTATTTATCTATTTTTCCTTTGATTTCGTTTGAATTCGATACGCTTAATAGTGACCGGAACACCCACTATTAAGGTGCGATTTCTCGCGTATTTGGATAATTATTGTGTGTTAATTGTTCTACATAAATACAATATATTATTCACAAGAAAACGAAAAAACGATTTTGTGTTAATAGAGTTCTATTTAACACTATTTATTTCTATGGTTAATAATATAGAAAAATAAAAAGAAGTATTTACGATAAAAATGTAAACACTCAAATAAACACAATAAATAAATATGGCTAAACACACCTCCCTGGCAGCGGCGCCATTTTGTGATGCGGTATTTTTGTACACTTTATTTTAGGAAAAACAAAGCGACAAAAGCGGGTAAGTATTAAGTATCACGTTTTGTGAAAAACGCGAATACTCTTCGTTGAGTTCGTTCTCGAGGAGGTATGGTGTTTGATCCAAAAATATAGACGTTATTTATTTGAGTTATTATGCTTTTTTGAAAGATAAAATAAAAGAAAATGAATTACGGATTATGCTAAAAATAAAAAACGACGAATACGCGTGATAGGTGTGAAAACACCCATCCTTTTTACCACTTAATTACAATAATAACCGAGCCAAAACGTGTATTTTATGTCATTTATGTCAGAATTATGCGTGGTTTGTGTTTTTGTTGTGATTTAGGACGAAAAGGTGAAAAGTGGAGAAAACACGGGATTTCACGGGCTTTTATCGAAGAAAAAGACAAAAGACGAAGTCAAGAAATAAAGAGTGGAAAAAGAACGGAAGTCCAAGACCAATTCTGAAGATTTATCGAAGAAAAAGTCAAAAGAAGGAAGTTTAATAAAAGCCGAAAACTCAAGTCTAATTTATTGAAGATTACAAGATGAGTTTAAAGAAATCCCGAGACAAAGTCATTAAAGTCAAAAGATTAAAGAAGATTAAGGATTAATGACGCAATTAGAGAAAGAGGAAAGAGGGGAGGAAGCTTCCTTCCACTAACCACCTCCTCCCCTATATATAGTTTAGATCTTCTTCATTTTGTTGTTGTTGGGTGGTTTGACAAACCACCACTTCCACCATTTTCATTCCTGCTCTTTAAATTCTTGCACCTTAAATTCATGTATTGCACTTTTAATTGCTATCATTTCTTCATTATAGATTGAGATCTTCTTCGAACTTGATGCACAAATAGATAGAATACAAATAGATAGAATAGCAGCAAATATCATCTTTCTAGCCTAATTTAATTTCCAAGTAAGTTTTATTTTATTGTTCTTGAATCTTTACCTTTATTGTTAATCTCTTTCTACCTTTCTTGTTTGATTTGTTCTTCATCTTTATTGTTCATGTTCTTGATTTTTCATAGTTTTGATTAAGTGGGTTTTGATCATTTTGGTTATGATTGTTAGTTTTGTTGATTTGTTTTGATTGATTATTGTTAGTTGATGGTTATTGGTTGTTTTGGTTTAATCTTTTGGTTAATCTTGGTTAGTTTTGATCTAAATTTGTCCTTGTTTTTCATCCCCTGTTCTTCGTCTTCTTTACTGTTTCTTTCCAGATATTCCGAGTCAGCATTTTTATTCAATATCAGTATTGTTCATCCGGAATATTGAATATTCCGGATCAAGCTCTTCGTTCGGAATATCATTTATTCCACATCAAGTCCTTCGTTCGGAATATCATTTATTCCGGATCAAACTCTTCATGCGGAATATTATTTATTCCGGATCAAGTTATTTCATCCGGAATGTTGGTTATTCCGGATCAAGGCTCATATTCCGAATCAACATTATTTTCTTTTTATTCCGGATCAAACTCAATATTCCGGATCAACTAGTTTATTCCGGATAAGTGACATATTCCGGATGAGCTTTGTTATTCCGGATGAGGGTGATATTCCAAATGAGTTTTTCAGTTTTTTGTTTTAAGCTTTATTTTTCCCGCCTTTTTCCTTATTTGCATTTTTACTTGCCTTCCTTTTAGTTTAAGTTTTAGTTTGTGTCATTTACCTTTATTTCTTTTAATTTCTCGTCATTTACTTTTCGTCAAGTTTTTATCTTTCAGTATTTCTTTTTACCGTCTTTATTTTATTTTAGTTTTATTTGTTTCAAGTCTTTATTTTTCATTAGTGTAGACAACGACAACCCTTTCATTTGATTCACCAAGAACAACTAATCTCGCACAACTAACCGGAAATCAATTCGAAGAGATACCGAGAAACGAACAATTGAACCTAGCAAAAACATTTCATTAAAATGGCACCGCTTCCGGCTCTTTTCGTGAGGATTAACGGTTTTCTGTGAGAGACGCGTTGGCTTTTGGGATCCGTTCACTTGTGAACGTTATTTTTCAAAAATTTGCAAAAATCCCAAAAACATTTGAAAAATCATAAAAAGCATTTCTTTTTCAAAGTTTTGCACCAAAAATATTCTTCTTGTTTATCTATTTTTCTTTATGGATTTTTATGTCCATTGCGTCGGGTGTGGGAGACGATTATACGGGAACGACTCATGTCAATGGTGTACATGTGAGCGGTGCGGAAACGATATCGACAATACACAATTCAGATTCGGATTTTGTCCCTTGTGCAACTCGACTAATTCGTCCTTTTTGAATCCACCTCCTCCTGTTCCCGCGTGCATCTATTGCGGAAGAGATTCTCATTGGCATGTTTTGTGCCCGGTTCGATACCCGTATGGTCACGAGCAAGAACCGGGGTAAAATTATGACAATGATAATAGCTATCCACAAGACGCACCGAGTCTTTCTCCTTACCTGTTTTGCAACAACTGTGGGGGCCCTCACGATACTTCTTATTGTCAGCCAATGAATTATTATGAGCCAGATCCGTGTCCTCAATTTTCTTCACCGATGGATTATTATGAACCAAACCCGTGTTCTAATTCTTCTCAATCAATGAACTACTATGAGCCACAACCATGCTATAATTCAGGTTTTCAACACTTTGAGCCCCCACATCACACCCTCAATCATCAATCCTCTCAGAAAATTAGTCTTGATGACGAGGGTGTGATGCGGGCGATGACGATTTATTCTCTCCGGCTTACGAGAAGTTCACCGATGAACTTGATCTTGTGGATGAGGTGGAAGACGTGCTTCTTCGCGATAGATTATGGAAAGTGCACCTTCTTATTCCTCAAATCGAAGAGTTGACTTCTCCTCCTCTTTCCGAGTCTTTACCTCCATCTATTCCTCCCGTTGAAGATAATGACCCATTGCTGGAAGAAATCGACATTCACTCCATGCCTCCAGGTATTGATGATAATGATACGGAGGGGGATATTATTTTTGATAATTTGCTGCAGAAGGTATTGTCCCAAGTCCCCCTCCCGAGCACCTTTCATCCTCCCCTTTAGCCACTCTTACGGAGGATGAGTGCTTTGACCCGGGAGGTGACATTGATTTTATTATCATTGATAACATTACGGCTTTGCCGAATGCTCAGCATCCATTGTCTTTGTGGGAGGACAATGTGCTTACTTTACTCACCCACCTCCCGTGGATCTTGATTTCACATACTTTACGTATGTTGAAAGGACCTTTCTCCCATACAAGACTTATCCCCCCGCCTCTCCTTTGTTGATTTCAATCGGGAACGAGGACAAGGTCTTTGATCCCGGTATTACATCCGAGGTTTCCCAATGGACTATTTAATTCGGGGACGAGTCAGGCTCGTGACTCGGTTAATATAAACAAGCGCTTTTTGGGAGGCAACCCAATTATCTATCTATCTTTACCATAAGTGTAGGGGGAGCCCCGTTGGTGTTTCTTGCTCTCTTTCTTATCATGTGCAGGGATTAGAGCTTCAAAGACATACTCTTGATGACTTTTGATGAACCGTGATTCCGTTGTTTCCATTTTCCCGGTTCTATCCTAAACTCTTTTCTATTCACTATTTTATATTTCTCAATATTAAAATAGGAATCTCTTTAGTTGTCTTTTCCTTAGCGAGATTTAAACAAAGTGTACAATGTCCTAAGTGTAGGGGAGTTTACTCCCACATGCTTAAACATTGAGGACAATGTTTATCTTAAGTGTAGGGGGGACTTCTATCGAAGTTAAGTGGCCTTTTCCTGGTATTTGTCCTCATTTTAACCGGAAAATCAATTTTTCGACATTTTTCAAATTTTTTGATCTATTTTGGCCTATTAGTTTTTCCCTTTGTATAGTTATTTTCTTTCCTTGCTAGAATAAACTTTAATAAAGTGGTTTTAATTTTCAAACGTTGTGAATCTTTTGACTCAACCCGAGTTTACTTATCTTAGTTTACTCTAGCTAGTATCCTTAACATGTTTAAGTCAAGTTTTGCTAGGCTTTTATATAGGGAGCCATAAAACGCGAAAGTCTTAACTCTCACGGGTTAAGAACAAGAACTTTTCGCAAGTTCCTATAATTGATCCTAGAGAGTAGTTTATCAAGGGAACTTTAAAATGCGATTTCTAAACTTGAAAGAGTCTAAGAATTTGCAAGATCCTATAGGCGACTCGAAAACCCAAAGCTTTGATTTAATAGGCTAAGCATCCACGAGTCTCATTCTTTGAGATTTTAAACTGTGGAGAACAAGAGATGATAGAGTCAGTTATAAGTTTGGTATTCTTTCGTGAATATATGTGAGTTAATTATAAGCCTATTCTCCCATCGCTTGCTAATAAATTTATCTGCAATAAATAAGGTTGTATGATTTGAAAAGTTACTTAGCTTCTAGCCCATGATCGTTTAAAAGTTGCTCGGTATTATTTAGAGTTCATAGCCAATGCATACCTTATTGAAGCGGGATGCGAAGATTGGCGAGTCCGAAAAGGCCCTAACAAGGCATGAGCGCTACATTTTGTTGCCAAAGATCCCAAGTGATGTGAAGAATCATTTATCGAAAATCAATATGAAGGATCGAGACACACGATGAAAAAGCAAAAACTCCCCAAAAGTCATGGAGAAGTCTATCCGAAAAGGCCCTAACAAGGTATGAGGATAAATAGATCCAAGTCCTAAAAGGAGGCGGATCGTTGTATATCAAAGTCCAAAATAAAGATTGGAGAAAAATGAAGAAGTCGTGGTCCATTTATGAAGAATCTCTCAAAACTTCAAGTGAAGAAATTCCTATTATGAAGAGAAGGCCATTATTTCATGAACGTTTCTCAAGATTTGAAGTATGAAGTCGCTGCCAAATATCGGTCCGAGAAAGGTCTCAAATCGCGAAGCGAGTTATGCCAAGATATGAACTTTTTGAGGTCCCGAGAAGCAGTTTTAAAAGATTTTGTCCTTTAGCTAACTATTGATTAAATCGTTCACTTTATTTTCAGACTTAATAACTATCGAAATAAGTCAACAATGTATCCTCGTGATCATTCAAGACAACAATAAAATATAAGAGATACACCTGGGAATAAGGGAGTCTAAGTGAATAATTGGCCCACATGAGTTCGTGTTAGTTTGCTAACTTATAATAACAATGATCTTGTTTTTAAGCTTGGTTTGGAGAAAGTGAAAACTTGAGGATGATGGTCATTCATAGCATTTCCAAAACCCTAAGGTATGTTTTTTATTTCTTTACTTGGTTTGTTATTTTCTATCTCTTTAATAAAGGCCAATGTGGATTGATTGTGATGAAAAATGTAAACACGCTTTGTAACTAATGCATTGCATGAGGACATTGCAATGGTTAAGTGTAGGGGATTTGATAGGTGTGAAAACACCAATCCTTTTTACCACTTAATTAAAATAATAACCGAACCAAAACGTATATTTTATGTCATTTATGTCAGAATTATGCGTGGTTTGTGTTATTGTTGTGATTTATGACAAAAAGGGGAAAAGTGGAGAAAACACGGGATTTCACGGGCTTTTATCGAAGAAAAAGACAAAAGACGAAGTCAAGAAATCAAGAGTGGAAAAAGAACGGAAGTCCAAGACCAATTCTGAAGATTTATCGAAGAGAAAGTCAAAAGACGGAAGTTTACTAAAAGTCGAAGAACTCAAGTCTAATTTATTGAAGATTACAAGACGAGTTTGAAGAAATCCCGAGAAAAAGTCATTAAAGTCAAAAGATTAAAGAAGATTAAGGACTAATGACACAATTAGAGAAAGAGGAAAGAGGGGAGGAAGCTTCCTTCCACTAACCACCTCCTCCCCTATATATTGTTTAGATCTTCTTCATTTTGTTGTTGTTGGGTGGTTTGACAAACCATCACTTCCACCATTTTCATTCCTGCACTTTAAATTCTTGCACCTTAAATTCATGTATTGCACTTTTAATTCATTTAATTTCCATGTAAGTTTTATTTTATTGTTCTTGAATCTTTACCTTTATTGTTAATCTCCTTCTATCTTTCTTGTTTGATTTGTTCTTCATCTTTATTGTTCATGTTCTTGATTTTTCATAGTTTTGATTAAGTGGGTTTTGATCATTTTGGTTATGATTGTTAGTTTTGTTGATTTGTTTTGATTGATTATTGTTAGTTGATGGTTATTGGTTGTTTTGGTTTAATCTTTTGGTTAATCTTGGTTAGTTTTGATCTAAATTCGTCCTTGTTTTTCATCCCCTTTTCTTCGTCTTCTTTACTGTTTCATTCCAGATATTCCGAGTCAGCATTTTTATTCAGTATCAATATTGTTCATCCGGAATATTGAATATTCTGGATCAAGCTCTTCGTTGGGAATATCATTTATTCCGCATCAAGTCCTTCGTTCGGAATATCATTTATTCCGGATCAAACTCTTGATGCGGAATATTATTTATTCCGGATCAAGTTGTTTCATCGGGAATGTTGGTTATTCCGGATCAAGGCTCATATTCCGAATCAACATTATTTTCTTTTTATTCCGGATCAAACTCAATATTCCGGATCAACTAGGTTATTCCGGATAAGTGACGTATTCCGGATGAGCTTTGTTATTCCGGATGAGGGTGATATTCCAAATGAGTTTTTCAGTTTTTAGTTTTAAGCTTTATTTTTCCCGCTTTTTTCCTTATTTGCATTTTTACTTGCCTTCCTTTTAGTTTAAGTTTTAGTTTGTGTCATTTACCTTTATTTCTTTTAATTTCTCGTCATTTACTTTTCGTCAAGTTTTTAACTTTTATTATTTCTTTTTACCGTCTTTATTTTATTTTGGTTTTATTTGTTTCAAGTCTTTATTTTTCATTAGTGTAGACAACGACAACCCTTTCATTTGATTCACCAAGAACAACTAATCTCGCACAATTAACCGGAAATCAATTCGAAGAGATACCGAGAGACGAACAATTGAACCTAGCAAAACATTTCATTAACGCGTTACGCGCGAATCGAGACGTATAAATCGACTAAATTTAATCTTTTTTTAAAAAAAAGAGAGATAAATATAACCCAAACTACGGGAAAGCATTAAAAAGGCATCGAAAAACCTAAAACGTCTATGTGAACAAAGCAAAGGCAAAAACTATTTAACGATAAAATGTAGAAACGCGACCTAAAACGCAAATAAATAAATTTAAAGCATAAAAAAGCAAACATAATTTTTCCTACGTCCTAAATGACAAAAGAAAATTTTAGAAAAAAGAATTACATTTTTTTTAGTTTTAAATTTTTTATTATGAATTAAAAACGTATTTAATCTATTTAAATGTTTAAAAAATTAAACTAATTTCTAAAAATCTCAATAAATTACAGAAAGTAGGTAGTGAAATAAATAATATAATAAAAATATATTACTCGAAATTAGGCTATAAATAACCTACAAAATAAGCCATAAGGACTGATTAGCTTAAAAAGAAATAAAAGTATAAATAAAAGAAAAGGTAAAAACTAACAACAAAGTCAAAGGAGCACAGTTGGTTGAGGTTTGGGGCTGTTGAGGTGCAGGTTACGAGTTTGAGACCTACTGAGACTGTTTTATGGTTTTTTTTACTATAATTTTATAAGCTGAATAAACAAACACTTTATAAAATAAAAATGAAAAGGACAATTAACACAAAACACTAATAGACCAGATGGTGATATTGTTGTGTATTGCGTTTGTTGGCAGTCTATGGTCAGGGGTTCCAGACCCCCTGCTCAACTTTTTTCTAATTTTTTTTATGGTTGTTTTTCTATTCTAACTATATTAAACAAAAATGTGAGTTAAGGTTAACAAAAAAATTGCTCCTAGAGCAGATGGTTTGACTATGGGATGCTGCGTTTGCGGTTCTCTGTGGTCAGGGGTTCTATCCCCACTGTTGCTATTTATCTCTTTTTTTGGACTTTTAGAATTGGACATAAATCCACAATAAGCAGTCAGGCTTATTGGGGTGCAACATCAACTTATCAGCAGCAACAAACAAAGGTATCACAACAAACAAGAAATTAACCACACTAAGCAAAAGCATGAAAAATTAAGTAAAGTACAATCATAACAGTAACTATAACTAAGGTACCTAAAAGCTTAAGAACCAAAATTCTAGCTATCCTACAAGTTGCAAATCACATGGAAATCCAATATAAAATGAAAATAGATAATATTAACCACTAATTATATTAGGAAACAAAAACTGAGAACCTAAACCTCAAAGCTCAGTCTATGATATAAGCTGATATAAATGACCATTATTATTAGGCAGAAAAATGAACAAGTTTTGCATAGTTTTTAATTCGAATGACCTCAATCCTACAGCAAAATTTCTAGACCTTCTAATATGATTCATACAAACCCATAATCACCAATACATACAGAAACTTTAAAAAAACAAGATGATATAACTTACAAATGGTCCAAGAGATGCAATAACTCAGAGCAAGCGAAAACCATAGCGAAAACTTTCAAATCTAGAACTAAAGTAAACCAAACTCAAGCTAGCCATATCATCTGATTGATTCGACGGAAACCAAAAAACATAATCGCATAATCTACACTAAACTCGAACTCATCCGTTTTTTCTAAGTTGTCGAACCACAACAGCAATAAGACCCTTCATTCTCTTTTTTTCTTTCTTTCGAACCAACCCCGCAACATAAGATCAGCAGCAACCAAAGTTTCACTGACCACTTCTTCCCTTTTTTTCTTCTATCTAACAGCAACAAGAAATCTGCTCCACCCTTCCTTTTTTTGAGTTCGATGAGCCGAAACAACAACTTTTTTTTCTCTTTCGGTACAAAGTAACAGCAAATAAAATCCCTCTTTTTTTTATATAGTGGCTGCAACAACAATATCTCACTTTTTTTATTAACAGTAAAAAGAAACTAAAACAGCCTCTTGTTTTTCTTTGTTGCCACAAAGAAAAGATCTCAATCTTTTTGATTCTCAAACAATTCCAACGAACTACAATTCATACCAACAATACTCTTCTTTTTTTTTCGTGAACAGTAACAACAAAAGAACAACCTTACACTTTTTTTTAATTTTCGGTAACAGTACAAATAAATAAACCAATTTTCACTAAAATTAAAATCTTGAACACCAATAAAAACACAAACTGATTTTCAAAAATTAAACAAGAATTATGATTGACAATAAAATTAAATTGCACAAACTTTCGGAACTCAGATTTAATCAGACACTAATTTTTTCATTAATAAAAAAGGGATTTACATTCCTAGAAAATCTGGAACAAGAAAAAATGAAAAATAAACTAAGCTATTTATACAATGAGGAATACAATCAGAAACCCTAAACCTAATATCATGAGTTACAAAATTTGACCTGTAATCTTATTGAAGCATATTCTGATTTTGAACTTGGTCTTGTGCTCCCATGTGATGTAGCAGGGTAGTTGAGGCTTTGTCTTCGTAGGATTTGAGTAGTGAACAAGCAACTTCATCTTATCCCTTGATTTGGTCTTGGTTCTGACTTCTTCACGTGATGCTATAACAGTGGCTTTGTCTTGATTCGTGATGTGGGACAAGATTCGATTTTGGGATAGTGATGGGGATTAGGATTAGAGAGGATTAGGTTGATTAATGGTGGCTGAGATGGTATATGAGCAAACCCTAGACATGTGTAGGAATGTGAAATATACTCTGACGATGGGTCGTTGGGGTTAAGACACACCAAGGCCATGTTACATATTTTTCTTTCTCTCAAATGGGCTCTAAAAAACAGGTTACATTTTATAGCATTTTGTTGATTATGGATTAACATGTTTATAATTATTATTTTAATGGACTGACCTGGCTGTTAAAAGGGTGCGGGTTGGCCTGTAAAATAATAATTTGGATTTTCGGATCGATTTTTCATGACCATTCCATTGTCGGGTCTCGGGTTTTGACTTTGACTTGAAAAATCTTCAATTGTTGAGTCGACCCGAATATATCCGTTTTTGCTCCGTTAAGTGCAATCCCGGCTTCGGTTACTTGTACGACTTGATTCTTTAAGGACCAAATATGTAAACTCTTCAAAGATGAGGGATCAAACTTGTACAATCTTCAACTCTTCAAGGGTATTTTTGGAAATTCATCATTCGGGTCCGGTTCTTTGTGCGGCTTCGTTTCCCGTGTTCGTTTTTGCCTTATTCTTGTGATCTTTTTGCATTTTTCTCGATATCCGTACATAAGATACACATTAAGCAAACACAAGCATATATATGGTACTTTTTATGATATTTGCATCGTTTTAAGCCCGAAAAGAACGATAAGACCATGTATAATTGCGGTCTCATCACTTGCCTTATTGACCATGTGAATGAGATGAATGCCGGGAAAAATGGTTTAGAATGGAAACCGACTGGGAAAGTGTTAACCCAAGTTGGTTGGATGTGGCGCCCCACTGGTAGAACTTTCACTATAATAGGAAATGCGTGCCCTTTAACTAGGATCACTCTCACTAAAGCGAAGAAAGCGTGCCCTTTAACTAGGAGTAACAAGGCTACCAAAACACAAGCGTGTCCTTTAACTAGGAACACCAACACTGGTGTAGGAACAAAGTGCCCTTTAAATAGGTCTACTCCCACTATAGTGCCCGCTAATACTCCAAAACCTCTAAAATTTGGAACAATAAAACCTGTTATTGGAAAAACTCACATTAGAAAACGCCGAAAATCTAAGGATAACACAAATGTTAGCAATTCTGATAATATTATACCTTTATCTGCTAACACTCCGGAACCAATAGTTTCCAATGTATTGTCTACTATTGTTGCTGAAAACAGGTGATCCAAATTGTTCTCTGGTATTTGGACTCTGGTTGCTCCAAGCATATTGTTAATGCAATAATGCCTAAGAATGTTACTTGCATTTTTCGGTCTCGCTTTGTTTTGATTACGACAATATGTAAAAACAAGCATTTACGAAAACAACAAAAACGAATTCTTGAGTTCAAGTATTTTTTCATTTTACCCATTTTCACTTATGGTATGAATAAACAAGTACTAACCTTAATCAAGTGATCAAGTGATTTAAACTTTCTTAAAACTCACTTTTTATTAAGTGTGACAAGTTTTTATTAAACTTTCTTTTTAAGAAAATGTTTTATTAAATTAATTATTTGAAATTTGAAAATGGCATATTCTTATTTGGTTAAGAATATCCTTTCAGGATATTTTTAATATCCAGATAAGACCTCCACCACTAAAGGACAAAAAATGGAGCGGAGTCTAGGCAGCGGTTCTCTAGTGCCTAGGTGGTTCCTTATCGATAAGGAACCACCGACTGAGCTAAGGAACCGCGGCCAGATATATCCGTTGGGCCTTTGTCCTACAAATAGTGGACCATTCTCAGCTTTTCAAATCACCTCTTTTGCACATCTATTTCCAGATTCAAACCCTCTTCTTTAATCACTCAAATCTTTGATCATTTGTTTGATTACTACTTGTTTAAGAAGTGAATCTTATTCTTCCATCCCTTCCTCTCCAAGTGCAAAGAGAAGAACACTATCCTCGTGAAGTGTTGAGTCCACCACCAAAGATCCATTTAAGATATACTTTTATACATTTGTGGTTGTGTCTTAGTTGAGAAGATCCAAGTAGTTGTGTCTATTTGGAAGTTGTGTATGTACTAAGTATAGTTGTGTAGATTGGTCCTAGCTACGATTAGGGCTCGACTTTTAGCTTAGAGTCGGAAATTGGTTAAGCGAAATGTACAGTTTTCTCCACCATAAGGAGCTTGTTGTGTAGTGAACTCTCGAGTATGGAGTACTCGAGGAGTTGAGTAGGAAAGAGGAGTGAGCTTTGTTGCCGAACCACTATAAATCCTTGGTGTTCGGTTTGATCTTTCTTTACCCTTAACTCTTTACATTATTTATTCTTTGTGCATATATATTTGTTAGTATTAGCTTAGTTACACTATCATTGTTCATATTGTGCATAAGAAGATTTCACACATTTCCTCAAGTCTAAGTTTTTGAAAAAGGATTTTTGAAAACCACCTTTTAACAAGTAAATTATAAGAAACTATTGGTATCAGAGCGTGGTTGCTCAAGAATTTTTAAACTATATTGTATTTTAAAACTTGAATCGATCTATGGATTCCAACAAATACCTAGAAGGGAAATCTATGCAAAGACCACCACTTTTTGAAACCGATAGTTTTATCTATTGGAAAAATAGATTTGAAACTTATGTGAAATCAAAAGATTTAGATCTTTGGCATGTTATTACCAATGGTGATTTTTTACCTTATCAATTTAATGAAGTTTCTAAAACAAAAGAATTGGTCACTTTTGACAAAGTTAATGACGATACTAAAAAGAAACTTTAAAAAAATAATGAGGCTAAAATGGTGATTTATAATGCTTTACCTAAGAAAAGAGTATGAAAATATTTTTATGTGTGAAACCGCTAAAGATATTTGGAACACTCTTTTAGTAACCCACCAAGGTAATAGCCAAGTCAAAGAAAGAAAAATCGATCTTCTTGTCCAACAATATGAACAATTTGTCATCTTAGAAGATGAAACTATTGATAGTGCATTTGCTAGGTTTAACACCATTATTACTAGTCTAATAGCACTTGATGAAGGTTTTTCTAGCAAGAACAATGTTAGAAAGTTTCTAAGGGCTTTACATCCAAAGTGGAGAGCAAAAGTCACGGCGACTGAAGAATCGAAAGATCTCTCAGCTTTATCACTCGATGAACTCACAGGCAACTTAAAGGTTCATGAGATGATAATTTTGAAGGACTCAGAATTAGTGAAAACCAAGAGTGAAAGGAAATCTCTTGCACTTAAAGCCAAGAAGGCACAAAGTGACCATGATAGTTCCTCGGAAAGCGATGACGAGGAGTATGCATTGGCGGTGATAGATTTCAAGAAGTTCTTCAAGAGACGAGGTCAACACGTTAGGCAACCCAACAATGACAAGAAACCATTCTCAAAGAATCGGTTTGCCAAGAATGAAAAAGGTGATAGGAATTTCTTTAGATGTGGTGATCCAAATCACTTCATTGGTGATTGTCCAAAGCCCGCTCGCGATAAGAACCACACGGCGTTCGTTAGTGGCGCTTGGAGCGATAGCGGTGAAGATGATGATGACAACCCCAAAGAGGAGAAATGTATTATGGCTCACACTTCTAAAGAGGTACATTCCGAAACCGAATATTATAGTTATGATAGCTCCACCTTTGATGATATTGAATTTGAAGGAAAATATGATAGTTTACACAAACTCTGTCTCAAATTCATAGAAAAGAACAAAACCTTAAAATCAACCAAAACTAAGCTCGAAAATCAGATCAATGAACTTAGGGAGAAATTAGCTAAACTTGAGAAAAATAAAGAGGTTGATTTAAGTTGCTTAAGTTGTGAGAAACTTAGATCAGAAAATGAAGACCTCAAGAACACCTCCATTAAATTGGAAAAATTCATGAAAGGTACTAGTGCTCTTGATGACATGTTAAACAAACAACTTCATTCAAAGGAAAGACTTGGTATAGGTTTTAACTCAAATAAAGCCTCACTAGTGAACCAAAACAAGTCAGGTTTTCACAAAAAACGTCTGTTGTACGCGGTCCCAAATTATATGGGGCGGTTCCTTATCACTATGGAACCACCGCTATAGATAAGGTACCGCGGCCAGAGGGTGATTTTAGTGAAAATCTTGAACTTTCTGAAAAGTCTAAGTTAGATGAAAAACCAAAGCATCTTATTGTTAATAAAGTAAAATTACCCATACTTGACAACAATATCGTTGATAAGTTCTACAAGCCATTAAGTAAACCTCTGATGGGAAATAGAAGTTTATCAAGAACATATTCTACTCCACCTAGAGTACGAAATGTGTCTAAGCCTAGAAGTAGAACAACAACTCCTAGAAAAGATAATCAAAACAATTCACGACCTAGAAGTAAAACTCCAACACCTAGAAGGAATAATCAGAACTCTAAACCTAGATCAAATACACCAAGGAGAAATAATGAAGAACAAAATGGTTACATGAATTACTACCCTCCTCCATTTTGTTCTCCATGGGGAACCCCTCCTTCATTCATGCATCCAACCAAATGCAAGGGATGTTTGGAACTAACAATTTTGGACCCATGAGATATTGGGGACCAAATGTTTGATCTTGTGTGTTCTTACCTAGATATGCTTGGGAATTGATTTGGAGCCCGACGAGTGGATTAAGGATAGTGGATGTTCTAAACACATGACGGGTAATCGAAGTTTGTTCTCGCATTACAAAGCATATGATGGAGGTAACGTCACATTCGCTAGTAGTCTACGTTGTAATATCATTGGCAAAGGTACGATTTCTCTTGACTCCTTGACCATTAATAATGTTGAGCACGTAGATAACTTAGGGTTTAACCTTTTAAGTATAGATCAAGTTTGTGATAATAAGTGTAAGGTCATCTTTTCGGAACATGACAGTGAAATCGTAAAAGATGGAAAGGTCATTGGAAAAGGTATTAGAAAGCATGGGCTTTATGTTATGAAGGTCAATAAGAAGTCAAAAGACAACATATGTCTTCCGACTATAGATGATAGTTCTACTCTTTGGCATAGGAGATTAGGTCACGCTAATATGCGTTTAATTCAATCTTTAGTCTCTAAGGAGTTGGTAAGACACCTCCCCAAGATTAAGTTTGATAGTCACTTTTGTGATGTTTGCAAAGTTGGAAAGCAAGTTCACTCAAGTCACAAAGCCAAGAATTTGGTTTCGACCTCTCGGTGCTTAGAGCTCCTATATATGGATCTTTTTGGACCTTCCGCCATACAGAGTTATGGAGGTAACCTTTATACCCTAGTTATAGTTGATGACTATTCTAGATTAACTTGGACTAGATTTTTGGCATCTAAGAATGAAGCTTTTGATCACTTCGAAATCTTTAGTCGAAGAATTCAAAATCACCTAGGATGTTCAATTGTCTCTATTAGGACGGATTATGGTAGGGAATTTGATAATGAAGTGCAATTTGGTGCCTTTTGTGAAGCTCATGGTATTACCCATAACTTCTCGGCTCCTCGCACTCCACAATCAAATGGGGTAGTTGAAAGGAAAAATAGGACTCTCCAAGAGATGAGTAGGACGATGTTAAACGAGCAATCTTTGCCTCAAACGTTTTAGTGCAATGCCGTGGACACATCGACTTATATTCTCAACCGAATTCTTATTCGACCTTTCCTAGGAAAGACCCCCTATGAGATTCTTAAAGGTAAGAAACCCTCATTGGAATACTTTAGGGTGTTTGGAAGCAAGTGCTTTATCCTCAACACCAAAGACTACCTTACCAAGTTTGACCCAAAGTCTTACGAAGGTATCCTTTTAGGTTATTCCCAAACTAGCAAAGCCTACATAGTCCTAAATAGAACCTCGGGGGTTATTGAAGAATCACTCAACGTAAACTTTGATGAAACCTCTCCTTCACCCAAGACACCACCATTGGTTGATGATGACTTGGATGAATTAGAAGTAGTTAAAGCCAAAGAGGTTAGAAAAATAGGAGTTGAAGACCTTATTGATGAAAAAGAAGTAAACATTAAGGAATGGGATCATACTCTCAATAATGTCATTGGTGACTTAAATCAAAGGACCCTAAGATCTCAAGTCCAAAACCAAAGCAACTTCTTTTGTTTTGTCTCCTTAATTGAACCAAAGAATGTTAAAGAAGCTATGACGGATGAGAGTTGGGTCATTGCGATGCAAGAAGAATTGAATCAATTCATTGCCAATGATGTTTGGGAACTTGTTCCTCCACCTAGAAGTTCTACCATTATAGGAACCAAATGGGTATTTAGGAATAAGTTAGATGAGAATGGCGTTGTGTCTTGTAACAAGGCTAGACTTGTAGCTCAAGGCTATAATCAACAAGAAGGGATTGATTATGACGAGACATATGCACCGGTAGCTAGATTAGAATCCATTAGAATCCTCTTAGCCTACGCTTGTGCCTTAGATTCTAAGCTTCAACAAATGGATGTAAAGAGTGAATTTCTTAACGGTTTGATCAATGAGGAGGTATATGTGGCTCAATAATACTAGATTTTGCAACCGAGAATAAAATATTATCGTCCGAATCTCTTCGAATTGACTATTGGTTCAAAGTGTGACTCAATTGTTCTTGGTGGAAATGAAAATGGTTTGGTTGATTATCTGTTTTAAACTAATAACAAGTAATTTAAATGTCGTTGAGTAAAGTAAGAACTTTAAAGATTAAATTAAATTGACGAGTTAAAAATAGA
Organism: Glebionis coronaria; assembly: GCA_025667525.1. Taxonomy (NCBI): domain Eukaryota; kingdom Viridiplantae; phylum Streptophyta; class Magnoliopsida; order Asterales; family Asteraceae; genus Glebionis; species Glebionis coronaria. Next base: position 174,148 of record JANFOE010000494.1, read on the forward strand.
TGCATGAAAACTTAAAGGAAATTTTAGACAAATTCTTAAACACTAAATAAAACTAACACTTAGAAACTTTGTAAAAACAAGAGACTAAAACTATCAGAATATGCTAAAAGTGAGTCTGATCGGAATGTTGGGAGAATGGATCCAATCGGAATGTTGGAAATTGACCAAATCGGAATATCCTTAATACCCTCGTCGGAATGATGATTGCAATCGGAATAACCAAAAATTCCCAATCGGAATAACATAAAAACTAAGCAATCGGAATGTTGAAAATGGGCCTCAATCGGAATATGTGATAAACAACTCTAATCGGAATGAGCCCAAAAAAGGTCCAGATCAGAATGATCCACAAGGCCACCGTCTGAATACTTACTACCTAATCCGATCAACTTGATCGGAATAATAGCTGCAATCGGAATACCCTTAAAACCCTTTTCCGATTTGCCAATCGGAATAAGGGGGATGATGCTTGGTCGGAATAAGCTGCGATCGGAAAGGGGTTTAGACCATTTCCAATTTATATGGGATCCGAAATAAGCTAGGTAATAAGCTATGATGGATAAGCTAATACCCAAAACTACCACGAATCAAAGGTGATATATACTAAATAAGCACAATCAACAACTTATCTAAACATAAAATAAGCAAACCTTTAAATCAAATCATAAAAAGATGAACTTCTTAAGAAAACTTTTAAAAAGTAAATAAGCTAATTTTGTAAATAAGCCAATAAGCACAAGAATCTTAAAGCTTAATCAATTGAAAGCTTATGTAGGAACAAGAAGATTAACTTTTTAAGCACAAAACCATTAAGATCAACACGGATTTAATGTGATTCGCACCAAAATCAATCTAAAAATCAAAGAAAGGTAGAATGAGATTAAGGATTAAAAGCTTAACTAGAACTTGATTAATGAAATAAGCAATACACAAATGTTTAATCTTGAAATATTAAAAGAAAAGATGAAACTTAGTGAGAGAAAGTTTTGAACTTTCTCTCTCTAAAACTAGAAAGAAAAGTAAAAAATGAAAACTTAAAACTAAAAGCTAACTCCCCTCCTAATGTGTATTAGGAGGGTATTTATAGGGAAAATGGGAGGAGTGCATGTGTTGCTTCTTCTTTCTTTCTTTCTTCACGTCTTTCTCGACTCGACTGAATTCTTTGTCTTTTCTCGATGTCGTCTCGGGATTTGAACTTGTCTTGATAATTTTCTTCTTTAATTTAGACTTGAGTTCTTCGACTTCATTAAACTTCCGTCTTTAGACTTTTTCTTCGATAAATCATCAGAATAGGCCTTCGACTTCCGTTCTTTTTGCACTCTTGATCTTTTGACTTCGTCTTTTCCCGTTTTCTTCGATAAAAGCCCGTGAAAGCCCGTGTTTTCTTCCTTTTTCATCTTTTGGTCCTAAAACACAATAAAAACACAAACCACGCATAATTCCGACTTTTACGACATAAAATACACGTTTTGGTCTTGTTATTATTGGAAATACGTGGTAAAAGGATAAGTGTTTTCACACTTATTAAATCCCCTACACTTGACCATTGCAATGCCCTCATGCAATGCATTAATTTAAAGCACAGTTTACATTTTCCATCATAAATAACCCACATTGGCCTTTATTAAATACTAAACCTGGAAAGATAAAAAGATAAAAGTAAGTAAAGAAATTCAAAACTTACATTGGGTTTTGGCAGTCATGAACTTTATCATCCTCAAGTTTCACGTTCCCCATACCAAGCTTAAAAACGAGATCATTGTTATTATAAGTTAGCAAACTAACACGAATTCATGTGGGCCAATTATTCACTTAGACTCCCTTATTCCTAGGTGTATCTCTTATATTTTATTTTTGTCTTGAATGATCACGAGGATGCATTGTTTGACTTATTTCGATAGTTATTTAGTCCGAAAATAAAGTGAACGATTTAATCAATAGTTAGCTAAAGGACAAAATCTTTTAAAACTGCTTATCGGGACCTCATAAAGTTCATATCTTGGCATAACTCGCTTCACGATTTGAGACCTTTCTCGGATCGATATTTGGCAGCGACTTCATACTTCGAATTTTGAGAGACGTTCATGAAATAATGGTCTTCTCTTCATACTAAGAATTTCTTCACGTGAACTTTTTGAGAGATTCTTCAAATTTGGACCACGACTTCTTCATTTTTCTCCAATCTTTATTTTGGACTTTGATATACAACGATCCACCTCCTTTTAGGACATGGATCTATTTATCCTCATACCTTGTTAGGGTCTTTTCGGATAGACTTCTCCATGATCTTTTGGGGAGTATTTGCTTTTCGTCGTGTGTCTCGATCCTTCATATTGATTTTCGATAAATGATTCTTCACATCACTTTTGGATCTTTAGCAACAAAATGTAGCCCTCATGCCTTCTTAGGGCCTTTTCGGACTCGCCAATCTTCGCATCCCGCTTCAATAAGTTATGCCTTGGCTATGAACTCTAATCCGTACCGAGCAACTTTTAAACGATCTTGGGCTAGAATCTAAGTAACCTTTCAAATCGTACAACCTTATTTATTGTAGATAAATTTATTAACAAGTGAAGGGAGAATAGGCTTATAATTAACTCACATAAATTCATGAAAGAATACCAAACTTATAATTGACTCTATCATCTCTCGTCCATCACAGTTTAAAATATCAAGGAATGAGACTCGTGGATGCTTAGCCTATTAAATCAAAGTTTTGGGTTTTCGAGTCGCCTATAGGATCTTGCAAATTCTTAGACTTTTTCAAGTTTAGAATTCGCATTTTAAAGTTCCCTTGATAAACGACTCTCTAGGATCAATTATAGGAACTTGCGAAAAGTTCTTGTTCTTAACCCGTGAGAGTTAAGACTTTCGCGTTTTATAGCTCCCTAAATAAAAGCCTAGCAAAACTTGACTTAAACACGTTAAGGATACTAGATAGAGTAAACTTAGATAAGTAAACTCAGGTTGAGTCAAAATGTTCACGACTTTGAAAAATTTAAAACCACTTTATTGAAAATTTATTCTAGCAAGGAAAGAAAATAATCAAAACAAAGGAAAATACAACAATACAACTAGGCCAAAATAGATTAAAAATTTTGAAAAATGTTAAAAAATCAAATTTTCTTGTTAAAAATGAGGGCAAATTCATGGAAAAGACCACTTACTTTAATAGAAGTCCCCCCTACACTTGATATAAACATTGTCCTCAATGTTTAAGCATGTGGGAGTAAACTCCCCTACACTTAGGACATTGTGCACTTTCTTTAAATCTTGCTAAGGAAAGTACAACTAAAGTGAATTCAATGTGAACATATAAGATATGAAATATTGAATCACGTGAGTTTAGGATAGAACCGGGAAGATGGGAACACGGTATCATGGTTCGTCAAAAGTCATCAAGGTGGATCTTTGAATCTTTAATCCCTGCACAGCACAAGAAACAAGACAACAAACACATACGGGGCTTCGCCCTACACTTATTATGAAAGCAGTAAATGATAGATCACGGGTTGCCTCCTGAAAAGCGCTTGTTTTTGTTTACCGAGTCACGAGCCTGAATCGACCCAATTTAGTTCATGGGAAACGTGGTGAGGGATGGAATCATCTCATGAGAGATGTCCTCACCAAAGTACAGCTTCAAACGCTGGGCATTCACCTTGAAATTGGGCCCATTTGGCTGAGAAAGCTCAATGGTCCCATATGGAAAGACTTTCGCGACGGTGAATGGGCCAGACCAGCGGCTCTTCAACTTGCCAGAGAGGATCTTCAACCGAGAGTTAAAAAGTAAGACTTGATCACCAACGTGGAACTCTCGGTTCTTATTTCTAGTATCGTGGATGATCTTGGTATTCTCCTTGTAGATCAGCGAGTTCTCATAAGCTTCATTCCTCAGTTCATTTAGCTCGTTTAGTTGAATCTTGCGATGATCACCGGCTTTGTTGATGTAGAAGTTAGCCCACTTCAAGGCCCAGTACGCCTTGTGTTCCAGCTCGATAGGGAGGTGGCATGCTTTCCCGTACTGTAAGACCCGTGAATGTGTCGTATGATGCTAAGTTATTGTCTCAAGAGCTGTTCAGTATGAGCATCTCTTTTAAGTTGTGGCTCACTTGTGGATGTGATATCCCGAGCCCAACGTCATTTATTTAATCCTATTTTACGAATATTTTTGAAATTTTTAAGAAATTCGTTTGCTATATATTTGACGGTTTAAGTTGAAACCAACGTTTACGGTCGTAATTTTAACATTTGACGATTTAAGAAGAACCGATGACGACTACGATACCGACGGATGCCCAAAACTTATCTTTTATTATCGATTGATCGATATTTGAGTTTTTCGAGATTTTATTTTTATTACGTGTTAAGTCGAGTCGGAACCATGTGTATATTCATTTTGTGTGCGTTTAAACCATTTAAAAGCATTTTGAGGTAGCCGGGGCGACCCCCGACTCCCGTAAAATTTTAAAATCGATTACTAGTCGTAATCCCGCTCTTTAAATAAGTTGTTTGCCAAAAAGGCCAAAAGATAGCTAAAATTGCACCAAAGGTCCCTCCATTTTTACAAAAGGGAAGAAGGAAACACACACAACACAAAAACACTCAAAATTTTTCACTCTCTCTCCCTTTTTCTCCCATGGCCGTCGGCCATAACCTCACCACCACCATAATTCATTTTTTTCTTGTTTTGATCTAAACCAAGATTAGACCACATCTTCATTTCCATTTGTAAGTACTTCTAAACAATCAATTATAACATGCAATAACATTAATTTTTCAAGAATCAAAGATTTTTCAAAAACATGTTTTGGTGTAATTAAACTAGTGGGATGTTTAATTGGTTTATTGGTAATGATAATTAATCCATAAAACAAGATGGGTTTTATGTTATTGGTCTTCCACAGCCCCAAAAAGCCACGAAATGTGGGGGGTGTTTGGTGTGTTCAAGGTGTTTGATGAAATGTGTTGTGGGGTTGTGTTTAGAATGATGTTTCTAGTGTTTTTGAATGGTTAGAACTAATTGCATGTATGATTTAGGATTGGGTTTTAATTAGGGTTTGATGTTCTTGGTAGTATAGGCTGTTTAGGGTGTTTGGGAATGATTATAAGTGGTTAGAATAGGTCTAGGTAATGGTGGAATGGATTGAAAACAAGTAGAAAGGTGATTTTGAATGAGTCGTTTTCAAATAGATTGTTTAGGGCTATTTTTCGTGGGTTTAACTTTTTAAACAGGTCATAAACATACGATGTAGTTGTAGAGCTTTGTTTTAGCTTCGTTTTGGTATAAGGTAGAGCTTACGACTCCAAACGAGTCAAAAGTTATGATATTTTGAAAGTTCGTGTACCGGGAGATGAGAATCAACACAATCCGAATTTGTGTTTGGTTTTGGGTCAAATACCGGGGACCATTGATAGAGTTTGGTAAATGATTGAAATTTGATTTTCGGTTTCAAACCTTCATTTGTGAGTCTATTTTTAGACTTAGGTGTTGGATTGGTCGATGGTGTATTTTAAATGGGTCAAACAAGTCCAACATGGTCAACGTGCAAAATCAGTCCTAAAAGTGTATGTTTAGAAATGTGATGTGTAACGAGTCATAGAAGTGAAAACATTTCATGGGAATAAATATGGGTTTTATACAGGTCATGAGGTATTTTTGTGAATTTTCTTGAATTTCATACAAGTGCTTAAGTCGTAGAAAACAGCCCGTACTTTTGATAAGTACCGGTAAATTTATAAAATGGAAATCAACTTTAATTACGTGGATAAATGGTATAAGTCTAGTAACAACTACTTGTTTGGTTTTGGCGTGAGTTTTCATAAGCATTAAGTGTTTCGATTTGTGTGTGTTTAGTATAAATATGTACGTGGTGTGTTGATTTGGTTTTCGTACTTTGACTTCTAGGTCAAGTGTTTGATTTTCCCGGGCATCCACGTCGTCGGTGACATTTCTCGTTACGTCTTCACTAGAACCACTACTACTACGCAAGGTGAGTCTATAGCCTCTCTCTTTACTTATTTCAAATCTTTTTACCCGCGAGGGGGATACATGCTATTTAAATGAAAATGAACATAAGTCATGAATGATTGTTGGACCCGAATGTTGCCTTGAAATTGTGTTGAGTACCTAGTTGCAAAAGGCCATAATTTCATGAACTATTAACTATTGTCTTGCCCTTGCGAAGGGGGAAATAGCCGCTTATACAAAGTGATAGTACTATGGGGTTGACTACCCTATCCGAGACGAGGTCTAGTACGTTGATACCCCCTACGGACGGATAATTTGTGATAAGAGATAAGGTATAATTGCAACTAATGCCTTTAGTAGGGGCACTGGTTTCATCTGAATCACGCCGGTAATTATTACGCGGGTGATTGAGTTAACGGATTAGTGTCATGAGCTTAAACACAATTGTCATATCCTTGAATAATAGATTGTTTGCGCGACAATGCTATTGAATGATCATGATTGGTTTTTAGTACTTATGTTCAACTTATGATTTTATAAACCTATAGATTCGATCAACCTTTGTGTTGACGGTTTTAAGCATGTGTTTCAGGTAACCAAGGTTGATAGCAGCGGAGCATGCGAGGATGGAAGTTGTTGTGGCTTGGCGGTCTACTTGTTCTTCCACCCTTATTTAACTTAAAACTCTTTTATTATTCTGTCATGTGAGCAAAAATGTACTTTTGGGTTGAGATTCAGTGGGGACCTAACACAAACTCTATTTAGTATTATCTTGGGATAAGGAAAACTGTAGACTTGTATGATTTTAATAATGTTTAAATTTATGTTTAAACTTCTACGTCTCTTTGAGTCGTTTAATATAGCTTATGTGTGATGATAACTACGTAGCACCCAAATGTTGTAGTTTCGCTGCGCATAGCATTTGTTGGGGGTGTTATAGATTTGTATCAGAGCCATGAGTTATAGAGAACTAGGTCATTTTGAAAAATCCTAAACTATAACTTTTGGTGTCGTAAGAAATTGTCCAAGCACACAACTATCCTGCATGGCTCCGGTAAGATTTCTTTAGCATTGCTTTATATTTTAGATGTATCCCTCAAATTGACATGAATTCCCTAGTATTTAGTAAGTAAATACTTTGATATATATTGAGATATATTGTTTTGTACGTTGAGTACTTATCATCGTAATATGCAAATTCCTGTAAAGATTATCGTATATGTTGCATGTATTTGGCATAACGGGCTACATTGCATTACATGGAAACACCGCGTTGTAATCCTACGTGTATGTAGGAATGGTTGTATGTATAAGTATGTATATACTATGGTATTTAAAGGCATTGCACGCGAAGGAATGGTCCTTGAGTGATTATCGTACATGTTATAATGCGGTTTTGTTGAGAATTCGGCCTCACCGCAAATTATCAATCTTGATAATTAATTTGTTGTTCGGATAACCGAATATGAACCTCGTTTGATACTCTAGATACGTAAATAACGCTTCGTAACATATTGTATACTGACTAGATTGATCTCGATTGTCGATATCGCACCGTGATGTGTCATTTTGGACATTTTCTTTTGAAACTTAATTTACTTACGTATTACTTTATTTTCCTTTATTCCTTATGGGTTTGATATGTTAATTGGCGTAACTATAATATAGACGAAGTATAATCAATGATGCGTACATCGTAGCGACGAATCACATGTGTGTGTGTTATAAAACGTGGTTGAGGCGTGTTGCCATTTAATCGTTGTTTACTATTCTACTTGAATTTTAAATATGTGTTTTAAAATAGACTAGTGTTGTGATCAATCGCGATAACTTGGAATTTGGTTGGTTTTTGTGTTAATTTTGCGGAGTACAATTTCGAGACTCATCCGAGGCCGATAACAACACTTAGTTGACACACGTATTCTCTCTTCGTTTATTTCATTTTTGTTCTTGTTGTCTTATTATTTTAAATTTGATAGTATATATGACGAGGTCCGACATTTGTGTGAGTTAAGTAAGCACTAAACTTTGTTGATTGAATGGTTTAAACATAAAGTGTTTTACATATTTAATACTTGGCGGATGAAACTTTTGGATAAAAATGATTTATGATGTGTCTGGTAACAAGTAAAACTCTTATAGAGAGTAAATGGACAAAAGGGAAATTATTTTTCTTTTAAATTTTGGTTGGTAGATCATGATAAGTAATTATTATTACTCGTAAAATCCTTGTTTTTATATATTAATAATTTGATACTAGAAGCTAGTGATGGATTTGTTAAGAATTTATTTAATATAATTTGAAAAAGGAGTTTATAATAAAATTTACGATATGACTATTGAGTATATGTAACTTTGGATTTAGTATGAATTAATTTTCGGGTCAATGTAGCAAACTTTTGGCGTATCTTGTAATATAAAACATGAGTAGAAGAATTGGTCATGTATTTTGGAGATAAAAACTTTGTAAAATTTGTTTTATTTTAAACATAAGGTTATGTTATGTATGCATCGGTATAAACTAGAATACGTTACTTGTTATAGCGAATAAACTGGGATAAAAATTGGAATATACACCTTAAGTAAGAAATTATAATGCTTGAAATAAATTTTTAAACATTGATGGAACGTCATTGGAAATCATTTGTTTATTTAATTGTCGTTATAGAGAATCACTGTGCATAATTCGATGATGCTTGTTTAAAATCGTTTGAAAAATCTTTTGTTTTATTCCGCTGCGAGATGTGTTAATTTTAAAATCACTTCATAATGGGCTAATGATTAAAAGTTGAATTTTCTACATTTTAGAATTATTGAAATAAGCATTTCTTATTAATTATTATATTATTATATTTTTATTATTTTTGAGATTCAAGTCTCGACTAAAATCAGTAAGTTGTCCTAGATAATACTACGTGAAACCTCTTTATCATTTGAGTCGAATTGCGCGAATATGATTTAGCAAATCAGTTTTAAGGAAGACTTATGTACAATAAAAAGTCAAAGGTTGATTTTTAAGAGTTAATTGGACTAGATTGAGTTATTTTGGATATTTGTATATACGTGATAATATAAGTCGTAATAATAAAAACGTAAAACTTGGAAAATTCTTACTGTATACGTTTTTGTACTTAAGATATGAACATTAACGAGATTTTGACACAAGTATGGAGATTTTCAAACCTAATGATTTGTCAATTATGATAACCGAGTCACCGCATCTACTAATGTTAATAATTTCCGAGAGATTGAAATTTTTCTAGAAATGAAAACGTTGTAAAGATTGGAAAATGAAAGGTATAAATTCTTTAATGGTGTAACACAAATTAAAAATGTGTAAATGTTCGGTTTTACAATGTACAAGGTAACACTAATTATTATACGCAAGTGGATTATACAACACACGCCTACTTGTATATTATTTAATAAAGATGTATATATAATGTTTTGAGTCACGATGGTTCGATCGTACGACATCTCTTCTTCGACTTTGCGAGTCTATATCTGAGCTTGAGTAGTCATGTAATTGTTTATTTTAATATTGTCTATGGTATGAAACCGTTATTTATTTTTAAAATACTACTTCGCTATTACTTGAAAATATGGGTATGTCACCCGATGTATTTTTGTCCTGTTAATGGACGCCGTAACTTTTCTTCTTTCGGTTAATGGAACCTAAAATTCTGTATTTACTTGAATGATGCTATAAATCTTCATTAAATTGGTTATTTATTTATATTGAACAAAAGCGAGGAGGCGAAGCCGCTTTACCAAATTGTAGAGGTGAAAGAACTCGACCTTCCTGGTGAAATTGTTTCTATTCGACCAAGTGATTATTCTCCTCTCCCCGTTTACCCTTGGTGGAATGTGTGTGCAACTCGAGACGATGGGAATTATGATTGTTGTCCTATTTTTGACGTTTGTGTTGATATTTAATTTTTACTCCATGTATTCGTAGATCGCTGTTGTTATCCCAAGACTTTTGTCATATGTTTGAAGTATTATCATTTCTAATATAGTTAATTTTAGCTGGCAATTACATTGCTCGTTTACCTCGTTCGATCCCATTGATTTTTGATTTTATTACATGATGTGCTTGCAATGGTCTTTAATCTTGAACCACCTTACCGTTATTTTGTGAATAGTCTATTTTGAAAATATGTATGAGTGTGTTAAATGGTTCGTTCAATCAAATGCAAATAGTGTCGATTTATTTATTTAATGATTTATTTATTTTCCTTATAACCAGGCAAAGAAAAAATATGTTTCCAAAGTAGACGAAAAATGTTGGATGTGTTTCTTAAAACGACAGTGACAATATTTTCCCCTTTCAAATTCCATTTCAAATGATTTAATTATTTTAAATATTAAGGTCGAAAATTTTCGTAGTCATATTTGGTATGTAATTAATAATGTTTGTGTCGTCACTCGATCCTCAATTATGCACAGCTTAGCTAACTATGCATAATTCGAGAAGAGTCCTGTTTTGTTAATTGTCGTTGCTTGACCCTTAAGTATGCATGACCTAGCTAATTATGCATAGTTTAGGAAGGGCACTATCGTGTCAAACAAATTGGTCATCTTGAAACTTGTAGTATTTTGATAAACATTTGGATGAGAACATTTCTTTTTAAAATGGTGGATCATTTTTGCAAGTAGTCGTAATTTCTTTAATTCTTAAAGAAAATTTTTGTATTTTCTTGTGTTCTTTGAAATCTTTTCTTTTTGTTTGGCGTTGACTTAGTAAGTCACCGTGACCGAGTAATTTTGGAAATGTGTTGTGTGTAACGTGTGAAATTTATCAGAATCGTTAGGGTGTTGATGAAATACCAAAGGGACTCGTACCGACACTGAGAAATTATTTTTTTTAAACAAGAATAGAAGACTGCCAAAGTAGAGGAAATCAGAGTTCAAGTGACTCTGAGGGGAATGACGAAGACTTCTCCTACATCAAACGTATCGTACCTTATTTAATTTCTTTTCTCATTCTTTTGATAAGTTTAACGACACGCGATAAACTGTTGAAGTTTACCAACTGTGCATCGGTAGTTAGAAGAAAATTCCATTGCCGTCTTCGTTTATTTAAGTAAGGAATCCTCTTTGCTTGACTCAACCATCCTTGATTTTCGATGGTTAAACGATAGATAGCCATAGTTGATGTTTTTGTGGTGAACCCTTGTCTTTTATGTGTTTATGTTGTATGTGATCTGGTCAAGTGATCGTAAGTTGTGAGAACTTGAGACGACATTGTCCAATGAAGTCCGATCATGGAGAACACGTGCCATGTAATATATATGTATTTTTTTTTATACTGTGAACGATGATGCTTATTGAGATTTTGACCATGTTTGAGATTAAAGTGAGATGGTGTTCTTGTAATATCTTTTGGGTATGGATCCGTGTGTGAGCACCCTACGATGACATATGTATGTATTTTATTGTATTTTATTTTCTTTTTGGATATGCATCCATAGCTAGCAAGATTTTGAACCCTCTTAAGCTTGCAATTTTCTTTTTGACTGGACTCATCCGAGAATCATGTCAAATATTCTTATTTTATCATGGCTTGGCTAATTAGCAAGCATGAGTTAACTTGGTTGAACTCATTGACTTGGCACGGTTGGGCTATGTTGCAAACGTGTCGTAATGTGGTTGTATGTGTTTCATTATGGCTTTTGTGTTTGATTGGTTTGTGATGTTTTCGAGAGAGTTATGTATACGTCGAATGATTTTGTATCGATGAATTCGTTTTTGACGAACTAGGGTTGTATGTACGTAATATTGCGATAAGGTGATTTTGTACGACTAGTATTGATTACTTCGTCTTGTATATTATGAACGTTTTCGAGGGGGTTATGTGTGACCCGTGCGATTTTATTTTGTGAGTAATTGTTTTTATGAGATGATGGTCAAGTGAAAGGACAATTTGAACGTTGGAAGACATGCTCCGAGTGTGTGTGTTTGATTTTGGTAATAGTTGAGATCGACATGTGTCCTTGATAGAATTATTGTACAACAACATTTACCGTTCTAGTATGGAAGCTGCACCAGTGGAAGCACCTTGTGGATGAAAATGTAGATCGCCAGTTGGATAGAATGAAGTAGGAAAAAGTCAGTTGAATGGACTTGAAATGATTCGATAGGCTATGGAAGAGATGGTGTAGATTAAGAATCACTTGTTAACCGCGAGGAGCTATGAGAAGAGACGTGTTGATAACCGTAGGAAGAAATTGGGAAATTGAAGTGGAGACCATGGATCGAGATGTTAAGAGATTGAAGCAAGGTATAATACTCATCGTGAAGGTGTGATGGAATCCGAGACGTGAACCGAAGTCCACATCGGAATGTGAAGACCTCTCTAGGAAGTAGTACCCTCATCTTTCTAGTAGTACGAAATGCGAGTATAAGAATCGGAGAGCGCCAGGACGTCGCTCCTTTAAGGAGGGAAGGATGTAAGACCCGTGAATGTGCCGTATGATGCTAAGTTATTGTCTCAAGAGCTGTTCAGTATGAGCATCTCTTTTAAGCTGTGGCTCACTTGTGGATGTGATATCCCGAGCCCAACGTCATTTATTTAATCCTATTTTACGAATATTTTTGAAATTTTTAAGAAATTTCGTTTGCTATATATTTGACGGTTTAAGTTGAAACCAACGTTTACGGTCGTAATTTTAACATTTGACGATTTAAGAAGAACCGATGACGACTACGATACCGACGGATGCCCAAAACTTATCTTTTATTATCGATTGATCGATATTTGAGTTTTTCGAGATTTTATTTTTATTACGTGTTAAGTCGAGTCGGAACCATGTGTATATTCGTTTTGTGTGCGTTTAAACCATTTAAAAGCATTTTGAGGTAGGCGGGGCGACCCCCGACTCCCGTAAAATTTTAAAATCGATTACTAGTCGTAACCCCGCTCTTTAAATAAGTTGTTTGCCAAAAAGGCCAAAAGATAGCTAAAATTGCACCAAAGGTCCCTCCATTTTTACAAAAGGGAAGAAGGAAACACACACAACACAAAAACACTAAAAAAATTTCACCCTCTCTCCCTTTTTCTCCCATGGCCGTCGGCCATAACCACACCACCACCATAATTCATTTTTTTTCTTGTTTTGATCTAAACCAAGATTAGACCACATCTTCATTTCCATTTGTAAGTACTTCTAAACAATCAATTATAACATGCAATAAATTAATTTTTCAAGAATCAAAGATTTTTCAAAAACATGTTTTGGTGTAATTAAACTAGTGGGATGTTTAATAGGTTTATTGGTAATGATAATTAATCCATAAAACAAGATGGGTTTTATGTTATTGGTCTTCCACAGCCCCAAAAAGCCACGAAATGTGGGGGGTGTTTGGTGTGTTCAAGGTGTTTGATGAAATGTGTTGTGGGGTTGTGTTTAGAATGATGTTTCTACTGTTTTTGAATGGTTAGAACTAATTGCATGTATGATTTAGGATTGGGTTTTGATTAGGGTTTGATGTTCTTGGTAGTATAGGCTGTTTAGGGTGTTTGGGAATGATTATAAGTGGTAGAATAGGTCTAGGTAATGGTGGAATGGATTGAAAACAAGTAGAAAGGTGATTTTGAATGAGTCGTTTTCAAACAGATTGTTTAGGGCTATTTTTCGTGGGTTTAACTTTTTAAACAGGTCATAAACATAGGATGTAGTTGTATAGCTTTGTTTTAGCTTCGTTTTGGTATAAGGTAGAGCTTACGACTCCAAACGAGTCAAAAGTTATGATATTTTGAAAGTTCGTGTACCGGGAGATGAGAATCAACACAATCCGAATTTGTGTTTGGTTTTGGGTCAAATCCCGGGGACCATAGATAGAGTTTGGTAAATGATTGAAAGTTGTTTTTTGGTTTCAAACCTGCATTTGTGAGTCTATTTTTAGACTTAGGTGTTGGATTGGTCGATGGTGTATTTTAAATGGGTCAAACAAGTCCAACATGGTCAACGTGCAAAATCAGTCCTAAAAGTGTATGTTTAGAAATGTGATGTGTAACGAGTCATAGAAGTGAAAACTTTTCATGGGAATTAATATGGGTTTTATACAGGTCATGAGGTATTTTTGTGAATTTTCTTGAATTTTATACAAGTGCTTAAGTCGTAGAAAACAGCCCGTACTTTTGATAAGTACCGGCAAATTTATAAAATGGAAATCAACTTTAATTACGTGGATAAATGGTATAAGTCTAGTAACAACTACTTGTTTGGTTTTAGCGTTAGTTTTCATAAGCATTAAGTGTTTCGATTTGTGTGTGTTTAGTACAAATATGTACGTGGTGTGTTGATTTGGTTTTCGTACTTTGACTTCTAGGTCAAGTGTTTGATTTTCCCGGGCATCCACGTCGTCGGTGACATTTCTCGTTACGTCTTCACTAGAACCACTACTACTACGCAAGGTGAGTCTATAACCTCGCTCTTTACTTATTTCAAATGTTTTTACCCGCGAGGGGGATACATGCTATTTAAATGAAAATGAACATAAGTCATGAATGATTGTTGGACACGAATGTTGCCTTGAAATTGTGTTGAGTACCTAGTTGCAAAAGGCCCTAATTTCATGAACTATTAACTATTGTCTTGCCCTTGCGAAGGGGGAAATAGCCGCTTATACAAAGTGATAGTACTATGGGGTTGACTACCCTATCCGAGACGAGGGCTAGTACGTTGATACCCCCTACGGACGGATAATTTGTGATAAAAGATAAGGTATAATTGCAACTAATGCCTTTAGTAGGGGCACTGGTTTCATCTGAATCACGCCGGTAATTATTACGCGGGTGATTGAGTTAACGGATTAGTGTCATGAGCTTAAACACAATTGTCATATCCTTGAATAATAGATTGTTTGCGCGAGAATGCTATTGAATGATCATGATTGGTTTTTAGTACTTATGTTTAACTTATGATTTGATAAACCTATAGATTTGCTCAATCTTTGTGTTGACGGTTTTAAGCATGTGTTTCAGGTAACCAAGGTTGATAGCAGCGGAGCATGCGAGGATGGAAGTTGTTGTGGCTTGGCGGTCTACTTGTTTTTCAACCCTTATTTAACTTAAAACTCTTTTATTATTCTGTCATGTGAGCAAAAATGTACTTTTGGGTTGAGATTCAATGGGGACCTAACGCAAACTCTGTTTAGTATTATCTTGGGATAAGGAAAATTGTAGACTTGTATGATTTTAATAATGTTTAAATTTATGTTTAAACTTTTACGTCTCTTTGAGTTGTTTAATATAGCTTATGTGTGATGATAATTACGTAGCACCCAAATGTTGTAGTTCCGCTGCGCATAGCATTTGTTGGGGGTGTTATACGTACACAAGACGATAAGGTGTACAACCGATCGGGGTCTTGTAAGCAGTACGGAAAGCCCACAGAGCATCATCTAACTTATCGGCCCACGCGGCACGATGCTCTCCCACAGTACGCTCCAAAATTCTCTTTAGTCCGCGGTTGGAAATCTCGGCTTGACCGTTGGTTTGGGGATGATAAGCGGTGGAAAGACGGTGATTAACGCCGTACTTAGCCATGACTCTTGCAAATTGATCATTGCAAAAATTAGTCCCGCTGTCACTAATAATAGCACGAGGGACGCCGAATCGAGAAAAGAGCTGCTTCAAAAAGTTCACAACCACCCTCGCATCGTTTGTAGGGAGAGCCTTAGCTTCAACCCATTTAGAAACGTAGTCAACAGTGACGAGGATGTACTTGTTCCCTTTAGATGATGGAAATGGCCCCATAAAGTCGATGCCCCATACATCAAAGATTTCACATTCTTGTATGAAATTTTGAGGCATCTCATCTTTATGTGTGATCTTGCCTTGTCTTTGGCAAGCATCAAAATGTTTAACCATATCGTGAGCGTCACGATAGATGGTGGGCCAATAGAATCCAGAGTCGAATACTTTCTTCGCGGTGTAATTAGGACCAAAGTGACCACCGGTGGGTCCTTTATGGCAAGCGTCAAGGATTTGTACCGCTGCCGGCCCATCAACACATCGACGGATAATTAGATCCGCACATTGTTTGAAAAGGTAAGGGTCGTCCCAGAAATAATGTTCAATATCCTTAAAGAACTTTTTCTTTTGTTGGGACATGAGCCCTTCCTTGAGAATCCCACCCGCTAAGTAGTTTGCAATGTCCACACACCACCGGATGTCATCGAGATTAGAATTGATAGACATTAAGGCCTCAAGGGGAAAAGCGTCATTGATCTCTTTGTTCGGATGATCCCCTTGATAAGGATCCTCAAGTCTACTGAGATGATCCGCGGATAGGTTTTCGGCTCCCTCTTTGTCACGAATTTCAATGTTGAATTCTTGAAGGATCAAAACCCAACGAAGAAGTCTTGGCTTAGAATCTTGCTTAGTCATCAAGTACTTCAACGCGGAATGATCGGTATACACGATGGTGGTAGAAAGGACAAGATAGGGGCGAAATTTTTCAAAAGCATACACTACATCTAAAAGCTCTTTTTCGGTAGTGGTATAATGCAATTGAGCCCCCGTCATTGTCTTGCTAGCATAATGGATTGGTTGGAAGTGTTTGTTCACTCTTTGGCCCAAAACCGCTCCAATAGCAAAGTCGCTAGAATCACACATCAACTCAAAAGGTAGCTCCCAATTAGGGGTAACCAAGACCGGTGCCTTAGTTAGCTTATCCTTGAGAAGATTGAAGGATTCAAGACACTCTTTGGAAAAGATGAAAGGAGTATCTTTTTCCAAGAGGTGGGTCATCGGGCGAGCGATTTTAGAAAAATCTTGGATGAGTCGACGATAGAAGCCCGCATGACCGAGGAAACTTCTCACACCCTTCACGGTTGCAGGTGGAGGCAATTTAGATATAACATCGACTTTAACACGGTCCACTTCAAGACCGGCTTTGGAGATTTTGTGTCCTAGCACGATGCCCTCTTTTACCATGAAATGGCATTTTTCGTAATTTAGGACAAGGCGAGTGTCTTCACATCGCTTAAGCATACGTTCTAAATTGGCAAGGCAAGCGGAGAAAGAATCGCCATAAACCGAGAAATCATCCGTGAAGACTTCCATAGTTTCTTCAACCATGTCATGGAAGATAGCCATCATACACCTTTGGAATGTCCCAGGAGCATTGCATAAACCGAAAGGCATGCGTTTGTAAGCAAATGTTCCGTAGGGACAAGTGAATGTGGTTTTCTCTTGGTCTTTTGGATCGATGGGAATTTGGAAATACCTGGAGAAACCGTCTAAGAAGAAGTAATAGTCATTACCTGCTAGACGTTCAAGCATTTGGTCCATGAAAGGAAGGGGAAAATGATCCTTTCTCGTAGCATCATTGAGTTTGCGGTAGTCTATACAAACTCTCCACCCTGTAAAGAGACGAGTAGGAATAAACTCGTTGTTTTCATTGGGAACAACGGTGATTCCGCCTTTCTTAGGCACACAATGGACGGGACTAACCCACGGTGAATCCGAGATAGGATAGATCATTCCCGCATCAAGAAGTTTGATAACCTCTTTTTTGATTACGTCATGGATCTTAGGATTCACCCTTCTTTGGCTTTGAATAGTGGGTTTGAAGTCGTCCTCCATGAGAATTTTGTGTGTGCAGAAGTGAGGATCAATTCCACGAATATCGGAGATCTTCCACGCAATCGCTTTCTTGTGATTCTTCAGCACGGCGATAAGTCGGGATTTTTCTTCATCTTTCAGGTCCTTTGCGATGATGACCGGTAACGTCTTGTTGTCTTCAAGGAAAACGTACTCGAGATGAGACCGAAGATCCTTAAGCTCTAAATCCGGAGGATTTTCGATGGACGGCGTAGGCAACTTCGGATCATAGGTAGAGATATCCTTAGGCGTTGGAAGAGAAGTTGGGTCCTCATTGAGAAGTTTCTCAATGGTACGAATGTCTTCATCCCAATCGGTGGGAGAACCATCATACTTAAGATCGAGAGGACCCAAGCTAGCTTCAAAATCATCCAAATTACTTTCTCCAAAAGGAGTCAATGACGGAGCAATTGAGGCAACGGTCTCAACATTGAGTAGAGAAGAAGAACCACTTTTACAAGCATCTTTGAAATGTTCTTCACAAGCCTCATCAAGAACATCAATGAAATTAACACTCTCGTTTTCCGAAGGCTGCTTAGAAAGTTTACCCATGTTGAAGACGATTTTATCGTCACCAACTCTCATGATTAATTCGCCAGCGGCTACATCAATGATAGTGCGACCGGTCCTCAAGAATGGACGTCCAACGATTAATGGAACACGAGGATCCATCTCGTATTCAACGACAACAAAATCCGCCGGGAAGGTGAATTTGTCGACACCAACGAAGACGTCTTCGGCTATCCCTACTGGATAAGCAACCGTACGGTTAGCTAATTCCAAAGTCATTCGTGTGGAGACTAGCTCGGGGAGAGATAATTTCTTCCAAACACTTAATGGCATTAAGTTAATACTGGCACCTAGATCGGCTAGGGCCATGCAATTCTCTACTCCCGGGAAGTTGCAAGGAATCAAGAAACGACCCGGATCACCAAGTTTGGTGGGCAATTTCCTTAAGAGCACTGCAGAGCAGTTCTCATTAAGTTGGGTCTGAGAAATATCGAGAAGTTTCTCCTTATCACTAAGAAGATCTTTAAACATTTTAGCGTATTTGGGCATGTGAGCGAGAGCCTCAGCAAAGGAGATATTGAAATTCAGTTGTTTGAACATTTTAAGGAAGTTCGAAACCTGGATATCATCCTTGTTCTTCAATTTCTCTTTCCTCAACCTCGAAGGATAAGGTATATTGGGTTGAGATGAAGGCTTTGGGATAGAATTCTCACTCACATCCTTGGGTGGAGGAGGGGTAGAAGTAGAAGGTGGTGGAATAGGAGATGTAGAAGTTGGAGGAATAGAAGATGGAGGATTCGGAGATGGAGACTCGTTTTCCTTTGTCACAATCACCGGTGTAGGTGTAGGAAGCTCGGGTTCCTTTAAACCTTTTCCACTGCGAGTGGTGATTGCTTTCATCTCCCCTTTTGGATTAGCAACGGTGTTACTCAGAAGAGAACCCGATCCAGAGGTTTGATTACTAGGGAAGAAACTAGCCATCATATTCCTCAAGTCATTCGTTTGACTTGCCAAAGTGTTTTGCATATCAGCTCGAAGATCGTTTCCTTGCTTAACCATATCTGCTTTCATGTTGGCCATTTCCCTCTGAAGGTTTTGCACAATTACATCATTAGTCCTCATGTAGGTTTCAACATCTTGGTGTAAGGCGGTTTGTTGGTTGAGAGGAGGAGCATGGTAGGCGGGTGGTTGATAAGCAGGTTGTTGGTAAACTTGGTTGTTTCTTTGAGGTGGATATGGGTTTCTTTGGTTTTGATTTTGATTTGGAGTTGGAGCAGGTGGTTGGTTTTGATTGTTGCGATTGAGGTTGTTTGGTTTTTGTGGGGGAAAACCTAGAGGTGAAAGAAAGTTGTTTGAGCGATAGCTGGGCAAGTTGGGGTCACCTTGAGGACGTGCTTGATAGCCTCCTGTAGCATAGGTACCGTTGGCGGCATACACATTTTCCGGATTGTCGTGAGTCAAAGGACAATCGGTGTATGAGTGAGATCCCCCGCATATATCACAAGAATGGCTCAAAACATTATCTTGGGCATTGAATTGTTTGGCATTGTTGGCATTTTGTAAAACAAGCGATTCCACAAGCGAAGTAAGCTTATCAATTCTTTTGTCGGCATCACTAGTACTAGCACTTGCTACATTAGTTCTAACACTCTTGGTTTGTACTCTAGATTTGTTCTCAATAATATCCCAAGCAGCATTAGAAGACTTAACCAAAATATTACCCCCCGAAGCACTGTCAAGTGAATCTTGGTCATTCATGCTTAAACTATTGTAAAAAGTATTGATTTGATGTACTTTTGTTAAACCATGTTGTGGACACTTTCTTAAAAGTTCCTTAAAACGGTCCCAAGATTCACTAAAAGACTCACCGTACTTTTGTTCAAAGGTAATAATTTCATTCCGCAAAGCGGTAGTACGTGAGGGTGGGAAAAAATAGTTGATAAACTTAGTCTCTAAATCCGTCCACGTAAGAATACTTTGTGGCGGTTCCTTATCAAGCCAATTACGGGCTTGTCCCTCTAAGGAGAAAGGAAAAAGTTGCAAGCGAATAACTTCTTGTGATACCCCATTGTACTTAACCGTATTGGTAAGCTGAAGAAACCTTTTAATGTGGTCATGAGGATCATCAAGTGAGCGGCCCAAGAAGGGTTGAGCAGAGACCATTTGTATAAAGCCAGATTTGAGTTCAAAGTTGTTGGCTCCAATCTCACGGATAACAATTGCATCGGTGTTGCCTTCTATGTGCGATTGCAAAAGCTCGATCATTGGTTGATTGTCCATGGTGACAATTGGTTGAGTAATGACTTCGGCTTGAGCTACTCTCTTCTTACGAGCACGAGTACGCATGCACACCTACAAAAATATTAGAAAAATAGAAAGGAAATATTTTTGGTTTTTATGGTTTTTTAATTTTTTTTTTGTATTTTTGAAGATTTTATATTTTTAGGAGTTTTGAAATTTTTAAAGCAAGGAAAATAACGTTCAAAGATGAACGGATCCTAAAATCCAATGCGTCTCTCACTAAAAACCTTTAATCTTAACAAAAAGAGCCGGCAGCGGCGCCATTTAATACTAGATTTTGCAACCGAGTATAAAATCTTATCGTCCGAATCTCTTCGAATTGACTATTGGTTCAAAGTGCGACTCAATTGTTCTTGGTGGAAATGAAAATGGTTTGGTTGCTTATCTATTTTAAACTAATAACAAGTAATTTAAATGTCGTTGAGTAAAGTAAGAACTTTAAAGATTAAATTAAATTGACGAGTTAAAAATAGATGCATGAAAACTTAAAGGCAATTTTAGACAAATTCTTAAACACTAAATAAAGCTAACACTTAGAAACTTTGTAAAAACAAGAGACTAAAACTATCGGAATATGCTAAAAGTGAGTCTGATCGGAATGTTGGGAGAATGGATCCAATCGGAATGTTGGAGATTGACCAAATCGGAATATCCTTAATACCCTCGTCGGAATGATGACTGCAATCGGAATAACCAAAAATTCCCAATCGGAATAACATAAAAACTAAGCAATCGGAATGTTGAAAATGGTCCTCAATCGGAATATGTGATAAACAACTCTAATCGGAATGAGCCCAAAAAAGGTCCAGATCGGAATGATCCACAAGGCCACCGTCGGAATACTTACTACCTAATCCGATCAACTTGATCGGAATAATAGCTGCAATCGGAATACCCTTAAAACCCTTTTCCGATTTGCCAATCGGAATAAGGGGGATGATGCTTGGTCGGAATAAGCTGCGATCGGAAAGGGGTTTAGACCCTTTCTGATTTATATGGGATCCGAAATAAGCTAGGTAATAAGCTATGATGGATAAGCTAATACCCAAAACTACCACGAATCAAAGGTGATATATACTAAATAAGCACAATCAACAACTTATCTAAACATAAAATAAGCAAACCTTTTAATCAAATCATAAAAAGATGAACTTTTTAAGAAAACTTTTAAAAAGTAAATAAGCTAATCATGTAAATAAGCCAATAAGCACAAGAATCTTAAAGCTTAATCAATTGAAAGCTTATGTAGGAACAAGAAGATTAACTTTTTAAGCACAAAACCATTAAGATCAACACGGATTTAATGTGATTCGCACCAAAATCAATCTAAAAATCAAAGAAAGGTAGAATGAGATTAAGGATTAAAAGCTTAACTAGAACTTGATTAATGAAATAAGCAATACACAAATGTTTAATCTTGAAAGATTAAAAGAAAAGATGAAACTTAGTGAGAGAAAGTTTTGAACTTTCTCTCTCTAAAACTAGAAAGAAAAGAAAAAAATGAAAACTTAAAACTAAAAGCTAACTCCCCTCCTAATGTGTATTAGGAGGGTATTTATAGGGAAAATAGGAGGAGTGCATGTGTTGCTTATTCTTTCTTTCTTTCTTCTCGTCTTTCTCGACTCGACTTAATTCTTTGTCTTTTCTCGATGTCGTCTCGGGATTTGAACTTGTCTTGATAATTTTCTTCTTTAATTTAGACTTGAGTTCTTCGACTTCATTAAACTTCTGTCTTTAGACTTTTTCTTCGATAAATATTCAGAATAGGCCTTGGACTTCAGTTCTTTTTGCACTCTTGATCTTTTGACTTCGTCTTTTCCCGTTTTCTTCGATAAAATCCCGTGAAAGCCCGTGTTTTCTCCCTTTTTCATCTTTTGGTCCTAAAACACAATAAAAACACAAACCACGCATAATTCCGACTTTTTCGACATAAAATACACGTTTTGGTCTTGTTATTATTGGAAATAAGTGGTAAAAGGATAAGTGTTTTCACACTTATTACTCAACCTCCCGGCTTCATTGATTTTGAGAAACCGGATCATGTTTACAAGCTTAAGAAAGCACTTTATGGACTTAAACAAGCACCCAAAGCTTGGTATGATAGACTTAAAGCGTTTCTTGTTAAACATGAGTATACCATGGGGATGGTAGACAACACGCTCTTTATAAAGAAGAAAGGTTCTCACCACATAATCGTACAAATATATGTTGATGACATTATATTTGGATCACCTTGTCAAGAATTGTGTGATGACTTTGCCAAAATCATGCATGATGAGTTTGAAATGAGTATGATGGGAGAACTTAACTTCTTTTTAGGACTCCAAATTAAACAAATGGATGATGATATTTTCTTTAGTCAATCTAAGTATGCTAAAGAAATGCTAAAGAAATTTGGATTAGAAGAATCTAGACCAATGAAGACCCCAATGGCCTCGGATACTAAACTCACCGTAGATGATGATTGTGAGTCGGTAGACAAAACCAAATATAGATGTATGATTGGTAGTTTGTTGTACCTTACAGCAAGTCGACCGGATATCATGTTTAGTGTTTGCCTTTGTGCTCGCTTCCAAGAGGCTCCCAAAACCTCTCACCTTGAAGCGGTTAAGCGTATCTTCCGATACATTAAAGGCACTATACATTTAGGATTATGGTATCCTAAAGGGACCGGCGTAGAAACCATTGTCTACGCGGACTCGGATCATGCGGGAGACTATGTGGACCGGAAAAGCACTAGTGGAGTTTGTACCTTCATGGGTTGTTGTTTAACTTCTTGGTTCTCCAAGAAACAAACCGCTCTTGCAAAATCCACCACGGAAGCCGAGTATGTGAGTGCCAGAAAAGCATGCCAACAAGCTCTATGGATGAAGCAAGCGCTTGTTGATTACGGGATTTCTCTTGATGATGTTCCCATCATGTGCGATAATAAAGGCGCTATAGACCTTAGCAAGAATCCCATGCAACATTCGCGAACCAAACACATAGAAACTCGACACCATTTCCTTAGGGATAATGTTCAAAAGGGGAACATTTCAATTGAGAAGGTACCCTCCGAGGACAACTTAGCCGACATCTTCACTAAGCCACTTAAGAGGGAACTTTTTAATTACTTGCGTCTAGGTCTAGGATTAATGGAACATCTTCCTTAATTACCTTCTTCTCTTTGTGTGTCTCATTTTACCACTTTGAGTCATTGAGTCTTCCAAAATCTTTTTGATAAACCCTCTCTTTCGAAAATGGTTGAGAAATGCTCTTGACATTGTTAATTCAATCTAAAAACGGTTTTTCATAGATTCTCGCTATTAATCTAGAGCTTACATAATTCATATGTATGATTCTCTCAAACATAGAAAGAACAAGATAGAATCATGGAGGATCATTGTGTCATGACTTAAGGTCTTGTCTTACACACCTCCTACATCGATCTTTTAATCCATGTACTTTGGTCAAATCTTTATTTGGTAAGTTTGTATATATTTTCTTTGTCTATCTTTGCTTTTTAAGCATATCCCTATGATAAGTTAGACTAGAAAAATAAGATTTGCTGAATTGAAAAATCTTCCACCAAACACCAAACACAACCCCTGTAGGCGGTTCCATAAGTGAACCGCGGTTCCTTAGTGATAAGGAACCGCCGGGCATGATAAGGAACCGCATACAGTGCCTTTCTTTTCGGGTTTTTCTCTGAAACTCCAGATTTTCTCCAACATTTTTTGAGAATCTTTGTTTCAAACCCTTTGACCACCCCAAAATACCTTAAACCTTCCCTATTTAAACCTTAAGCATTTTGCCATACTTCACATCCCAAAATGTCTTATTCTCCCAATGAAAGCCTTGAATCTTCTCCATTTTCTCCAATTGCTTTCAACCTAAATTTACCCAAGAACACTCTTAATCACATCTCTCATAACCAAGAATGTTGATTGTGGAACTTCTTTACTTTCACCACCACCCTTTAGTGTTCTTCCTCCTTCTCATGATAATGTCATGCACCATGGAACATATTGTCATTGTTGTCAATATCAACATCTTGCTATGGCACACATCTATGAGGAGTTGAGCTACATCAAGAGTCTCTTAATCAAGCCTCCTCTTCACTATGAATATGAGACCTCCAACAAGACACCACCACCACCCTTCGCCATTACCTTGTCTTTCATATAAACATTGGTTGCTTATCCACAAGACACCAAATTCAAGCAAATCTTAGAATTCTAGAATAACTAGGATTAGATTTATGCTTTTGGCTTGTTTCTTTTTCCATACTTCTTTGTATGATGTCCTTTTAGTAACATATCTTAGATCTTTGTCTTTGTGTTTTCTTCTCTTTTATTTTTTTGTGACCTATTGCTATATATTGTTGGTTGTTTCTTTTGTTCAACTAACCCTTCTATGTAGCTTGTCACCATATCTCGATTCCTCGGTGCCCCAAGCTAGGGGGAGTAAGCACCAAGGGGGAGTCTTTGCTAAGTCCCTTTCTTCAACACCGAGTTGTGCAACCTTTTTGCTTCGACAAAGGGGGAGAAATGAATAAACTCGTCTTCGAAAATCTTGTTTTTTGTGTGATTGATTTTATGTATTGTCGGAATCAAAAAGGGGGAGATTGTTAATGCAATAATGCCTAAAAACGTTACTTGCATTTTTCGGTCTCGCTTTGTTTTGATTACGACAATATGTAAAAACAAGCATTTACGAAAACAACGAAAAACGAATTCTTGAGTTCAAGTATTTTTTCATTTTGCCCATTTTCACTTAAGGTATAAATAAGCAAGTACTAACCTTAATCAAGTGATCAAGTGATTTAAACTTTCTTAAAACTCACTTTTTATTAAGTGTGACAAGTTTTTATTAACTTTCTTTTTAAGAAAATGTTTTATTAAATTAATTATTTGAAATTTGAAAATGGCATATTCTTATTTGGTTAAGAATGTCCTTTCAGGATATTTTTTATATCCAGATAAGACCTCCACCACTAAAGGACAAAAAATGGAGCAGAGTCTAAGCAGCGGTTCTCTAGTGCCTAGGCGGTTCCTTATCGATAAGGAACCGCCGGCTGAGCTAAGGAACCGCGGCCAGATATATCCGTTGGGCCTTTGTCCTATAAATAGTGGACCATTCTCAGCTTTTCAAATCACCTCTTTTGCACATCTATTTCCAGATTCAAACCCTCTTCTTTAATCACTCAAAGCTTTGATCATTTGTTTGATTACTAATTGTTTAAGAAGTGAATCTTATTCTTCCATCCCTTCCTCTCCAAGTTCAAAGAGAAGAACACTATCCTCGTGAAGTGTTGAGTCCAACACCAAAGATCCATTGAAGATCTACTTTTACACATTTGTGGTTGTGTCTTAGTTGAGAAGATCCAAGTAGTTGTGTCTATTTGGAAGTTGTGTATGTACTAAGTATAGTTGTGTAGATTGGTCCTAGCTACGATTAGGGCTCGACTTTTAGCTTAGAGTCGGAAATTGGTTAAGCGACGTGTACGGTTTTCTCCACCATAAGGAGCTTGTTGTGTAGTGAACTCTCGAGTAAGGAGTACTCGAGGAGTGGAGTAGGAACGAGGAGTGAGCTTCGTTGCCGAACCACTATAAATCCTTGGTGTTCGGTTTGATCTTTCTTTACCCTTAACTCTTTACATTCTTTATTCTTTGTGCATATATATTTGTTAGTATTAGCTTAGTTACACTATCATTGTTCATATTGTGCCTAAGAAGAATTCACACATTTCCTCAAGTCTAAGTTTTTGAAAAAGGATTTTTGAAAACCACCTTTTAACAAGTAAATTATAAGAAACTATTCAACCCCCCCCCCCTTTCTAGTTTCTACACATATGACCGGAGATCTCTCTCAGCTGAGAAATTTAGTGAACAAGTTTCTTGGTACGGTTCGATTTGGAAGTGATCATTTTGCAAAGATTATGGGTTACGATGAATATCATATTAGGAATGTTATAATTTCAAGAGTGTATTATGTAGAAGGACTCGGTCACAACTTATTTTCTGTAGGATAATTTTGTGATGCAAACCTAGAAGTTGCTTTTCGAGAGCATATCTGCTTCATCCGTAATTTGGAAGGGGTTGATTTATTGAAAGGTACTCCAGGGAATAATTTGTACACTTTGTCTTTACAAGATATGATGGCCGCTTCTCCCGTATGTCTTCTCTCCAAAGCATCAAAGACTTAGTCATGTTTTAACCATCGACGGTTATCTCATCTTACCTTTGACACTATTAACCATTTGGCGAAAACCGAACTTGTTCGTGGTCTTCATAAACTTACATTTCACAAGGACCATTTGTGTTCCGCGTGTACAATGGGGAAAAGCACTAACAAATCATACAAACCCAAGACTGAAGACACCAACCAAGAGAAACTTTATGTGTTTCATATGGATCTTTGTGGGCCAATGCGTGTTGAAAGTCTTAGTGGTAAAAAGTACATCCTTGTCATTGTCAATGATTACTCTCGGTTTACATGGGTGAAATTTCGTACAACAAAAAATGAGGCACCTAAATTCATCATCGGATTTCTCAAGATGATTCAAGTGCGTCTCAACACTACTATCTGACGCATTCATTCAGATAATGGAACCAAATTTGTGAATAAGATATTATGAAGAAGTTGTCATATCTCATGAAACATCCGTTGCTCGCACTCCACAACAAAACAATATGGTTGAAAGGCGAAATCGCACACTTATGGAAGCTACTCGAACGATGTTAATTTACGCAAAGGCTCTATTGTTTTTATGGGCAGAAGTAGTATCTACAACAGTTTTCACCCAAAACCGATCACTAATTCGAAAACGCCATGGTAAAACACCTTATGAGCTTCTACAAGGAAAAGTACCAGATTTATCATATCTTCATGTGTTTGGTTCTCTTTGCTATCCAGATAATGATGGTGATAATTTGGGAAAACTTCAACCAAAAGCTGATATTGGTATTTTCATTGGTTATGCACCCGCAAAGAAAGCATACCGAGTCTACAATCATAATTCTCACAAGATCCTCGAAACTATGAATGTTGATTTTGATGAGCTAACGACAATGGAATTTGAGCAAAGCAGCTCTAAACCCGCACTTCATGAAACGGGACCCAGTAACATTAGCTCTGGTCTTGTCCCAAACAGCCCTACTTTATCATCATTTATACCACCTTCTAGGAATGAATGGGATACGTTGTTTCAACCATTCTTTGATGAATTCTTTACTCCTCCAAGTATTGTTGCTTCAAAACATGTGGTAATAGCTCCGGTTACCGAAGTTGTAGCTCCAGTAAATGAAGTACAATCAAATACTTCTACAACTACAATTGGTCAAGAGGAACCTTCATCGAGTAATTCTCAACCAACACCCGAATCAACTACCCATGTCATGCCTATTGATGATGAAGAGGATGATGATGATCACGACTTGTAATTCGATCAAATGCTTCCATTCTTTGGTGTACCAATTCCCGACTCTAATTAAGCCGGTTCTTCTACCTCAGAGGAAGCTCCTACTACGATCTACTCTAATCCACAGATTCGTGAACATGACAGCAAGTGGACAAAGGATCATCCTATAGATTCGATTATTGGTGACCCTAATCGTCCAATATCCACACGAAGTCAGTTACAAGAAAGTGTAATGTTTTTTCATTTTGATTCTTTTCTCAGTGAAGTTGAACCTAAGACGTGGCAACAAACATTTACCCAATCTTGTTGGATAGAAGCAATGTAATAAGAACTTAATGAATTTGTACGTCTTAATGTATGGGAACTTATCCCATGCCCGGATCAAGTGAAGTTACTCACTTTGAAATGGGTTTATAAGGTGAAACTCGATGAGTTAGGTGGAATATTGAAGAACAAAGCTTGAATAGTAGCTCGTGGATACAAGCAATTATTGGGTATCGACTTTATGGAATCATTTGCGCTTGTTTCCCGTTTGGAATCTATCAGACTATCCTCGCTTATGCAGCCCACATGAATATGATCATCTATCAGATGGATGTGAAGACGGCATTTCTCGATGGTGAAATCAAGGAAGAGGTCTATGTTCAACAGCAGGATGGTTTTGTGAACTCTAAATATCCTAATCACATGTACAAGCTTAAGAAGTCTCTCTACCGGTTGAAGCAACCTCCATGCGCTTGGTATGACCTATTCTCACAATTCCTCATTACACAAGGCTTCGCTAATGGTAAGGTGGATCCCACAATGTTCATTTAGAAACGAGGTAAAGATATGATTATGGTACAAATATATGTTGATGATATTATATTTGCTTCCTCGACCCAAACCTTATCGGATGAGTTTGGGACACTCATGTCTTCCAAGTTTAAGATGTCAATGATGGGCAAGGGTTCATTTTTCTTAGGACTTCAGATATCTTAGGGTCCCAGAGGCATCTTTATCAATCAATCCAAGTATGCCCTTGAATTTCTTAAGAAATATAAGATGGAATCTTACGGTCCCGTGGATACTCCAATGGTGGAACGAACTAAGCTAGATGCAGATCCACATGGGATTGCCTTTGATCCGACACTTTATCGTGGAATGATTGGTACCCTTCTGTATATCACAGCTAGTCGACCTGATCTTCAATTTGCTATATGTATGTGTGCTCGGTATCAAAATAGGCCAACTAAGTTACACCTAGCTACTGTTAAACGGATCTTTTGGTATCTTAAAGGAACCATTAATCGGGGACTTTGGTATTCGAAGGACTCTTCGATTGAACTAATGGCATATGCAGATGCGGATCACGCGGGTTGTCAAGATACAAGGCGTAGCACAAATGGAACTTTGCAACTACTAGGAGATCGACTAATCAGTTAGGCATCTAAAAGGCAGAAAAGCGTTGCAATTTCAAGTACGGAAGCATAATACATAGCTATGTCTGGTTGCTGTGCTCTAATTCTTTGGATGAGATCGCAATTAATCGATTATGGTCTAGGTTTGAACAAAATTCTGATGTACTGCGACAACAAAAGTGCAATTGCCTTATGCTGCAACAACGTTTAATTCTCCCGGTCGAAGCATATTGACATTCGCTACCACTTCATCAAGGAGCAAGTGGAAAATGGAGTGATCGAGCTTTACTTTGTCCGATCTGCGTATCAATTGGCGGATACTTTCACGAAGGCTTTAGATCGCGCTTGAATGGAATTTTTGGCCGACAAGCTAGGTTTGAGAACATTCTCGCCTGAGACTCTAAAGAAATTGGCAGATGAAGCGAAAGAATAGTGGTCGTAAACTATTCTCCGTATCCTTGGTAATCATCTGTATATATTGTTTATATTTTTATCCTCAAAAGCAAAATACAAAAATATAAAACCATATAAAAACCATAAAAATTGAAAAATTCATAAAAATCCAAAAATATTTTTACTTTATTTTTCGAAGGCATTTTTTTGGGACGATAATATTTACGGCCTTAGAAATGTTTATTAATATTGATACGACACCATAAATAGAGTTCGTACCAAAGTTGTAAATATTTCATAAAACATGCCTATATGGCTTGTAGTTATTTCTCACTGCAACCCGCTTTTCATATTAAAGTCAAGTATTTCTTATAAAAGCTTTGGCTCAAAAACGTGAATTAATTTTCTCGGACATGGTCTAATTTATAACCATGTAAGGGATTGTGTTTACTTTATAACACAATCTAACACGGATATATGTACGCTTCAGTGCATTTACTTTTTAAAACGAGAGAAATCTTATTTTTATGAAGTTATCATCTCTATAACCATAGCAATCTACAATTGGTATATATATACTCGACGATGCGACTAATCAAACGACGACTACAGTTCTTTCAATAGAACACGGGTAAAAAATTGAGGGAGATCAACTGTCATGCATTCAGAATCTTCGATGCCGAACGTGCCAAGTTCAAAAATTGGTGTCGAGACAAAAATACGAATCGTACATGTGGTGCTAAGAGATGACTTCAGACGTGACGAGGCGACCAACATTTTCTGACAAGAACCATGTGATCTTATCATATGATGTTCTCATCAATCAGGTCCAACCTTGTCAATTTACTCTTATATGGTGAATATGTGATTACTTTAAAAATCGGTATCATATCTCACACATTGGTATCATGAAGATAAAACGGACATGCATTTTTCTTCCCAAGAACTTCGTTAAAACTTCATTAAATCAATTAATATCAACAATATCGGTTGGGTTAATATTTTTAATATGGGGGAGAAAATGTGATTTAATATGGGAAATGATTAGTCAGAAATGGTTTGACTTAACGTGACATATGTTAAGGGGGAGCAAAACAGATTTTCACTTCAAAAATGGATTTTCATGGTGACATATACTTACCCTAAACCCATTTATTTCACGACGATGAAGATTGCAGTGACATAAGGATGGTAAGATAGGTTAAGTCTAATGATTCTTCCAAAACCAGAGGAATCTTCGCAAGGACATTCCATAGCTAGAAATAGTAGTCCTTAGGAAAGATGGGGAATGATTATGAACGTAGCTGAATGCCGACCAAGTACTTAAGTTAGCACTGGAACAATCACAACAAGGTGCTAGTTATGTCGTATTGGTAAGCATTGAAGGGGTTGAAGATTGAAAAAGAATTGTAAAGATAAAGGGTCTAAAGAAAGAAGCACTCCTTACAACTTAGGCAGAAACCGGGTCAACACATATGCTATTGAGATCATTTTTAATGATGTTTGATATTGAAGATAGACATCATGGACCCAGTGATGCAATGCACAACCCATCCCAGCTAACTCAGATATCTCTCTAAAGGTAATTGTTTTAATCACACGGAGACAACGCATTATCTATCATTTATTCCCTTCGAGTAAATTGGTATTGAAATGGTGGCACTCCTCTCCAGCCTCCGATAACTAAAATCTAAAATGAACGATCGAGTCTAGAGCCATTTGAGATCATCAAACATCTCATTAGAACACACTTCCATATTTCCTTGCTTCTTCACACACTGTGAAAAGTAAGAAAGATATTAGGAATCCTACGCAAAATCTTCATGATATTGCCTGAACATCCGAGTAATACGCAAGTATTTATAATGAATATGGAAATCCTTCTTGAGTGAACATTAAAAATCTTATGGTAGGTGACTTGTGCAATTCTTTATGAATTGAACTTGTGATAACTGTAAAGAAACAGAGGTTTAATTCTTAAATGAATTTAAACACTTTCCAGGCCTCTACGCAATATCTTAGTAATCTTGCCAGAACAGTCAGAGGGACACCTTAGTGTTCACAGTGATGAGTGGAAATCCTTCAAGTGTTAACCTTAAACAACACTTGGTAGGTAACGTGCAAGATTCTATATGAATCAAGCTCGTGACAACTTGAAAGCAACGATGGTGCGATTCTTTTATGAATCAAACCTGTTCTAGGAATCGGAATTAACGGCTTCAATCATGCGGATAATTTTATCTAAATGGTTCACACTTTACGTTCGCTATCAGCTTTGGACGGTCGAGTTAAGAGAACGGGTTTACCCGCGAAATCTTGTCACGAAGATTTTTAATTAAATCTACCTACCACAAGTACGATAATTTATATCGTCCAACGGTCTTCACCTACCGGAGGTAAAATGCTACCGAATTAGAATGAAATGTTGAAAGCCATTTCGTTCGTGTCTACTTATGTTGTGGCATTTAAAGACAGTGGCGTTGCGGAGTCCGAGATGGTCGTCCCCACATGCTTATATTTTCTACCTCAACAAATTCAAGAAAGCTTAAAAGTCAAGTCTTCTGCTGTATCGAGCTTTGAAGCTTTCAAGAATTACGAAGGTATAAGTATCTAGGACATGAAGTCACGAAGAGGCAAATATCACAAGTGATGGAAGCACAAGATTAAGGCAAGAGATTAATGTCTAAGATTGATATCAAAGATCACATCAACATGTTCACCAGAAAAGAAAAAGAAAAGAAAGACGAAGACTACGAGCTCAAGACAAGCATAGTATGCTAGGGTTATTTTATTACTGTAACATGGATAACGCCCTTGTTTGGAGTGACCTTCCTTAGGGGGATATTGTTCGAAATACATTTTACGTATTAGAAAGGATCGGTCACTCCAACAATAGATTAAGTAGTAGCTCGTAGTCTAGTTAACTTAATAGTAAACAAACAAGGCCAAGCCAAGCCTACAATATGTGTAGGTCGGCGGCCCATTGTAAGCCCAAGACCATCTCATGGGCTTGGGTATATAAACCCTCTCCTTAGTTGGAGAGGGTGTGGTTCACTTTCATTTTACATATAGTAAAGTGTGTTTATTCATACTTTCTCTCTTTAAGTGTGTGTGTGTGTTATCACCATCTATCTATCTCTTTCTCTCTCTAGAATATAAGTAAGATTTACAATATCCTACAAGACCAATTACCACTCAGTTAGAGGATGGTACTTCATTAACCACAAGAGCTATGGAGAACTTTGAATCATGTCCTATTGAGAAAAGGTAACTTCTCCAAGCTGAAGCTGATGCTGTGAACTACACTCACTGGGATTGATAACGATATCTATTCCACGGTTGATGCATGTTCTAATGCTATGGAAATATGGAATGCAACTCATCGATTAAAGCAAGGTGAGTCGATTAATGTTCAAGATCTCGAGACTAATCTACTTTGGGAGTTTGGAAAATTCACATCCGAATATGGTGAATCCATTGACTCATATTACTCGAGATTCTACAAAATGATGAATGAGCTTTTCAAAAATCAATGCATCATCTCCAATCATCATGCCAATGTTTAGTTTCTACTTTAACTCAAACCAGGATGGCAAAGGTTTGTGACTTTGGTTAAAAAAATGGAAGATATCAAGACTATCTCTTATCACAAACTTTATGATATCTTGAAACAACATCAGAATGAAGTGAATGAACTTAGCGCTGAAAAGGCAGAACAGTCTGCTAACTTTATTGCTATTATGGTTCCTACTTCAGCACAACCCGTTCACCGTCAGCAAGCACCTTCTCGTTCCTCAAGGTCATCCAGATCATCCACTAAACCTTTAGCTACTGCTAGAAACAAAGCAAAAGCAGTTGTCCCCACTCCATCTCCAAAGTATGACACCGAGTCAGATGGAGACAATGACGATGAACAAACTTCAAGGGACAAGAATATTGAGGAACTCATGTCTTTACTCACCACAACATATAAGAAGATCTACAAACCTACCAACAAAAATCTTAGATCATCCTCTAATGCTCGATAAAGGAAGTCGACAATACTCCAAGGTATGATCGTGATGCTAGGTATGATAATCAGAGGATGTTGAATCTAGTTGGGGCTAGAGATACTATAGGCACTCCGATTATGCAGAAGATTGGGATTCAATGATTTAACTGCAAGGGATTTGGGCACATGGCTAGGGAATGTACGAAGCTAAAACGGGTTAAGGATTCTGCATATCACAAGGAAAAGATGTTGTGTGTAAGAAAGAAGAAGGGATTCCGCTCACAGCAGATGAAGTTGATTGGCTTGGCGACACTGATGATGAAGCCGATGATCAAGAGTTGGAGGCACATTATGTGTACATGGCAAAGATTCAGAGGCTGCTGACAATTCTTGACCTGTCTTTGATACTGAGCCAATTAAAAAGGTACCATCATACGATAACTATAATGTGTTTTCAAATGAACGACGGCATCCTGAGCAACCGGAAAGCATCAATGACACATATGTAATGGACACAGATGATAGCAATATCTCTACGGATTCACAGCATATGTGTAATGATGACGGTAATGCTACTCAGGATACTGAATCAGATGAGGACTGTGATTTGCTTGCGTCTATTATTGATACTTTAAAACATGAATTTAATGAAAACAAAGAGGCTAATAAACTTTTAAAGAAAGCAAACACATCCTTAGCCGAAGAGATAGACCGGCTAAAAGAGTGTGATTATGTAAAAGAAGTTGATCGACGAGTTGCTATAGCTAATGGTTTGGTACATGAACGTAAGGTGCTCAACGAAAAATATTGTTCTTAAGTAACACATGAAATTCATATGTCAAAACAAAGGATATCGGAACTTAAAAAACAACTACTGTTACATAAACTCCAGATTTCTGAATTAGAGTCGGTTAACAAAAAATAAACTGAGCTCTATAAAACTCGTGAAGAAAAGGATATTGAAAAGGTTCTTGATTTGGAAAAGAGAGTCGAAACGTTAATCAACATTGTTTACAAAACGGGTCAGTCTATTCAAATTATGAACATGCTCAATAGAAAGATGAAAACTTGTTTTGTTAAGCCTGAATATCTCAATTGAGTTAAAAGTATCAAGCCTGCTCTTTATGGTATCGGTTATTATAATTATAATCTTGCTCTTATGCTTTCCCCTGACTGCGACGAAATCATTCATCATCATGAAGAATGTCGATCAAACTTAAGTGATTTGATAAACGTTTCTGATTCTTATCATCATATTAAGTTTGTTCCTCAAAAAGAACTTTCAAAATAACAAGAGTTGTTTACAAATGTTCCACCACTGAGTCATGAAACAGAAAAGAAAGTTTCTTTAAAAGGGGTTTCAAAAAGCAATCAATTTTATTAGAAAAACAAATTTCAGATAAAAACGTAAATGAGATGAGAAAAGTAAAAGTGTTCAGCAATTTGAGTTTATAAAACAAGGGGTTTTAAATATGTAAAAGGTGTTGTCGATTATGAAAAAGTTTCTAGAGATACCGTTTGGAATATTAAACCTAAACCACAAGTAGAAATATTCATTGAACAATGTATTGTTCCAGCCATCGATGATCTTTCAAATAACGTGGAAATATTTTATAAAACTCTCACTGAGGAAATGATAACAGATTTAAGATATGTTAAATCTCTTGAAGATGAAGTTGATTTTCTTCAAACTAAATTAAAGACACAAGAACACCAACTTTCTAACGAAATTGATGGAATTTCTAAGGAATACTATTATGCTGACCATATGAATGATATACTTGGTGTGTATACCGATCTTGATAAATATTGTCATGTAGCATGTCTAATGTCACAAACGGACGCTAAATGTCAAAATCTTGAAATTGAGCTTTTGAAACAAATTCAGTCATATAACAAACTTTCGAAAAGTTTTTCCCAACTTGAGAAACACTCCATTTCTCTTGAACTTGCTTTACAAAGTGGTAATAAATCTTATATTCAAAAAAAGTGTCAAGAACTTGCAGCCTCTTCGTTTTTTGAATTGAATGAAAAAAGTTTTGAAATAAATGATTTGAAAGCTCAGATACAAGAAAGGGACATAGCCATCAGTGAGTTACAAAAACTCATTGAATAAATGAAAGGAAAGCCTGATTTGGGTAAACCATCCACCGTTCGTCGAATGAATGCGGTTAAATGCCCTAAATCATCTATTTTGGGAAAACCCCCACAGACTTTGCCTAAGCTGGGAACTGATAAGAGCACAAATGTGATAGCACCTAGAATGTATAAGATGAACACTAGGTCCACTCAAACTGGAACATCGCGGTTACCTCATAATACTAAGAAACTAATCAACGTGTGTCTTCTTCTATAGGAGTAACTCCCACTACTAGTGTTAGCGGACCACAACTTAAGAGCACTAGAATGCAAGATAGAGTCATGCCTAACAATAGTCAAGGAAAGAAGATGGAAGTACACTATAGGAATTTTAATTTTTCTAAGAACAAAACGTCTGCAACTGCATGTAATGACAGTTTGAATGTTAAGACTTCGAATGTTGAATTTGTTTATGTTAAATGTGGAAAATGTGTTCTTACTTCCAATCACGATGCTTGTGCTTTTAATCATAATGGCGTGAATGCTAGAACTATGAAGCCTATTCTTGTGCCCAATATGTAACACTCTCAAATTTTGTATCGGGTCAGCGGAAGGGTCAATAGAGTGTTACGGGATAGCACAATAACTCCAATCATAGACAACGCATAAAAATGGTTGTACAAGGTTTAACATACATTCATTCGAATAAAAGTTTGAAGATTACAGTAGGTCCCCAAATTACACAGTCATAAAGTTTACAAAACATAGATCGAATGAATAATTTTATTATGTGGGCCATCATAGTCGATCTCCATCCAAGTTACTTTCAAGCACCTGAGATAAAACATGCGAAAATTTTATCAGCAAATGCCGAGTGAATTCATAGAGTTTAATCAAACCATTACATAAAATAGTTATAGAAATCAGATGACAAGTATAATATCAAAAGTGAGTCCTCGTATTACTAGTCAGGCAATATATATAAATTAAGTCATATATCTTAAACCGTCCATGAGACCGTAGTCTCAATATTACCATTATTGGTAACATTAATTATTTGTATTATTATTTGGATATTTCGTTGGATTATTACTTGCCGCATGACATTGCTACCTTACTATGACAAACAACGGGCCGAAAACCCGATAAACAATTTTCCCATCTAAGTTAGCGTGTCGTCACAAATATCACGCTATATAAATCTTCTCATACATAAATTCGCTTACCAATCAATGTGGCACGACAGGGATCAAACGTCAAGGC
The DNA here is from genome assembly GCA_025667525.1 of Glebionis coronaria. Classification (NCBI taxonomy): domain Eukaryota; kingdom Viridiplantae; phylum Streptophyta; class Magnoliopsida; order Asterales; family Asteraceae; genus Glebionis; species Glebionis coronaria. Next base: position 211,069 of record JANFOE010000494.1, read on the forward strand.
GCGAACTGGGGTGATCTTCCCCAAATAGTACTATTATATGTCGCGTCTACCAAATCTCGGTAGTTCACAATTCATGCTAATAGGATTTTAAGTGACATAACCTAACTAATAATAATCCATTTCATCTCATTCATTGGGTGATAGGATCATTCGGGTCCATATCAATAAGCATACCATCGGAACTACTTGTGTTCTATTTTATCAAAAACTAGCATGTTATCTCCCTCGCGGGTTTACAAAACATTTTATAAAACATTTAAAAGAGTGCGAGGCTATGAACTCACGTTGATTATGAAAGGCGGGTTATCGGCGATGGTGCGTGCTTCAATCACGGAAACTTATATAAATAATACTCGGTCTTAGACTTTTGTTCAATGACTTTATAACAATAATGGTTATATATATATATATATATATATGATGATATTATAAGTATGATGATGATCAAGTGGGATTTTATCTCTTTATTCAATCATTATAGTGTTATGTGTTAGTAAATTTTAGACTAGTTACACTAGCTTTAACTTGTTTACATATTGAGGCCCAATAAGACCATTATAAGTCCAATACATTATATTAGTCCATTTATACTTTTAATACCAGGCATATACTCATATGTTAGGCCCAAGTGGGTTAATCCCATGAGTAAGTCCATTAGTGTTTAGCCAAACTAGTTGGGTTAATAGTCCAATAAGGCTACTTTGTCCCGTTAATGTCCATAAGTTATAAAGCTCGGGTTTTATCGGTTTTTTACTTGTCAAATGTACTTACATATCAGTAGATGAGTTATAAAAAGTTTACATTAGACGGGTCCGACCTTCTAAGTTTTATTTGGCGAAAACGTTAATCTTTCGATTTTAGCCGAAAAGACGTAAAACTTATATATAGTTTTATAACTTAGAAAACATAAAAATTTGTAATTTTATAAAATGTCACACTTATTTATCAAAGTATACAACTTATTTTATAAGTATTATCATAATTAGTGGGTTTTATATATGTATTTTATAATAATATTACTTGAGTTCCACTTATTTTGTATTATATACTTTTATTTCCAAATCTGATTATCAAATTCACTTTCACCATTTTTGCCATATCTTGAGTTCTACAAGGAGATAGAAGCTGAAATTTAGGCAGCACAAACTACATAATATGTGCTACAAATAACTCCCGTTTAGCTACTGCTTAATCATTCTTTAAGTTTCCCTAATAATTCGTCTAAAACAGACTATACAGATATGAACCTTAATAGTATTTTGATCATATCTTGCTCATTTTATTGATTCCATTGAGTGGCCAACTTACCACATATATAAAAATCATATATATTACTGTATATTCAATAATACAAGTCATTTTATCAGGTTATCATATGGTTAATTACTGTTTTATACAGACTATAGTTTTAGTCAAGATTTTAACATCTTTACATGTAGATTTTAATCTTTTTAACCAAATTTATCAACACAAGATCCCCACATAATAATTTACTCATAATTTATCATCATATACATATACATTTATAAAGACAACACAAGATTACATTTACAAAATAACAAGGTAATCAAAGAAATGATCTTGATACCAACCAAGATAGTGAAAGTTAAGAATAAGACTTGGTTTTTGATAACAAATCTTATGATAAACCAAGACCACCTTCAAGATTCACCAAATATATGATCACCTTGAGAAAAATCAGCCCTAGACTCCAAGGAAACTTCTTTGTAGATGTTAGGATCACCTCCAATCAACAAGACTTCAAAAGGCTTTCATCTTGTGCAAGTTTAACACAAGATTCATGGTTAGATTTAGATCAAATGGTGGTTTATGGTGGTGAGTGGGACAGCAAATAGAGAGAGTTTGAGAGAGATTGTGTGAGTTTGCATGTAACAAATGAGGGTAGCTAGTTTATGGGTATTAGTTTTGAGACAAAACTAAGGACAAGTGTCCTTAGTTTTAATATTAACTTGACACATCAAAGGGGTGTTGGTGAAGCTTGGCCGTCCCTTTGTGAGGTTGGGGCAAGTGTTAACTTATCTCACCCCCACTAGTTTACGGGTACTCCTCGATTCTAGTTTCCTTGATTTGCGTGCCCTTGGGTCGTTTTACGAAAAATGTTTTTATAAATTATGAATCAACGGCACAAAACGAATCTAATAAAAATTGTTTCATCAAAAATAGAGTTCAAAAATCGTAAATACGTAAACCTAGGGTTTCCGATGTAGTCGTAAAGGACGTTAAATTATGCATGTAAGCCCTAATATCAACCAGTAAATTGTGAGTTCATCAAACCCAACACAAAATTAAGTTTCAAAATAATATACGAGAAAATAATTTACTACCTGAAAATGTTAGATTGTCACAACATTTCCTCCTAAAAGGGATCAACGTCCTCGCGATCCATTTCATTTTGATGTCCGTTTATTATTGAAATCAAAGATGTGTGGGTATTTCTTCCACATTTCGTCCTCTCGTTCCCAAGTAAATTATGGTCCATGCTTTAATTCCACCAGATCTTGATGATAGGTATCCGACTTTGTTTAAGTTTCTTTACCTCACGATCCATAACATCTACGGGCTCTTCGATAAATTGCAACTTCTCATCAATTCGGACCTTATCCAACGAGATTTTCTCATCACAAACTGCTAAACATTTCTTCAAATTAGATACATGGAATGTGTTGTGAACACCATGAAGTTCTTGGGGTAACTCTAGTTGTAAGCCACCGGACCTACTCTAGATAAAATCTTAAAGGGTCCAATATAGCGGGGATTAAATTTCCCTCTCTTTCTAAATCTTATGATGCCTTTCCATGGCGATACTTTCAACATCGCATGGTCACCCACTTCAAACTCCATCAGTTTTTGCCGCACATCCGCGTAACTTTTCTGTCTACTTCGAGAAGTCAATAGTCGATTCCTAATCTGAACTATCATCTCTGTAGTCTCCCGGATCAATTTCGATCTTGTGAGCTGGGTATCCCCAACTTCACTCCAACATACAGAAGATCTACATTTTCTACCATATAAAACTTCAAACGGTGTAGCCTTAATACTAGCATGATAACTATTGTTATATGAAAACTCAGCTAAAGGAAAGGTTTATCCCAATTCTTACCAAAATCTATCACACGAGCTCTTAACATATCTTCCAGTGTCTGTATTGTCCTTTCACTCTACCCATCAGTTTGGGGGTGATAAGCAGTGCTCATGTCGAGATTCGTTCCCAATGATCTTTGGAGGGATTTCAAAAAATTCGATACGAATCTAGGATCTCGCTCTGAAATGATCGATACATGCACTCCATGCTTACATACAACATTCTCAAGATAAATACGATTCAGCTTCTCCAATGAGAACTGATCTTTAACAGGAATGGAGTGAGATGATTTGGTCAGTCTATCGACAATGACCCAAATCGAGTTATTTCCAGAAGATGTTCTAGGAAGCTTAGTGATAAAGTCCATCGTGATTCGTTCCCACTTCCATTCAGGAATCTATGGTTGTTGAAGTAGTCCTGACAGCTTTTGATTGTGGTAAAAATACGACCTTTTAGGAAAAAGGCGTAAAAGCGGTAAGTATTGAACAAATGACTTTAGGAAAAATCAAGTGTTAATGACCCAATTAAGTTCGTTTCCCAAGGAGGTATATGTGTGTGACTAAGATGTACAATATTTGAGATTAAAATTTGGTTTAGAAGGGGATTAGAAGAGAAAATGACGAAGTCGTAAAAATAAAAATTAACACAAAATCACTATTAGAAAGTTAAAACGTAGAACCTTAAAAACCACAAAAATAAAAATAAATTCTAAAAATTACCAAAAATTTACCAAAAATCAAAAATAATAAACTAAGAGTTTACCAATGATCAAAACTTTTTCAAACCTTTTAAATAATTAAATATTCAATTTTTAAATGCTAATTAAAGCCCTAAAAATTAAATAAATTATCAAAAAGCCCAAATAAAGATTTTTCAATTGATAAACCTCTAAAATGACCTAAAAAGATTAAAAACTATTTTTAAAAATTTTAGAACTAATAAAAACTATTTAAAATGAATTAAAAACTATTAAAACTTAAAATAATTATAAAAATTAATCTATAAGTGATAAAATTATTCTAAAAGTTGCTAAATTCCTATTTTAATGTAATTAACCTAAGAAAAATGTAAAAAGTTGGAAAAGGTGAAATTTTAAAAATAATAATAAAATAATAATAAAATAATATTAAAAATCCAAAAATTATAAAAAATTCTAAAAACTTGCAAACTAGTTTATTTTAACCTAAATGATCAGAAAATCAAAGTGAAATTACCAAAATACCCCTAATGGGCCCTCAAATGGGCCAAATCCAAATTCAGTCAACACAAATGGGCTTTTGGGCCCAAAAAGTCAAACTTGGCCCAATTGACTTGGAAAAGCCCTATCTGACTTAAAATTTAATTCTAAGAACAAAACTCTAAAGGCCCAAAAGCTGAAAATATGCTTATCACAGCTTATTGAACACAAAGCTTATTCTTATTGGGCTTTTCAGCCCATTAAGCCATAAGCTAATGCCATAAGCTCTAATTTGACACACAACCCTCTTTTAGGATGCCAAAGAGATCTGTCAAAAGAAATTTTCAATAAGCTCACTCAATAAGCCAGAAAATTAACAAAGTAAAAATTCACAAAACGACAAAATAGTCGTTTTTGAGAAATAAAGCACCTCAAAGGCTGATTCAACTTGCAAAAGCTTTCAAATGGACTCAATAAGCAATATTAATCAACAAAAATCTAATAAGCACAAGAAATAAGCCAGAATAAGCACAAATGAACTTATGTAAAAGTCAAAGGACTTGGTTTTCTAGTCAAACCTAAAAGTCAACCACCCAAATGCTCCAGGATGAACAAATGGGTCAAAATATGAGCACCTATTACAAAAACAAAGTTGTTGCTGGTTAAAATAAGCTATTATAGCTTATTGATAAGCTGACACCAAAATTGCACTAGCAGTGGCAACCAGCAGGGGAAAGGAGTTCCCACTGCTTTGACTAATTGACCAAGCTTATTTGAGAGTTCTGGTTTGATTCAATTGGAAACAAAGGCACTCTTGTGATCAGTGAACCACAAGGAGTCAATAGCAACAATAAAATCACAAAATGATCCACACAATAAGCCACAATAAGCCAAACAGTCCACAGATATGCTCTAGATATGCAAATAAGCAGTTTAGCACTTAATAAGCAGATTTAAGCAAAATAAGCCAGCCAAACTTAACCAGATGCACACACAAGCTATATAAACTAACAATAAGCACAAAGCAACAAGAATCAAACATTGAATCAAAGAAATCAACAAGATCAAAGCACTAGAAGTTACTGATGAACAAAGAACAATATGTAGAAACAGTTTGCTGATATACTTGACACTTGATCCAATTTCAAGCCTCAAATCCTTCTACCCTGGTGTGATTAACTATGATTTAGCACTTGTTACCCTTAACCTATGCTTAGATCTAGGTGTCCTCAAAATCCTAGCCAATTTTACCAAGTTATGAAGATTTTATAGCCAATCTATGAATCTATGTGTTCAAGACCACAAAACCTGCAAACAGATGAACAAATGCTCCCAAATAACAGATACCAATACTTGCATACAACACACAAGCACTTAACAAACCTCAAATCCAACTTATGCAGTAATCCCAAACACCCTTTTAAAACTTATTTTCACAAATTTTCAAAGGCTTATGAAGATTTAACCCACAAATCAGATCAGTAACACCTCATTAACATCAAACCAAGCCAAATCAACAATAAACAACCACAATAACACAGATTCAAGCACAAATCCACAAAAATCACAAATATTCAGAAACTTAAAGAGAAAATGAAAAGGGAAGAAGGTGCAAACCTCCAAGACCTACATCCAGGCCCTGGATTGTTTGAGCTGAGGTACTAGCAAAACAAGTACCAGCTTCCAATGCTGCTAAGATGAACAAACACAAAGTGAGATAAAAAATAATGCCAACTTTCTGATTTTTGAAACCCAAGCTTTATCAACTAAAACCTTGCCTCAAAAACCTTCAAACATATAAATGGAACTCAGATTTTAGCTTCTCAAACACCAAACTTTTATAAATAACAGATTAAAACTCAAAATTTTAAGAAATTCAAACTTTATTTCATAAAAAGGAATTACAAAGATTAAAAGCTAAAATCTGGAACAAAGGGACTCTCACATGTAGAGGTCTCCTTTTATAGGCAAATGCCTGGCTAAACACTATTCATAAACCCTAGAACTGAATTCCCTATAATGCCCTTGGTTCTTCTAGACGAATCCTTGGTGTGAGCTGTCCAAAGTGATCCTGGATGTTCATTTTAGCTTTGTGATGAAGCAATGAATCATAGCTGTTGATTTGGACACGTCACATAACTTGGAGGCCAAGTTGTATTCTGATTGGTGGAAAGGGAATTGGGGGTGGGGTCCTTTGTGAGTGGGAGTGAGGGTTTTATGTGTGGGATGTGTTTAAGGTGAGGTGAATCAAATGTGTGCCAAGGTATTTCATTTTACCCTTTGATTTAAGTGGTGTAAAATCTGGGCTGGTAAAAGGTGAACAGTAAGTTGTTTGATCCGTTTTTGGTGGAGTGGAAAGTGTTTGGCGCAATAAACATTTGAATGTTTATTTTGCCCACATTTGGCCCTTGTGTTTTGGTATTTTTGGTAAACAAGGTTTTTCAGCCCTAAAACGTGTTATGCTTTGTTAATAAGTTTCACACATTGGCAGTTTTGGCACAAAACTTTGGAAAAAGGATTTCAAGGGTTATTTTTGCCATTTTGAGATTTTTCAAGGGCTGATCTTGGACATTCTTGATCTTCAAAGGTCTTCAATGTATCTTTGACTTCATGAGGGACCATTATTGGCAATTTTGATTTGTTGAGGGACTATTCTTGCCATTTCTTCAAAGTTGAAGGACCTTTTGTGTAATTTTGACAAACTTAAGGGACCAAACTTGTAATTATTAATATACAAGGGTTTTAAGTGTCATTTCTTCAATAAATGAGGATCAATCTTGTTTGTCTTCAGGTCTTCAAGGGTATTTGTTGAGAATTCCATGATTAGGGCCCGGTTCTTTGTACGGCTTTGTTTCTCGTGTCCGTTTTTCCTTGTAACTTGTGATCTTTTGTCTTTTTCACGATATCCATACCTAAAATACACAAGTAAACAAACACAAGCATATATATGGTATTTTATGACATTTTTATGCATTTAAAGCCCGAAAAGAACGATGAGATCATGTATAAATGCCATCTCATCACTCCCCCATACTAAGCCATTGTCGTGCCCTCACGCAATGCTAGAATAAAGTATCTAAGCATCACCAAAGTTCAATTTTATTAACCTTTATTGAAGGGTAAAACATACTACGATGATGTGTAAAGACATAACATATGATTTTCATCACAAAAAGTGACTTTTAGGGTCAAAGAATAGAGACAAGTAAATATCCCTTAGAGTAAACTTCGTCATCCTTGATTGTCATACATTCCATGCTAAGTGCAAAAAAACAAGATCATTGTTGGTACAAGTTACAATGCTAACACTACTCATACGTCCAAATTGTGTAATACTTTTTCTCCCCGCAATCCAAGTTATTATAAAAAGAAATGGGTTACTAGCATTTTTTATCTATTTGTCATGGATCACAAGTGATTCATATTGACTTATTTGAGTAGTTATTAGTCCGAAAGCAAAGTAGCATGATTTGATCAATAGTTAGCCGAAGGACAAAATCTTTTAAAACGGCTTCTCGTGTATCTCCTTAAGTTCATATCTTGGCATAACTCTTTTCACGATTTGAGACCTTTCTCGGACCGATATTTGGCATGTACTTCATACATCAAATCTTGGGAAGACGTTCTTGAAATTATGGTCTTCTCTTCATATATTTGGAATTTCTTCACTTGACGTTTTTGAGAGATTCTTCATATTGGACCACGACTTCATCATTTTTCTTCAATCTTTACTTTGGATTTTGATATACAACGATCCGCCTCCTTTTCGGACTTGGATATATTTATCCTCATACCTTGTTAGGGTTTTTTTGGATAGACTTTCTCCATTCTTTAGGGGAGTAATAGCTTCTCGTCGTGTGTCTCGATCCTTCATATTGATTTATGAATAATGATACTTCACATCATCTTTGGATCTTTAGCAAAAATAGAGCTCCTCATGCCTTGTTAGGGCCTTTTTGGATGATCGCCAATCTTCGCGTCCCGCTTCAATAAGTTATGCCTTGGCTATGAACTCTATTCAACCCCGAGCAACTTTTAAACGATCTTGCGCTAGAGGCTAAGTAACCTTTCAAATCGTACGACCTTACTTATTGCAATTATGATTTATTCCTAATGCATTGATCTTATGGGAAGAAAAAGCCACAATTAAAAACATATGAGTTTTTGAAAGAACATTTTCATGTTCTACGTTTAGCATGATCACTTGTCTAACTTTATCATTTCTCGTTCTTTACTATATAAAGACCTCTAATTAAAGAGACTCGTGAATACTTAGCCATGCAAGTCAAAATTAAGCCAAATTTGGATTAGCTTTCATTAAGACCATATCAAATCAAAGTTTTGGGTTTTCAAGCCACCTATAGGATCTTGCACTTTCTTGGACTTTTTTCAAGTTTAGAGAATGCGTTTTAAAGTTCCCTTGATAAGTGACTTTCTAGAATCGATTATAGGAACTTGCGAAAAGTTCTTGTTCTTAACTCGAATGAATTAAGACTTTCGCGTTTTAAAGCTCCCTATATAAAAGTCTAGCAAAACTTGAATTGAGCGGGTTAAGGAATGTAAATGGCTCCAAATGCCCATCAAGTCAAAAATTAACTCTTATTCTACCCAACGGAAAATATACATTCGTGTCTTAAAAACACTTATGAAAACTAAGAAAAATTTTAAAATTTGGCCATTTTTAGCCTTATTAGCAAAACAAAACATTGAAAGTTGGAAAGCGTGAGGGTTTGGCAAAGCAAGTACCTATTCACCCCCCATACTAAAAGTAAACATTGTCCTCAATGTTTCGAGTCTAAAGGTGGAGCACCCCCATACTAGAGACGAAGAGTCGAATGCTTAGGATCTAGCATGGAAAGGGTGATCAACAATATATCTAAAGCCGTTTATTAAGTATGCTAAAAGATAATTGTTAGAACAATAAAGGATATGTCATGGAATCGTGAAAAACTTCTTCAAACGAACGATGGAGGCTCACGTAAACAAACACGAGAGTCTTCAATCGTAGATGATGATGATTATCTAGATAACACAATCACAAACAACCACGAGACAACGAGTTGAAAGGTTACAAGTCCCCTTATTAGTGAATAGTGAGCATAAAAGATAAGCATGGGATCTCCCCCACGAGGCACCTCGTTTTTGATTACCGAGTCATGAGCTCGACTCGATCCCCTCAATGCTAATTATCATTGGGGAAGGTGTCTTGGTCGGGGGCAACCATTGAAGGAATTTCCCCACCAAAGTAGTGCTTAAGCCTATGTCCATTCACCTTGAAATTAGGACCATAATCTTGAGCTAGCTCAATGGTCCCATATGGAAACACTTGTGTAATAGTGAACGGACCCGACCAACGAGATTTCAATTTCCCGGAAAATATCTTAAGACGAGAGTTAAAAAGCAACACTTGATCACCAACGTTAAAAACCCGGTTTTTAATCTTTGAATCATGAAACTTTTTAGTCTTTTCTTTAAAAATTAATGAATTTTCATAAGCATTATCCTTAATTCATCCAATTCATTCAATTGTATTTTCTGGTGATCTCCCGCGGTCTTCAAGTCAAAATTTGCATGCTTTAGGGCCCAATATGCCTTATGCTCCAACTCAATGGCAAATGACAATTCTTCCCATAGACTAACTTATAAGGAGTGCAACCGATAGGTGTCTTATAAGCGGTCCTAAAGGCCCATAAAGCGTCATCGAGTTTGTCGGACCATGAAGCACGGTTTTCTCCAATTGACCTTTCTAAAATCCTCTTCAAAGCTCGGTTCGAAACCTCGACTTGCCCACTTGTTTGCGGGTGATAAGCCGTAGAAAGACGATGAGTAACTCCATATTTCTTTAGAACCTTTTCGAATTGGTCATTACAAAAATGGGTTCCACGATCGCTTATAATAGCACGAGGGGTTCCGAACCGAGAGAATAGTTGCTTCAAAAACTTCACTACCACACGAGCATCATTAGTAGGCAAAGCCTTAGCTTCCACCCACTTAGAAAGGTAGTCCACCGCGACGAGGATATATTTGTTGCCATGAGACGATGGGAACGGCCCCATAAAGTCTATTCCCCATATGTCGAAAATCTCACATACTTGAATTATGTTTTGCGGCGTTTCATCACGTTGAGACGATTTTCCTTGACGTTGGCACGAATCACACGACTTTACAAGTGCGTGTGCATCACGATAGATAGAAGGCCAAAAGAAACCGGCATCGAACACTTTCTTAGCCGTGAGATTAGCACCGTGGTGACCACCCGTGGGTCCCTCGTGACAAGCTCTAAGGATATTAGAAGCTTCGGCACCAAACACACAACGTCGAACGAGTTGATCCGCACAAATCCGAAAGAGATAAGGGTCGTCCCAAAAATAGAACTTGACGTCACGAAAGAATTTTCGTTTTTGTTGTGTCGTTATACCCTTGATTATGAAATTGCCCCGCATGGTAATTTGCAATGTCGGCAAACCATGGGGTTGTGTCTTAGAATTCACTACACCGAGAGTCTCAAGAGGAAATGTTTCGGTAATTTCCTTGTTCTCGAAAACATCTTTGTGAGGATCTTCTAGACGAGAGAGATGATCGGCCGCTAGATTCTCGGCTCCTTTTTTGTCAAGCACGGTGACATCAAATTCTTGGAGGAGGAGCATCCAACGAAGCAATCTCGGCTTAGCATCTTGCTTAGCTAAGAGATACTTGATAGCCGAATGGTCGGTATACACGATGCTTTTAGTCAAGACGAGATACGGTCGGAATTTCTCAAAAGCATAGACCACGGCAAGGAATTCCTTTTCCGTTGTGGTGTACTTTAATTGAGCTTCAGTCATCGTCTTACTAGCATAGTGAATAGGACGAAAAATGCTTGTCATAACGTTGCCCTAAGACGGCCCCTATAGCATAATCACTTGCATCGCACATGATTTCAAAGGGTAATTCCCAATTAGGAGCAACAAGAATGGGAGCTTCGGTAAGTTTCCCTTTTGAGAGTTTCGAAAGCCTTAACACAATCCTCATTAAAGTTAAAAGGAGCATCCTTCTCGAGAAGGTGTGTCATAGGACGAGAAATCTTCGAAAAGTCCTTGATGAAAGGACGATAAAAGCCCGCGTGGCCTAGGAAACTCCTAACTCCCTTAACGGTTTTGGGATGAGGTAACTTGGCGATGACGTCTACCTTAGCTTTATCGACCTCAATCCCCGCCTTCGATACCTTATGTCCTAAGACGATTCCTTGTTTACACATGAAATGACATTTCTCCCAATTAAGCACAAGATTGGTTTCTTCACAATGTTTTAACATTTGTTCGAGATTAGATAAACATAACGTGAACGAATTACCAAACACCGAGAAGTCATCCATAAACACTTCCATCGACTTCTCTATCATATCGTGAAAAATCGCCATCATACACCGTTGAAACGTACCGGGTGCATTACAAAGTCCGAAAGGCATCCTTCGATAAGCGAACGTTCCATAAGGACACGTAAACGTAGTCTTCTCTTGATCACGAGGGTCGATAGGGATTTGAAAGTAACCGGAAAAACCATCTAAAAAGCAATAGAATTCATTTCCCGCAAGTCGCTCCAACATTTGATCCATGAAGGGCAAAGGAAAGTGGTCTTTACGAGTGGCGTCATTTAACTTTCGGTAGTCAATACACACCCTCCAACCAGTCACAACACGAGTGGGAATTAACTCGTTGTTTTCATTGGGCACAACGGTCATTCCTCCCTTTTTAGGGACACAATGGATTGGGCTCACCCATGGGCTATCGGATATAGGATAAATCATTCCCGCGTCAAGGAGTTTAAGGACCTCCTTTTTAATGACATCGTGAATTTTGGGATTCACCCTTCTTTGACTTTGAATTGCGGGTTTGTAGTCCTCCTCCATTAAAATCTTGTGAGTACAAAATTTCGGGTCAATACCCTTAATGTCGGATATTTTCCATGCAATTGCCCCTTTATGAGCCTTAAGAACTTTCAAGAGCTTGGTTTTTTCATCATTAGCAAGACCTTTTGCAATAATAACCGGCAACTTGTCATCACCTTCCAAGAATGCGTATTCAAGGTGAGAAGGAAGATCTTTCAATTCAAGGATAGGTGGTTCCTCGATTGAAGATTTTGGTTCAACACTCATAACTTCCATCGGCGAAAGAAATGGTGGAATAGAAGTATCATCACTAATCAACACCTCATCTTCATTGTCGATTTCAAATCGCCTCCTTGGAATGAAGTGAGATTTGGTGTGGAATTAGCAAGAATCGGATCCAAAATAGTGGGATTGCCACTTGACGAGTTATCGGAAAAACCTAACACTTCTTGTGAAAACTCATCGCAAACCACATCAACGTTTGTCAATGTGATTTATGGTAGCGATTGCATAAACATGAGAAGGTTTCGAGTTTTGAGTAGCGTTTATAACAAGTTCCTCTTCGTTGAATCTCAAAGTGATAGTTCTCGCAAGAACATCGAATAAGCGATCTCGAAGTGTCTAAAAATGAACGACCTAAAATTAGAGGAACTTGAGGATCCGCGGGGATGTCAACTACTATAAAATCAACGGGATAGTAGAACTTCCCCACTTTCACAAAAACATCTTCGGCTACTCCACATGCCATAATCGTAGAATGATCGGCCATCTCGATGGACATGTTCGAAGGAATGAGAGCCGGAAGCGGAAAGCGATTTCCAAATGGAAAATGGCATCAAATTATTGCTCGCACCAAGATCGGCCAAGGCGAGGCATTCTTTCATATCTTGTATGTCACAAGGAATGAGAAACTTTCCGGGGATCACCAACTTTTTCCGATATGCGGTTAAGATAAACCGAAGAAACAATTAGCAAGCTTTGAAAGCTTTTCCTTATCGCTCATCATACTTTTAAAAGTGGAAGCGAAACGAGGCATATATAACAACGCGTCGGCTAAACTCACATCAAAATGCACTTGTTGAAACATTTTTATAAAAAGATCGATTTGTTGTTTGTTACGTTCTTGCATTTTCTCCTTGTTTCGTCTTGAAGGGTAGGGGTAAAGGTGGTGTGGGTTGGTCATTAGGCAACGGCCTTGGAAACTCGGGTTCCACAATTGGTATTGGTTCAACCGTAGGTGTGGTATGAGCGGGTACTTCGTGGGATTGTAATATGCTCCTTTTCGACCATCACCTCGGGTTCTTTCTCGATTTCCTTCTCCTTAGAAGTACTTGGACGAGAGATTGGTTCCTTGAAAGTTTTACCACTTCGTTGTAGTAATAACCTTCATTTCTCCCTTCGGGTTTGCAATGGTATCACTAGGAAGACCACCCGAGGAAGAGGGCTTACACATGATTGCTTCAAACATCTTAGCCATTCGGTCCTCAAATTTTGATTGCCTAGCATCCGCTTTTAATAACTCTTGCTTAATCTCATGCTGTCCTAATTCCATCTTTTGTTGATTTTGTTATAGACGTTGGACATTTCCTTCCATTTTGTTTGCATGAGTTTTAAGTTCGTTAGCAAGTTCATTTTTAAGCTCGTTTTTCAACTCGGATCTTAAGCTAATCATCTCACGTTGCATATTATCAAATTTAGCATCATTTGCTTTTGCATAATCCAAAAATTCTCCTTGCAAATTTTTAGTGTGAGCATTTTGAAAAACCTTGTGTAGTGTTTTGAAAATCACGGTTTTGGTTTTTGATTAGAGATTTGTCCATTCCCACTTTGATAATTCCCTTTGTTGTAATTACGTGTATTGCCTTGGTAATTACCTTGGTTGTTGTTTCGTTAATTGTTAACATTTTGGTTTGGTGGAGCTTGATTTTGGCGGGAACCTTGACCGTTTTGGTTGTAAGTTCCCGTTGCTACATAGGCACTCGAAGTGTTACCATCCGCGGTAATGCACTCGGAAAGATCATGAGCTCCCCAACAAGATAAACAACTCTTAGCAACCGCTTTAACCGAAGCGGAATTGGAAGCTTCTTGAGCCTTCCAATGTGGACATTAGATTAGCAAATCTATCAAAAAACCGATTTTCCTCATTAGCTTCATCATGTAAGGCGTTAATGCTACGAGACGATTGTGACGAAGATGACAAACCCATATTGGCAACACTCGGTGTGTTACGAGGGTTATAAACCTTAGATCTATTTTCAATGATTTGTAAAGCCTCATTTGTCGTCTTGCACAAAAAATTACCACCCGCGGCGGCATTCAAATAATCTCGTTCATGATCATTAAGCCCATTATAAAAAGTATCCACTTGATGCAATTCCGTGAAATCATGGTGTGGACATTCATGTAACATTTCTTTAAAGCGTTCCCATGCCATTGAAAAACTTTCATTATTTCTTTGCACAAATCGTGAAATCTCATTTTTTAAGTGTGTTGTTTTAGATGGTGGAAAAAACTTGTTCACAAACTTAGAAACGAGATCGGCCCATGTCAAAATCGAATTTGGCGGTTCTTTCTCGAGCCAAATTTTTGCGGGTCCATCCAACGAGTATGGAAACAACATCATCTTAATGGCGTCATGTGGAACATCCTTAAATTTGCTAGTGGCGGTGAGACGGTTGAAATTCCTAATGTGGTAATGCGGGTTGTCTTTCTCGTGACCTCTAAACTTATTTGCTTGCAACATCGACATTAAACCCGTCTTAATTTTGAAATTCTCCGCAAGGATGGCGGGAATCACAATAGCCCTCTCCAAAACCCTCGGTGGGTGCTTGTAGTAACTCCATCATAGTACGATTTGCCATGACGACTTCTTGTTCTACAATAGGTTCAACAATTGGAGGTTCTTCAACAATCAACGTCTCTTGATTGGCTTGCTTTTGAAGTCGTTTACGAGCTCGTTTTGCTTGATTACGAGTGATCATAAACTTCACGAAGAATGGGAGGTGAGCAAAGAAGATTCTTTTTTGGGTGTTTTGTGAATTTTCAAAAAAAAAATTTTTTTTTGTGTTTTTGATGATATTTAATTTTTTTGATTTTGGATTATCTTCGTAGACAACAATCTACAAAATCTCTCCTCGAATCAAACTCTTGATTAAAGAAGCCTCAAAGGAATGAAAACGATCACGTGGAGTGAACGTCTTCCAATGACTTTAGAACTTTTGGTGAAAACCAAATTGTTCAAGAGGGTTTAATGACAAAGAAACCAAGCAAATATAGTATACGTAATAATACTTTGGGCGGCAAAACCCTCGATTAGCCATCAATCTCAAAATAGTCACAATCAAGCGGGGAAACGAGGCGGCGCGAAGCACTTAAGAGCCTTTTTCCATAGGGTATATTTTATAATACCCGCCTTATACCCACCTTATAGTTTGTATCTTTCAAAATCGAGCTTCACGAAAGTATTTATCTATTTTTGCTCTTTTTCTTTTTGTTTGAGATTCGAATACAATAATTAGGAGATCAAATCCCAATTAAGGTTGTGTTTTCACACTTTTGGAGATATTGTAAATTTATTGTGATACTTAATACAATATATTAATAATATTTGTATAAGAAAAACCAAGAAAACCGATAATACGTATTAGTAGAGTTCTACTAATACAAATACTATTTTGTTAATATTAAAAACAACAATACAAATTAATCACGACACACCTCCCCGGCAGTGGCGCCAAAGTGATTGTGGTAAAAATACGACCTTTTAGGAAAAAGGCGTAAAAGCGGTAAGTATTGAACAAATGACTTTAGGAAAAATCAAGTGTTAATGACCCAATTAAGTTCGTTTCCCAAGGAGGTATATGTGTGTGACTAAGATGTACAAGATTTGAGATTAATATTTGGTTTAGAAGGGGATTAGAAGAGAAAATGACGAAGTCGTAAAAATAAAAATTAACACAAAATCACTATTAGAAAGTTAAAACGTAGAACCTTAAAAACCACAAAAATAAAAATAAATTCTAAAAATTACCAAAAATTTACCAAAAATCAAAAATAATAAACTAAGAGTTTACCAATGATCAAAACTTTTTTAAACCTTTTAAATAATTAAATATTCAATTTTTAAATGCTAATTAAAGCCCTAAAAATCAAATAAATTATCAAAAAGCCCAAATAAAGATTTTTCAATTGATAAACCTCTAAAATGACCTAAAAAGATTAAAAACTATTTTTAGAAATTTTAAAACTAATAAACACTATTTAAAATGAATTAAAAACTATTAAAACTTAAAATAATTATAAAAATTAATCTATAAGTGATAAAATTATTCTAAAAGTTGCTAAATTCCTATTTTAATGTAATTAAACTAAGAAAAATGTAAAAAGTTTGAAAAGGTGAAATTTTAAAAATAATAATAAAATAATAATAAAATAATATTAAAAATCCAAAAATTATAAAAAATTCTAAAAACTTGCAAACTAGTTTATTTTAACCTAAATAATCAGAAAATCAAAGTGAAATTACCAAAATACCCCTAATGGGCCCTCAAATGGGCCAAATCCAAATTCAGTCAACACAAATGGGCTTTTGGGCCCAAAAAGTCAAACTTGGCCCAATTGACTTGGAAAAGCCCTATCTGACTTAAAATTTAATTCTAAGAACAAAACTCTAAAGGCCCAAAAGCTGAAAATGTGCTTATCACAGCTTCTTGAACACAAAGCTTATTCTTATTGGGCTTTTCAGCCCATTAAGCCATAAGCTAATGCCATAAGCTCTAATTTGACACACAACCCTCTTTTAGGATGCCAAAGAGATATGTCAAAAGAAATTTTCAATAAGCTCACTCAATAAGCCAGAAAATAACAAAGTAAAAATTCACAAAACGACAAAATAGTCGTTTTTGAGAAATAAAGCACCTCAAAGGCTGATTCAACTTGCAAAAGCTTTCAAATGGACTCAATAAGCAATATCAATCAACAAAAATCCAATAAGCACAAGAAATAAGCCAGAATAAGCACAAATGAACTTATGTAAAAGTCAAAGGACTTGGTTTTCTAGTCAAACCTAAAAGTCAACCACCCAAATGCTCCAGGATGAACAAATGGGTCAAAATATGAGCACCTATTACAAAAACAAAGTTGTTGCTGGTTAAAATAAGCTATTATAGCTTATTAATAAGCTGACACCAAAATTGCACTAGCAGTGGCAACCAGCAGGGGAAAGGAGTTCCCACTGCTTTGACTAATTGACCAAGCTTATTTGAGAGTTCTGGTTTGATTCAATTGGAAACAAAGGCACCCTTGTGATCAGTGAACCAAAAGGAGTCAATAGCAACAATAAAATCACAAAATGATCCACACAATGAGCCACAATAAGCCAAACAGCCCACAGATATGCTCCAGATATGCAAATAAGCAGTTTAGCACTTAATAAGCAGATTTAAGCAAAATAAGCCAGCCAAACTTAACCAGATGGACACACAAGCTATATAAACTAACAATAAGCACAAAGCAACAAGAATCAAACACTGAATCAAAGAAATCAACAAGATCAAAGCACTAGAAGTTACTGATGAACAAAGAACAATATGCAGAAATAGTTTGTTGATATACTTGACACTTGATCCAATTTCAAGCCTCAAATCCTTCTACCCTGGTGTGATTAACTATGATTTAGCACTTGTTACCCTTAACCTATGCTTAGATCTAGGTGTCCTCAAAATCCTAGCCAATTTTACCAAGTTATGAAGATTTTATAGCCAATCTATGAATCTATGTGTTCAAGACCACAAAACCTGCAAACAGATGAACAAATGCTCCCAAATAACAGATACCAATACTTGCATACAACACACAAGCACTTAACAAACCTCAAATCCAACTTATGCAGTAATCCCAAACACCCTTTTAAAACTTATTTTAACAAATTTTCAAAGGCTTATGAAGATTCAACCCACAAATGAGATCAGTAACACCTCATTAACATCAAACCAAGCCAAATCAACAATAAACAACCACAATAACACAGATTCAAGCACAAATCCACAAAAATCACAAATATTCAGAAACTTAAAGAGAAAATGAAAAGGGAAGAAGGTGCAAACCTCCAAGACCTACATCCAGGCCCTGGATTGTTTGAGCTAAGGTACTAGCAAAACAAGTACCAGCTTCCAATGCTGCTAAGATGAACAAACACAAAGTGAGATAAAAAATAATGCCAACTTTCTGATTTTTGAAACCCAAGATTTATCAACTAAAACCTTGCCTCAAAAACCTTCAAACATATAAATGGAACTCAGATTTTAGCTTCTCAAACACCAAACTTTTATAAATAACAGATTAAAACTCAAAATTTTAAGAAATTCAAACTTTATTTCATAAAAAGGAATTACAAAGATTAAAAGCTAAAATCTGGAACAAAGGGACTCTCACATGTTGAGGTCTCCTTTTATAGGCAAATGCCTGGCTAAACACTATTCATAAACCCTAGAACTGAATTCCCTATAATGCCCTTGGTTCTTCTAGACGAATCCTTGGTGTGAGCTGTCCAAAGTGATCCTGGATGTTCATTTTAGCTTTGTGATGAAGCAATGAATCATAGCTGTTGATTTGGACACGTCACATAACTTGGAGGCCAAGTTGTATTCTGATTGGTGGAAAGGGAATTGGGGGTGGGGTCCTTTGTGAGTGGGAGTGAGGGTTTTATGTGTGGGATGTGTTTAAGGTGAGGTGAATCAAACGTGTGCCAAGGTAATTTCATTTTACCCTTTGATTTAAGTGGTGTAAAATCTGGGCTGGTAAAAGGTGAACAGTAAGTTGTTTGATCCGTTTTTGGTGGAGTGGAAAGTGTTTGGCGCAATAAACATTTGAATGTTTATTTTGCCCACATTTGGCCCTTGTGTTTTGGTATTTTTGGTAAACAAGGTTTTTCAGCCCTAAAATGTGTTATGCTTTGTTAATAAGTTTCACACATTGGCAGTTTTGGCACAAAACTTTGGAAAAAGGATTTCAAGGGTTATTTTTGCCATTTTGAGATTTTTCAAGGGCTGATCTTAGACATTCTTGATCTTCAAAGGTCTTCAATGTATCTTTGACTTCATGAGGGACCATTATTGGCAATTTTGATTTGTTGAGGGACTATTCTTGCCATTTCTTCAAAGTTGAAGGACCTTTTGTGTAATTTTGACAAACTTAAGGGACCAAACTTGTAATTATTAATATACAAGGATTTTAAGTGTCATTTCTTCAATAAATGAGGATCAATCTTGTTTGTCTTCAGGTCTTCAAGGGTATTTGTTGAGAATTCCATGATTAGGACCCGGTTCTTTGTACGGCTTTGTTTCTCGTGTCCGTTTGTCCTTGTAACTTGTGATCTTTTGTCTTTTTCACGATATCCATACCTAAAATACACAAGTAAACAAACACAAGCATATATATGGTATTTTATGACATTTTTATGCATTTAAGGCCCGAAAAGAACGATGAGATGTATAAATGCCATCTCATCAGCTTTTGATGTTCAGCTTTGACTCTTGCACAAGTCAAACATTGAAGAACATACATAGCAATATCAGCTTTCATATTCGGCCACCAGTACAACTTCTTCAAATCATGATACATTTTATCAGATCCAGGATGAATGGAATATTTTGATTTATGGGATTCCAACATAATTAAATCTCTTAAGCCTCCAATCTTAGGTATCCACATACGACCTCTTAAGCATTTCACTCCATCAGCTCTAACCTCTAAAGGATCTCCTTCTCCTCGAAACCATTCATTAT
This sequence comes from Glebionis coronaria, assembly GCA_025667525.1. Classification (NCBI taxonomy): domain Eukaryota; kingdom Viridiplantae; phylum Streptophyta; class Magnoliopsida; order Asterales; family Asteraceae; genus Glebionis; species Glebionis coronaria. The sequence continues at coordinate 231,000 of JANFOE010000494.1, forward strand.
CAAAATTTTCTTTCTTACAGGCTTCTATTTGCGCATTTCTAATTTGCTCAGGAAAATTATTGTGCATAGTCAATACTAGAGAACGTACCCTGATAGGCTCTCTATCTTTTCTACTTAATTCATCGGCAGCAACATTTGCTTTTCCCAGATGATATTTTATATCATAATCATAATCACTTAACAGTTATATCCATCTTTGTTACCTCATATTTAATTACTTTTGATCGAGAATGTACTGTAGGCTTTTATGATCGGTGAATATCGTACACTTGGTGCCATACAGATAATGTATCCACAACCTAAGAGCAAATACTACAGCTCCTAACTCAATATCATGAGTATTATAATTCTCCTCATTCTTCCTTAATTACCTAGAAGCATAAGCTATCACCTTTTCTCGCTGCATCAAGACAGCTCCATAACCTCTAAGAGATGCATCACAAAATACCACGAAATCTTCACTTCCGCCGGGTAATGATAGAATTGGTGCACTACATAATTTTTGCTTCAATATCTGAAATGCTCCTTCTTCTTCACTTCCCCAAACGAAAGGTTTATTTTTCTGAGTAAGCTTAGTAAGGGGTTTAGCTACTAAAGAAAATTCTTTAAGGAATCTCCTATAATAGCCAGCCAATCCTAAGAACTGTCGCACCTCCGTTGGCGTTGTCGGTGCAGACCAATTCTTAATGGCTTCAACCTTTGCAGGATCAACATAAATTCCATCTTTGTTAATCACATGACCAAGAAATTGCACAGAGTCCAACCCAAAATCACATTTCGAAAACTTAGCATACAACTTTTCATCCTTTAACAAGCTCAAGATAATCCTTAAGTGTTCTCCATGTTCCTCTTTATTCTTAGAATAGATTAGAATATTGTCAATAAACACGATCACAAATTTGTCCAAATAGGGTTTGCACACTCTATTCATTAGATCCATGAAGACCACATTTGCGTTAGTTAACCCAAATGGCATCACCTGAAATTCATAGTGTCCATAACGACTTCTAAATGCAGTTATTGGAATATCTTCTTCACGGCCGCGAAGTTGGTGATATCCGGATCGCAAATCTATCTTAGAATACACACTAGATCCTGGTTGTTGATCAAATAAATCATCAATCCTTGGTAAAGGATATCGATTTTTGATTGTCAACTTATTCAGTTCCCGATAATCAATGCACATACGGAAAGATCCATCCTTCTTCTTAACGAACAAGACTGGAGCTCCCCAAGGCGACGAGCTCGGTCGTATAAAACCTTTATCAGAAAACTCCTTAAGTTGTTTGGATAATTCCTTTAATCAGAAGGTGCTAATCGGTAAGGCGCACGTGCCACCGATGCAGCACCATAAATTAGAGCGATTCGAAACTCAACTTGCCTTATCGGCGGAAGTCCGGGTAAATCATTGGGAAATACCTCAGGAAATTCACAGATAATAGGTACATCTTCCAATCTTTTCTGTTGATCCCAAACTTAGATCGATTAAGCTTTGTGTATACGAGATTAGATCAAGTACTACACGTAGAGAAACCTTTGCTTATGAGTAAAGTAACAAAGTGTTATGCGGAATTAACACTTGATCTAAAACACAATGATGTTAAACAAACTTTCACTTGTATTAGAATAATCGTGTTGATTACAATGAAAGGTTTAACTTGCGAATACTATGAAAACTGATATATGACTTTAACCTAAAAGACCTTCTTTTATAGAACAAGAAGTCTTGTACAATAAGCTATGAATCAACTATTCTAGGTAAAGATAATAATAGAAAATACAATGTTGTGCTTATCTTTACCATACATAAATAAAGAAACAAATAAACAAAAGATATTCTATCAGTGTCAATCTTCAAGGCTGTCAGCGTTGACTTCTATCAGCGTCCAATGTCAATCTATAAGCGTTGACTTTCTTCTTATCAGCGTTTGGTGATCTGACCCATATTTTATTCCCAACAATCCTCCCCTAAACTTGATATCCATTCCAATGATCAAGTTTCTGAATAAAAACTAAAGGCTTAGGAGGAATCTTGCAAAAACTTCTTATGTTGGTGATAAACATATCTGATCAAGTCCTTGGCCACATCACTAGTATAATCTATCTCCAAGGGTGTCTCTAGCATCTTCTCCAACACTTCTTTGGACAAGAAATAGTCAGCATCCACAAGTAAATACTCTGAAAACTTTGTAGAGCTCATATGAAATACACCACAAGTAGAATATAGCCTCCAATGAAGATTACTGAGATCATCTTCAAGATCCTTCCAAATGGCAGGATCTGCTTCTTTTGGACCACACAAAGTCATAAATGTGTTCCAAAGTCTTATTCCATTAGCTGAAGTAGGTGCTTCAGCTGTATACTTGGCCTCTATTAACCTCCATAGATGCACCAAGTCTTCCCTGTGTATGCTTGCAAATATAGAAATAACTGAAGTGAAAGTATGTACCTCCTTTCCAAATCGTCCAACCTTCCAAAATCCACACTCATCTTCATCAAAACTGATGATTGGATTTCTGTCATCTAGAGGTACTACATTTACCAAATCTGAAGCTTCCAAGGGAGAAAGCTTGAGATGCTTCCTTATAACACCTTCAGTTGGAAAATACACATCCATGTCTTTAGGAAATTGGAAAGGATCTCCTTTCTTCACTGGTCTTTGAGCAATCCTTATTTCCTTTTGAATCTGCATCTCCTCTGCAAGCTCTTGTTTTCTTTCTTCTGAAAGAAACTGATAGACATTCTGTTCTTGCACCTTCCTCCAAATAGGATGTGCCCTATACTCTAGCTCCTCAAAAGATAAGGCCAGCAACTTCTTTGATGTCCAATTAGGCTGATGACATCTAAGCAACTTATAGTACAACTGCCTTCTATCTCTTTTAAGCCAGGTTTTGACCTCTTGTGCATTAAACCTCATAATCACCTTTATGTCAGCTTGTACCCTAAGCAGAACTTCTAACCCCCAAATTTGATCTGATAAACTCATACCTGGGTTGTCCATAACCTTGTCTTCCCAAGCATGGTACATTCTGGTGATTTCTGGTAGGTCCCAATCAATCTGATTCTTCAACTCACTTAACCTTTCCTTTGCTAGCTCATCCCCATATTCAAGCCTTTCTGGATCTTCAATAATTTGAATACTTGAATCTGAGCTATCACCTTCTTTATCATCACCACTTTCTTCCTCACTCTCAGAAACAACAAATGGTGATCTTCTACTCCTCTTCAAATCTCTTTCCACAAGTTGTGCAGCCAACTGTTCATCAAATGCTATTTGTGCTGCATCTTTCTTTGGAACATCTTCTTCAATCAAAATACCTTTACCTTTGTCTTTTGGATCAATAATTGGTAAAGTAGAAGAAACCTGTGTGGACACATCTTTGATGATTGTTGATGGCTGGAATACATCAACACCACCTGCAACTTTGTCAGCGTCCAAGTTGCTCCTATCAGCGCCACGATTACCTTTATCAGCGCTGGATGTGTCAGCGTCCAAACCTGTATCAGCGCCCAATGTTTCTTTGAAAGATCCTTCCAAGTTCTTTGGTGTCATCTTGGATGTATCAACAACTGGGTGCTTCTTCAAGTTGGTGAGAGCTTCAGCAATCTGCAAAGATTCACTAAATTGTGAACTCTTTTCTGAACTCTTTTCACTAGCTGTGTGAATCAACTCATCCTCCTCATCCTCTTTATCCTCCCCTTTGGAAGATTCCTCCATTAGACTCCTGCTACTTGGATTCTCCAAAACAGTTACTCTCTCCCTCAAAACTTGGAGTTCTCGTCCCTGTTTGTTGACAGTTTGTACAAGACTGACATTTTGCTTTTGCAAGCTAATGACAGCCGCCGTCAATTCAATTATTGTCATAGGTTCCAATCTGCCCTCAGCTAGAATGGGGATTTGACCTCCCAAAATAGGATCATGGGGCATGGATGAGGTCTTAATGATGTTGGGACTGTCTTGACCAGCATCTAAGCCTGTGTCGATAGCCCCAGCCTCACCCATGTCACCAGCCACACTTGTGGAGGTGGTTCTCTCTGCTACAAGGCTAGGATCACTAGAGGAGAACACTCCAGTAACCCTTTGGCGTTTAGTCAACCTAGATTGTAATGGGGTGGAAGATGAAGTAGATTGTGTGGGTGTGGGTTGATTAAGGGGTGTTTGGGATTGTTCAGGAAGTGTATCAGTGTTGGGATTGGCTGTGTCAGCGCCCACATTTTGAGTGTCAGCGCTGGGTTGGTCAATGTCCATGTTTTCTGGCGAAGGTGATGGTTCATGAATAGGCTCAAGTTGGGGTTCAGGGTCTGGTTGTGGTTGTGGTTGTGGTTGTGCAGCCTGAATTACTTCAAGCATTGGTTGGGTAAGAGGTATGGATTCATTGGTGGAGCTCATTTTAGCAAAAATGGTTTTCTGTTGTTTAGGGATCTCATAAAAAGTGTCATGATCCCTAGAACAATATTCTTGTAAATCAAAGACCATTTGCAAAAATCTAGGGTAAGCCAAAGTCATTTTACTTCCCTTGTTTTTACACATCCCTTCAAAAATCATTTTTGAAAAATTATACTTAAGCCCACGTGTTATACAAACCAAAGCACTTGCTATTGACCTGTTTATTTCATTAAAAGAGGTACATTTTGGACTTAAGCATTGTAAAAGGACATGTATCAAATATTTCCAGTCAGAGGGAAATTCCTGCTTATGATATTTATTTAAAGTGACATCAGCAGGAATAGGATAACCCAATTCCCTGAGACCCTGTTCTATTGTTGCAATGGCAAGAGTAGTCACACCATCAGCGTCATCAAGACGCAAAGCTTGGCGAACCAAAGCTTCAGTGACCACCCATGTTCTTCCATGAACAGTAGATGTTAATGTGGTCACTCCATTAGTTGTTGTGGAACTAACATTGTTCCAAAACTGTCTAATGTGTGCGACAGGGACTAATGGTGTATGAGAAAGTGCATACCTCAATGAAGATGCATTTAAAAATGCCACCATCTGTGAATACTGAGGAAATAAAGCATCATCAGCAGTCAAGTAAGCTACCATATTGTGTTGGCTCTTGAACTCCAATGTTAAATTCTTTGAGTTGAATTTGGGTGCCATGATTGAAAGCTGTTTAGGTTATGTGATATGGGAAAAATCTAGGAGAAAAAGTGTTAGACAAGAAAATATGAATACCCAGAATAAAAAGATTAGCCAAATTTATAGGAGAGATACATGATTTTGATTGGTCAAAAATGAGGCGGTTATATTCAAAGAGCAATCATGAAAATCTTGAATCAAATATAACTTATCTCATGCATTAATTAAAAGTAACTTCTCCCAAAAATTACGGCCAAAAATTAGTCAAAAATAACAGCTGGGTAGGGCCCACTAGGTGTCAACGGTCAAAAATAGCCCATCAGCGCCCAACGGCTATATTTTCTTGTCAGCGTTTGCCTAAAGCCTTGTCAGCGTCACGATTGGACGTAACAGCGTTTGGAGAAAAACTTGTCAGCGTCTAAAAATAAAAATATTTAAAAAGAAAAAGACCTTAACAAAGTAATTTATCCTAAGGGAAATATCTTACAAGTTGATAATAATTACTGGGCGGCAAGCACTGTCCATTTATGCACACTTGCATAAGCAAGATAGACACAAATGTCCTCTAGAGTCCCTTGCTAACCAAAATACTTACCAACAAAGTTATTTCATAAAATTCTTTGTAACTCCCAGGTAAACCCATATCCAAAGTATTCCCAAGTCTCCCATCAGACCACAACCAAGTCTAGGCCAAAAGTGTCTTGGCAGCATGCATAGATTGTCACCTTTGCATGCTACAGTGCCTCATGGTTTAGTAAAACTAACCCATACTCACCTGTGGACACAATCTATAATTGTGATGAGAGTATTATAAGAATACCCAAGAGTCCTAAAGGTTCCTTAAACCTCCCCTTAAACTATGATACATGAGTTCTCAAAATATATATGGACATTAAAAAATTTATGTCAAGATAGGAATATAAATATTCCAACCATCATCCATAAACAAAACATGTCCAAATAGCTCTTCAAAAATCCATAAGCAACTCTGTATCCAATGGCATAAAACTACCATTACCTGCACATTTAGATGAAAACCACAAAACTAACATTTGTTGCTGACAGCGTCCCGACAACACTTATCAGCGTTGAAGGAACTCTTGTCAGCGTTAGACCATAATATCTCCAACAATGGCAAAATAACACTTGACAGCGTTGCATTTACCTTTGTCAGTGTTAGAAAAATAATGTGGAAAATCTAAATCATCACAAAGACCAATAACAATGCACTATCCTGTACATACTTTTACAAAAAGGTTCCAAAACACATATTAAGTGAGATTAACCATTCCAATATTTGTTACCAAATATTGAAATCTTCCAGCATCAAAAGGTTTAGTTAATAAATCAGCTACATTATCTTCAGTATCTACCCTATCTGGTTGTATTAAACCTTTCTCAAAGCAATCTCTTATAAAATGATGTCTAATTTCTATGTGTTTGGTTTTAGAATGATGTACAGGATTTTTAATAATGCATAAAGTACTGTTATTGTCTACAAAAATCTTGGTATGCATAAAATTATACCCATAATCCAACAGCTGGTTCTGAATCCATAAGACTTGTCCACAACAAGCAGCTGCAGCAACATATTCTGCTTCAGTTGTAGAGTTGGCCACCACTGTTTGTTTCTTGCATTGCCAAGATATTAATCTGCTCCCAAGAAATTGGCATCCACCAGTTGTGGATTTCCTATCAAACTTGTCACCACCATAATCACTGTCTGAATATGCAATAAGGTCCAATGGAGAATCTTTTGGGTACCATAATCCAAGATCTGGATAACACCTTAAGTACCTAAAAATTCTCTTCACAGCAAAAAGGTGACATTCTTTGGGAGTCACTTGATGGCGTGCACATGCACACACAGCAAACATGATGTCAGGTCTTGAGGCTGTAAGATACATCAATGATCCAATCATTGATCTATAGTGCCTAACATCCACATCCTTTCCAGCTCCAATTTTTCCCCAAGGGTGTTGTCTATCCATAGGAGTGGAAGCCTCCTTCTCATGTGGAGAAAAACCATATTTCTTCAAGATTTCAGCTACATACTTGTCTTGGGAGATGAAGATACCATCTTCTTTCTGCTGAACTTGTAAACCTAGAAAGAAGTTCATCTCACCCATTGCACTCATCTTGAATTTATCTGTCATGAGCTTGGAAAAATCCTCACTCATTTTTGGATCAGTAGAGCCAAAAATGATGTCATCAACATAGACCTGCACAAGAAACACATGTTTTCCTTTCTTCTTTGTAAATAGTGTCTGATCTATGGTGCCCCTTTTGAAACCATTTTCCACCAAGTAGGTGGACAATGTACCATACCATGCTCTTGGGGCTTGATGAAGTCCATACATTGCTTTCTTCACTCTATAAACCCTGTCTGGATTTTCAGGATCTTCAAAACCAGGAGGTTGCATGACATATACTTCCTCAACAATTGTCCCATAGAGGAAAGCACTCTTCACATCCATTTGGTAAACAGTGAAGTTCATACAAGAGGCATAAGCTAGAAAAATTCTTATAGCTTCAATTCTTGCAACTGGTGCAAAAACTTCTTCATAATCAATTCCTTCCTCTTGTGTATAACCCTGAGCTACCAAACGTGCCTTGTTTCTGACCACAATGCCTCTTTCATCTTTCTTGTTCCTTAGAACCCATCTTGTCCCAATTGGTCTCACATATCTAGGACAATCAACCAGCTCCCAAACATCCTGTATAGCAAATTGGTGAAGCTCATCCTGCATTGCTTCCACCCAACTTGGTTCCTTGAGAGCATCAAAAATCTTCTTGGGTTCTTCCTGTGACAGAAAACAGGCAAACAAACATGCTTGTACAAGAAGGGTATCAACCTTCTTGTGTATATTGGCAATAAATCCACCAAGACCTTGATGGGATCTTCTTGTCTGAACTGGAGCCATAACATCACCAATGATTTGAGATGTGGGGTGATCCTTAGCTGTTGAAGTGAGAACGCCTCCTTCAAAAAGTCTGGTGTCCTCAACTTCACGCTCCATGTTGCCAATATCTTCTTCCTCAGATTCTTCTTGATCAACAGAAATCTCTTCATGGACATTGGAAGGTCCACCCTGTTCAAAATGGGAATAGAAAAGCTGTGTAAAGGTGTCTCCAAAGTCTGATCCTTGTTTGTCAGCGTTTGGGCTAACAACGCTTGAATTGGTGTTGTCAGCGTTGGAGCCATCAGCGTCTGAATTGGTCGTGTCGGCGCTTGATTTCCCTTTGTCAGCGCCTGAAGAATCATGCATGTTAGTATTTGGTGGTATTTGAACACCACCATTATCTTTCCTTGCAGCAGTAGCAGCAGCATAATACTCATCTGTCCATATAGGAAGTGTAACATATTCTTGTGTGGGAGATGATTCAACTGCTGGTGGTCCAACCTCCTTAGCAACCTGTATACCTGAAACATTACCAATTCTCTTTTCCAAAACACCTGAAGTTACCTTCACAATGTCTGGATCAGTAACAGGCATATAATTTAAAGCTCTAGATAAAGGTTCTAAGTCAAATAACCAATTTGGACCACTCTCAGGATCACTAGGTTTACTTTCTAAAAACCTAACATGTACCTTTTCAAGTATACGTTTTTCCTTTTTAATGTAAACCCTATATCCTTTACTCTGCACTGAATAACCCATGAAGTAGCCTTCATCACCTTTTGAATCAAATTTACCTAGGGCCTCACTAGTTTCTAGAACAACTACATGACATCCAAAAGGCTTTAGAAAACCAATATTTGGCTTCCTTCACCAAAGTAATTCATAAGGTGTCTTATTATGTATCTTGTTGACCAATGCCCTATTCTGAACATAACAAGCTGTGTTAACAGCTTCAGCCCAAAAGGCTATAGGAAAGAGGGCATCAGCCAACATGGTTCTGGCTGCTTCAATAAGGGTCCTATTCTTCCTTTCAGCAACCCCATTTTGCTGTGGGGTTCTAGCTATGCTAAACTGCCTAGTAATCCCTTTCTTGGCACAAAAATCATCTAACAACTGATTTCTAAACTCACCCCCATTGTCACTTCTAATAATTTTGACTTTATTACCATTCTTCTTTTCAATCTGGGTAATGAAATTAATCAGACTTAGGGCAGTTTCACTTTTCTTGGCTAAAAAGAAAGTCCATGTAAACCTGGAGTAATCATCAGTAATGACAAAACAATATGATTTACCCTTCAAACTTTCTATATTAGTTGGACCAAAGAGGTCCATATGCAATAAGTGAAGTGGTTTAGAACTAGAGTGCACCTGTTTAGACCTGAATGAGACCTTGTGCTGCTTGCCCTTAAGACATGCAACACAAGAGTGGTCATTGTGGAAAGCCTTTTCAGGCAAACCATCAACTAAACCAAGCCTCACAAGTCTATTAATATTCTTAAAGTTTATGTGCCCTAATCTCCTGTGCCAGAGATTACTTTCATCTACTGAGGCTTTAGCATACAGACATGACATTTTATTATTTACCTTAATTCCATTAAGATTCACATTATATATGTCTTTATGCCTTGGTGTTCTAAAATCTATGTATTTCTCCTCAGGGAGCTTATAATCTTTGCTTAACACCAAGCACTCAGTATCTGTGAAAAGAACCTTATTTTTGTTATCACATACTTGTGATACACTAAACAAATTATAATCCAGATCTTTCACCAAGAAGACATTATCAAACCTTAGATTGTTGGTGACAAGAGTTCCTTTTCCTGTGATTGTGCCGTAGCCACCTCCAAAGTATACCTTATCACCATCTTGAATAGGAGAGAAATTGGTCAGATAGTCTTCCTTTCCTGTCATGTGCCTTGAGCATCCACTATCCCAGTATCCATAATCATTGATCTTCTTCTGAATGCCCTGCACATAAAGAAAACATATTAGTTTTCTTTGGGAACCCAAGCCTTGGAAGACTTGGATTCATTTGGTTGTTCAACAAGAACAGACTTGGTTCTCATAACAACCCCATTTTCATCCCTATTTGAATGAAATTCCCAGTTAACCCCAATTGGTGTTGACAATGCCTTTGAAATATAATGAAACCTGTTGCATGTCATAGAAATACCAGTAGAATTAGGGTTCTGGTCTTGTTTTGGTCTCCATGTTAAGCTAGTAGAAGCTTTAGACCTATTTCCCTGTGGTTGCAAATACCTAGGTTTAGCAGTGTATCTATCAGCGCTGAAATTACTCCTGTCAGCGCCCCGATTGCTCTTATCAGCGTTGAACCTAGGGTTTGCTACAGGAACCCATTGCCTATTTGACCAAGTATTTGACTTTTGAAAAGGTCTTAGGCTTTGTGTGTTAGACCCTCTAGAAAAGAATGGGGCTGGTCTAACAACTTGTGAACTTTTGTTCACAAAGGTATTGGGTCTGACAGTGTTTGACCTATGTTGACTTTTGTCAGCGCTGAAATGGTTCCTATCAGCGTTGACATTGGAAGCGTTGACACATTTGTAGGCCAAATGTGAGAAGCTACCACATGTGTAACAAGCTTTTCTAGACATAGTCTTAGGTCTAGAAGCAAAGAAGCCTGTCCCATGATTACTAACTTGGCTTTTTGGTGACCTAGTATTCCTATACATCTCTGCATACTTAACACTAGGTTTTCTAACAGCTTGTGGGCCAAGGTCAACAGGTTTGCCAGTGGTAGGGTGTGTGATCTTAATAGGTTTAGGATCATCAATTGGTTTTGTGATTGGTGTGGGCTCATTTGGACTTTCACACAACAACCCTCCCTTAACAAACAAAGTGTGGTTAGCTTTCTTCCACTCTTCTAGGTCAGTCAGCTTTTGCTGATATTCCTCAACTGGGGAAGTCACTCTAGGTGGAGGAATGAATTCCTCCTCTTGGCATTCTGGCAAGCCAGTCCAAGATAAGTCCTTTGATTGGACACCATAGAAATCCCCAGCTGGTGGTGGAACAACAGTATAATTATTCATCCCAATCCCACTCATATCCTTAGAGTCTCTTTGTTTACTGACACACTCTCCTAGGGATTGTGTGGCCTTATCAAATCTCTGGATTTTAAGACTCACATTATCTTTGTTTTTGTTAGCCTCCTCTAACTGAGCTATCAAATCAAGATTAACCCTATTTACTATATCTTGCACATCTTTACTCTGAAATAACTCATGTTTTAAGATGTTTATTTGATCCTTTAAATCAAACTCCATTTTCTTATACTCAGCTACAGTCTTTTCTGTTTGGGTAAGAGCAATTTGATAATTAGATACTTTGCATCTTTCAGTACTTGCCTCATCTAATAACTTAACTATCTCTTGTTTTAATTTCTCAGTATTTAAACGACAACCCTTAGAACAGAAAGCATCATCATATACCTCATTATCTGATGAAGAGGAGGAGTGTGCCATGAGAGCATATTCAGCATGCTCTTCTTTAACTTCAGCAACCAAAGCTCTGTCCTCTTCCTCATTCTTAGCCATCCAGCTCCAATCCCATTCTCCAACACCATCAATTTGTTGAACAGCAACCATGGCCTTGGGATCTGGGTTCTTAATCATTTGGCTAGAAGGCTTCCCAGCATCAGATCTCCTTGGAGATCTACATTCCCTCATAAAGTGCCCCATCCTATGACAGTTGTAGCACTCCACTTTGGACTTGTCAAAGCCAGCAACATCCTTAGCATTAAAGGTCATCTTCTTCTTGAACCTTTTATTAAACCTGTTTGCTCTTAAACTTACAAGAGCCATAGTCCACTTGATGTCCATCTCTTCCAATTGTTCATCACTTATCTGCTCAAGATCTTCATATGTAATCCTTGAATCACTGGGCAAAGAAGCAATGAATGCACACACAGTATCAAGATCAAAACCAGCAGGTTTAATTCTATCAGCGCCATGATTGTGTGTGTCAGCGCTTGAGTACAAAGCGTTGACAGGATATGATCCAGCGCTGACAGATTGACATCCAGCGCTGACACCTTGAGATCCAGTTGCTGAATGTCCATAGAAGTTCATGGAATCAAATTGGCCTTCACTTTGTGAGAAGAAGGCCATGTTGCTGCTGGAAGATTTGTTATCACTTTCCAATTGCCATTCATTCTCCAACAGCCTTAACTTGTTGAAGATGTCATCAAACCTGGAAGTCTTGTGGGTGTTATTGACAAGAATAGATCTTGTCTCAATCTTCCATACATCACCAAGGCTTTTGAGAAAAGTAGCATTCAATTCAGGGTCATCAATCTGTTTTCCCATGAAGGAAAGTTGACTTGTGATGTCAAGAAGTCTACTTCTCACACTGCTGAGATTCTCATTAGGTTGAGCTTTAAAGACAGCATACTCATGCAATAGTTGCTTCTTCTTTTCTTCTTTTGTATCAGCATTGCCACCATGTGCTACTTCAAGAGCTTCCCAAAGCTCTTTTGCAGACTCAAAACGTTTGTACTTGTGCTGATTCTCATGACCTAGGGCATGTTTCAAGATATTCAAGATTTTCATGTCCACCCTCTTCTTGGCTATATCTTCAACAGCAACAACTCTCCCATCTTCAGGCTTTTCCACCTTATCAGATTCAGGACAATTAGGAACAGCTGTCCTTGTGGCAATAGCAGCAGTAATCTTTGCTGCTTTATCGAATGTGTTCCCATATTCGATAATTTCCCAAAGAGTGTAGTCATGAATAGCTATGTATTGCTCAAAATTGGATTTCCAAAGCTCAAAGTTCCTGGCATCAAACATGGGAATTTTGATACTAGGGTTTGAAAAGTTGTTTTGTAGCAAAGCAGGAGGTTGATTTGTGCCAGACATGATGTTTTTAGGGTTTTGAGAATTTTAGGGTTTGGTGTTTTAGGGTTCTGCGTTACTTAAAGATCAAAAGTTTCTCAACAAGCTCTGATACCACTTGTTGATCCCAAACTTAGATCGATTAAGCTTTGTGTATACGAGATTAGATCAAGTACTACACGTAGAGAAACCTTTGCTTATGAGTAAAGTAACAAAGTGTTATGCGGAATTAACACTTGATCTAAAACACAATGATGTTAAACAAACTTTCACTTGTATTAGAATAATCGTGTTGATTACAATGAAAGGTTTAACTTGCGAATACTATGAAAACTGATATATGACTTTAACCTAAAAGACCTTCTTTTATAGAACAAGAAGTCTTGTACAATAAGCTATGAATCAACTATTCTAGGTAAAGATAATAATAGAAAATACAATGTTGTGCTTATCTTTACCATACATAAATAAAGAAACAAATAAACAAAAGATATTCTATCAGTGTCAATCTTCAAGGCTGTCAGCGTTGACTTCTATCAGCGTCCAATGTCAATCTATCAGCGTTGACTTTCTTCTTATCAGCGTTTGGTGATCTGACCCATATTTTATTCCCAACATTTTCTCCTTATACTCATTCCCGGTCACTTGACCTAAGTATAGCTCGCAACCGTTCCTCATGTACTTTTGGACTTTAATACATGAAACGATCTTCAAACGGGATTCACCTCGATTACCATCAATTACTAATGTCCTATTCCTAAGAGGAATCTTAACCTTATTTTCTCCACATAAAATAGTAGCATTATTCAATGATAACCAATCCATACCAATAATAATATCAAAACTACCTAGTTCTATCAACATCAAATCAATCGGAAGGGAATAGTTTAAGAGATTTAGAGAGCATCCTTTTAACAACTTATTAGTTTTTACTAATTTACCATCAGCCAATTCTACTTCGTAACTGGTATTTATCTCAATAGGTTCAATGTCAATAATGGCACTAAATTTAGTGGATACAAAGCTCCTATCAGCACCCGAATCAAATAAAGCAACAACATAATGATTGTTGAGTAAAAACGTACCAGTAACGACATCCGGATCCTCTTTCTTAACCTCAACTGTTCCAAGTTGATAAGCACCACCCTGGGGGTTTCTTCTAGGTCCAATTCTTTTCAACTTAGGGTAGTCCGATTTCTTATGACCCTCTTCATTACTGTTGAAGCAAATAACTCCCCTCTTACACTTTTCCACTTTGTGTCCTAGCTCTCCGCAATTTCGGCACTTCCAGCAGTCGCCAACATGCCTCTTATTACCACACTTAGGACACTTTTCATCATTGCGTGGTGTGTTGTTGGTAAGATCATTTGCATTCGCCCTTCTATGGTTTTGATGGCGATTAAAATTCTGCCTATTATCACCTCGACCTCCACGATCGCCTTCACCCTTTCTTTTCTCACCAGCATGTGCTTCATCCTCGTTGTCCTGAATTATTTGCCCAATGAGTTGGTAAGCCATTCAAACAACATCATCAATGGTCAATGGTTTTGATGATGTCACATCCCCTCGGATATTCTTGGTCAACCCTTTAATGTATTGTTCAATTCGGATCTCTTCGGGTTTCACTAATCGAGGACACAGCAAGGCCAACTCATGGAATCGGTTTGTGTAGCTATCAGTGTCCACACCTTTCATTCTCAAATGAATCAACTCTTGTTCTAACCGTATAATCACACTACAGGGACAGGACTCCAGAGTCATCCACTTTTTAATTTTAGCCCAAGGAGTAGTATTAGCAACATCATACCCATGAAAGAAATTCTCCCATTCCACCAAGTCAACGCACGATCTTTAAGAGTAGCCATAGAAAAAGTCACTTTATCCTCCTCCTTACACTTACTAATCTGAAACACCGACTCAATCTTCTCAATCCACTGGCTTAATCTTACATCACCTTCAGTTCCATTAAAAGGTAGAGGTTCACACTTCATGAATGTCACATAAGTACAACCGCCGACTTCAGGTGCATTAGATCCAAGTCCTCCTATATTTCCTCCAGCATCAGCTATTCAATTATTAGCATTCACATTCACATTAGTACCACCAATTCCACTACCGCCAGCTCCACTACCGCCAACTCTACTACCACCAGCTCCACTACTGGCAGCTCCATTTCTAGCATTTGCCATAAATTCAGTCATAGATGCGGCAACTTGCTCCACAATGATCGTACGTACATCATCCTTAGTTATAGCTTTCTTGGGCGGCATGGTTCTATAATTTCACAATTTAAAGTATATTAAACATTCACACAACGAGGGATTCATATAAAATGGATTGAATTCATAATCAAGATACAAATAAGACACGATATGGAATCCAAGACAAAGATACATATTTCATTGGATCAGAAACAACCACATTGTCTTAATTTACATTCCACATCAAAGTTTCTAGCACTATACAAGCCCAAAATTCGTGCCAGATCTACTAACTAATATGTCGGTTTAGTTAAAGTTACAAAAGATACAAAAGATAACTACTAAAGATAGACTGGTCTACTGAGAACTCCTAGATGGTCCATCATCCATCGTCTTTGGTATCTTCTTCGGACGATCACAAGACACATCTTCAGTTGGACGCTTACGAATCACTCCTTTCTCAACCATCTCAGTATAAAACATACTGTTCCAACCAACCGATATATTCAACTCTTTCTCTGCCTTCTCACGCATCGCACGAGCTACACTCAACTGAATCTCCATTGTATTCACCTTTTTCTTCATTTCAGCATACTCACCACTTTCCAACACAGACAATCTCCTAAACGCCTCATTCAAACCACGCTCCACATCAGTCAAATCCAAATAAAGTAACTCTCGCTCTTTCTCAACAATCTTAGTCTTCAACTCCAATAAAGCAACATGAGTCTGAACAACACCTAACCGAATCTATGTCATACTACCTTGAACACGGGAAGCATCTAAATCACGTCTCAAGGCCCAAGGTGCAAGTCCATCAATATGAGTAGCCTCTCAAACCCTAGACGACTCTCCTATCACATTCCTACGAGTAGAAATCCTATCAGTACCATCAGGTGCATCATCATCCTCATCATCCTCTGATTCATAATCAGATTCAGACGATTCAGATAATTCATCTCTAAGTAACTCAAACTCAGAATCAGACTAATCAATTGGAGGGGGTAAGGGCCCACCCTCCTCTACATCATAAGGGAAAATAAGCTCAACCTCATCATCTATACCTATCTCCTATCGACATCCTCGTCGTCATCCTCATTAACTAAATTATCTATCCAAATCTCATCATCATCCTCAATACCAACATTATCATTATCATTCTCTACAACGTCAACCTGAGGGGCAATTTGATCTCCTAGTCCTATCTCGGGATCAGGATCCTCAAATGGTTCCTCCTCTTCATCATCCATATCCTCCTTTACATTATAATACACTAAGTCTAAATAAGGGTTATCATCTACGTTAGGTTCGGGGATAGCATGGTTCTCTACAGGAATATTAGGGTCTCCCATGACCATCTGCATTTATAATATATCTCGTATTAGCATAAAAATAATTATTAAACAGTTACATACTGAATTCACGATATATACATATATATAAATGAAATTATATATATATTAAAATATATATCTTCTCAATAAGGCTTGTTGGTAACATCAGAGATCTTTGGCACCGTTATAGTCAAAAGATTTTCAAATATTTGGCTCAAAATGTTTATAGTTAAAAGATTTTGAAATGTTTTATTCAAAACCTTGGTTTTAAAAATCTTTCATTCTCTATAAGAGAGCTCTGGTACCAAACTGTAACACTCTCAAATTTTCTATTGGGTCAGCGGAATGGTCAATAGTGTGACAACCCAAACCCGGGGTCATTTATTTAAAATTATATAATATTATTTTTACGAATAATTTTGAAATTTTTGATGAGTTGAATGATATGACGGTTGATGGTGTTTTTTAAAACCGACGTTGGAAGTCTTATTTTTATGTTTTTACTAATAGCGAGGATTATTAGTGACCACGATATCGACGGATGCCCGAGATTTTATGTTTTATTATTTGTTGTCTCGATGTTTATATTTTTGACTTTTTTTATTTTAAGTTCGTATTAAGTCAAACCGGGATCATATTGTCATCATATTTTGAGTGCCTTTTATCTTTTGAAAAGTATTTTTACGAAACCCGAGTATTTTCAAAATTGGCAATTTATATTTTCTACCCTTACAACTATTTAATTGCATTTTGGACGAATACTATCACAAATTGGCAAAACAAATCCCTCCACCCACCATATATAAACCCTGTACCTAATTTTTTCCACTCAAAAACTCATAGTTATCAAAATTCCCATCTCTTTCTCTCTCTTTTCTTTAAAAACCGTCACCCCCTAGCCCATCTTAAATCATTTTTCACTCAATTTTTAGCTTGATCTAAGCTAAAACGAATCAAGACCCATCTCTAGAATTCAACAAGGATCATTTTTATGTAAAAAGTTACAACATGCAAGAACTTTCATTTTTTGATGATGATCCATGAAGGTTTGATCTATTTTTATGATGGTATATTGTTGTTAGTGTTGTTTTATGTATATTTTAATTGTTGCATGTTTAAATTTTTGAGTGTGTAGATTTTTATATGATCATTTAAATATGTTATGGGTTAGTTAAGTTGTTGGTGATGATATTAGGATGATTTTAGACATATGATAATGATTAAAATGGGTTGAAAATTTGATTCAACATGATTTTTAAACATTTATTTTAGACCAGTAGGTAAAAGGTAATTTTTGCAAAACTTACTATTTGAAAATGGTTAAACTAATAAGATGATGTTGTAGAGAATTCTTTTAGCTTCGATTTGATATAAGATAGAGCTTCTAGCTCCAAACGAGCGCGGAGTTACGTTAGTTTGATTATTCGTGTACCGGGAGACGAGTATCGGCACGATATATAATTGTTGTCGATATTTGGATCGAATCTCGGGGACTATAAAAAGGATTTTGAAATATGTCATGGACTGATGTTAAGTTTCAAGTATGAGTATGTTGAGTTTATTTTCAAATTTGAGTGTCGATTTTGTAAACGGAGTAAAATAAATAAGTTAAAAAGACTATATGAGTTGTTGACATAAAACTGTCCGGTTTTTGTAGTTCAAAGATGTGTCGGGCAGGGAACTTTAAATGTAAAATCTTTTGATGGGATTTTAACAGGTCTTTCTATATATAGTAAGTGACATCTCTGATTAGTATCATAAGTATTTGATGTGTGTTAGTGGGGTAAATGAGCTCGTACATTTGGTGTGTACCGACAGATTTTCATCGAAAGGATTGTCTAATAAAGTAAACATATAGAAGGAAGTGATAGGTCACTTGTATTGTTTTTATTTTGGGTTGGTTGTGATTTTATTATTTTGAGTTTGATGTTACTAAGTATGGGTTTTACCCGAGATTATTATTGATGAACGCGCCCTATTTGATAGGTTGCGGTTTTTGTGTTTATCGGGCATCAACTATCGTCGAAGATCGTCTTACTACTGCTATTACTCCAGGTGAGACTATAGCCTCGCTTTTGTAATTGTGTCGAATGATTTTAAAACCCGTGAGGGGGATACATGCTATTTGAAAGTAAAATGAACACAAGTCATGATTGATTGTTTAGACCCGAATGTTTCCTTTGTTGCCTTTGTTGTTTGGAATTGTATAAGTACCTAAGCTGCAAAAGTCCCTAAATTCATGAACCGTTAACTATCTTCTGACTTGATGTTGTGAGTTGAGAATAGCCGCTTATTCTAATAATAGTAATATTGGGCTGACGACCCTATCTGAGACCAGGGTTTTACGTTGAGTAACCCGCTGGGAAGGATAATTTTACGAGACTGAGAATGTGGTATACTTGAAACTGATACTCTAGTAGGGGCACTGGAATTCATCTAGTCATGCAGGCTTTAGGCGTGGGTGACTAAGTTAAGGGGTCGGTATCATGAGCTTAATACAATTCAATAGATATTTCTATATGCCAGGCTGCCTGAATAATAGATTGTATGTACAGCAATTCTATTAAATGATCTTGATTGAGTTTTCTCTTGTGTTCAAATGTTGATTTAGAAAACCTATAGACTCGCTCAACCGTTGTGTTGATGATTTTAAGCATTTATTTCAGGTGATTGAAGTTGAAGAATTGCGGAGCTTGCTGGAAAAGGATTGCGGATTGTATTTGTGGTGATTGGTCTCAACATAATTTCTTTCCATTTTTGTCATAAAAATAATAACGTGCGGTCATGTGCTTTAGTAAATTGTCTGTTAATCTGATGAAATCTTTGGGGGACCTGAATGTACTCTGATATTATTTCTGAAATTGTTTTACTTGGGATCGAAAGTTTTAGACAAAGGTTAAATTATTTCCTTTTATATTCCAAATGTATCATTTTGAGCTTGTTCAAAGTGTCTTGTATAATGATGTTCGTATTTAGCACCCAAATGTGTATTTCCGCTGCGTATTGTAATTTCGGGGTGTTAAAGATTGGTAATCAGAGCTTTTTAGTTATAGCGAATTAGGTCGATTTTTGAAAAATGTCCTAAACTATAACTTTCGTGTCAAAAATATTTTACAAAAGCACGCAACTTCTCCGCAAGGCTCCGGTAAGATTATTTGTTTTGTATTGTTTTATAATTGATGTATCCCTTAAAATTGAAATGATTTTTAGAGTATTTATTAAGTAAATACTATGATGATGTATTGATGATGTATTGATGATGTATTGATGTTGTTGAAAGTACGTTGAGTACTTGTTATCGTAATTTTCTTTATGTAATGCATATGTATATAATTTTAAATAATGACCTTATATACCGCCGAGGGTCTAGGACAGTAGACCAGATGATGAACGATTTTACAACTGATTTCTTGCGACTTGTATCGGGTATGAGGATGTTTGATTAGCTGATGTATGATAGATATGTGGTTGAATTGGTGTGATTAGAAGGTTGATGTGAAAGAAAAGTTGTTTTAAAGGTTGAATTTGGTATGTGGAGATTGAGTTTGATAGGACTTGGAAGATGGATGAGATTGCTAGTCTTAGTTCGATTGTGATGAATTTGTGAGCTTGAATTGAAAGGGTTAAATGTTGGGAATAAATTAAGGCCAGATCACTTGAGCGCTGACAAGAACAAAACAAGCGTTGACAGGAACAAAGCAAGCGCTGACAGCTCAAGCGTTGACAAGTTAAAGTCAAGCGTTGACAGATTGAAGACAAGCACTGATGGAAGATATAAGCTACACGTTTATTATATTCTAGAATACTTCTAGTAAGGATAGAAACGACAATGTATTTTCTATGTTTATCTTTACCTAGAATAGTTGATACGTAGCTTATTGTACAAGGCTTCTTAGTCTATAAAAGAAGGCCTTTAGGTTAATGTTTTATATCAAGTTTTATATAAGTTTTCATTCGTAAACATCTTTCATTGTAAGCAAGTTCGACATTCATAATTAAAGTGAAAGTTTTGTTTACATCTTGTGTTCTTGTTTAAGTGTTAAATTCCGCATAACACTTAGATTCACAAAGCATATACAAAGGTTTCTCTACGTGCTATACTTGATCTAATCTCGTATACACAAAGCTAATCGATCTAAGTTTGGGATCAACAAGTGGTATCAGAGCTTGTTGAGGAACTTTTGATCTTTGAAGAACACCAGAACGATACACGAACACCAAAACCCTAATTTTCTCAGAAACCCTAAAAACACCAAAACCCTAACAACATCATGTCTGAAGCAATAACCACCTCCAATTCACCCTTACCAAACATCAGGATTCCCATGCTTGATGCAACCAACTTTAACTTATGGAAGTTCAACTTTGAACAATATCTGGGGATCTATGATTACACACTCTGGGAGATTATTGAATATGGAAACTCATTCAATAAGGCTCAAAAGATTCAGGATGCCATTACTCAGAGATCAGCTGTTGAAGGATGTCCTGATGAAGATAAGAGAGAAAAACCTAGAGATGGTAGAGCTGTAGGTGCTAAAGATATTGCAAAGAAAAGGGTTGACATGAAAGCCCTAAATATTCTGAAAGTCTCTTTGGGACAAGAAAACCAGCACAAATATAGAGGCTATGAATCTGCTAAAGATCTTTGGGAAGCACTTGAAGTTGCATATGGTGGCAATGCAGACACTAAGGAAGAAAAGAAAAAGCAACTTCTGCATGACTATGCTGTCTTCAAAGCTCAACCCAATGAGAAACTGAGTAGTGTGAGAAGCAGATTGCTTGACATCACAAGCAAATTGTCCTTCATGGGGACACAAGTTGGTGATGTTGACACCAATGCTACCTTTTTAAAAGTCTTGGTGAGGCATGGAAGATTGAGGCAAGATCTATTCTTGCCAATAATACTTACAAGAGCTCCTCGTTTGATGACATCTACAACAAACTAAGACTATTGGAAGATGAAACTCTTTCAGCACATGGAAGCAAACCTAGCACCAGCAAAATGGCCTTCTTCTCTCATAGTGAAGGTCAATTCAATCAGAAGGACTCTTTTATGCATCCAGTTACTGGATCATCATTTGTCAGCGCTGGAACAAGTCCTGTCAACGTCTCCTTTTCAGACGCTGACACATTCATGAATGACTCCCCAAGAGTTAAACCTGCTGGTTTGGATTTGGATACTGTGTGTGCTTACATTGCTTCTTTGCCCAATGGTTCAGTGATTACATATGAGGACCTTGAGCAGAGAAGTGATGAGCACTTGGAAGAGATGGACATCAAGTGGAACATGGCTCTTGCTAGTATAAGAGAAAATAGGTGGAATAGAAGGTTCAAGAAGAAGATGACCTTCAATGCTAAAGACACAGCTGGATTTGATAAATCCAAAGTTGAATGCTACAACTGTCATCGTATGGGGAACTTCATGAGGGAATGCAGATCTCCTAGAAGATCTGATGCTGGTAAACCCTCAAGTCAGGTTGTTAAAGCTCAAGATTCCAAAGCCATGGTTGCAGTTCAAGGAATTGATGGTACTGGATGGGATTGGATCTATCTGGCTAAGAATGCTGAAGAGGACAAAGCTTTGGTTGCTGATATTGAAGAAGAAGAGCATGTTGAATATGCTCTCATGGCACACTCCTCCTCTTCATCTGATAATGAGGTATATGATGATGCTTTTTGTAGCAAAGGTTGTAGGTTAAACACTGATAGACTTAAGAAAGAGGTGTTAAAACTAAAAGATGATATGAGCACTGAAAGGTGTAAATTGTCCAAATACCAACTAGCTCTTACTGAAACTGAGAAAACCGTTTCTGAATACAAGAAAATGGAATTTGACTTAAAAGATAAAATAAATATCTTAAAACATGAGCTAGAGGGTAGCATGGATATTAGAAATATCATGACAAAGGTCAATAGAGACCTACAGGCTAAGTTAGATGAGGCCATTAAGATTAAAGATAATGTTGACCTCAAGATTCAAAGATTTGATAGAGCCACCCAAACCCTAGGAGACTGTGTAGCTAAACAAAGGGATCCTAAGGACATGACTGGGATTGGGATGAATGATTACTCTCTGGTTCCACCACCAGCTGGTGACTTCTATGGTGTCCCTAGAAATGACTTGTCTTGGACTGGGATACCAGAATGCCAAGAAGAGGAATTCATTCCTCCACCAAGAGTTGTCACTCCAGTGGAAGAGTATCAACAAAAATTGACTGACCTAAATGAGTGGAAGAAAGCTAACCCTACTTTGTTTGTTAAGGGAGGTTTGCTATGTGAAAGTCCCAATGAATCATCACCCATTAAGGTTACTCATCCAATCACTGGTAAAGCTGTTGACCTAGGCTCAAACACTGTTAGAAGACCTACCATTAAATATGCAGAGATGTATAGGAATAATAGGTCACCCAAGAGCCAAGTTAGCAATCATGGAACAGGTTTCTTCTCTTCTAGACCTAAGGGTGTGTCTAAGAAAGCCTGTTACACTTGTGGTAGCTTTTCACATTTGGCATACAAGTGTGTCAACGCTCCCAAAGCCAGCGCTGATAGGAACAGTTTCAGCGCTGATAGGAAGAAAGTCAACGTTGTTAGAAGTCAAACGTTGTCAGACCCAAACCTTGTGTGCAGCAAAGTCCACAAGTGATTAGACCTGCCCCATTCTTTTCTAGAAGGTCTAACACTCATGGACAAAGACCTTTTCAAAAGACAAACACCTGGTCAAATCGGCAATGGGTTCCTATAGCAAACCCTAGGTTCAACGCTGACAAGGGTAATTTCAGTGTTGACAGGACAAAATCCAAAGCTGACAGAAACGTGACCAGACCTAAATATTTGCAGCCACAAGGAAAGAGGTCTAAAGCTTCTTCAAGCTTAACATGGAGACCCAAGAAAGATCAAAACCCTAATGATAATGGGATTTTAATGACTTGCAATAGATTTAATTACATTTCAAAGGTCATTACAAAACCTAGTGGGGTTAACTGGGTATTTCATCCTTAAAAGGATGAGAATGGGGTTGTTGTGAGAACTAAGTCTGTTCTTATTGAACAACCAGATGAATCCAAGTCTTCTGAGACTTGGATTCCCAAAGAAAACTAATTTGTTTTCTTTATGTGCAGGGCATTCAAAGACAGATCAATGATTATGGATATTGGGATAGTGGATGCTCAAGGCACATGACAGGAAAGGAAGACTATCTGACGAACTTCACTCCTATTAAAGATGGTGATAAGGTATACTTTGGAGGTGGATATGGGACTATCACAGGAAAAGGAACCCTTCTCACCAATAATCTACGTTTTGAGAATGTCTTCCTGGTAAAAGAACTGGATTATAATCTGTTTAGTGTATCACAAGTTTGTGATAACAAAAATAAGGTTCTTTTCACTGATACTGAGTGTTTGGTGTTAAGCAAGGATTCTAAGATCCCTGATGAGAAATATATTGAGTATAGAACACCTAGGCATAAGGACATATATAATGTGAATTTAAATGGGATTAAAGTGAATACAAATATGTCTTGTTTTTATGCTAAGGCCTCAGTAGATGAAAGTAATTTGTGGCACAGGAGACTAGGGCACATAAATTTTAAAAATATAAATAGACTTGTGAGGCTTGGTTTAGTTGATGGTTTGCCTGAGAAGGCCTTACACAATGACCACTCTTGTGTTGCATGTCTTAAAGGCAAGCAGCACAAGGTCTCATTCAAGTCCAAAGAGGTGCATACTAGTTCCAGACCTCTTCATATGCTACACATGGACCTCTTTGGTCCAACAAATATAGAGAGTATGAATGGCAAGTCATATTGTTTTGTTGTCACTGATGACTTTTCTAGGTTTACTTGGACATTCTTTCTAGCTATGAAGAGTGACACAGCTGATGTTCTTATTGACTTTATCACTCAGATTGAGAAAAGGTCTGGCAATGAGGTTAAAATGCTTAGGAGTGATAATGGTGGGGAATTTAGGAACAAGAAGCTTGATGATTTTTGTGCCAGGAAAGGAATTACTAGGCAGTTTAGTATTGCTAGAACCCCACAACAAAATGGGGTTGTTGAAAGGAAAAATAGAACCCTAATTGAAGCAGCCAGAACAATGTTGGCTGATGCTCACTTTCCTATAGCCTTTTGGGCTGAGGCTGTTAATACAGCATGCTATGTGCAAAATAGAGCATTGGTTAACAAAATTCAGAACAAAACACCTTATGAGTTACTTTGGGGAAGAAAACCTAATATTGGTTTTCTTAGACCTTTTGGTTGTCATGTAGTAGTTCTAGATACTAGTGATGCCTTAGGAAAATTTAGTGCAAAAGGTGATGAGGGTTACTTCATGGGGTATTCAGTGCAGAGCAAGGGTTATAGGGTTTATCTTAAAGAGGACAAATGTATTGTTGAGAGAGTACATGTTAGGTTCTTAGAGAATAAACCTAGTGATCCTGAAAGTGGTCCTAATTGGTTGTTTGATTTGGAACCCTTATCTAGAACTTTAAATTATATGCCTGTCACTAATCCAGACATTGTGAAGGTAACTTCAAATGTTGTGGAGGAACAAGTTGTTAATGTTTCAGGTACACAGGTTCATGAGAAGGTTGGATCACAAGCAGAAAAGGCATCTCCTACATTTGAATATGTCACAATTCCCATTTGGACAGATGCTTTTGCTGCTGCTGCTGTTGCTGGACAAGATAATGGTGGTTTCCAGATACCACCAGATACAAACATGCATGGTTCTTCAGGCGCTGACAAAGGCAAATCTAGCGCTGACAAGACCAATTCAGACGTTGATGGCTCAGACGTTGACAACAACATTTCAAGCGTTGTTAGCCCAAGCGCTGACAAACAAGGTTCAGACGTTGACAACACCTTTGCACATCTTTTCTCTTCCACTTTTGACCAAGGTGAACCTTCCAATGTTCATGAAGAGATTCCTGTTGATCAAAGAGAGTCTGATGAAGAAGATATTGGCAATATGGAGCGTGAGGTTGAGGACACCAGACTTGTTGAAGGAGGGGTTCTCACTTCCACAATGAAGAATCACCCCACATCTCAGATCATTGGTGACATTATGACTCCAGTTCAGACAAGAAGATCTCATCAAGGTCTTGGTGGGTTTATTGCCAATATACACAAGAAGGTTGATACCCCTCTTGTGCAAGCATGTTTGTTTGCATGTTTTCTGTCACAAGAAGAACCCAAGAAGATATTTGATGCTCTCAAAGAACCAAGTTGGGTGGAAGCAATGCAGGATGAGCTTCACCAATTTGCAATTCAGGATGTTTGGGAGCTGGTTGATTGTCCTAGATATGTCAGACCTATTGGGACAAGATGGGTTCTAAGGAACAAAAGAGATGAAAGAGGTATTGTGGTCAGAAACAAGGCAAGGTTAGTGGCTCAAGGTTATACACAAGAAGAGGGGATAGATTATGAGGAGGTCTTTGCACCAGTTGCAAGGATTGAAGCTATTAGAATTTTTCTAGCCTATGCTTCATGCATGGGCTTTACAGTCTATCAAATGGATGTCAAGAGTGCTTTCTTGTATTGCACCATTGTTGAGGAAGTATATGTCATGCAGCCTCCTGGTTTTGAGGATCCAGAGCATCCAGGTAAAGTGTATAGAGTCAAAAAGGCTATGTATGGCCTTCATCAAGCCCCTAGAGCATGGTATGGTACTTTGTCTACCTATTTGGTAGACAATGGATTCAAGAGGGGCACCATAGATCAGACACTATTTACAAAGAATAAAGGCAAAGATGTGTTGCTTGTGCAGGTCTATGTTGATGATATCATTTTTGGGTCTACTGATCCAAAGATGAGTGAGGATTTCTCCAAGCTTATGACAGACAAATTCAAGATGAGTGCTATGGGGGAGATGAACTTCTTTCTTGGTTTACAAGTTCAGCAGAAAGAAGATGGTATCTTCATCTCCCAGG
Source organism: Glebionis coronaria (assembly GCA_025667525.1). Classification (NCBI taxonomy): domain Eukaryota; kingdom Viridiplantae; phylum Streptophyta; class Magnoliopsida; order Asterales; family Asteraceae; genus Glebionis; species Glebionis coronaria. The sequence goes on from JANFOE010000494.1 coordinate 257,301, forward strand.
ACAAATATGTTGCTGAAATCTTGAAGAAGTTTGGCTTTTCTCCACATGAAAAGAGGGCTACTACTCCTATGGATAGAGAACACCCTTGGGGAAAAATTGGAGATGGGAAAGATGTTGATGTCAGGCATTATAGATCCATGATTGGATCCTTGATGTATCTTACTGCTTCCAGACCTGATATCATGTTTGCTGTGTGTGCTTGTGCACGTCATCAAGTGACTCCCAAAGAATGTCACCTTTATGCTGTGAAGAGGATCTTTAGGTACCTAAGATGTTTCCCTAGTCTTGGTTTGTGGTACCCAAAGGATTGACCATTAGAGCTGATTGCATATTCAGATAGTGATTATGGAGGTGATAAGTTTGATAGGAAATCCACAACTGGTGGATGTCAGTTTCTTGGGAGCAGATTAATATCTTGGCAATGCAAGAAACAAACAGTGGTGGCTAATTCTACAACTGAAGTAGAGTATGTGGCTGCAGCATGTTGTGGTCAAGTGTTGTGGATTCAGAACCAGCTGTTGGATTATGGGTATAATTTTATGCATACCAAGATATTTGTTGACAATAATAGTACTTTATGCATCATTAAGAATCCTGTACATCATTCTAAAACTAAACACATAGAAATTAGACACCATTTTATAAGAGATTGCTTTGAGAAAGGTTTAATACAACCAGATAGGGTTGACACTGAGGAAAATGTGTCAGATTTATTAACTAAACCTTTTGATGCTGGAAGATTTCAATACTTGGTAACAAGTATTGGAATGGTTAATCTCACTTAATATGTGTTTTGGATTCTTTTTATAAAAGTATGTACAGGATGATGCAGTATTATTATTGGTCTTATTGATGATTTAGATTTTCCACTATATTTTTCTAACACTGACAAAGGTTGCTTGAACACTGATAAGTGTTTTTGCAACGTTGTCAGCAATATAATTGTCTAACGCTGACAAAGCTTCCCTCAACGCTGTTATGTGTTATCGGGGCGTTGTCAGCAACAATGTTAGTTTTGTGGTTTTCAATCTAAATGTGCAGATGGTGTTAGCAGTATACCATTGGATACAGAGTTGCTTATGGATCAATGAAGAAGCATTTGGACAAGTTTTTATTTATGGATGATGGTTGGAATGTTTCATTCCTATCTTGACATAAATTTTTTATGTTCATGCATGATTTTAGCAAACTTTTTGTATCATTGTTTAAGGGGAGGTTTTAGGAACCTTTAGGATTTTTGGGTATCCATATGATACTCTTATCACAATTCAAGATTGTGTCCACAGGTGAGTATGGGTTAGTTTTACTAAACCATGAGGCACTGTAGCATGCATAGTATATCAACTTTGCATGCTGCCAAGACATTTTTGGCCTAGAATTGGTTGTGGTCTATTGGGAGACTTGGGAATGATTTTGATATGGGATTTACCTAGGAGTAACAAGGATTTTATAAGGTAACTTTGTTGTTAAGTGTTTTGGTTAGCAAGGGACACTAGAGGACTGTTATGTCTATCTTGCTTATGCAAGTGTGCATAACTGGACAGTGCTTGCCGCCCTATGATAATTATCAGCTTTTGGTTATCTTCTCTAGGATAAATTACTTGTTAAGGTCATTTTTCACTTTTTAAAACAATTTTATTTTTGGACGCTGACAAGATTTTTCCAAGCGTTGTTGTGACCAAATTGGACGCTGACATGGCTTTAGGCGAACGTTGACAAGATTATAGCCGTTGGGCGTTGATGGGTTATTTTTTACCGTTGACACTCAATGGGACCTACCCAGTTGTTACTTTTTGACATATTTTCAAGCCGTAATTTTAGGAGTTGTTACTTTCATTAAATGCATGAGATAACTTATAACTTTTTCAATATTTTCATGATTAGTTTGAAAATCTTTGCCTATTTCTGGGCCAATCACATGCATTTTTTATCTCCTATAAATTTGGATCCTATTTTTAAACAGGGTATCTATAATTCTTGTCTAACACTTTTCTCTTATCAACCTTCATCTTCTACACTTCAAATTAAAAGCTTTCATCAATGGCACCAAAGTTTAACTCAGCAGAATTGGATTTGGGGTTCAAGTCTCAACACAACATGATTGCTTATCTTGTTGCTGATAATGATTTGTTTCCTCAATACATACAAATGGTGGCGTATTTGAACGCATCCCCATTAAGGTATGCTCTTTCTCATGCACCACTCATTCCAGTCACACACATTAAGCAGTTTTGGAACACTGTCAGTTCCTCAACAGTTAATGGAGTGACCACATTGACTTCTATTGTTCATGGGAGATCTTGGGTGGTTACTGAGGCCTTGGTACGCCAGGCCTTGCATCTTGATAATGTTGATGGTGTAGCCATCCTTCCCATAAATGAAATAGAACAAGGGCTTAGGGCTTTGGGATATCCTTTTCCTGATGAAGGTACTCTTAATAAGTATCATAAGCAGGAATTTCCCCCAGCCTGGAAGTACCTCATCCACATCCTCCTTCAATGTTTGAGTCCCAAATGTACTGCACACAATGAGATCAATAGATCCATTGCAAGTGCTATTGTGTGCATTGCAACAGGGCAAAAATATTACTATTCTAAAATGATTTTTGAAGGGATGTGTAAAAACAAGGGGACAAAAATGACTTTAGCTTATCCCCGTTTTCTGCAAATGATTTTTGATGCTCAAGGTTACTGTTCAAGGGATCACAATGATTTTTATAAGATCCCTGAACAAAAGAAAGCTATTTTTACAAAGATGAATTCACCACCTCTTAGAGACTTACCTTTAACCCCAGCTATGCTTGCTGTTATTGCAGCAGCACAACCCCAACCAGACCCCCAACCAGACCCCCAACCTCAAATTGACCCTCAACCACAACTTGAACCCATTCCTGAACCTTTACCCTCACCTGAACAAATGCAAATTGACCAAGAACCCTTTGACGCTGACACATCAAATGTTGGCGTTGATGTGTCTATTTCCAACACTGACACACAACCTTCACAATCCCAAACACCCCTTAACCAACCCACATCTACTTATTCTTCCACACCATCTTCCACACCACCTGAATATAGGTTGTTGAAACGCCAAAGGACTACTAGAGTGTTCTCCTCTGGTGGTCCTAGCCATGAAGCAGAGAGAACCACCACCACAAGTGTGGCTGGTGACCTGGATGAGGCTGGGACTATTGGTTCTGGCTTAGATGCTGGCCAAGGCAGTCCCACCATAATTAAGTCCTCATCCTTGCCCAATGAATCTAACTTGGGAGGTCAAATCCCCATTTTAGAAGAGGGCAGACTGGAACCAATGACTCTTTTGGAATTGACGGCAGTCTGCATTAGCTTGTAAAAGCAAAATGCAGACTTAGTACAAATTGTCAGCTCACAAGGCCTTGAACTCAAGCAATTGAGGGAGAGGATTGTTGTTTTGGAGAGTGATCATGCTAGGAGGGGTATGGAGGAGTCTTCCAAAGGGGAGGAAGATCAAAGAAATCTGAGTGATAAGGGCAGCCAAGATGGTCAATCAATGGATGTTGCTGAAGCCCTTACAACTTTGAAGGAACAAACAGGTTTTGATACGTCCTTAATCTCTCCAACAAATCTAAATTTATCATTTACAGCTATGTTGAGAGAGGTTACACAAGGCGCTGAGGGAAAATATTTGAGCATTGACAAGACAAATTTGGACGCTGATAGAAGTATTTTGGGCGCTGATAGGATAAATTTGGACGTTGACAGACCTGCACATGAAGGTGATGTATTCCAGTCATCATCTATCATCAAAGAAGTTTCAACTCAGGTATTACCATCTACCTTACCAACCATTGCACCATCAGATAAGGGTAAGGGTAAATTGGTAGAAGAAATTGTTCCAAAGGATGCAGCCCAAGTTGAATTTGATAGAAGATTGGCTGAACAAATGATGGAACAAGGTGAAAAGGAAAAGTCACCATTTGTTGTGACTTTTGAAGAAGAACGTGATGGAGCTAGCTCAAACTCTAGTGTGATGATTATAGAACCAGAAAGGCTTGAGTATGGTGATGAGCTTGCTAGGGAAAAGTTGAGAGACTTAAAATTGCAGGTTGACTTTGACATGCCAGAGGTGGTTCAGATGTACAATTCTTGGGAAGAAAGCTGCATGGATAATCCAGACTTGACCATTTTAGATCAAATATGCGGTTTGGAACTTCTTCTTAGAGTTCAGAAGGATTGTAAGGTGATTTTGAAGCACAAGGCAAGCAATATTCTCTCAGAATTGAAAAGGGATAGAAGAGAGCTCTACTTTATGTTGCTCAGATGTCATGGAGTTGGATGGACACATCAGAGGTTGAAGGCTTTGACATTTGATGAGTTGGAACATAGGGCTTATCCTATTTGGGTGAGAGTGCAGGAAGCAAACACTCTCAGACTTCTTTCAGATGAAAGAAAGGAGCAACTTGCAGAAGAAATGGAAATCAAGAAAGCTATGATGATTCCCAGACCAGTGAAGAAGGGATTTAAACTTGAGTTTCCAAAAGATATGGATCCACTATATCCAAGTGAAGCAGTTATAAGAAAGAGCCTCAAGCTCTCCCCATTAGAAGATTCAGATATGGTGCAAGTGTTACCATTAGATTCCAGGAATCCAATTGTGAGTTATGATGAGGATGAATGTGGATTCTGGAAGATTGGCAGATTTGGCAAGGAGGTACACACTTTTACCACTCTCATATCTTTATTTGCAAGTTGTGATAGAGAAGACTTGGTGGACCTTTGGAGGTTGCTGGAGACCAAGTATGAGGCTGAAGCACCAACTTCAGCTAATGGAATAAAACTTTGGACCACATTCAAAAGAATGTGTGGGACAAAAGAGGAAGATCCTGAAATATGGAAGGATCTTGAAGATGATCTCAGTGGTCTTCAATGGAGGTTATATTCAGCTGCTGGTGTATACCATTTGAGTTCTACAAAGTTTGCTGAGTATCTACTTGTGGATGCTCAGTATTTCATATCCAAGGCTGTTTTGGAAAAGATGAAGGACACTCAGCTGGAGATAGATTATTCAAGTGACGTGGCAAAGGATTTGATCAGATTTATTCATTACCAATATATGAAGATTTGTCAGACTCCTCCAAGTTCTTAATGCTTATTCAGAAACTTGATCATAAGAGTGGATATCAAGTTTAGGGGAGGATTGTTGGGAATAAATTAAGGCCAGATCACTTGAGCGCTGACAAGAACAAAACAAGCGTTGACAGGAACAAAGCAAGCGCTGACAGCTCAAGCGTTGACAAGTTAAAGTCAAGCGTTGACAGATTGAAGACAAGCACTGATGGAAGATATAAGCTACACGTTTATTATATTCTAGAATACTTCTAGTAAGGATAGAAACGACAATGTATTTTCTATGTTTATCTTTACCTAGAATAGTTGATACGTAGCTTATTGTACAAGGCTTCTTAGTCTATAAAAGAAGGCCTTTAGGTTAATGTTTTATATCAAGTTTTATATAAGTTTTCATTCGTAAACATATTTCATTGTAAGCAAGTTCGACATTCATAATTAAAGTGAAAGTTTTGTTTACATCTTGTGTTCTTGTTTAAGTGTTAAATTCCGCATAACACTTAGATTCACAAAGCATATACAAAGGTTTCTCTACGTGCTATACTTGATCTAATCTCGTATACACAAAGCTAATCGATCTAAGTTTGGGATCAACATTAAAGAGGAGTAGGTAAATTTTGAAAGGATGAGTGAGTGGGACACTTATGTGAGATTGATTCTGAGTCAAGCTTGGAAGCTTAGGAATGTTGAAGGTCATATGAGATTTGCCTTGTGATTAATCTGCCGTGTATGAGTACGTATTTGAATTTTGAGAATGAGTTGCCATCATCTTAAGGATTTGACCTTGGAGTGCAAAATGGGAAATAGACGAGTGTGATGTAGCTGACAACAATGTCAAGGAGGATGAGGAGCTGTTGTCTAAGGAACTAATCGCGTGATGGATTTCTTTGTATCTTATTTTCTTTTGTGATCGGACTTATTTAAACCTTTTGTCGTAGCATTGTGATGGAACTTATTATCTTTTAAGTTTGTTCACTAGATGATTGTAGTGACAAACATTGTCATTATCTTGTTGAATCCTCAACACAGTCTGAATTACCCTCATGATCTATGATGTGCCTTTATTAACTCTTTTGAGTTTTGGTTGATGAACCATTGTAGTTATGTTGTTCGTGTATGTAGTATCCATGAGATGTCCTGATAAAGAATTTCTTCTTTTATCTTGATATGTATACTTATCATGTTTCTTTCTTCTGTGATGATGGAAGGAGTAAGGAAATCATATTTTCGTCATTAGTAGATCGCTACGTGACTAAATTTCTTGAAATATGTAGCCAAAACTAATGACTGCTACTGTGAACACTATGATCGAACAAGTTATTACTAGAGCACCTGAAGCTGATTGTGCTACCAGGAATCAAGATGCTGGAGTTAGTTGTGCTGGAGATAATGGTGCTGCAGTTGATGGTGCTGAGAATAATGATGATGCTGCTGAGAATAATGATGATGCTACTAAGAATACTGTTGAGGCTGCTGAGAATAATGATGATGCTGCCGAGAATAATGATGATGCTGCTGATCCAGATGATAGTGTTGTTGTTGTTCTGCAAGCTCGAGAGAATGTACTTATGTTAGTTTTTGGAAGTGTGGTTCTGTGAAGTTTGGTGGTATTAGTAGTGCATTAGAATTGCATAGTTGGATTGATAAGATAGAGAGTACTTTGAGATTATCGGGTGTTCAGAAATTAATAAGGTGAAATTTGCTGCTGCTATATTTCAGGAGGTACACTAAGATGGTGGAACAACCAAGTGACTACTTTAGGATTAGTTGTGGCTAATGGTGAGTCATGGACCGTTATGAAAGGACTATTAACTGCTAGGTTTTGTCCCAAGAAGGAACTAGGACAGTTGGAATCCGAATTGAGATAACTAGTGCTAAGGGACGATGTTATTACTGCTTACTGGGAAATTTTCTGAGCTATATTTGCTATGCCATGATACTTTTGTGAATGACCGTAAAACAACGAAGCAGTACATTATAGGATTGTCTAGTAATATCAAGGGTGAGGTTATTTCTTTAAGATCTGAATCTTTCGATGAAAATGTTCAGATGGCGTTTGATTTAATGGACGTAAAAGTGCAAGATAGGGAAGATAGCATTGTTGAAAACAATAAGAGGAAGTGGGAATCTGCTCAGTCCAACCCGAATCAAGGTCAGAATTGTAAGGATTACAGTACTAACAATAACTAAAGACAAAACCGAAACCACTATTTAAACTCTGGAAGGAATGATGGAATTCGTGATGTCACGTTGGCTGGAAGTAACAAGATAAATCTCAAGTGTGTTTGTTTTACTCTATACCATATAAGTATTTTTCCACAACTGCGACTAGAGTTAGGACAACCTAGTCATAAAGCTGCGAAGTGTAGGATAAGAGGATTAGTTATTGGAATTAGTACCCTTGGAGTAGTGATATGATTTAGCCGTGGCAAGGAAGGACACACAAAGAAATTGTCCAAGGAAAGGAAATTGACAAGATAGGAATGTTGCCGCTCTGGATTACGTTTGAATGATGTTGACAAACCTTAAGGTCTGAATGTTGTAAATGGTATATTCTTACTTGAGATTCTTTACGTCAGTATGTTGTTTAATTTTAGATCGGGTAGAAACTATGGAAATGTAAAGATTCAGTTGTTTATCAATGGAGAATTAGTAAGAATGACAATTAACTATGATGTGGAGTTAACCGATGGAAAGGTTTCTAGTATTAGTTCTATACTAAGAGTGTGTTCCTTGAATTTAGGAAGGTAGGTGTTAAGTATCGACTTGATGCTCAAAGACTTGGGATCGTTAGATATTGATTATTGGTATGAATTGGTTAGTTGTGCGTAGTGCCGATGGTTGAGATTGAACCGATCTTCACCATAAATTTATTGCTGCTGGCTTAAATATGCTGATAAGCTGAGGGTTGACTATGAGAGGTGATGAGTGAATTTTCCGTTTGAGAAGTATCTTGTTTGGAAACAAGGAAGTATGTGGAAGAGGAATGTGAGGTACTCCTAGCTCTGGTAATTAGTAATATGGTAGTTGAGGAGAAGTTGGGAGATCTGTTAATGACTCGAGAAGTATTCTGATGTTTTCCTGAAGTTTTGCAGAGTTGCTGGCGCCTCATGAAGTGGAGTTCGTGTCGATTGAGTGTTGTAAACGAAAGGTGTAGTGCTTCTGCGTTTCGTTGTGTAGTGCTGCTGCTTTCTGTTGAGTAGTATTTGTATGCCTTATCATTTGGCACCGTCAGAGTGAAATGAGTTATCCGATAAACTTCGAGAAGTGATGGATAAGGTATGTACTAGATTAAGTTTCGTTACAGTGATGATCGTCTGTGTTGATTGTCAAGAAGGATGGATTGTTTTGGATGTGTATTGATTATCAAGAGCGTAACCAACTGACAGTCAAGAATCGATATCCATTACCGAGGATTGATGATTCGTTTGATCCTTACAGCTTGTTTGGATCCAGTGTGTACTCAAAGATCGCTTTAAGTTCTGGTTATCATTAACTGAGACTTAGGGATGAAGATGTTCCTATAGTTGTTTTTCGTACTTGATGTGGTTTTTGGAATGGACGAACGTGTCTGCCGTATTCATGGACTGGGTGAATCTTGTGTGTAATATGTACTAGGATGAGTTAGTCATTATATCTATTGAAGATATTATATTTTATTAGGAAAGGAGGAACATAAGTAGCATATGAGGATAAATTTGGGATGGCTGGAAAAAGAGAAGTTGTATGTAAAGTTCCCTATGTGTGAATGTTGGTTGAAATATTTACGTTTTCTAAGGCAGTTAATTGACAATAAAGGTATTCGTGAAGATCTTGCCAAGATTGAAACGATTAAGGATTGGTCGGTACCAACGACGCCGACGGAAATCTGTTAATTCCTTGGTCTACGCTGGGAATAATTGGAGGTTTATCGAAAGGTTTTCACTGATTGTTAAATCATTGATTAAGCTGAATAAGAAGAATTGGATGTGTGAGTCCCACTTATACATCTAAATTTTAAGTTTCGAAATCTGATCCCCGTCAATTGAGGAAGTTGTATTCTGAACACTAAAGGGTAGGTTGTGTTCTGCACCGATGTTGTCATTGTTGAAAGGATCTGAAGTATCTATAGTTGTAGTTTGTTGTGATGTGTCTCATAAAGGTTATGTAGTTGTGGTGTTTGCTTTGAGCTGGTAGAAATATTACTTGTATGGAATCAAGTTTGTAGTGATAAAGGACCATAGAAGTTGCTCCATAATTAATTTCATGGGATGTTAAAGGAGATGAGTAGAGGATTACCAGTTATATATTTTGAGTATTTGAGTATGCTGGTGGTTATGACTGTGAGTGATTATGACTACGAGATTCGCCACCGTCCGGGGAAGGGGAATGTGGTAGATGATGCACTTATCAGGAAGGAAAAGGAAAAATCTTCTAAGGTTTGAGTTTGGTGATGACAAAAAGTGTGAACTTGATAGAAAGGATATTGAAATTTTGAGTTAGTGGTCTTAATTGAGAAGGATGTCAAGGTAATTGGTTTTAACATTTTGTTAAACTTATGGAAAGGATTTTGTTGTAACGCCAAGTTAGGCATGGTATATTGAGCACTCCTAACATATCTGAGTTGAGAGAGTGAGACTTAGTTATGAAAGAATCTCTCAAGTCAAATAATAGATACATTCTTGTGAGAACTCTTATTTTCTGGTAAATTATTTTATACTATTTATTCCAGCTCACTCGATTTTCATTGGTTATTATGATTTTTTTTAGTATTTCACGATTTACGAGGTCTCGTGTGAGAACGCGGATTTTCGGTAATTTTCTTTTACTTGTTATACGTGCTTACTCACACTTTTACCATATTTCCCATTTATTTTACAGTGATTACGTGTCATCCTCGAAATTTTAGTTAAATATAAAATTCTATCGATTTCGCTAATTTACGATATTATTTGGCGAAATGCCTAAACTTTATAATTTTAATTTCTTCGAGGTTTCATCACATTTTATATGGATTATTATTGACTCTTTGCCTCAAAAATAATGAAAATCGATATCTTGAACAACTGCGGACGCAATGGTGAACTTTTGCATTTTTACATTTTCCGGCTGTCGGACTGAGTTTTCGGGTCCGAACGCCCTGATAAAAATTATTATTATGTGATTCCTAGTTATTTTTGATTCCTTGATCCAACTTAGTGAAATTCGATCCAAACAAGTGTTTACTAGTTATTTTAAGAAAATTTCGTTTTAAACATAAACGAGTCTCGGTTTTCGTCGGAAACGGCACGTTATTTAAACCCGTAAAATTTCGAGAGTTAACACCAAATATTTTGGGCCTTTTCTTGGGTATTTCAGCTGGGCTAGGCTCAAGGGAGCCCAAGTTGACTTGTTTGACCAAATTTAACCTTACACTTGAAAAAAAAAACAAACAGTAAACTTTCAAACAAAAAAAAAAAGCTGTCATCTCCTTCTTTATCTCTGAGGTCGACGAAACACCCACACCACCCAAACCTTTGATTTTTTTTGAATTGAGGTAAATTAATACTAATTCCATGTCTAATTTTTGGTTCTTATTTATACCCATGTGTTAATTCTAACATGCATCAAGTTTTTCCATGAGGTCAAAAAAAATCATCAAATCTTATGATTTGATGATGTTTTTTGTAAAATCCTATGTTTGTTTTTGTTGCTCCAATGCATAAAACCTTATTTTGTTTGGTAAAACTTTGATTTGGGTATGTTATTATGTCCTAGGGCCACGAAAATTTTATGATCAAGGAAGGAGAAATCGTGCTTGTTCGTGTTTTGGTTGATACATACTAGTTGTGAAGGTATGATCCTAACTAGTGTTTTGGTTTTGATGTGATTAGCATTTTTGATACACAATGATCTTTGGTTTTGAGCTCATGGGTGAAACCCACTGAGATTATGAGTACTTAGGGCATATTAGGACTTAGGACACTTGCGTGGCGATTTAGCATAGCTTAGGAGTTGCGTGTTCACGGTTAGATTATTAAATTTGATCATTTTTATAGCATGGAAATCACCACAGAAACAAACAGGTCCTGGCCAATTTTTCTTAAACATATGACCTTGTTTTTATTTGAAAATTGAATACCCACTGATGTTCTTAGTATGTGGTGAGTTGGATGGAAACGGGAAGTGTCCGGGTGAGCCCGGAATGGTCGTTTTACTAAACTAGGTCAAATCTGAATATTAGGCTTAAAACGTGAGTAAATTGACTTGGGTAAAAAGGTTGAATACATGATTTTATAACGTTTTACAGTAGGTAAAAACATAATAAAACTTCTCTTTTTGGTTTCATGTCAAAATCTTTTACCATTTGGGATTTATGCTCAATTTACCGAAGGGTACGAAAGACGTTTACAACTTTCTGTTTTGATAGTCTGTCACTAAAAGTGGAATTCCCGTTGATTGGAAATAGTTCTAGGGCTGTAATTACCCAACTTTTAAAGGTAAGAGAGATACCTTTACATGTCAAAAACTCTCACCTTCTTTAATATTATAGATTTTGAGATATGACCAACTCTTCACAACCATTTTCAGAAAACTGAATTCAGTCCAATGCTTCAACATTATGCACCGAGCCCAAAACGTGTTTGAAACCCGCATATAAATGTTTGGACAATCATATAAGGTTAATGTCATGTTATTACAGTAGGTTCAAAGTATTTTGGTCAAATTTCATCTTAAGCATAGGTCTCGCCATTGCACGCAAGTTACTTGGTCATACTATGTCACGTTACTTTTAAAACGTTATTTGCTACATTGAACACTTTCTTATTACGCGTCACCATTGCATAGGTCCGTGAAGACTCCATTTTGCTCAGCCCTTTTTCCTTGTGATCACTTCCTAAAGGTGAGTACATAGCCCCTTTTCGTTATTACATATATTTACTACTCGCGGGGTGAGAAATACACATTTATGGAGCACACTCATTATATTTTTACTTGTATGCTATTCGAGAACTTGTATGCTGCTTCCAGTGATTACTAGATACAACTATTATTGCTTAGTGTGCTCAAAAGTCCCCTCATCATGAACCGTTAGTTATTTCATTACTTTGCAAAGCGCGAGTGTTGTGGGTGGATCCATCGGGACTGAAAATCCCCGTCCTTGTATTACGTGACGCATTTACATTTGAGGTATTACGAGTTGTTTGAGCAAACACTCCCTTTAGGGGCAAATTGATTACGTTAAGGTTTCGGTTTCATGAGCTAATGCAATAATACATTTGAAAGGTATGCTGATCCCATAGCCCTTCTGAAATGATTACTTCTGATACTACTACATAATGAGTGTTGTGTTCCATACTACTTTACTTAAACCTATGTTACTCGCTCAACATTTTTTGTTGACGGTTTACGTGTTATTTCTCAGGTAGGAATGCTTAAGCTGGGACAAGAGCTCGTGGATGTGACGTGCCGACGATTCTGTAGTCCATTTTCAGTCCATGTTCAGTCAACTTTACTTTACTAATTTAAATCATCTTTTGTGTCACTTTGGGTCAAATCTCACTAAAGGTAAAGTCGGTAGAAAACGTTGTTGTAAACTTTGGGGTTATTGGCACTAAAACTAAGACTTGGATAGAAGCCTATGATGCTTCGTTTGTTATTGTATTTTTAAACAACTGGGACCGTTTTATATTTAAATTTCCGCACTTTTATTTAATTAGGGATGTAATAACAGGTTTTTATTACGACATTTTAGTACTTATATATCAGTGTTCATGATAACATAGACGTGGCACCCCCATGATGCCTAAGTGGACCCTTCCAGTTTTCGGGGTGTTACAGATTGGTATCAGAGCCTTGGTTATAGGGAACTAAGTCATTTTTCAAACTTGGTCTATAACTACAAAGTTTTCAATTTTATTTTTCGAGTCTTAGTGTCAAATACAGAATCTGCCGGGAACGGTCAACATCTACGGGTACTCTCTAATCTTTACTATTGCTTGAGTTATACCTATATTGAGACTTATATAATTTACTACAGTATTCATTACTTTATTCTTGTGTTCTTCCGATTTTTCTATACCGACAATTTCTAACGACTTGCCTTTATCGTTTGCGCGAGTTTTGGCGATAACTCCAATTGAGATATTATAAGCGTTTTAGTCGATGAGATCTTTCTAAATCTCGCTTTGCTACTCATTTATATCACCGTATTACTTGACATTTGAGCATTGCTCTAAATTTCATGTTTCATTGATTATTCTTCTTTCGACTTCGAATTATAATATTCGCTTACGTTTCGGAAAGGTCATGCTCATTTTTAGCTAAACGTCTAGTTCGTAACGATTGATTGGATTACGGCTTTACGCATATAGATTTCTAATATTCTTCCTCATTTAAAATATCCTATACTTGGGAGTGCGACTTATTGATATTTCGCCTTTTCTTTGGTATCTATTATGAGTTTGGAAGAAATCGCACGCCTATGAAGTTTTTACTTCATATATTGAAAATTAAGTCAAGAACGTTGTCCGTTTCTTTTTTTTGTAATCTTGTTGACTAATATTATTTAAACGCCCTTCTGCCGCTACTTTCATTCATTCTTATGAAATATGTATTTTTCGCCGTTTTGGAATCCATAAGCCATGTGCGTATACGAAGTGGTAAATGTAAATTGTTGGTGAAACAAGTTAGACAATAAGGAATTGGCGACAACTGAAAAGTTAAAAAAAATCATGATCCAAACGCCCCCTTATAAAATTTAAGACGCTGCAGAATTCTTTAGCACGCATAACGGAGTTCAAGATTTTTAAAATTTCATTTTTAGTCGAATAAAATGATAAAGCTAGTTGAGACGGTCGTTTTGATATAAAATTCGACTTCTAATTCCTTATAACGAATATTTTGTGGCAATTGAAAATTTGAGAATAATAATATAAATAAAGTTTGCCGATGTACACGCATTTCAAGGTCCGAAATCATGTCAAATTTTATTTTCAGTTTTCAGAATGAAAGAGCTTATTTTTACGCTCGTTTTGGTTATTCACACACCCTTTAACTCTAAATAACGAAGAAGTTATGTCGAAAACGAGTTTTTATTTTATATGAATTTTTCAAACAGCAAAATACGTACATGTAACTTCTAATCTGATTTTCAATGTCAATTTCGAACGCCTTCTGGTCCGTTTCAGCCTTCGGGCGTAACACGAAAGTTGTTCGGATCGACGTTTTACATAAAATCTCTTTTGAGGTCAAGTTTTTAAAATACGATTTAACGGGTTAAAACTGAAAGTCAAACCTGTGTTTTTTTGAATAAAAAAGTCAAAGTTCAACAGATTTTTACAAGGATATTTTGGTCATTTAACGTCGAGATTAAAGTCTCGGCTATAACTGAAAAGTTGTCAAAAATGTCATTTTATACAAAATCTCTTTGAGTCCGAAACGCGAAAATATAATTTAGCGTGTCAATTTGACTGAATTAGTTTTGACTAAATATATATACAAAAATGGTAAATTATACAGGCATATATTAACTTGCAAAAGTCAACAAAAAATGTATAAAACTTGTGGAATGTTTTGTAAAACATAATAACGTATAATAAGTATTCAATTATAACGATTATAACGTTTTGAAATGACGAAGGAAAAGCCAAATAAAAGTCAAATGTTGCTCGCCAAATCATTCAGATATTTTAACCAACATTAACAAATCGTAAAGACTGACGGGAAATATTAAGTATAAAGTGTTTAAGAAATAAAACTTTTCTTACATTTAGTAAGCACACTTCATGTTATACTAAGTAAACGAAAATACTTTTGTAAGTAATAGACAAACTCTATTAATTTATTCAAACGTTTTCAAAGTGATGAATGTTTCTAAGAATGGTAACTTCTAAAAGTGAACCTTTTACTTACCAAAACTTCAATTGTGTTACCTTGAAAACTAAAGAAAAACCCTTCATTACTTTTACTAATTTAACCTTATGCAACTTAATATGTTATCATATCGTCCTAAGTGTATGGTCGAGAACCATAATTAAATAAGACCCCAAGTTATGATATACGAACCCTAATCTTTAAAGTTTCAATAAACTTAATTTGAATTACGTCTTTCATGAGAAACATTGATAAGGACTCCTCGTACAAATTTAAAATGATTGACCGAGATCTGTTAAGAAGTTCGATTTCTCTTTTTAACGCGTAGTAAATTAAGATTACTTTCTAACGATATTAATCATGCGTTAAATTCTTTATGAATTTAAAGATATAAAATAAAGAAAACTTGCTATATCTTTACATGCACCTAACTCTTTTATGCGTTGAAAACGATTTCATATACCAAGATGGAAAACTTACGCGATTAAGTGGTGTTTGGACAGAGAATGTTACATTGTTGTAAAAGTCGTGATTTCACCATATAACATAAAACATACGTTTTCACAGATCCCTTTAATATTTTTATATGTTTATATACATGTTGTATATGCCGTTATATCTTATCTCTTGTTTTGCTATTCGTGATTCGCCTCCTTAGACCGCAATTGAGACTTCTTTTCTTCGTATTCTTCATCGCAAGCAATGTCATGTACATTATGATAATTTTGGTTAAACTCTCGAAAATCCTATCATTTTGTCATCACCTTATTGATCGGTTGATAAGTCACTTTTGCCATCTTCTCATGCAAACCACTTGCTATTTTAATAGTTCTTTGTAACAATGGTTAATAAATTTGACCTTACATTGTTTTATGGGTTGATTCATCTGAATACTATACAACAATTGTTATCGCCAAAGATTTTCGACATATTAATAATGAAAATACAACGTTTACAAAATTGCCTTATTTTCACTATTTAATGGTTTCAAACTTATCTCGAGATCTACTTTTAGAAAGGTAACATAAAAGGTGCATAGGTATATATAAGATACCCTTACACTAGTTTGACGAACTAAACGTTGCATTGCTATTCCTAATTATACGTAGTTGTGCACCTACGTATAATTTAGAAGGAGCCATGCAAAGCTTATGAGTAGTCACCTTGCGATCTTGATAAGGATCAACTTTTACTCGAAATTTTTGAAAGACGAAATTTTTGTCTCATATGCATGTAGTCCAAATTGAGAGAATCCGCATATATACCTTGATCTTCTTTTGAATAGATTCCTCGTATGCGGGTACGTTTTGACTATCAACCCCACTCGAAAATTCCTTTGATTATCTCCTTGATGGGCATATTGTCGACTCTTCGTCGAATTTTCGGTCACAGATTCTGGATTTAGAAGTTGTAGCATTTCGATAATCTCTTCTTTACCTACCCCTTTCGAGTTACGTTCCTACATCTTCGAAACGCCTCCAATGTGAATGAAGAGATTTCCAACGAATGGGAATTTATCCACCCGAGTTTTTCGGCGTGTGTTGAACGTGCGAGCGAAAGTCATCATGATTGTTTATGACTTCCGTATGATTTACCGCCACTAAAAAAAATAAAAAAAATTCTTTCGTCGTCATCAATTGGTGTTTTCAGAAATTATTGAAAGAGGCATTGAAAATTCTTATTTTCGTCGACTCGCAAGCCGACGTTTGACCACATAATTATTTAAAGGTTTCGCCCTTATAATAAATTTTGACGGATATTGTTGACATGTTATTCTACAAAACATTTTGACGGATTTCGTCATTAATGCTCCTTGACTTGAGTTGGATTCACAAAATTTTATTTTAAGTTTGCACCATTAAATTAATTCTTTTAATAAAATAACGACTGATATGAAGATAACCCGGTAATGTGACTCCGTGTTACGGTTGCCATTTTTTTTATTTAACAAATACGTTCGTCGTCTGATGAAGATGTGTGATTATGTCCATTCGCCATGATGTTCGTTTTCCTTTGGACTCGAAGTTATTACGTTCAAACCATGTGTTGCTTGCTTTCCAAAGCACTAACCTTGTCTTTTACTTCATTTTATCTGAGAGACGTAGTATGAATCTTATTTCTTGTTCGTTTATCGATCAACGTGAAATTATTTAGACTATGAATGTCTTATGAAACGACGACTTGATTATTCCTTATTTTCCTACTGTCTTATCATTGCTATGATGATTTATCTTGTCTTTAAAGGTTTTCTCGATGATCAAATCGATTTTCTCATACCGTTATCTACATACTGACAATTGGTGACAATTGTTTTACATCCGTAAACATGTGGTTAAATTGTTAAAACCCAAACGCAAATGCATTAAGACCGTGAGTATCTATAAAAAGATTATAAGTTCTATTGAAAATTTTTCGAATAGGTTCATAAAGCTTTTAACTATCAAAAATGACTTTCTTAAGTTAAAGAGTTGGTTATAACCACCCATTTTTGACAAAACCGCGACTAAGAATGCTTCTTAAACTCATTTTTAGTCATTCAACCCAAATTACCATTTTCATGGTTATCTTGGAAATTAATGTTTTAAGATTTTCTTACAAGTGATTTGATTTCGAATCTCTGAGTCCTTGATAAATACATATTATCGGATCTCATTAGTTAAGGGCATTCTAATATTTTAACACTGTAACCAAGTGAAACCTTGATTTTCATAATAAAGAGGTAAATTAGCACCGCGTATCGTTAGACCGTATCAACCCTTATCGATAGACGGTAACTCGCCTGCTTGTCCAACTTAATTAGTTTTCTTCAGATTTTCATCTTATTTCCACGTACTGTACTTTATGTATTTCAGATGTTATTTCAATGTTTCACTGTAAAACTTTGCTACGTATTGATACAATTTAGCCGGGTGTAATTTTTATTTCTTTTGGGTACACCCCCGTTAATGAACATGATTTCTTTCTATTTATGAAAAGACAATGCTTCTTGGTTTATTACTACTTGTCATGTGATTACAGTACGTTACTCTTAATTCTAGTATTCTTATCCTCGTAACCTTCATTGTGCTAGTGATACTCCTCAATATTGCATTTTATCCTCATCTTTTTCCTTCTCCAGTTAAACTCTGAGGGACCAGAGTTCCTTTAGGGGGGTCGACTGTGAGAACTCTTATTTTCTGGTAAATTATTTTATACTATTTATTCCAGCTCACTCGATTTTCATTGGTTATTATGATTTTTTTAGTATTTCACGATTTACGAGGTCTCGTGTGAGAACGCGGATTTTCGGTAATTTTCTTTTACTTGTTATACGTGCTTACTCACACTTTTACCATATTTCCCATTTATTTTACAGTGATTACGTGTCATCCTCGAAATTTTAGTTAAATATAAAATTCTATCGATTTCGCTAATTTACGATATTATTTGGCGAAATGCCTAAACTTTATAATTTTAATTTCTTCGAGGTTTCATCACATTTTATATGGCTTATTATTGACTCTTTGCCTCAAAAATAATGAAAATCGATATCTTGAACAACTACGGACGCAATGGTGAACTTTTTTATTTTTACATTTTCCGGCTGTCGGACTGAGTTTTCGGGTCCGAACGCCCCGATAAAAATTATTATTATGTGATTCTTAGTTATTTTTGATTCCTTGATCCAACTTAGTGAAATTCGATCCAAACAAGTGTTTACTAGTTATTTTAAGAAAATTTCGTTTTAAACATAAACGAGTCTCGGTTTTCGTCGGAAACGACACGTTATTTAAACCCGTAAAATTTCGAGAGTTAACACCAAATATTTTGGGCCTTTTCTTGGGTATTTAAGCTGGGCTAGGCTCAAGGGAGCCCAAGTTGACTTGTTTGACCAAATTTAACCTTACACTTGAAAAAAAAAAACACACAATAAACTTTCAAAAAAAAAAAAAAGCTGTCATCTCCTTCTTTCTCTCTAAGGTCGATGAAACACCCACACCACCCAAACCTTTGATTTTTTTTGAATTGAGGTAAATTAATACTAATTCCATGTCTAATTTTTGGTTCTTATTTATACCCATGTGTTAATTCTAACATGCATCAAGTTTTTCCATGAGGTCAAAAAAAATCATCAAATCTTATGATTTGATGATGTTTTTTGTAAAATCCTATGTTTGTTTTTGTTGCTCCAATGCATAAAACCTTATTTTGTTTGGTAAAACTTTGATTTGGGTATGTTATTATTTCCTAGGGCCACGAAAATTTTATGATCAAGGAAGGAGAAATCGTGCTTGTTCGTGTTTTGGTTGATACATACTAGTTGTGAAGGTATGATCCTAACTAGTATTTTGGTTTTGATGTTATTAGCATTTTTGATACACATTGATCTTTGGTTTTGAGCTCATGGGTGAAACCCACTGAGATTATGAGTACTTAGGGCATATTAGGACTTAGGACACTTGCGTGGCGATTTAGCATAGCTTAGGAGTTGCGTGTTCACGGTTAGATTATTAAATTTGATAATTTTTATAGCATGGAAATCACCACAGAAACAAACAGGTCATGGCCAATTTTTCTTAAACATATGACCTTGTTTTTATTTGAAAATTGAATACCCACTGATGTGCTTAGTATGTGGTGAGTTGGATGGAAACGGGAAGTGTCCGGGTGAGCCCGGAATGGTCGTTTTACTAAACTAGGTCAAATCTGAATATTAGGCTTAAAACGTGGGTAAATTTACTTGGGTAAAAAGGTTGAATACATGATTTTATAACTTTTTATAGTAGGTACAAACATAATAAAACTTCTCTTTTTGGTTTCATGTCAAAATCTTTTACCATTTGGGATTTATGCTCAATATACCGAAGGGTACGGAAGACGTTTACAACTTTCTGTTTTGATAGTCTGTCACTAAAAGTGGAATTCCCGTTGATTGGAAATAGTTCTAGGGCTGTAATTACCCAAATTTTAAAGGTAAGAGAGATACCTTTACATGTCAAAAACTCTCACCTCCTGTAATATTATAGATTTTGAGATATGACCAACTCTTCACAGCCATTTTCAGAAAACTGAATTCAGTCCAATGCTTCAACATTATGCACCGAGCCCAAAACGTGTTTGAAACCCGCATATAAATGCTTGGACCATCATATAAGGTTAATGTCATGTTATTACAGTAGGTTCAAAGTATTTTGGTCAAATTTCATCTTAAGCACAGGTCTCGCCATTGCACGCAAGTTACTTGGTCATACTATGTCACGTTACTTTTAAAACGTTATTTGCTACATTGAACACTTTCTTATTACGCGTCACCATTGCATAGGTCCGTGAAGACTCCATTTTGCTCAGCCCTTTTTCCTCGTGATCACTTTCTAAAGGTGAGTACATAGCCCCTTTTCGTTATTACATATTTTTACTACTCGCGGGGTGAGAAATACACATTTATGGAGCACACTCATTATTTTTTTACTTGTATGCTATTCGAGAACTTGTATGCCGCTTCCAGTGATTACTAGATACAACTATTATTGCTTAGTGTGCTCAAGAGTCCCCTCATCATGAACCGTTAGTTATTTCATTACTTTGCAAAGCGCGAGTGTTATGGGTGGATCCATCGGGACTGACAATCCCCGTCCTTGTATTACGTGACGCATTTACATTTGAGGTATTACGAGTTGTTTGAGCAAACACTCCCTTTAGGGGCAAATTGATTACGTTAAGGTTTCGGTTTCATGAGCTAATGCAATAATACATTTGAAAGGTATGCTGATCCCATAGCCCTTCTGAAATGATTACTTTTGATACTACTACATAATGAGTGTTGTGTTCCATACTACTTTACTTAAACCTATGTTACTCGCTCAACATTTTTTGTTGACGGTTTACGTGTTATTTCTCAGGTAGGAATGCTTAAGCTGGGACAAGAGCTCGTGGATGTGACGTGCCGACGATTCTGTAGTCCATTTTCAGTCCATGTTCAGTCAACTTTACTTTACTAATTTAAATCATCTTTTGTGTCACTTTGGGTCAAATCTCACTAAAGGTAAAGTCGGTAGAAAACGTTGTTGTAAACTTTGGGGTTATTGGCACTAAAACTAAGACTTGGATAGAAGCCTATGATGCTTCGTTTGTTATTGTATTTTTAAACAACTGAGACCGTTTTATATTTAAATTTCCGCCCTTTTATTTAATTTGGGATGTAATAACAGGTTTTTATTACGACATTTTAGTACTTATATATATCAGTGTTCATAATAACATAGACGTGGCACCCCCATGATGCCTAAGTGGACCCTTCCAGTTTTCGGGGTGATACAATTCTGGTTTGAGTAAATGTAAAGATGAGTTAAGTACTGTGTATTATACAGATAATGATAGACAGAGTGAAAGGACGATTCGAACATTGAACGGTATGCTTGTGCGTGTGTGATTGACATAGAAATTGTTGGAATTTTTATATGACGATGATTATCATGCTAGTAGTGAGGTTGTACTATTGATGATACATAAAGAACTTCCATTTGTGAAGGTTAAAGATCGTGAGTTATGGATGTAAGTTAGGTTTTCGGTGTATTGCAGAGATGTAGGTGGAATTGAATGACTGAACAAGAACTGGTGTTGGCAAATATTGATAAGATTGTATAGGTTAAGGACCGTCTATTAGTAACAAGGAGTTGTCAAAAGAGTTATGTTGGCAATCGAAGGAAATCTATGGAGTTTGAAATTGGGAAACGTGGTTATGCTTAAAGTGTCGTTATGACGGGTGAAATTTGTTTTGAGAAAAACAAGGAAAGAATTTAACTTGAAGATAATTTGCTTTTCATAGACGAGAACTGTGGAGAGTTCTTATGAGGTCGAAACATAATGAGAATTATATTGTGAGGATACAAAAATTCTAGGAATGGATTTGAATCCGTGAAGGAAGCATGAGGATTTCTTTAAAGAAAAGAGTTCTCTTTTGTTCTGGAGGTATGGAATGTGAGTATAAGAGGGGCCGAGCGCCGGGACGTCGCTTTATTTTAGGAGGGTAGGATGTGACAACCCAAACCCGAGGTCATTATTTAATATTATATAATATTATTTTTACGAATAATTTTGAAATTTTTGATGAGTTAAATGATATGACGGTTGATGGTTTTATTTAAAACCGACGTCGGAAGTCTTATTTTATATTTTTGCTAATAGTGAGGATTATTAGTGACCACGATATCGGCGGATGCCCGAGATTTTATGTTTTATTATTTGTTGTCTCGATGTTTATATTTTTGACGTTTTTATTTTAAGTTCGTATTAAGTCGAACCGGGATCATATTATCATCATATTTTGAGTGCGTTTTAACTTTTGAAAAGTATTTTTACGAAACCCGAGCCTCGTAAATATTTTCAAAATTGACAATTTACATTTTCTACCCTTACAACTATTTAATTGCATTTTGGACCAAAATTATCATAAATTGGCAAAACAAATCCCTCCACCCACCATATATAAACCCTCTACCTAATTTTTTCCACTCAAAAACTCATAGTTATCAAAATTCTCATCTCTCTCTCTTTTCTTTAAAAACCGTCAACCCTAGCCCATCTTAAATCATTTTTCACTCAATTTTTAGCTTGATCTAAGCTAAAACAAATCAAGACCCATCTCTAGAATTCAACAAGGATCATTTTGATGTAAAAATTTACCACATTCAAGAACTTTCATTTTTTTGATGATGATCCATGATGGTTTGATCCATTTTTATGATGGTATATTGTTGTTAGTGTTGTTTTATGTTTATTTTAATTGTTGCATGTTTAAATTTTTGAGTGGGTAAATTTTTATATGATCATTTAAATGTGTTATGGGTTAGTTAAGTTGTTGGTGATGATATTAGGATGATTTTAGACAATGAGAATGATTAAAATGGGTTGAAAATTTGATTCAACATGATTTTTAAACATGTATTTTAGACCAGTAGGTAAAAGGTAATTTTTCGAAAACTTACTGTTTGAAAATAGTTAAACTAATAGGATGATGTTGTAGAGAATTCGTTTAGCTTCGATTTGATATAAGATAGAGCTTCTAGCTCCAAACGAGCGCAAAGTTACGTTAGTTTGATTATTCGTGTACCGGGAGACGAGTATCGGCACGATATATAATTGTTGTCGATATTTGGATCGAATCTCGCGGACTATAAAAAGGATTTTGAAATATGTCATGAACTGATGTTAAGTGTCAAGTATGAGGATGCTGAGTTTATTTTCAAAATCGATTGTCGATTTTGTAAACGGAGTAAAATAAATAAGTTAAAAGACTATATGAGTTGTTGACGTAAAACTGTCCGGTTTTTGTAGTTCAAAGATGTGTCGGGCAGGGAACTTTAAATGTATAATATTTTGATGGGATTTTAACAGGTCTTTCTATATATAGTAATTGACATCTCTGGTTAGTATCATAAGTATTTGATGTTTTTTAGTGGGGTAAATGAGCTCGTATATTTGGTGTGTACCGGCAGATTTTTATCGAAAGGATTGACTAATAAAGTAAACATATAGAAGGAAGTGATAGGTCACTTGTATTGTTTTTATTTTGGGTTGGTTGTGATTTTATTATTTTGAGTTTGATGTTACTAAGTATGGGTTTTATTCGAGATTATTATTGATGAACGTGTCCTATTTGATAGGTTGCGGTTTTTGTGTTTATCAGGCATCAACTATCGTCGAAGATCGTCTTACTACTGCTATTACTCCAGGTGAGTCTATAGCCTCGCTTTTGTAATTGTGTCGAATGATTTTAAAACCCGCGAGGGGGATACATGCTATTTGAAAGTAAAATGAACACAATTCATGATTGATTGTTTTGATCCGAATGTTGCCTTTGTTGCCTTTGTTGTTTTGAATTGTATAAGTACCTAAGCTGCAAAAGTCCCTAAATTCATGAACCGTTAACTATCTTTTGACTTGATGATGTGAGTTGGGAATAGCCGCTTATTGTAATAATAGTACTATTGGGCTGACGACCCTATCTAAGACCAGGGCTTTACGCTGAGTAGCCCGCTGGGAAGGATACTTTTACGAGAATGAGAATGTGGTATACTTGCAACTGATACCCTAGTAGGGGCACTAGAATTCATCTAGTCATGCCGGCTTTAGGCGTGGGTGACTAAGTTAAGGGGTCGGTGCCATGAGCTTAATAAAATTTAATATTTATTGCTATATGCCAGACTTCCTGAATAATAGATTGTATGTACAGCAATTCTATTAAATGATCTTGATTGATTTTTCTCTTGTGTTCAAATGATGATTTGGAAAACCTATAGACTCGCTCAACCGTTGTGTTGATGATTTTAAGCATGTATTTCAGGTGATTGAAGTTGAAGAATTGCGGAGCTTGGTGGAGAAGGATTTCAGATTGCTTTTGTGGTGATTGGTCTAAACATAATTTCTTTCCCTTTTTGTCATAAAAATAATAACGTACGGTCATGTGCTTTGGTAAATTTTCTGTTAATGTGATGAAATCTTTGGGGGACCTAAATGTACTCTGATATTATTTCTAAAATTGTTTTACTTGGGATCGAAAGTTTTAGACAATGGTTAAATTGTTTCCTTTTATATTCCAAATGTATCATTTTGAGATTGTTCAAAGTGTCTTGTATAATGATGTTTGTATTTAGCACCCAAATGTGTATTTCCGCTGCGCATTGTAATTTGGGGGTGTTAAAAATAGAGTGTTACGGCATAGCACAATAACACCAATCATAGACAACGCATAAAATGGTTGTACAAGGTTTAACATACATTCATTCGAATAAAAGTTTTAAGTTTACTGCAGGTCCCCAAATTACACAGTCATAAAGTTTACAAAACATAGATCGAATGAATAATTTTATTATGTGGGCCATCAGAGTCGATCTCCATCCAAGTTACCTTCAAGCACCTAAGATAAAATATCCGAAAATTTTATCAGCGAATGCCGAGTGAATTCATAGAGTTTAATCAAACCGCTACATAAAACAGTTATAGAAATCAAAACACAAGTATAATATCAGAAGTGCGTCCTCGTATTGCTAGTCAAGCAATATATATAAATTAAGTCATATATCTTAAACCATCCATGAGACCGTAGTCTCAATATTACCATTATTGGTAACATTATTATCATTATTTGTATTATTATTTGGATATTTCGTTGGATTATTACTAGCCGCATGACATTGCTACCTTACTATAACAAACAACGGACCGCGAACCCGACAAACAATTTGCCCATCTAAGTTAGCGTGTCGTCACAAATATCACGCTATATAAATCTTCTCATACATAAATTCGCTTACCAATCAATGTGGCACGACGGGGATCAACCGTCAAGGCGCGAACTGGGGTGATCTTCCCCAAATAGTACTATTATATGCATAGCGTCTACCAAATCCCGGTAGTTCACAATTCCTGCTAATGTGAATTTAAGTGACATAGAATAACTACTAATAATCCATTTCATCTCATTCATTAGGTCATAGCATCATTCGGGTCTGAAATTGTGTAAATTGAAGTTCGTTTCTCTCGATTCTTAACAAATTGACGGTCCTAACAAAATCGGGTTTATGATCGTTTTTGGTTGATAGGGTTATTTGGATTTTCTATGTCTATTTGAGCAATCAAGTAAAAATGTGAAAAATATTAACTACGTATCCGTAAAACAATTAGCAATTACCAAGTTCTTATTCAAATAAGGACAAAATAGTAAAACTATGGAATTAAAGGGCTAAAAATGTAAGTATTTGAAACTATAATGCTTGAAATGTAAAAACCAGAAACTACAAGGACCAACTATGCAAATTGTAACAAACTACTAACTAAAATGTAACTAATTTTAAAACTGCTAACTGAATTTGACAAGTATTGGAAAATTTAAACAATGCAAACCCTAAATTTATGAAAGATTATCTAACAATTCAAACAGTTCCAAACTTTGAGGACCAAAGTGCAAATAAAAGTGAACTTTTATAAAAAACGGGCTAGTTGGAAGAATAAGCTCGTTTAAGCTCTAGAATTAACCAATTAAGCTCAAAGAAGTTTTAAACAACTTAAACCTCAAAATCACTTAGGCTAGTAAAAGGAATAAGCTTGAAAAGCAGTAAAACTCAAATAAGCCAACTACAATAAGCCAACAATAAGCTATCTAATAAGCCAGACTTGCACAAACGAATTTTTAAGCTGAATCTAGTTAAACAACTCAAGGAGAGTCTGGAATGCCTTCTTTTAAGAAAAATGATCCAGTAATGAAGCTGGAAATTGAGAATAAGCTGAAACTAGCTTATAGACCAAAGTTGACCAAAATTTTGAAAAAGCTGAAAACCTCTAGATCTACTCAAGAACACTTTCTAAACAAGATTAAGAAAAAGGTTTATGAAGTGGAATTGCTAGAATGAGAAATCAGTAAGCACATGGTTTATAAAAACTTGCATTTGCTCAGTAGCTTATTAAAAAGCTTATTTCTTACTTGAATCTTAATACTGTATAGTTTCCTTATAAGCACTCAATCTTCAGATGTTAATGGACAAGTGTGAACTAGTTTGAATCAATTTCATCAAGAATTGAGCAAATGCTAAGAAATTGAAATCAGCTACTTTTTATGAACTTGTTAAGCTAAAACTGACCCATACTTTTTCACAACCAATTGCCTTTTTGACTTGAAAACTACTCAACTTTGTTTAAAATCACTAAAGTAATGTAAATGAGCAAAAACTAATCACTTAACAACACTTAACTACAATATGATAGCTAAATCCAAACACTACTTACTGACTTTGAACAAATTTTGTGAAAGAAAATTGAGCAATTAGTTGAACTAGTTTTAAAATGATACTACTCAAACTTTATGAACAAAATGGAGTGAAATTGAACCAATTTTATTCAGTAAAACAGACAACTACTCAAAATGCACAAGCAAGCTAAGAAACTGATGGAATGAATTCAGAAACTAGATATAAGCAAGTAAACAAGTATCAAACTAACTAGAAGCTTATCTAATCATCAATATCAATACAAGAACAAGCTAAACACATTTGATAAGATCAGCAAGAATAATTAAGCTAGAATTAAGCATGCAATTGCTATTTAGTGGAACCAAAATCAGAAACTATGAAACCTTTTAGCATAAGCCTCCACAGATGGAGTAGGTAGGCGCTAAGCCTCCTAGATAGTGTTAAACCACCACCTTAACACTATTTACCACTAATCAACAGCTACAATCATCATCATCACCATTTTTGCACAATTCTGCTTCAAAATCTACAAGAACATCTACTTGGAATAGGAACAAGGATGAACAGCTTCTAGTCTTCAACAAGAGCTTCTTATGATCAATGGTGATCACAAGTAACTCATATCAACTCAAGAATAATAGTAATGCAGATAATGAATAGGAGATTGAAGGAAAAGGAAGGAGATTTTATTGCTTGAATGAGAAAGTTTGTTAATAATTCAGGTAAGGAGTTACAACTACTATAACTAACTCAAGAGTTTGTCAGACTCTTGAGGTCGTTATGCTAACAACCACTAGCTATGATTGGGAGAGAAAAGGAAAGTGTGTGAAAATTTCACACTTAAGCTACATGTACAAATGAAGGGGCTATTCCCTATTTATAGATAAAATGTGAGAAGTAGTTGAAGCTGATGACATGTCCCAACCAATTAAGTGCTGCCAAGTGTCCTCAATCTGTCAATTGAAATAGCCGTTATGAACTTGAAATTGGGCTTTTCTTCTTGGTTGATTTTCAGGTTAATTGAGCACGTGGGTTGAATTCCTTGCTTGAAAACAATCACTTTTCATGTATAAAGTTTTTCCTGAGATGAAGTAGAACTCGAATTCGTTCCTGGGTTGTGTTGAGGAAGAAGATGCCACGTGGATTAATTTGATTGGGTGAAAGTTAGTCACACGGATCATAATCCTTTTTGGATATATTGATTATTGAATGGCAAGTTCTTATTGGCTAAAAAACTGAGTAAGTGGGATTCACTGTTTGAAGACGACGCATTTAATAAGCTGGTGAGGTGGCTTATTACTTGGCAATCCGTGACCCAAATTCCTTGCATTCCTATTGGTTGATAGCCATGTCACACGGATTGAACTCATTTTTAATTAATTTTGGCAACTTTAGTCCTTAAACTTAGGCAGATTATCCAAATGAGCTAGGAGCTTCATTTTAATGGCATTTTTAGTCCTTCCACTTGCATTCTTGTATAATTTTACCCTTTGACTTGGTTGACTGAAGAGTTGACCATGTTTGACTTTTATCTTGACTTTTGACAAATTTACACTTTGAGTCCTTCAACTTTGGAGTGTTGTGAAGATAGGTCCCTTATCTTCAAAGTCTTGTCATCTTTGATCCTTCTTTGTCTTTTTCATCCAAATAAGCTTGATTTCTTCTTGTTTGCTTGAAAATGTATCCTTCTTACCTATTTATACACAAACACAAAACATACCACATAATTCCGCTTTATAGCACAAAAGTTAGGTATTTTCCTTGTGTTTTAGGGTGATTTGTTGATTAATTGATATGAGTTTTTGCTCATATCAAATCACCTACACTTGAACATTGCCATGACCTTATGCAATGCTATATTTTAAAGCACAAATTTACATTCTCCTCATAATTAACCTACCTTGGACAAAATGGAATGCTATTACACTATGCTATTCTACATGATGCATGATTTTGATTTTGAACAATGCAATGCAAAAGAAACAATTCTATTTATATCTTTTTGGATTTTTCTTGAAATGGCTTTGATGGAAAAACTCATAAAGAAGTCAATGACTTAGATTAGGGCTTTGGTACCATGGACACTTATCACCCTCAAGTTTCACTTTCCCTATACCAAGCTTAAAAATAGGATCATTGCATTCACAAGTAAAAAGGTGCATCAACTTATTCATGACAATTAAATGTGGAACCGGTTATTATTTGAGCAAATGGCTTGAAGGCAAATTTGTCGTTATTTGAAGCGTGAAATATAAGAAATGTAAAATCCAAAAATAAGGAAGCACGGTTTTAATCCTAAGTAATCCTCTCATCCATTACTTGAAAAACCACTCACAGTTCATATAAGTCCGTTTCAAGAGTAATAAGTCATTCATCTTATGTGTAAAATCCTCATGTCATGCATTAATAAGTAGCTACATATTCGCTATGGAAAGAAAAATATAACTCACGCGATAATTTACATCCTCCGCCTTTTTGAGACTTTGGATCTTCAATCCCGCAACCCGTCAAGGTAATATTGGAATCTAATAGTTACTATAATTAACACTTCACTGCCCCTCTTGTGAGTCTTGTATAATTATTTTTTTCTTTTCTTTTTTTTTTCTTTTTCTCTTTTTTTTATTTTTTTCTCTAGCCACTCATTTTTTGTAAGCCGCTCTTATTTTTCTTTATTCCTCACAAAGAAAGTTGAAAAGAATAAAAGGAAAAACACCCGCTATATATTAAGCATGACATAAGTCTAATACACATAAAACGTTCTAACTTAGAATCTTAAGACGTACTTATACCAACCATGAATGATTAGACAAAAATGCATAAGAGATTACAAACCGATTAAAACCGTTCTTGATTATTTATTAACATATATACATGCGAAGAAAATAGAGGTAAAGAAGAGAAGGGTTTAGCCACAAGTAATTATCATGAAGTTTATCTAGCCCTTTTATGCTTGCTTCAACTCTATCATTTCCCATTCTCCACAAATTTAAAATCTCAAATAATGAGAGTAGTGGATGCTTAGCCTATTAGACCAATGAAGGACTACATGGTTAAGGATACTAGCTAGAGAATGCTTAGATAAGCAAACTCGGGTTGAGTCAAAATATCCACGGCGGGCCTAATATGTCAAAGATATCTAAATTTGTTAAACCATGTTCTTATTATGTTTTTCCTTTTTATATATTTTTGATGAAAAATAAAAGAAGAATATATACAACGCAAATGTGTTATGCAAATGAAAATGATTAATGCAAAAATTATGAATGCATATTTTTTGTGGCCAAAGTAGATCAAAAATTTAAAAAATGTTTGAAAAATTAATTTCCGTGTTATCATGAAGGTCAATGACAAAGTCTAGGTAAGGTCACTTCGATAGAAGGCCCCCCTACACTTAAGCTAAACATTATCCTCAATGTTTAAGAGCATGGAAGTTAAAAACTTCCCCTACACTTATGACAATGAATAGACTTTGCTTAACCCAAGTTAAGGAGAAATCAACTATAGCGAATTCATTTTTAAAGCACAATGTGTCTATGAAAAATCACAATAGTAACGAAGTGAACCGGATACAAGGGCCTCCTCCATAAGCTCCAAAGCACGTGTTGAGTGAGCAACCCTACAAACATCATGAAGACAAAAGAAGGTCTCCCCGACACTTCTCATCAATTTACTATCCTTGTTTCTAACCTACAACACTCTAGATCTAAAAACCTCTAAACCTAGTTATTCAAGGTTGACTTAAGGAGTCTCTAGCTCGACTCATCCCATAATGAAATAATTCATGGGGAAAATGGGGATCTCTTGGACCATTTCCACGGAAATGTCCTCCCCAAAATAATGCTTCACACGGTGACCATTCACTTTAAAATCGGGACCATCGGGTTGTGACAACTCAATAGTTCCATATGGAAATACTTGAGCAATAGTGAATAGACCGGACCATCTCTACTTAAGCTTGCCCGCAAAAAGTTTTAACCTTGTGTTAAAGAGGAGAACCGGCTCTCCAACTTTAAACTCACGGTTCTTGATCTTAGCATCATGCAATTTCTTAGTCTTCTCCTTATAAAGTAAAGAGTTCTCATAGGCATTGGCTCTCAATTCATACATTTCATTAAGTTTATCCTTTCTATGTGAACCGGCTTGATTTAAATCAAAGTTAGCCCACTTGAGAGCCCAATAAGCCTTGTGTTCTAACTCAAATGGGAGGTGGCATGCTTTTCTGATAGGTGTGAAAACACCATCCTTTTACCACTTATTTCTTGCTAAAACAAGACCGAAACGCGTATTTAATGTCATTTGTTTGGGATTATGCGTGGTTTGTGTGTTTGTTGTGTTTTCAGAGCCAACCGGATAAATATTGAAGAAAACATGGGATTGCACGGGTTTTATCGAAGAAAAAGACTCAAGACGAAGTCTATTGTCCAAGAGATGCAAAAGATTTGAAGTCAATGGGCCTATTTGAAGATTTATCGAAGAAAAGGACCAAAGATGGAAGATTTACATATGTCAAAAGAACTCAAGCCTATTAAACGAAGAAATTAAAAGACGAGTTGAATTTATTCGTCGACAAATCCCGAATCAGAATCGAAAACGTCAACTTTACTAAAAAGACGAGAAGACGAAAAGAAAGGAAGAAAGCTCATTCACCAACCGACCACATCTCCTATAAATAGAAGACTCCTTCCCACACATTAGCTAGTTTTTCATTTTCTAGTCTTTTCTTTTCTTTGTTTTCGTAGGTAACCAACACCATTAAGGTGTTGCTGATTTTTCATTTTTGTTGATTCACAAACCTTGTAAGTTTTAATCCTTCCTTTTGATTTTTTAACATTAATATTTCAATATAATCTTTCCTTTAATCTTGTTCATCTTTCTCCTTTTGATTCAAAGTTTTAAGTTCTTTGGTTGATTTTAATCTCTAAAAGTAAGTGGGTTTTGTGTTTTTATTGTTTTGGTTTGATGTTCATGATTAGTAGATGGTTCGTGGTTAAATTCGTTCAAGTTTTGGTTAAAAACTTGGTTGATTTTGGTTTAGAATCGTATCATTTCATTTCCCCTGTTCTTCGCTATTATTCAGTTACCCAGATTCCGAATCAACATAGTATTCCGGATCAAGGGATTTTGTGCAAATTATTCCGAATCAATTTATATTCTGAATCAGCATTTTTCATTCAAATTATTCCGGATCAGTTTGTTCATCCGGAATAATCAATATTCTGGATGAGTAGCTATATTCCGAATCAAGGTTTTTAAAATATATTCCGAATCAGTTTCTATTCCGAACGAAGCTTTGGTTTCCATTATTCCGAGTCAGTGAATTTTATTCTGAACGAGCAAATTATTCCGAGTGAGCACAATACAATATTTCGGATCAACCTTTTATTCCGAATGAGTTCATTTATTCCGGATCAGCATTATTCCGAACGAAGTGATTCTTCCGCATGAGCTACATTCCGAACCAAGGTATTCCGAGTGAGCAATTTTATTCCGAATAAACAAACATTCCGAATCAAGGTTTCCAATTCATTCCGGATAAGGAGATTTATTCCGAATGAATGATTTCTGTTTTGAATATTCCGGATCAAGCATAAATATTCCGAATCAGTGATTTTTCTGAGTTAAGGTTTTTATATATTTTATTTTAAGTCAAGTTTTATTTTTATTAATTGCTTTTAATTAATTACTTTTAGTTTATCTTTATTTACTTCAAGCATTTACCTTTTTAGTAGCGTAGAAAACCAAACCCCTTTTTAGTAACCAAGAACAACTATTCCACTTTGAACCGTGATCGATTCGAGAAGATACCGAGAATTAAATTGAACCCAAGCAAAATCTGTGTATCAAATGGCGCCGCTGCCGGCTTTTCTTGTAAGGATTAACGGTTTTTTGTGAGAACTTGGATTTTGGGATCCGTTCACCGTGAACGTTACATTTTTCATAAAATTTTCAAAAATCCTAAAAAATAGAAACGTTTCAAAAATACAAAAAAATTAAAAAACATAAAAAACCAAAAATATTTCTTGCTTTGTTAGTTCTTTTGCAGGTGTATGCGCACTCGATCAACGTCTTATCACGAGCCCGAGACTCTCGATAACTTAGACATGGCCGGTGTACACAACAACAATAATAATCCACCTCAAAACAACATGAATAATAACAACAATGAACCTCTACCGGACAATCGCCCTATGATCGAACTTTTGCAAGCACACGTAGAGGGCAACAACGATCCTATTGTCATACCCGCGATTGCAGCCAACAACTTTGAGCTCAAATCCGGCTTTATTCAAATGGTCTCTGATCAACCATTCTTGGGGCGTACCATTGATGATCCTCATGACCACATCAAAAGATTCCTGCAACTCACGAATACGGTCAAATTCAATGGTGTTCCAAAAGAGGTAATCCGTTTACAACTTTTTCCTTTCTCCTTAGAGGGACAAGCCCGGCATTGGCTTGCAAAGGAACCGCCACAAAGTATTCTTACGTGGACGGACTTGGAGACCAAATTCATAAACTACTTTTTCCCACCCTCTCGTACTACCTCTTTGCGGAATGAAATTATTAATATTGAACAAAAGTACGATGAGAGTTTTAGTGAATCTTGGGACCGTTTTAAAGACCTTTTAAGAAAGTGCCCACAACATGGTTTTACCAAAGTGCACCAAATTAATACTTTTTACAATGGTTTAAGCATGAATGACTAAGATTCACAAAATAGTGCCTCGGGGGGGGGGGGGGGGGGGGGGGGTAATATTTTGGTTAAGAGTTCTAATGCCGCTTGGGATATTATTGAGAATAAGTCTAGAGTGCAAACCAAGAGTGTTCGGACCAATGCCGCTAATGATAGTACTAGTGACAACGACAAGAGACTTGACAAAATTACGTCGCTTCTTGAATCGCTTGCTGCCCAAACCGCTAACAACACCAAAAGCATCAACGCTCAAAACGCTCACGTCAATGCTGTAAGCCAACCATGTGAAATATGCGGGGGTCCTCACTCTTACACTACTTGTATCTCCACCCAAGACTATCCTTGTGAGAATGTTAACGCAGCATACGGTACATATCCTTCGGCCGATTATCAAGCTCGTCCTCAAGGTGACCGCAACTTGCTCAGCTATCGCTCAAACAACTTTCTTTCCCCGCCTGGTTTTCCTCCAACCAATCAAAACCAACAACAAAACCTTAACCAAACCAATCGAAACCAACCTCGAGCACCATACCAACCAACTCAAAGACAACCATATCCACCTCAAAATCCTACTCAAGTTTACCAACCCGCTCCTTACCAACCACCTGCTTATCAAGCAGCTCCTCCTACTCAACCCACCATTTTCAACCACGAGGTCGAAACGTACATGCGGACGAATGATGTGTTGGTGAAGAATCTGCAGACCCAGATTATTAATTTGAAGGGCGACATGGTGAAACAAGGGAATGATCTTAGAGCCGATATGCGAAATTCTTTGAGTAGTCAAACGAATGACCTAATGGACATGATGACTGGTTTCTTCCAAGGTAATCAATCCTCTTCTTCGGGTACTCTTACGAGTAACACCGTGGCTAATCCAAGAGGGGAGATGAAAGCAATCACCACTCGCAGTGGAAAAGGTACCAAGGAACCCGAGGTTCCTACACCTACACCGGTGATTGTGACAAAGGAAAACGAGTTACCTACTCATCTTCCTCAACCTTCTACTTCTACCCCTCCTCCACCCAAGGATGTGAGTGATCCTACTATTCCTAAGCCTTCATCTTCTTCCGATATACCTTATCCCTCAAGGTTGAGGAAAGAGAAGCTCAAAAGCAAGGATGATATTCAAGTTTCAAACTTTCTCAAAATGTTTAAACAATTGAATTTCAACATCTCCTTCGCTGAGGCTCTCGCTCACATGCCTAAATACGTGAATATGTTTAAAGATCTTCTTAGTGACAAGGAGAAGCTTCTTGATATTGCTAATACCCAACTTAACGAGAATTTCTCTGGAGTGCTCTTAAGGAAATTGCCAACCAAACTTGGTGATCCGGGTCGCTTCTTAATCCCTTGCAACTTTCTGGGAGTAGAGAATTGCATGGCCCTAGCCGATCTAGGTGCTAGTATGAATTTAATGCCCTTAAGCGTTTGGAAGCAATTATCTCTCCCTGAGCTAGTCCCCACCAAAATGACTTTGTAATTAGCTAACCGTACGGTAGCTTATCCAGTGGGGATAGCCGAAGACGTTTTTGTAGGAGTCGACAAATTCACTTTTCCCGCCGATTTCGTCGTAGTCGACTACGAGATGGACCCTCGTGTTCCATTAATCGTTGGACGTCCATTCTTGAGGACCGGTCGCACTCTCATCGATGTAGAAGTGGGTGAGCTTATCATGAGAGTTGGTGACGATCAAATTGTCTTCTACATGGGTAAGATTTCTAAACAGCCTTATTCATACGAGAGTGTTAATTGTATCGACGTTCTTGATGAGGCTTGTGAAGAACACTTTAATGATGCTTGTAAAAGTAGTCGTACCTCTCCTCCCAATGTTGAGACCGTTGCCTCTGTTGCTCCATCACTAACTCCATTTGGAGAAAGTGATTTCCTTCTGACTGAATTTGAAGCAAGTTTAGGGGATGTAGATTTAAAATATGAAGATTCTCCCACCGATTGGGATGAAGACATTCGTACCATTGAGAAACTTCTCAATGAGGACCATATTTCTCCACCATCTCCCAAGGATATTGCTATCGATGAACCGAATTTGAATGCGCCTTCCATCGAAAATCCTCCAGATTTAGAGCTTAAGGAGTTACCGTCCCATCTCGAGTACGTGTTCCTTGAAGAAAAGAAGAAGTCGCCCGTCATCATCGCTAAGGACATGAAAGAAGAAGAAAAATCTCGCCTTATCGCCGTGCTTAAAGATCATAAGAAGGCGATTGCTTGGTCCGCGGAATTGATCCAAACTTTTGTACTCACAAAATTCTCATGGAAGATGACTTTAAACCCGCAATCCAAAGCCAGAGAAGGGTTAATCCTTGAATTCATGACGTTATCAAACAAGAGGTTATCAAACTTCTAGATGCCGGCATGATTTACCCTATTTCGGATTCGCCATGGGTAAGTCCCGTCCATTGTGTGCCCAAGAAGGGCGGAATAACCGTTGTTCCCAATGAACACAACGAGTTGATTCATACTCGTCTCGTTACTGGGTGGAGAGTTTGTATCGATTATCGCAAACTCAATGATGCCACGAGAAAAGATCATTTTCCTCTTCCTTTCATGGATCAAATGCTCGAGCATCTAGCGGGTAATAACTATTACTGCTTCTTAGACGGTTTCTATGGGTAATTTCAAATTCCCATCGATCCCAAAGACAAAGAAAAAACCACATTCACTTGTCCCTACGGAACAGTTGCTTACAAACGCATGCCTTTCGGTTTATGCAATGCTCCTGGGACGTTCCAAAGGTGTATGATGGCTATCTTCCATGACATGGTTGAAGAAACTATGGAAGTATTCATGGATGATTTCTCGGTTTATGGCGATTCTTTCTCTGCTTGCCTTGCCAATTTAGAACGTATGCTTAAGCGGTGTGAAGACACTCGCCTTGTTCTTAATTGGGGAAAATGCCATTTCATGGTGAAAGAGGGCATCGTGCTAGAACACAAAATCTCCAAAGCCGGTCTTGAAGTGGACCGTGCTAAAGTCGATGTTATTGCAAAATTGCCTCCACCTTCAACCGTGAAGGGTGTGAGAAGTTTCCTTGGTCATGCGGGCTTCTACCGTCGATTCATCAAAGATATTTCTAAAATCGCTCGCCCGATGACCCACCTCTTGGAAAAAGATACTCCTTTTATCTTTTCCAAAGAGTGTATTGAAGCCTTCAACCTTCTTAAGGATAAGCTAACTAAGGCACCGGTCTTGGTTACCCCTAATTGGGAGCTACCTTTCGAATTGATGTGCGATGCTAGCGACTTTGCTATTGGAGCGGTTTTGGGCCAAAGAGTGAACAAACACTTCCAACCAATCCATAACGCTAGCAAGACAATGACGGGGGCTCAATTGCATTACACGACAACCCAAAAAGAGCTTTCAGCTATTGTCTATGATTTTGAAAAATTTCGCCCCTATCTTGTCCTTTCTACCACTATCGTGTATACCGATCATTCCGCGTTGAAGTACTTGATGACTAAGCAAGATTCTAAACCAATACTTCTTCGCTGGGTTTTTCTACTTCAAGAATTTAAAATCGAAATTCATGATAAGAAGGGAGCTGAAAACCTAGCCGCGGATCATCTCAGTATACTTGAGGATCCTTATCAAGAGGATCATCCGAACAAAGAGATCAATGACTCTTTTCCCCTGGCGACCTTAATGTCTATCAACTCGAATAAAGATGAAGCCCCGTGGTTTGTGGACATTGCAAACTACTTGGCGGGTGGAATTCTCATTGACGGGTTAACATCCCAACAAAAGAAAAAGTTCTTCAAAGACATTAAGACTTACTTTTGGGATGACCCGTATCTCTTCAAACAATGCGTTTATTTGATTATTCACCGATGTGTTGACGGACCGGCAGCCTTAGACATTCTCGAGGCTTGCCACAAAGGACCCACCGGTGGTCACTTTGGTCCCAACTACACCGCCAACAAAGTGTTTGACTCGGGATTTTATTGGCCCACCATTTATCGTGACGCTCACGAGATGGTGAAAAATTGTGATGCTTGCCAACGACAAGGCAAGATCACACATAAAGATGAGATGCCTCAAAATTTCATACAGGAATGTGAAATCTTTGATGTATGGGGCATCAACTTTATGGGGCCATTCCCTTCATCTAAAGGAAACAAATACATCCTTGTAGCCGTTAACTACGTTTCTAAATGGGTTGAAGCCAAAGCTTTACCCACTAACGACGCAAGGGTGGTTTGTAACTTTTTGAAGTCGCTATTCGCTAGATTCGGTGTGCCTCGTGCCATTATTAGTGATCACGGAACTCATTTTTGCAATGATCAATTCGCAAGAGTCATGGCTAAGTATGGTGTCAATCATCGTCTTTCCACCGCATACCACCCACAAACTAATGTCCAGGCTGAAATCTCTAACCGAGGGTTAAAGCGAATTCTTGAACGCACCGTGGGAGAGCATCGTGCCTCATGGGCCGATAAACTTGATGATGCTCTGTGGGCTTTTCGTACCGCATACAAGACTCTGATTGGTTGTACACCATATCGTCTCGTGTACGGGAAAGCATGCCACCTCCCCATTGAGTTGGAGCATAAGGCTTACTGGGCCTTGAAGTGGGCTAACTTCGATATCAACAAAGCCGGTGACCTACGCAAAATCCAACGCAATGAGCTCAATGAACTCCGGAATGAGGCTTATCAAATTTCTTTGATCTATAAGGAAAAGACTAAGCTCATTCATGATTCTAAGATTAATAACCGAGAGTTCCAAGTTGGAGACAAAGTTTTACTCTTTAACTCTCGGTTGAAAATCTTTTCGGGCAAGCTGAAATCTCGTTGGTCCGGCCCATTCACCATTACCCAAATTTTTCCATATGGTACTCTCGAGCTCGCTCAACCTACTGGACCTAATTTTAAGGTGAATGGCCAACGAGTGAAGTTGTACTTTGGTGTGGACATCTCTCATGAGATGATTCCATCCCTCACCACGTTTCCCATGAACTAGTTTTGGGTCGAGTCAGGATCGTGACTCGGTTACCAAAAACAAGCGCTCCTCGGGAGGCAACCCGAGTATCTATCTCTTTCCGTTTTACCTCCTAAGTGTAGGGGGACCTATATAGGTTGTTTGTGTTTGTGTGGTGATGTGATTACAGGGATGAATGCACTTTTGGAACCTTTGAATAACCGTGCTCCCGTGTTATCCGCAAACCGGTTCTATCTCTCAACTATCCTGATTCAATTTTCTTCATACTCACATTTGAAATTGATCACTTTAGTCGTCTCTTCCTTAACTTGATATAACCAACGTGCACAATGTCATAAGTGTAGGGGAGACTTTTCCCACATGCTTATACATTGAGGACAATTTTTATATTAAGTGTAGGGGAGACTTCTATCGAAGTTTTAAGTGGACTTTTCCATTAAAATGCCTTCATTTAACCGGAAAATCATCTTTTTCAGCATTTTTCAAATTTTTAATTAACTTTGGCCATATAGTCGTAATTTTTAAATTTTTATCGTTGCTTTCACATGTATATATCCCACAATAAAGTCAAAAATATTAATAAAGTGGTGTAGCTAGTTTAGAAGTCTTTGACATATTAGGCCCATTGCGATTATTTTGACTCAACCCGAATAGACTTATCCAAGTTTATTCTAGCAAGTATCCTTACCCATGTAGACCTTAATTGGTTTATTAGGCTAAGCATCCACGAGTCTCATTATTTGAGATTTTAAATTGTGGAGAACGAGAAATGATAGAGTGAATTATAAGTCGGTATTCTAGCACAAGCTCACTTGGTGTGATTATAAGCCTATTCTCCCATCGCTTGCTAATAATTTATCTTCAATAAGTAAGGTCGTACGATTTTATTGAATAACTTAGCTTCTAGCCCAAGATCGTTTAAAAGTTGCTCGGTAATGATAAGAGTTCATAGCCAAGGCATAACTTATGAAGCGGGGCGCGAAGATTGGCGAGTCCGAAAAGGCCCTAACAAGGCAGGATGATTCCATTTTATTGCTAAAGATCCAAGGTGATGTGAAAAGCATTATTCCCAAAATCAATATGAAGGATCAAGACTCACGACGAAAAGCAAGCAACTCCCATAAAGATCATGGAGAAGTCTATCCGAAAAGACCCTAACAAGGTATGAGGATAAATAGATCCAAGTCCGAAACGGAGGCTGATCGTTGTATCTCAAAATCCCAATAACGATTGAAGAAATAATGATGAAGTCGTGGTCAACAAAGTTGGAGTATCCCTCAAAAGTCTCCAAGTGAAGAAACTCTATTAACGAATAGAATACCATTATTTCAAGAACGTCTCTCAAGATATGAAGTATGAAGTACATGCCAAATATCGGCTCGAGAAAGGTCTCAAATCGTGAAGCGAGTTATGCCAAGATATGAACTTTTTGATATCCCGAGAAGCAGTTTTAAGAGATTTTGTCCTTTAGCTAACTATTAATCAAATCGTCCTACTTTGCTTTCAGCCTAAATAAACTACCGAAATAAGTCCAAAAATGCATCTTCGTGATCATTCTAAGACAACAATAAAATATAAGAGATACACCTAGGAATAAGGGAGTTTAAGCATATAATTAAGCCATGTGTGTAAGTGTTTGTTTTTCTAACTTATAATAACAATGATCTCGTTTTAAGCTTAGTTTGGGGAACGTGAAACTTGAGGGTGATAAATCTTCGCAGCACCGAAGCCCTAATGTAAGTCTTAGATCTCTTTGCAAGTTATTTCCATATACCTATTTTCAAGTGAAAATGGTCTTTTATCCCTTTTATTTCCTTTAAAGTTTTATATCTTCATAGTAGTTTAAAATTTTGTTTTAGTAGTATATTAATAAGTCCAAGGTTGATTGATTATAAGAAAAGTGTAATTTTGCTTTGTCACTAAGCATTGCATGAGGGCATGGCAATGGTTAAGTGTAGGGAATTTGATAGGTGTGAAAACACCCATCCTTTTACTACTTATTTCTTGCTAAAACAAGACTAAAACGCGTATTTAATGTCATTTGTTTGGAATTATGCGTGGTTTGTGTGTTTGTTGTGTTTTCAGAGCCAACCGGATAAATATTAAAGAAAACATGGGATTGCAGGGGTTTTATCGAAGAAAAAGACTCAAGACGAAGTCTATTGTCCAAGAGATGCAAAATATTTGAAGTCAATGGACCTATTTGAAGATTTATCGAAGAAAAGGACCAAAGATGGAAGATTTACATATGTCGAAAGAACTCAAGTCTATTAAACGAAGAAATTAAAAGACGAGTTGAATTTATTCGTCGACAAATCCCGAATCAGAATCGAAAACGTCAACTTTACTGAAAAGACGAGAAGACGAAAAGAAAGGAAGAAAGCCCACTCACCAACCAACCACATCTCCTAAAAATAGAAGACTCCTTCCCACACATTAGCTAGTTTTTCATTTTCCAGTCTTTTCTTTTCTTTGTTTTCGTAGGTAACCAACACCATTAAGGTGTTGGTGATTTTTCATTTTTGTTGATTCACAAACCTTGTAAGTTTTAATCCTTCCTTTTGATTGTTTAACATTAATCTTTCAATATAACCTTTCCTTTAATCTTGTTCATCTTTCTCCTTTTGATTTAAAGTTTTAAGTTCTTTGGTTGATTTTAATCTTTAAAAGTAAGTGGGTTTTGTGTTTTTATTGTTTTGGTTTGATGCTCATGATTAGTAGATGATTCGTGGTTAAATTCGTTCATGTTTTGGTTAAAAACTTGGTTGATTTTGGATTAGAATCGTATCATTTCATTTCCCCTGTTCTTCGCTATTATTCAGTTACCCAGATTCCGAATCAACATAGTATTCCGGATCAAGGGATTTTGTGCAAATTATTCCGAATCAGTTTATATTCTGAATCATCATTTTTCATTCAAATTGTTCCAGATCAGTTTGTTCATCCGGAGTAATCAATATTCCGAATGAGTAGCTATATTATGAATCAAGGTTTTTAAAATATATTCCAAGTCAGTTTCTATTCCGAACGAAGCTTTGGTTTCCATTATTCCGAGTCAGTGAATTTTATTCCGAACGAGCAAATTATTCCGAGTGAGCACAATACAATATTCCGGATCGACCTTTTATTCCGAATGAGTTCATTTATTCCAGATCAGCATTATTCCGAACCAAGTGATTATTCCGCATGAGCTACATTCCGAACCAAGGTATTCCGAGTGAGCAATTTTATTTCGAATAAACAAACATTCTGAATCAAAGTTTCTGATGAGATGGCATTTATACATGATCTCATCGTTCTTTTCGGGCTTTAAATGCATAAAAATGTCATAATATACCATATATATGCTTGTGTTTGTTTACTTGTGTATTTTAGGTATGGATATCGTGAAAAAGACAAAAGATCACAAGTTACAAGGAAAAACGGACACGAGAAACGAAGCCGTACAAAGAACCGGGCCCTAATCATGGAATACTCAACAAATACCCTTGAAGACTTAAAGACAAACAAGATTGATCCTCATTTATTGAAGAAATGACACTTAAAACCCTTGTATATTCATAAATACAAGTTTGGTCCCTTAAGTTTGTCAAAATTACGCAAAAGGTCCCTCAACTTTGAAGAAATGGCAAGATTAGTCCCTCAACAATTTCAAATTGTCAAATATGTCCCTCATCAAGCCAAAGATACATTGAAGACCTTTGAAGATAAAAAATGTCCAAGATCAGTCCTTCAAATATGCAAAAGTTCCAAAAATAACCCTTGATACACCTTTTGGAAAGTTTTGTGCAAAAAATGACAAGTTGTGAAAGTTGATACAAAGGAATTGGGCACTGATAGACTTTTATTCACAAGTGACAAAAGAAAGGAAGAAAAAGGACCAAAACTGCCAAGTTTGGAAGTTTAAATCCCTAAACACGCGCCAAACAACTTTCTCCCTAAGAAAACGGATCAAAACTTGTTACTGTAGCAAGTAAGAACCCAGAATTAACTTTTTACCAACAAAGGGTAAAATGAAATTGGTTGTTCCCACGTTTGATTAACACGCTCTAAATCCCATCCCAACCTTAAACTCACACTCCCACTCACCCAAAGGACCCCACCATTCAAACCGTTTCACCCATCACATGAGTACTTGCCCTCCAAGTCATGCCACGTGTCCAAATCAACAACCAAGGTTCCTTGCTTCACCCCAAAGCTATTATAAACGGTTTGGATCACTTTGGACAGCTCATCAACAACAAACGCACTCAAGGACTCAAGGGTATTTTAGAGAAATCACATCTAGGGTTTATGAATAGTGTAGCCAGGCATTTGCCTATAAAAGGAGACCTCAACATGTGAGAGTCCCTTTGTTCCAGATTTTAGCTTTTAAATCTTTGTAATTCCTTTTTATGAAATAAAGTTTGAATTTCTTAAAATTTTGAGTTCTAATCTGTTATTTATAAAAGTTTGGTGTTTGATAAGCTAAAATCTGAGTTCCATTATCTTGTTTGAAGGTTTTTGAGGCAAGGTTTTAAGTGATAAAGCTTGTGCATCAAAAATCAGAAAGTTGGCATTATTTTGATCTCACCTTGTGGTTTGTTCTTCTTAGCAGCTTGGAAGCTGGTACTTGTTCTGCTAGTACCTAAGCTCAAACAATCCAGGGCCTGGATGTAGGTCTTGGAGGTTTGCATCCTTCTCCCTTTTCATTTTCTCTTTTATTTTTCTGAATTTGGTGATTATTGCATGTTTATGCTTGAATCTGTGTTATTGTGGTTGATTATTGTTGCTTTGGTTTGGTTTGATGTTATTGAGGTGTTATTGATCTGATTTGTGGGTAAAATCTGCATGAGCCTTTGAAAAATTGTGAAAACAAGTTTTAAAAGGGTGTTCGGGATTACTGCATAAGTTAGGATTGTGGTTTGTTAAGTGCTTGTTTTGTGTAAGCAAGTGTTGGTATCTGCTTGTTAGGTGTATTTGTTCATCTGTTTGCAGGTTTTGTGGGTTTGAACACATAGATTCATAATTTGGCTATAAAATCTTAAAAACTTGGTAAAATTGGCTAGGATTTTGAGGACACCTAGATCTAAGCTTAGGCTAGGGCTAACAAGTGCTAAATCTGAGTTAATCACACCATGGAAGAAGGATTTGAGGCTTGAAATTGGATCAAGTGTCAAGTAGATCAGCAAAACTTGTCTGCATATTGTTCATTGTTCATCAGAAACATTTTGTGCTTTGATCTTGTTATTTACTTTGATTCAATGTTTGATTCTTGTTGCTTTGTGTTTGTTCTTAGTTTATATAACTTCTGTATGCATCTTGTTAAGTTTGGTTGGCTTATTTAGTCTAAATCTGCTTATTAAGTGCTTAAC
The DNA here is from genome assembly GCA_025667525.1 of Glebionis coronaria. Classification (NCBI taxonomy): domain Eukaryota; kingdom Viridiplantae; phylum Streptophyta; class Magnoliopsida; order Asterales; family Asteraceae; genus Glebionis; species Glebionis coronaria. The sequence continues at coordinate 300,967 of JANFOE010000494.1, forward strand.
TGCTTATTTCCATATCTGGTGCATATCTGGTGACTGTTTGGCTTATTGTGGCTTATTGTGTGAACCAATTTGTGATTTTATTGTTGCTATTGACTCCTTGTGATTCACTGATCACAAGGGTGCCTTTGTTTCCAATTGAATCAAACCAGAACTCTCATATAAGCTTGGTCAAATAGTCAAAGCAGTGGGAACTCCTTTCCCCTGCTAGTTGCCACTGATAGTGTAAAATTGGGTTCAGCTTATCAATAAGCTATAATAGCTTATTTTAACCAGCAACAACTTTGTTTTTGTAATAGGTGCTCATATTTTGACCCATTTGTTCATACTGGAGCATTTGGGTGGTTGACTTTAGGGTTTGACTAGAAAACCAACTCCATTGACTTTTTCATAAGTTCATTTGTGCTTATTCTGGCTTATTGGTTGTGCTTATTGGATTTTTGTTGATTGATTTTGCTTATTGAGTCCATTTGAAATCTTTTGCAAGTTGAATCAAGTCCTGAGGTGCCCTAAATCTCTAAAACGACTATTTTGTCTTTTAGTGAATTTTTACTTTGCTTATTTCAGGCTTATTGAGTGAGCTTTTTCAAAAATTCTTTTTACAGATCTCATAAGCATCCCAAGAGAAGGTTGTGTGTCAAATTAGAGCTTATGGCATTAGCTTATGGCTTAATGGGCTGAAAAGCCCAATAAGAATAAGCTGAGTGTTAAATAAGCTGTGATAAGCTCATATTCAGCTTTTGGGCCTTTAGAGTTTTGTTCTTAGAATTGAATTTTGAGTCCGATAGGGCTTTTCCAAGTCAATTAGGCCAAGTTTGACTTTTTGGGACCAAAAGCCCAATTTGGTTGACTGTTTTTGGTTTTGGCCCATTTGAGGGCCCAATAGGGGTATTTTGGTAATTTCACTTTGATTTTCTGATTATTTAGGTTAAAATAAACTAGTTTGCAAGTTTTTATAATTTTTTATAATTTTTGGATTTTTAATATTATTTTATTATTATTTTATTATTATTTTTAAAATTTCACATTTTCCAACTTTTTACATTTTTCTTAGGTTTAATACATTAAAATAGGAATTTAGCAAATTTTATAATAATTTTATCTCTTTTAGATTAATTTTTATAATTATTTTAAGTTTTAATAGTTTTTAAATCATTTTAAATAGTTTTTATTAGTTTAAAAATTTCTAAAAATAGTTTTTAATCTTTTTAGGTCATTTTAGAGGTTTACCAATTGAAAAATCTTTATTTGGGCTTTTTGATAATTTATTTGATTTTTAGGGCTTTAATTAGCATTTAAAAATTGAATATTTAATTATTTAAAAGGTTTGAAAAAGTTTTAATCATTGGTAAATACTTAGTTTATTTATTTTGATTTTTGGTGAATTTTTGGAATTTATTTTTATTTTTGTGGTTTTTAAGGTTCTACGTTTTAACTTTCTAGTAGTACTTATTTTTTTTTTCGTCTTCGTCATCTTCTTTTCTCATCCCCTTCTAAACCAATCATTAATCACAAACATTTAACAAGTTTTTCACACACATATACCTCCTTGGGAAATGAACTTTCACACCATAAGGGTCATTAATACTTGATTTTTCCTAAAGTCATTTGTTTAATACTTACCACTTTTACCACAATCATTTTGGCGCCGCTGCCGGGGAGGTGTGTCGTGATTAATTTGCATTGTTGTTTTTAATATTAACCAAAATAGTATTTGTATTAGTAGAACTCTACTAATACGTATTATCGGTTTTCTTGGTTTTTCTTGTACAAATATTATTACTATATTGTATTAAGTATCACAATAAATTCACAATATCTCCAAAAGTGTGAAAACACAACCTTAATTGGGATTTTATCACTCAATTATTGTATTCGAATCTCAAACAAAAAGAAAAAGGCAAAAATAGATAAATACTTTCGTGAAGCTCGATTTTGAAAAATACAAACTATAAGGTGGGTATAAGGCGGGTAATATAAAATATACCCTAAGGAAAAAGGCTCTTAAGTGCTTCGCGCCGCCTCGTTTCCCCGCTTGCTTGTGAGTATTTTGAAATTGAAGGCTAATCGAGGGTTTTGCCGCCCAAAGTATTATTACGTATAATATATTTGCTTGGTTTCTTTGTGATTAAAACCTCTTGAACAATTTGGTTTTCACCAAAGTTCTAAAGTCATTCGAAGGCGTTCACTCCACGTGATCGTTTTCATTCCTTTGAGGCTTCTTTAATCAAGAGTTTGATTCGAGGAGAGATTTTGTAGATTGTTGTCTACGAAGATACACCAAAATCCAAAAAAATTAAATATCATCAAAAACACAAAAAAAATTGAAAATCCACAAAACAACCAAAAAGAATCTTCTTTGCTCACCTCCCATTCTTCGTGAAGTTTATGATCACTCGTAATCAAGCAAAACGAGCTCGTAAACGACTTCAAAAGCAAGTCAATCAAGAGACGTTGATTGTTGAAGAACCTCCAATTGTTGAACCTATTGTAGAACAAGAAGTCGTCATGGCTAATCGTACTATGATGGAGTTGCTACAAGCACCCACCGAGGGTTTTGGAGAGGCTATTGTAATTCCCGCCATCCTTGCGGAGAATTTTGTGATTAAGACGGGTTTAATGTCGATGTTGCAAGCAAATAAGTTTAGAGGTCACGAGAAAGACAACCCGCATTACCATATTAGGAATTTTAACCGTCTCACCGCCACTAGCAAGTTTAAGGATGTTCCACATGACGCCATTAAGATGATGTTGTTTCCATACTCGTTAGATGGACCCGCTAAAATTTGGCTTGAGAAAGAACCGCCAAATTCGATTTTGACATGGGCCGATCTCGTTTCTAAGTTTGTGAACAAGTTTTTTCCACCATCTAAAACAACACACTTGAAAAATGAGATTTCACGATTTGTGCAAAGAAATAATGAAAGTTTTTCAATGGCATGGGAACAATTTAAAGAAATGTTACATGAATGTCCACACAATGATTTTACGGAATTGCATCAAGTTGATACTTTTTATAATGGGCTTAATGATCATGAACGAGATTATTTGAATGCCGCCGCGGGTGGTAATTTTTTGTGCAAAACGACGAATGAGGCTTTACAAATCATCGAGAATAGATCTAAGGTTTATAGCCCTCGTAACACACCGAGTGTTGCCAATTTGGGTTCGTCATCATCGTCACAATCGTCTCGTAGCATTAATGCCTTACATGATGAAGCTAATGAGGAAAATCGGTTTTTTGATAGGTTTGCTAATCTAATGTCCCATTGGAAGGCTCAAGAAGCTTCCAATTCCGCTTCGGTTAAAGCGGTTGCTAAGAGTTGTTTATCTTGTGGTGGAGCTCATGATCTTTCCGAGTGCATTACCGCGGATGGTAACACTTCGAGTGCTTATGTAGCAACGGGATCTTACAACCAAAACGGTCAAGGTTCCCGCCAAAATCAAGCTCCACCAAATCAAAATGCTAATAATTATCGAAACAACAACCAAGGTAATTACCAAGGCAATTCACGCAATTACAACAAAGGGAATTATCAAAATGGGAATGGACAAATTTCTAATCAAAACCAAAACCGTGATTTTCAAAACACTACACAATGTTTTCAAAATGCTCACACTAAAAATTTGCAAGGAAAATTTTTGGATTATGTAAAAGCAAATGATGCTAAATTTGATAACATGCAACGTGAGATGATTAGCTTAAGATCCGAGTTGAAAAACGACCTAAAAATGAACTTGCTAATGAACTTAAAACTCTTGCAAACAAAATGGAAGGAAATGTCCAACGTCTTCAACAAAATCAACAAAAGATGGAATTAGGACAACATGAGATTAAGCAAGAATTATTAAAAGCGGATGCTAGGCAATCAAAATTTAAGGACCGAATGGCTAAGATGTTTGAAGCAATCATGTGTAAACCCTCTTCCTCGGGCGGCCTTCCTAGTGATACCATTGCAAACCCGAAGGGAGAAATGAAGGTTATTACTACACGAAGTGGTAAAACTTTCAAGGAACCAATCTCTCGTCCAAGTACTTCTACGGAGAAGGAAATCGAGAAAGAACCCGAGGTGATGGTCGAAAAGGAGCACATTACAATCCCACGAAGTACCGCTCAAACCACACCTACGGTTGAACCAATACCAATTGTGGAACCCGAGTTTCCAAGGCCGTTGCCTAATGTCCAACCCACACCACCTTTACCCTACCCTTCGAGACGAAACAAAGAGAAGTTGCAAGAACGTAACAAACAACAAATCGAGCTTTTTATAAAAATGTTTCAACAAGTGCATTTTGATGTGAGTTTAGCCGACGCGTTGTTATATATGCCTTGTTTCGCTTCCACTTTTAAAAGTATGATGAGCGATAAGGAAAAGCTTTCAAAGCTTGCTAATTGTTCTTTGGTTTATCTTAACCGCATACCGGAAAAAGTTGGTGATCCCGGAAAGTTTCTCATTCCTTGTGACATACAAGATATGAAAGAATGCCTCGCCTTGGCCGATCTTGGTGCGAGCATTAATTTGATGTCATTTTCCATTTGGAAATCGCTTTCGCTTCCGGCTCTCATTCCTTCGAACATGTCCATCGAGATGGCCGATCATTCTACGATTATGGCATGTGGAGTAGCCGAAGATGTTTTCGTGAAAGTGGGGAAGTTCTACTATCCCGTTGATTTTATAGTAGTTGACATCCCCGCGGATCCTCAAGTTCCTATAATTTTAGGTCGTTCATTTTTAGACACTTCGAGATCGCTTATCGATGTTCATGCAAGAACTATCAATTTGAGATTCAACGAAGAGGAACTTGTTATAAACGCTACTCAAAACTCGAAACCTTCTCATGTTTATGCAATCACTACCATCAATCACATTGACATCGTTGATGTGGTTTGCGATGAGTTTTCACAAGAAGTGTTAGGTTTTTCCGATAGCTCGTCAAGTGGCAATCCCACTATTTTGGATCCGATTCTTGCTAATTCCACACCAAATCTCACTCCATTCCAAGGAGGGATCTCACTTCAAATGAAATCGACAATGAAGATGAGGTGTTGATTAGTGATGAAATTTCTATTCCACCATTTCTTTCGCCCATGGAAGTTATGAGTGTTGAACCAAAATCTTCAATCGAGGAACCACCTATCCTTGAATTGAAAGATCTTCCTTCTCACCTTGAATACGCATTCTTGTAAGGTGATGACAAGTTGCCGGTTATTATTGCAAAAGGTCTTGCCAATAATGATAAAACCGAGCTCTTGAAAGTTCTTAAGGATCATAAAGGGGCAATTGCGTGGAAAATATCCGACATTAAGGGTATTGACCCAAAATTTTGTACTCACAAGATTTTAGTAGAGGAGGACTACAAACCCGCAATTCAAAGTCAAAGAAGGGTGAATCCCAAAATTCACGATGTCATCAAAAAGGAGGTCCTTAAACTCCTTGACGCGGGAATGATTTATCCTATATCCGATAGCCCATGGGTGAGCCCAATCCATTGTGTCCCTAAAAAGGGAGGAATGACCGTTGCGCCTAATGAAAACAACGAGTTAATTCCCACTCGTGTTGTGACCGGTTGGAGGGTGTGTATTGACTACCGAAAGTTAAATGACGCCACTCGTAAAGACCACTTTCCTTTGCCCTTCATGGATCAAATGTTGGAGCGACTTGCGGGAAATGAATTATATTGCTTTTTAGATGGTTTTTCCGGTTACTTTCAAATCCCTATCGACCCTCGTGATCAAGAGAAGACTACGTTTACGTGTCCTTATGGAACGTTCGCTTATCGTAGGTTGCCTTTCGGACTTTGTAATGCACCCGGTACGTTTCAACGGTGTATGACGGCGATTTTTCACGATATGATCGAGAAGTCGATGGAAGTGTTTATGGATGACTTCTCGGCGTTTGGTAATTCGTTCACGTCATGTTTATCTAATCTCGAGCAAATGTTAAAACGTTGTGAAGAAACCAATCTTGTGCTTAATTGGGAAAAATGTCATTTTATGTGTAAACAAGGAATCGTCTTAGGACATAAGGTGTCGAAGGCAGGGATTGAGGTCGATAAAGCTAAGGTAGACGTCATCGCCAAGTTACCTCATCCCAAAACCGTTAAGGGATTTAGGAGTTTCCTAGGCCACGCGGGCTTTTATCGTCGTTTCATCAAGGACTTTTCGAAAATCTCTCGACCTATAACACACCTTCTCGAGAAGGATGCTCCTTTTAACTTCAATGAGGATTGTGTTAAGGCTTTCGAAACTCTCAAAAGGAAACTTACCGAAGCTCCCATTCTTGTTGCTCCTAATTGGGAATTACCCTTTGAAATCATGTGCGATGCAAGTGATTATGCTATAGGGGCCGTCTTAGGGCAACGTTATGACAAGCATTTTCGTCCTATCCACTATGCTAGTAAGACGATGATCGAGGCTCAATTAAAGTACACCACGACGGAAAAGGAATTCCTTGCCGTAGTCTATGATTTTGAGAAATTCCGACCTTATCTCGTCTTGACTAAAAGCATCGTGTATACCGACCATTCGGCTATCAAGTATCTCTTAGCTAAGCAAGATGCTAAGCCGAGATTGCTTCGTTGGATGCTCCTCCTCCAAGAATTTGATGTCACCGTGCTTGACAAAAAAGGAGCCGAGAATCTAGCGGCCGATCATCTCTCTCGTCTAGAAGATCCTCACAAAGATGTTTTCGAGAACAAGGAAATCACCGAAACATTTCCTCTTGAGACTCTCGGTGTAGTGAATTCTAAAGACACCACCCCATGGTTTGCTGACATTGCAAATTACCATGCGGGCAATTTCATAATCAAGGGTATGACGACTCAACAAAAACGAAAATTCTTTCGTGACGTCAAGTTCTATTTTTGGGAAGACCCTTATCTATTTTGATTTTGTGCGGATCAACTCATTCGACGTTGTGTGTTTGGTGCCGAAGCTTCTAATATCCTTAGAGCTTGTCACGAGGGACCCACGGGTGGTCACCACGGTGCTAATCTCACGGCTAAGAAAGTGTTCGATGTCGGCTTCTTTTGGCCTTCTATCTATCGTGATGCACACGCACTTGTGAAGTCGTGTGATTCGTGCCAACGTCAAGGAAAATCGTCTCAACGTAATGAAATGCCGCAAAACATAATTCAAGTGTGTGAGATTTTCGACATATGAGGAATAGACTTTATGGGGCCGTTCCCAGCGTCTCATGGCAACAAATATATCCTCGTCGCGGTGGACTACCTTTCTAAGTGGGTGGAAGCTAAGGCTTTGCCTACTAATGATGCTCGTGTGGTAGTGAAGTTTTTAAAGCGACTATTCTCTCGGTTCGGAACCCCTTGTGCTATTATAAGCGATCGTGGAACCCATTTTTGTAATGACCAATTCGAAAAGGTTCTAAAGAAATATGGAGTTACTCATCGTCTTTCTACGGCTTATCACCCGCAAACGAGTGGGCAAGTCGAGGTTTCGTACCGAGCTTTGAAGAGGATTTTAGAGAGGTCAATTGGAGAAAACCATGCTTCATGGTCCGACAAACTTGATGACGCTTTATGGGCCTTTAGGACCGCTTATAAGACACCTATCGGTTGCACTCCTTATAAGTTAGTCTATGGGAAGAATTGTCATTTGCCCATAGAGTTGGAGCACAAGGCATATTGGGCCCTTAAGCATGCAAACTTTGACTTGAAGACCGCGGGAGATCACCGGAAAATACAATTGAATGAATTGGATGAATTAAGAGATAATGCTTATGAAAATTCATTAATTTTTAAAGAAAAGACTAAAAAGTTTCATGATTCAAAGATTAAAAACCGGGTTTTTAACGTTGGTGATCAAGTGTTGCTTTTTAACTCTCGTCTTAAGATATTTTCCGGTAAATTGAAATCTCGTTGGTCGGGTCCGTTCACCATTACACAAGTGTTTCCATATGGGACCATTGAGCTAGCTCAAGATGATGGTCCTAATTTCAAGGTGAATGGACATAGGCTTAAGCACTACTTTGGTGGGGAAATTCTTTCAATGGTTGCCCTCGACCAAATCACCTTTCCCAATGATAATTAGCATTGAGGGGATCAAGTCGAGCTCATGACTCGGTAATCAAAAACGAGGTGCCTCGTGGGGGAGATCCCATGCTTATCTTTTATGCTCACTATTCACTAATAAGGGGACTTTTACCCTTTCAACTCGTTGTCTCGTGGTTGTTTGTGATTGTGTTATCTAGATCATCATCATCATCTACGATGAAGATTCTCGTGTTCGTTTACGTGAGCCTCCATCGTTCGTTTGAAGAAGTTTTTCACGAATCCATGACATATCCTTTATTGTTCTAACAATTATCTTTTAGCATACCTAATAAACGGCTTTAGATATATTGTTGATCACCCTTTCCATGCTAGATCCTAAGCATTCGACTCTTCGTCTCTAGTATGGGGGTGCTCCACCTTTAGACTCGAAACATTGAGGACAATGTTTACTTTTAGTATGGGGGGTGAATAGGTACTTGCTTTGCTACGCCCTCACGCTTTCCAATTTTCAAAGTTTTGTTTTGCTAATAAGGCTAAAAATGGCCAAATTTTAAAATTTTTCTTAGTTTTCATAAGTGTTTTTAAGACACGAATCTATATTTTCTGATGGGTAGAATAAGAGTTAATTTTTGACTTGATGGGCATTTGGAGCCATTTACATTCCTTAACCCGCTCAATTCAAGTTTTGCTAGACTTTTATATAGGGAGCTTTAAAACACAAAAGTCTTAAATCTTTCGGGTTAAGAACAAGAACTTTTCGCAAGTTCCTATAATTGATCCTAGAAAGTCACTTATCAAGGGAACTTTAAAATGCATTCTCTAAACTTGAAAAAGTCCAAGAAAGTGCAAGATCCTATAGGTGGCTTGAAAACCCAAGACTTTGATTTGATATAGTCTTAATGAAAGCTAATCCAAATTTGGCTTAATTTTGACTTGCATGGCTAAGTATTTACGAGTCTCTTTAATTAGAGGTCTTTATATAGTGAAGAACGAGAAATGATAGAGTTAGACAAGTGATCATGCTAAACGTAGAACATGAAAATGTTCTTTCAAAAACTCATATGTTTTTAATTGTGGCTTTTTCTTCCCATAAGATCAATGCATTAGGAAGAAATCATAATTGCAATAAGTAAGGTCGTACGATTTGAAAAGGTTACTTAGCCTCTAGCGCAAGATCATTTAAAAGTTGCTCGGGGTTGAATAGAGTTCATAGCCAAGGCATAACTTATTGAAGCGGGATGCGAAGATTGGCGATCATCCAAAAAGGCCCTAACAAGGCATGAGGAGCTCTATTTTTGCTAAAGATCCAAAGATGATGTGAAGTATCATTATTCCTAAATCAATATGAAGGATCGAGACACACGACGAGAAGCAATTACTCCCCTAAAGATCATGGAGAAAGTCTATCCAAAAAGACCCTAACAAGGTATGAGGATAAATATATCCAAGTCCGAAAAGGAGGCGGATCGTTGTATATCAAAATCCAAAGTAAAGATTGAAGAAAAATGATGAACTCGTGGTCCAATATGAAGAATCTCTCAAAAACGTCAAGTGAAGAAATTCCAAATATATGAAGAGAAGACCATAATTTCAAGAACGTCTTCCCAAGATTTGAAGTATGAAGTACATGCCAAATATCGGTCCGAGAAAGGTCTCAAATCGTAAAACGAGTTATGCCAAGATATGAACTTAAGGAGATACACGAGAAGCCGTTTTAAAAGATTTTGTCCTTCGGCTACCTATTGATCAAATCGTGCTACTTTGCTTTCGGACTAATAACTACTCAAATTAGTCAATATGAATCACTTGTGATCCATGACAAATAGATAAAAAATGTTAGTAACCCATTTTCCTTTTATAATAACTAGGATTGCGGGGAGAAAAAGTATTACACAATTTGGACGTATGAGTAGTGTTAGCATTGTGACTTGTACCAACAATGATCTCGTTTTTGCACTTAGCATGGAATGTATGACAATCAAGGATGACGAAGTTTACTCTAAGGGACATTTGCTTGTCTCTATTCTTTGACCCTAAAAGTCACTTTTTGTGATGAAAATCATACATTATGTCTTTACACATCATCGTAGTATGTTGCAAGTATTTTTACTCTTCAATAAAGGTTAATAAAATTGAACTTTGATGATGCTTAGATACTTTATTCTAGCATTGCGTGAGGGCACGGCAATGGCTTAGTATGGGGGAGTGATAAGATGGCATTTATACATGATCTCATCGTTCTTTTCGGGCTTTAAATGCATAAAAATGTCATAATATACCATATATATGCTTGTGTTTGTTTACTTGTGTATTTTAGGTATGGATATCGTGAAAAAGACAAAAGATCACAAGTTACAAGGAAAAACGGACACGAGAAACGAAGCCGTACAAAGAACCGGGCCCTAATCATGGAATACTCAACAAATACCCTTGAAGACTTAAAGACAAACAAGATTGATCCTCATTTATTGAAGAAATGACACTTAAAACCCTTGTATATTCATAAATACAAGTTTGGTCCCTTAAGTTTGTCAAAATTACACAAAAGGTCCCTCAACTTTGAAGAAATGGCAAGATTAGTCCCTCAACAATTTCAAATTGTCAAATATGGTCCCTCATCAAGCCAAAGATACATTGAAGACCTTTGAAGATCAAAAATGTCCAAGATCAGTCCTTCAAATATGCAAAAGTTCCAAAAATAACCCTTGATACACCTTTTGGAAAGTTTTGTGCAAAAAATGACAAGTTGTGAAAGTTGATACAAAGGAATTGGGCGCTGATAGACTTTTATTCACAAGTGACAAAAGAAAGGAAGAAAAAGGACCAAAACTGCCAAGTTTGGAAGTTTAAATCCCTAAACACGCGCCAAACAACTTTCTCCCTAAGAAAACGGATCAAAACTTGTTACTGTAGCAAGTAAGAACCCAGAATTAACTTTTTACCAACAAAGGGTAAAATGAAATTGGTTGTTCCCACGTTTGATTCACACGCTCTAAATCCCATCCCAACCTTAAACTCACACTCCCACTCACCCAAAGGACCCCACCATTCAAACCGTTTCACCCATCACATGAGTACTTGCCCTCCAAGTCATGCCACGTGTCCAAATCAATAGCCAAGGTTCCTTGCTTCACCCCAAAGCTATTATAAACGGTTTGGATCACTTTGGACAACTCATCAACAACAAACGCACTCAAGGACTCAAGGGCATTTTAGAGAAATCACATCTAGGGTTTGTGAATAGTGTAGCCAGGCATTTGCCTATAAAAGGAGACCTCAACATGTGAGAGTCCCTTTGTTCCAGATTTTAGCTTTTAAATCTTTGTAATTCCTTTTTATGAAATAAAGTTTGAATTTCTTAAAATTTTGAGTTCTAATCTGTTATTTATAAAAGTTTGGTGTTTGATAAGCTAAAATTTGAGTTCCATTATCTTGTTTGAAGGTTTTTGAGGCAAGGTTTTAAGTGATAAAGCTTGTGCATCAAAAATCAGAAAGTTGGCATTATTTTGATCTCACCTTGTGGTTTGTTCTTCTTAGCAGCTTGGAAGCTGGTACTTGTTCTGCTAGTACCTAAGCTCAAACAATCCAGGGCCTGGATGTAGGTCTTGGAGGTTTGCATCCTTCTCCCTTTTCATTTTCTATTTTATTTTTCTGAATTTGGTGATTATTGCATGTTTATGCTTGAATCTGTGTTATTGTGGTTGATTATTGTTGCTTTGGTTTGGTTTGATGTTATTGAGGTGTTATTGATCTGATTTGTGGGTAAAATCTGCATGAGCCTTTGAAAAATTGTGAAAACAAGTTTTAAAAGGGTGTTTGGGATTACTGCATAAGTTAGGATTGTGGTTTGTTAAGTGCTTGTTTTGTGTAAGCAAGTGTTGGTATCTGCTTGTTAGGTGTATTTGTTCATCTGTTTGCAGGTTTTGTGGGTTTGAACACATAGATTCATAATTTGGCTATAAAATCTTAAAAACTTTGTAAAATTGGCTAGGATTTTGAGGACACCTAGATATAAGCTTAGGCTAGGGCTAACAAGTACTAAATCTGAGTTAATCACACCAGGGAAGAAGGATTTGAGGCTTGAAATTGGATCAAGTGTCAAGTAGATCAGCAAAACTTGTCTGCATATTGTTCAATGTTCATCAGAAACATTTTGTGCTTTGATCTTGTTATTTACTTTGATTCAGTGTTTGATTCTTGTTGCTTTGTGTTTGTTCTTAGTTTATATAGCTTGTGTATGCATCTTGTTAAGTTTGGTTGGCTTATTCAGTCTAAATCTGCTTATTAAGTGCTTAACTGCTTATTTCCATATCTGGTGCATATCTGGTGACTGTTTGGCTTATTGTGGCTTATTGTGTGAACCAATTTGTGATTTTATTGTTGCTATTGACTCCTTGTGATTCACTGATCATAAGGGTGCCTTTGTTTCCAATTGAATCAAACCAGAACTCTCATATAAGCTTGGTCAAATAGTCAAAGCAGTGGGAACTCCTTTCCCCTGCTAGTTGCCACTGATAGTGTAAAATTGGGTTCAGCTTATCAATAAGCTATAATAGCTTATTTTAACCAGCAACAACTTTGTTTTTGTAATAGGTGCTCATATTTTGACCCATTTGTTCATACTGGAGCATTTGGGTGGTTGACTTTAGGGTTTGACTAGAAAACCAACTCCATTGACTTTTTCATAAGTTCATTTGTGCTTATTCTGGCTTATTGGTTGTGCTTATTGGATTTTTGTTGATTGATTTTGCTTATTGAGTCCATTTGAAATCTTTTGCAAGTTGAATGAAGTCCTGAGGTGCCCTAAATCTCTAAAACGTCTATTTTGTCTTTTAGTGAATTTTTACTTTGCTTATTTTTGGCTTATTGAGTGAGCTTTTCAAAAATTATTTTTACAGATCTCATAAGCATCCCAAAAGAAGGTTGTGTGTCAAATTAGAGCTTATGGCATTAGCTTATGGCTTAATGGGCTGAAAAGCCCAAAAAGAATAAGCTGAGTGTTAAATAAGCTGTGATAAGCTCATATTCAGCTTTTGGGCCTTTAGAGTTTTGTTCTTAGAATTGAATTTTGAGTCAGATAGGGCTTTTCCAAGTCAATTGGGCCAAGTTTGACTTTTTGGGCCCAAAAGCCCAATTTGGTTGACTGTTTTTGGTTTTGGCCCATTTGAGGGCCCAATAGGGGTATTCTGGTAATTTCACTTTGATTTACTGATTATTTAGGTTAAAATAAACTAGTTTGCAAGTTTTTAGAATTTTTTATAATTTTTGGATTTTTAATATTATTTTATTATTATTTTTATTATTATTTTTAAAATTTCACATTTTCCAACTTTTTACATTTTTCTTAGGTTTAATAGATTAAAATAGGAATTTAGCAACTTTTAGAATAATTTTATCTATTTTAGATTAATTTTTATAATTATTTTAAATTTTAATAGTTTTTAAATCATTTTAAATAGTTTTTATTAGTTTAAAAATTTCTAAAAATAGTTTTTAATCTTTTTAGGTCATTTTAGAGGTTTACCAATTGAAAAATCTTTATTTGGGCTTTTTGATAATTTATTTGATTTTTAGGGCTTTAATTAGCATTTAAAAATTGAATATTTAATTATTTAAAAGGTTTGAAAAAGTTTTAATCATTGGTAAATACTTATTTTATTTATTTTGATTTTTGGTGAATTTTTGGTAAGTTTTGGAATTTTTTTTTATTTTTGTGGTTTTTAAGGTTCTACGTTTTAACTTTCTAGTAGTACTTATTTTTATTTTTTCGTCTTCGTCATCTTCTTTTCTCATCCCCTTCTAAACCAATCATTAATCACAAACATTTAACAAGTTTTTCACACACATATACCTCCTTGGGAAACGAACTTTCACACCATAAGGGTCATTAACACTTGATTTTTCCTAAAGTCATTTGTTTAATACTTACCACTTTTACGCCTTTTTCCTAAGAGGTGTAATTTACCACAATCAGTTTCCAATTTATTCCGGATAAGGAGATTTATTCCGAATGAATGATTTCTGTTTTGAATATTCCGGATCAAGCATAAATATTCCGAATCAGTGATTTTTCTGAGTTAAGGTTTTTATCTGTTTTATTTTAAGTCAAGTTTTATTTTTATTAATTGCTTTTAATTAATTACTTTTAGTTTATCTTTATTTACTTCAAGCATTTACCTTTTTAGTAGCATAGAAAACCAAACCCCTTTTTAGTAACCAAGAACAACTATTCCACTTTGAACCGTGATCGATTCGAGAAGATACCGAGAATTAAATTGAACCCAAGTAAAATCTGGTGTATCATTTTCCATAAACAAGCCTATAAGGGGTACAACCAACTGGTGTCTTAAAATCCGTCCTAAAACCCCACAAAGCATCATCAAGCTTATCCGAACAAGAAGCTCAATGCTCTCCCACCGTTCTCTCCAAAATTCTCTTTAAACCATGATTTGTGACCTCGGTTTGACCATTCGTTTGAGGGTGATACGCGGTAGAAAGTCTATGATTAACTCCATATTTCTTCATAACTCTTGTGAATTGATTATTACAAAAGTGTGTACCACGATCACTTATGATGGCCCGAGGTACACCAAATCTAGCAAACAATTGCTTCAAAAATTTCACAACTCTAGCATCATTAGTAGGTAAGGCTTTGGCCTCAACCCATTTTGACACATAATCCACCGCTACGAGTATATACTTATTTCCCTTGGAAGATGAAAAAGGTCCCATAAAATCTATTCCCCATACATCAAAAATCACACACTCTTGAATGAAGTTTTGCAGCATCTCATCACGTTGTGTAATTTTTCCTTGTCTTTGACATACATCACAAAATTTCACCATCTCTTGGGCATCTTTGTAAATGGAAGGCCAATATAACCCGAATCAAAGACTTTCTTGGCGGTATAGTTGGGGCCAAAATGTCCACCCGTAGGTCCCTTATGACAAGCTTCTAAAATCTTAAATGCCTCGGGCCCATCTACACACCATCTAATGATTTGGTCCGCACGTTGCCTAAAGAGGTAAGGATCATCCCAAAAGTAGTACTTTACTTCCTTGAGAAATTTCTTCTTCTGTTGGGAAGTAAGACCCTCTATAAGCACATTCCCCACAAGATAGTTTGCAATATCCGCAAACCAAGGGGTGGCATCCTCTTGAGAAGAGATAGACATGAGCTCCTCTAATGGAAAAGATTCATTGATTTCTTTATTAGGAAAATCTCCTTGAAAAGGATGCTCAAGTCTACTCAAGTGATCCGCCGTTAAATTCTCGGCTCCTTTCTTATCTCGAATCTCTATCTTAAACTCTTGAAGCAATAAAACCCATCTCAAAAGCCTAGGCTTAGCATCTTGCTTTGTCATGAGATACTTAAGAGCGGAATGATCCGTATACACTACCGTTTTGGAAAGCACAAGGTATGGTCTAAATTTCTCAAGAGCATAAACTATAGCAAGCAATTCTTTTTCCGTAGTAGTATAATAAAGTTGTGCACCGGTCATGGTTTTACTAGCATAGTGTATAGGTTGAAAATGCTTATTCACTCTTTGTCCTAACACGGCCCCCACCGCATAATCACTAGCATCACACATAAGCTCAAAAGGTAATTCCCAATTTGGAGAAACCAAAACGGGAGCCTTAGTCAAATTCTCCTTAAGAGTCTCAAATGAATCCAAACACTCTTGGTTGAAAATGAAAGGAGCCTCTTTTTCCAAGAGGTGGGTCATCGGTCTTGCTATCTTAGAAAAATCTTGTATGAAGCATCTATAAAACCCCGCATGACCTAAGAAACTCCTTACACCTTTAACCGTAGTGGGTGGGGGAAGCTTAGCGATCACATCAATTTTAGCTCGATCCACTTCTAATCCCTTATTGGATATCTTGTGTCCTAAAACAATTCCCTCTTTCACCATAAAATGACATTTCTCCCAATTCAGAACTAAACGGATTTCCTCACACCACTTAAGAATTCGTTCTAAATTGGTGAGACAAGAGGTAAATGAATCTCCAAAGACGGAGAAATCATCCATGAAAACCTCCATAGTTTGCTCAATCATATCATGGAAAATTGCCATCATACACCTTTGAAATGTCCCCGATGTATTACACAAGCCAAAAGGCATTCTCTTGTAAGCAAATGTATCGTAGGGACAAGTGAATGTGGCATTTTCTTGATCCTTAGGGTCAATGGGTATTTTAAAATAACCCGAAAAACCATCAAGAAAGCAAGATTACTCATTTCCCGCTAAGCGTTCAAGCATTTGATCCATAAAAGGCAATGGGAAATGATCTTTCCTAGTAGCCTCATTGAGCTTCCTATAATCAATACGAACTCTCCAACCGGTAACAAGTCTTGTAGGAATCAGCTCATTGTTCTCATTGGGTACTACGGTGATTCCACCCTTTTTTGGAACACAATGTACCAGGCTAACCCATGGAGAGTCGGAAATGGGCTAAATCATGCCCGCATCAAGGAGTTTGATAACTTCCTTTTTAATGACCTCATGGATTTTTGGGTTAACCCTTCGTTGGCTTTGAATGGCGGGTTTGTAATCATCCTCCATAAGGATTTTGTGTGTACAAAAATGTGGATCAATTCCCCTTATGTCGGATATTTTCCATGCTAAGGCTTGCTTATGTTTCTTAAGGACTTCTATGAGTTTCTCTTTCTCATCCTCTTTCAACTCTTTAGCAATGATCACGGGTAATTGGTCTTTTCCCTCTAAGAAAGCATACTCTAGGTGGGATGGAAGGTCCTTAAGTTCAAGTGGAGGTGGACTCTCTATGGAGGGTTTAACTATGGATGGATCATCATTGGTGACTTCTTGTGGAATGGGTGAAGGAATAGGGTCCTCATTGAGTAACTTTTAGATAGTGAGAATATCTTCTTCCCAATTGATGGGAGAATCATCATTACCAAGAAAGTTGGACTCAAATTCCTCCAAGAGGAAATCACTCTCTCCAAAAGGTGTTAAAGAGGGAGCAATTGAGGCCACGGTTTCAACATGGGGCATATCCTCACTATTACTCTTCCAAGCTTCATGAAAATGCTCATCACACACCTCATCTAGCACATCAACTATGTTAATGGTCTCACAATGTTTAGACTCCTTAATCTCTTTCCTATCACAAACTTTCCCTAATTTAAACACCACTTTCTCATCCTCAACTCGCATAATTAGTTCTCCCTCCGCCACATCTATTAAAGTACGACCCGTTCTAAAAAACGGTCTACCAACAATAAAAGGAACTCTAGGGTCCATGTTGTAACACCCCCAAATATACACAATTCAATACAACGGAAGACTTGTTGGTGTTACGGGATAGCACATTACTCACATCATAGACAACGATTTAAAATCGCGTCGTTTAATAATAAAGCATTTCCATTCATAAATATCAAGTTTACATAGGTCCCAAGTCATTGTATTTCATACAAGTTTTACAAAGCATTTGAATGGAAATTATTGTTTAAGTGCGGGCCATGAATTCTTGTTGTCTTCCCGAGAATTACCTTCAAGTACCTGAGACAAAACATGTTAAAAGAAAAGGTCAGCGATAACGCCGAGTGAATTCATAGAGTTTAATGAAATACATCAATATAACATTGGTATAAAAATTATTATCGAAAATCATTTTGTACAAATCTTTGTAATAGGCCATATAGCCAAAGTCATTTTATACAAATGTTTATCAAAAATATAATATAGGCTTTTGCCTTCAAAATCATTTTACGAATCATTGTTGTAAAAACATCATACAATATGTTTTATGATGTTGTATATAGTTAAATAAAAACCGTTATATGAATATGGTTATGTAAAACCAAACACGAACATAATATCAATAATAAGACCATGTATTGCTAGTCAGGCAATATATCGTAATTCAATGCATAAAGCAGTATTTTCGTTATTGGATTATTATAAGCCGCATGACATTGTTACCTTACTATACCAAACAACGGGTAGCTAACCCGAAACTCAATTTGCCTATCTAAGTTAGCGTGCCATCACAATAATCACGCCATGGAAATCTTCTCATACATAAATTCGCTTACCAATCAATGTGGCACGACGGGGATCAACCGTCAAGGCGTGAACTGGGGTGATCGTCCCCAAATAGTACTATTATATGCATAAGCGTCTACCAAATCCCGGTAGTTCACAATTCATGCTAATGGGACTTTTAGTGGCATAACCTAACTTTAATAATCCATTTCATTTCATACATCGGGCCATATAATCATTCATCGGGTCATACAATCATTCGGGTCCAAATAAATAAACAAACAATTGGGAGAACTAGTGTCCTATTTCATAAAAACTAACATGTTATCTCCCTCGCGGGTTTATAAAACATTTCATAAAAACATTTAAAAGAGTGCGAGGCTATGAACTCACGTTGATGTGGGAAAGCGAGTTATCGGCAATTCGGATGTACGTTACGTGCTTCAAACACGGAAACCTAGACAAATAATACTCGTCTTAGACTCTTGCCCAATGGCTTTATAAAAATAACAATTATGTATACATATGATGATGATCAAGTGGGTTTATACATCTTTACTCATTCATTATAGTGTTTATGTGTTGGTAACATTTTTATACTAGTTATACTAGTTCAATTTAATTACATTTTGAGGCCCAATAAGCCTATTAAAAGCCAATACTTTTCATTAGCCTTAATTACACTTTTAATATCAGTATTATACTTTACATGTTGGGCCCAAATGGGTTAAGCCCAATAAGTAAGTTTATAAGTGTTTTACCAACTAGTCGGATTTATAGTCCAATAAGGCTACTTTGGCCCGTTAATGTCTATATGTTGTAAAGTTCGGGTTTTATCGGTTTTTACTTGTTATATAAGTTTATAAATCAGTATGTGAGTTTATAAAAGTTTACATTAGACGAGTCCGACCGTCTAAGTTTTATTTGACAAAAACATTAATCTTTCGGTTTTAGCCGAAAAGACGTAAAACTTAGTATATAGTTTTTATAACTTATAAAACTTACCAAACTACCATTTTTATATAATGTCCATTTATTTATCCTTATGCATATTTATATAAATGAAATATATAATTTAGTGGGTTTTAATTCACATTTTATACTATATTTATTTGAGTGCTTATATAATAATATTAAACTTTAATTTCACAAAATCAGTCCTAAATTTTAAGTTCACTAAAATATCCATATCTAGAGTTCTATAATGAGGTAGGACCTCAAATTTTTATCACAGAAACTAAATGATATGTGCTTCATTTCATCCATTTATAGCTACTCATGAATCAAAATCTAAATATTTTTATAAATTCGTCCAAAACAGTGTAGGCAGATTTGCACTCTAAACTTGTTTTGATCATATCTAACTCATTTTGATGATTCCTTTGCATGGCCAACTCTCACATGTGTATAACACCTAATACTTACTGTATATTGATTCCATTTTACTATTTTATCAGTTTATCATTTGGTTACTTACTGTTTTTATACAGCCATCTTATTAAGCAAGATTTAACCATTTTTACATGTGGTTCCATCTTTTTACCCATGTTTATCAAATCTATCAACACCAAATCCCCACATAATATTTTTAATCATCATTCATCATCATATACGTATACATAAATAAAGAAAATACAAGATTACATAATCAAAATAGCAAGAGGATAGGAAGAACAATCTCTATACCACCATTAGTGATGAAAAGATGAGTATTTGATGAACAAGGCTTGGATTTTGATGGCAAAACTTGTGATAAACCAATATCATATTCAAGTCTACCAACCTTTATAAACTTCTCATGGAAAATCAGCCCTACGACACCAACAAATCTTCTCCTTGGATGTTAGAATCACCTCCAATCTTCAAAGCTTCAAAGTAGCATCATCATGTGTATGAGTAACACATGATTTTATGGCTAACATAGATCAAATGAGGGTTGTTTTTGATGATGGTTGGATGAATTTTAGAGAGAGAGGAGAGGAGTGTGTGAGTTTTGCATGTGTAGAATGAGTTGCTAGTTTGAGTTTGGTTGTTTTGTAAGTAAAAAAGGTTTTGGTGTAAGGCTAAGGACAAGTGTCCTTAGCTTAAAAATTATGTTGAAACCTTTGTGGTGTTGTGTAGCTTAAGCTTTGCCACCCATTTGTGGGGTGGGGCAAGATTTATCTTGTATCATCCCACTAATTTACGGGTACTCCTCGATTCTATTTTCCTCGATTTGCGTACCCTCTGGTCATTTTACGAAAAACGTTTTTATAAATTATGAATCAACGGCACAAAACGAATCTAATAAAAATTGTCTCATAAAAAACGGAGTTCAAAAACGTAAATACGTAATCCTAAGGTTTCCGGTTTAGTCGTAAAGGACGTTAAATTATAATCGTAAGTCCTAATCTCTTCTCGTAAATTTGTGAGTTTATGAACCAACACAAATTTAAAATCTCAAAATAATATTCACGGATAAATTTATTTTCTGAAATGTCGGACTGTCACCAAAACGGTGTATGTAAACGTAAGCACGTAACGTAGAATCCTGCGGTTTAGACGTAGTCGATGCTACTTCAAGACGTAAATCCAAATTTCTTCCCAGAAATGAGTGAGTTCATAATATAACATTAAAATGATGTTTTTAAATAATATTTGAGAATAAAATATCAACCATAAATCGACGGATTGTCACAGCATTTACCCCTAAACAGGATCTTTGTCCTCAAAGATCATTTTACCTTACTACTCGCTTATTATAGAGTTAAAGCCATGTGGGTATTTCCTCTACATTCGGTCTTTTCTCACAAATGTAATTCATCACAACACGCGAGTTTCATCAAAAATAACTACGGGAATAAGATCAGGCTTAATGTTGACTTACTTTCTCTATCCATGATGTTCACGGGTTTTTGATGAATGCAACTTTTCGCCGATCTAAACTTCATTAAGAAATAGTCAGATTTTCACTTGATAAACATTTCTTCAAGTTCGATACACGAGTCATAATTCACGCAGCCCTTGAAGTCCTAGGGTAGATCCATCTTATATGCCTTTAAAACCAACTTTTTCATCATCTCAATGGTCCCATTCATCGGGGACTTAATTCCCATGATCTTTCAGATCATCTATTCATTTTTCCAAGGTGAAAATTTTTGGCATCACTTCGCTACCCATCCGGAACTTCAAGATCTACACTTCATATTCACATAACCTCCTGCCCACTACTGGCAGTCAATAAACAGATCCTAATTTTAACAATCATTTCAAGTTTCGTGGGTCAGGTATTTTGTAAGGTTAGCTTCGTCATCATATGCAACCTTAAACCTAAAAGACATATCCAACTCACAATGGGTGTATGTCGGGTGTCTTCATCCCAACTCCTGCTTACAGATGCTCTCATATAGATCCTCACAAGATTCGATCTCGATCCTAACACGATAATTATCAATGATAATCTTTCAAAAGGAAAAAACAATTATACGGTGCATTACCAAAGGTCAATCATTCAAGCATAGAACAACATTTCTAGTGTCTTGTATCTCTACTTTACCTCGTCCCTTCGATTGGGGTGGTAAACAGTACTCTCATCAAGGTTCGTTCCCAATGACTTTTGAGCAAATCTCTAGAAATTCGATGCGAAGCGAGGATCTTGTTAGAGATGATCGATACATGCACACTATGTTTACACAACTCCTTTAAATACAAAAGAGTCAAATTCTTCATCAAGAATCTATCATTAACAGGAATGATATTAGCAGATTTGGTCAGTCTGTCGATGATGACCCAAATCGAATCAAATTCAGATGATGACCTTTGCAATAGTTAGACGTTTACTAATGCATGAGGCGATGTCTGCCTTCATAATTTGCCATTAGTACAACTTCTTCAGATAAAAATGCACTAATCAGAAATAGCATGAATAGAATACTTATACTTACGAGATTCTAACATGACTACATCTCAAAATCTCCATATTTAGGCAACCGCAAGTGGCCTTTTATACATTTAACGCCATCGGCTCCTCAATTCTAATGGTTCATATTAGCCGCGAACCCCTTTTTATTATCTATATTATCCTTCTTACAAGCATTGTTTATTTTTATATGGTTCGGCAATTTATTTTGCACCTTCATTATTAAGGAACATGTCCTAATTGGTTCTTTATCTTTTCTACATAATGTGTCAGTAATTATATTCACCTTCCTCGATGAAATAAATATCATGACCGTATTTATTTAGAAATTATTCCTTCATATTTTCTAAGTCTTAGTTCTATATCAACTATTATTTTTATCAGTTTTGCTTGATCCGACGTTATAAAGCGTCGATAATTATTACACGTAAATTAACAATAAATATTAAGTTTTTATGAAACGTAAACGTTAAAAGTTTAAATTTCTTAGTTCGACCAATTATAATAAAATGTTCAAAACAAATTTGAATTTAATTAACACGATTTTTCTGATTTATCGAAAATAATTAATAAGATTCGTAAATGTTTGAAAAATCTTTGGTTATACTTTGGTCAAAATTTTCTTAGTTGAAAAGCAAAAAGTGTCGTTTCAAATTTCAAGTCATGGTTTAAATGGTTTCCTCAATCCCTCTTAGGTTGTCTTGAGGTATACACGAACAATTACCCCTAAACAGGAGTTTAGTTAAATGTTCTGGGTATAAGGGAATAATCCCTCAAAAGTTCTTTTCGATAAAACATTTGTCAAAACACATTTGCACTTTCTTTTTGGTAAAACCCAAAGTCTTAAAAGGGCTCTAAATTTTTGAAGAGTCAATATAGATTCCATTATCTTATTAATCACACGGTCAAATAATGTAAATGATTAAGTCTTTAATCACATGTTAAATACTCAAGGTACAAGTTTTCATCGTTCGACCAATTTAGGGCAGTCTATAACTAATTATTAACTCATTCTTATTCTTATAAACAAACAGATGGTCCTTAATGATCACAAGCATGAATTTATCAATTTACAGCCTACACACATGATTCACCCAATTTATGAATGCTACATGTGTATTAGTCAATCCAAACGTCATCACGTGAAACTTATAATGTTTATTACAAGTTCTGGATGTAGTGATTGCAATAGATAATCTTTTTCGCGGACGCGAAGTTGATGATAACCATGCCGTGGATCAAATCTTCGAATATACGCTAGAACCTTGTAAATGATCGAACAATCTATCATCTTGGGTAGTGGATATAGATTTTTAATCGTCAATTTACCTAGTTCACGGTAATCAATAAATATAAGAAATAATAACACCATAGCTCTTCATAATGACGAGCTCGGTAAAATAAAATCTTTCTCCGAAAACTCTCTCATTTGTACGGTAATTCTTTTAATTAAGATGGTGCTGACGTATAGTGCACATGCTATAGGTGCAGCACCGGGAATATAATCAATACCAAATTCAACTTGCCTTAATGGCAAAAGTCTAGGTAATTCACCAACAAATACCTCCTAAAATTTTAGACAACAGAAACATCTTTTAATAAATTTTCTTTAAGTTCTTTCTAGATTATAATACCTATGACAAATTTACAACCATTCACAGTATAAATTCTAGTCTAAATGCAGGATATGGTCATCCATCAAGAAATATTTAGATCACTTTTGATAATCAACATCTTATCATTTAGGGGAATTCTATTCGAGTTCCCATAAATTAAGAAAATGTCGTCATGTCATAATCAATCAATCCATTCTACTGGCACTATCAACTTTCCAGTTTCATTATCGTTGATAAGATGTGAACTTCTCAAAAGATTAATAATAACTCACAATCCTTCACAAATTCAAGGATATATGGAGACACAACTACCATTAAAAGAGTAAGGTCAACGCATAATCTACACGAGAGAATTTCAAATCAGATACAGACGAAAACATTTAACGAATATGAATATATCCCATGTTTTCATAATTTGAGTACGCATTTGAAAGCTCCTCGGATCGTTACCCAGGTCATTCAAATGAAATCAAATCAAAAGAAATGATAGGAATGTCGATACATCCAGCCGGGTATCAACACTCGGTAATCAGATACTTTTCCTAAGAATCTCACTACGTGAGAATTGGACAAGAAAGAATTGTCAATTGTCAAATAAGACAATTTCCACAGATGATTAAATTCAACTCAGAAGAATAAATAGTACTGGCACATATGTAGGTGTCCCTATCAATATGTCCCTATTTTTGACTTCTTGCAGATCTCATAAAATTTAATCTTTCACAATCTTCAAAGAAAATGTAATGTTTATTAACAATTTTATGGTGACTACTAATCAGCCTTGCATGGTCCCTTCCAAATTGTATGTAGGCGCGCAACTATATACAATTTCAAGATTAACGATGCAATACTCAGTTCGTCAAAATTTTATCATCATGTTTATAAAAAAAACATTTTCATGCTTAATTCTTAAATAAGAATCAAAAATAAATTTACAAAGATTTTCTTTGTTATGAAAACAATTAAGTTTTCCAAGGTGTTTTATAAAAAACTTCATTTCGATAACAATCACTTATAAATCTCACTTTGAATAATCCTTATAGTGATGAAAATTCTATTTTTCTCAAGGGATACTGTTTTATCTTATAAAAACAACGAGTGATCTGCAAAAGAGTGATGAAAAGTTGTTCACCAAGAACTAACTACAATATATCAGGAAATGATCTTTAGCCAAATAATCATGAGGTTCATGACTTCGATGGCGCTCAAAAATAATAATTAACAACGTAACTCAATTCGAGATGAGTACTTGTTCAATGGTTGCATCACTAATGCGAGCATTAGGAAGAATCAAGAAAAGATAGATATCATCGATACATGTAGAATTTAGCAATCAAAGGTAGTCTTTTCATTAATCACAAACAAGTCAAAATTTTACCGTAACACATTACGCGTCACTATGTCATACAATTCCAAGAACTCATCCTACCAACTGATGTCTCAGTTAAGTTAGGGATTATTTTTAAAAGATACCACAATGAATACTAATCTACAAGAGTCATTAGGTGTCCCACCTATCCCGGAAGATCCATCGGTCCCAATTCAGAAGAAGATTTCTTCAATTTATATGTTGGACACTGGGCATCCTCGTCATTGGAGAATGGCCTATGAACAACCCTTAACACGAACCAAAAATTATTTAAAACCTTATAATTTAATCACAGAACTCAACAACTTCCTCTTAACAATTTCTTATTCCATACAGGTTGAATTTTTACTTTATTCAAGTTTTAATCAACTTATACTCAATGCAACATCCTACCTCATTCTCCAATACTTTCAATTTTATTCTTAGACCTTGAAAGGGCAATAAAAGCTCAATATGATCAACACTTAATTTCCAATCCTATAGCTCTTACAAAAATAGTTATCAAATGAGTCACTAGTATGAAATGACTCATACATTCAATTAAACTTATCGGAAAGGTACTAGTGGCATGAGGCTTTTGGGTAATGGTTCCAATGACTGTCTCAAGTGCAAAATTCACCCTTTCGATTTCAATTTAAGAATTGGATGACAACGAATCAGATGACATCTTTCTAGGTGGTAACGTTTTGTCAAACTCCACTCTATAAGGAAAGATCGTCATGGCATCGATATCAGATTTAATCTCTCTAATTCTTCTTTAATATCATAATGAACTAATATCTACATTTCTACGAATATCAACCATTTTGTTGGGATCATAAATATCCACAACTTGGTTTAGATCTAGAATAGCTAGAATTCCTACGAGAATAGCTTCGATTGATTTGCTAGGGGAGTTAGGGTTTCTTGTGACAATCTACGTCGTATAAATACCTCGTATAAATATCAAAATAATCATCAAACAATCATGTAATAAAATTACATCATATATATATATATAATCCAAGTTATATGTATATTAAAATAACACTTCTCAGTATGGCCTTGTCGGTAACTCGGGAATTCTTCGGCACCGTTATAGTCAAAAGATTTTTAGACATTTTGTGAAAAATGTTTATAGTTAAAAGATTTTGAAACGTTTTATTCAAAACCTTGGTTATAAAAATCTTTCGTTCTCTATAACGAGAGCTCGGGTACCAAACTGTAACACCCCCAAATATACACAATTCAATACAGCGGAAGACTTGTTGGTGTTACGGGATAGCACATTACTCACATCATAGACAACGATTTAAAATCGCGTCGTTTAATAATAAAGCATTTCCATTCATAAATATCAAGTTTACATAGGTCCCAAGTCATTGTATTTCATACAAGTTTTACAAAGCATTTGAATGGAAATTATTGTTTAAGTGCGGGCCACGAATTCTTGTTGTCTTCCCGAGAATTACCTTCAAGTACCTGAGACAAAACATGTTAAAGAAAAGGTCAGCGATAACGCCGAGTGAATTCACAGAGTTTAATGAAATCCATCAATATAACATCGGTATAAAAATTATTATCAAAAATTATTTTGTACAAATCTTTGTAATAGGCCATAAAATAGCCAAAGTCATTTTATACAAATCTTTATCAAAAATCATAATATAGGCTTTTGCCTTCAAAATCATTTTACGAATCATTGTTGTAAAAACATCATACAATACGTTTTATAATGTTGTATAGAGTTAAATAAAAACCGTTATATGAATATGGTTATGTAAAACCAAACACGAACATAATATCAATAATAAGACCCTGTATTGCTAGTCAGGCAATATATCGTAATTCAATGCATAAAGCAGTATTTTCGTTATTGGATTATTATAAGCCGCATGACATTGTTACCTTACTATACCAAACAACGGGTAGCTAACCCGAAACTCAATTTGCCCATCTAAGTTAGCGTGCTGTCACAATAATCACGCCATGGAAATCTTCTCATACATAAATTCGCTTACCAATCAATGTGGCACGATGGGGATCAACTGTCAAGACGCGAACTGGGGTGATCGTCCCCAAATAGTACTATTATATGCATAAGCGTCTACCAAATCCCGGTAGTTCACAATTCATGCTAATGGCTCTTTTAGTGACATAACCTAACTTTAATAATCCATTTCATTTCATACATCGGGCCATATAATCATTCATCGGGTCATACAATCATTCGGGTCCAAATCAATAAACAAACAATTGGGAGAACTAGTGTCCTATTTCATAAAAACTAACATGTTATCTCCCTCGCGGGTTTATAAGATATTTCATAAGAACATTTAAAAGAGTGCGAGGCTATGAACTCACGTTGATGTGGGAAAGCGGGTTATCGGCAATTCGGATGTAGGTTACGTGCTTCAATCACGGAAACCTAGACAAATAATACTCGTCTTAGACTCTTGCCCAATGACTTTATAAAAATAACAATTATGTATACATATGATGATTTTATACATATGATGATGATCAAGTGGGTTTATACATCATTACTCATTCATTATAGTGTTTATGTGTTGGTAACATTTTTATACTAGTTATACTAGTTCAATTTAATTAAATTTTGAGGCCCAATAAGCCTATTACAAGCCTAATACTTTTCATTAGCCCAATTACACTTTTAATATCAGTATTATACTTCACATGTTGGGCCCAAATGGGTTAAGCCCAATAAGTAAGCTTATAAGTGTTTTACCAACTAGTCGGGTTTATAGTCCAATAAGGCTACTTTGGCCCGTTAATGTCTATATGTTGTAAAGTTAGGGTTTTATCGGTTTTTACTTGTTATATAAGTTTATACATCAGTATGTGAGTTTATAAAAGTTTACATTAGACGGGTCCGACCATCTAAGTTTTATTTGACAAAAACGTTAATCTTTCGGTTTTAGCCGAAAAGACGTAAAACTTAGTATATAGTTTTTATAACTTATAAAACTTACCAAACTACATTTTTATATAATGTCCATTTATTTATCCTTATGCATATTTATATAAATGAAATATATAATTTAGTGGGTTTTCATTCACATTTTATACTATATTTATTTGAGTGCTTATATAATAATATTAAACTTTAATTTCACAAAATCAGTCCTAAATTTTAAGTTCACTAAAATGTCCATATCTAGAGTTATATAATGAGATAGGACCTCAAATTTTTATCAAATAAACTACATGATATGTGCGTTATTTCATCCCTTTATAGCTACTCATGAATCAAATTCTAAATATTTTAATAAATTCGTCCAAAACAGTGTAGGCAGATTTGCACTCTAAACTTGTTTTGATCATATCTAACTCATTTTGATGATTCCTTTGCATGGCCAACTCTCACATGTGTATAACACCTACTACTTACTGTATATTGATTCCACTTTACTATTTTATCAGTTTATCATTTGGTTACTTAATGTTTTTATACAGTCATCTTATTAAGCAAGATTTGACCATTTTTACATGTGGTTTTCCATCTTTTTACCCATGTTTATCAAATCTATCAACACCGAATCCCCACATAATATTTTTAATCATCATTCATCATTATATGCATATACATAAATAAAGAAAATACAAGATTACATAATTAAAATAACAAGAGGATAGGAAGAACAATCTCTATACCACCATTAGTGATGAAAAGATGAGTATTTGATGAACAAGGCTTGGATTTTGATGGCAAAACTTGTGATAAACCAATATCATCTTCAAGTCTACCAACCTTTATAAACTTCTCATGGAAAATCAGCCCTATGACACCAACAAATCTTCTCCTTGGATGTTAGAATCACCTCCAATCTTCAAAGCTTCAAAGTAGCATCATCATGTGTATGAGTAACACATGATTTTAAGGCTAACATAGATCAAATGAGGGTTGTTTTTGATGATGGTTGGACGAATTTTAGAGAGAGAGGAGAGGAGTGTGTGAGTTTTTCATGTGTAGAATGAGTTGCTAGTTTGAGTTTGGTTGTTTTGTAAGTAAAAATGGTTTTGGTGTACGGCTAAGGACAAGTGTCCTTAGCATAAAAATTAAGTTGACACCTTTGTGGTGTTGTGTAGCTTAAGCTTTGACACCCATTTGTGGGGTGGGGCAAGATTTATCTTGTCTCATCCCACTAATTTACGGGTACTCCTCGATTCTAGTTTCCTCAATTTGCGTGCCCTTGGTTCGTTTTACGAAAAACATTTTTATAAATTATGAATCAACGACACAAAACGAATCTAATAAAAATTGTCTCATAAAAAACGGAGTTCAAAAAAGTAAATACGTAATCCTAAGGTTTCCGGTTTAGTCGTAAAGGACGTTAAATTATAATCGTAAGTCCTAATCTCTTCTCGTAAATTTGTGAGTTTATGAACCAACACAAATTTAAAATATCAAAATAATATTCACGGATAAATTTATTTTCTGAAATGTCGGACTGTCACCAAAATGGTGTATGTAAACGTAAGCACGTAACGTAGAATCCTCCGGTTTACACGTAGTCGATGCTACTTCAAGACGTAAATCCAAATTTCTTCCTAGAAATGAGTGAGTTCATAATATAACATTAAAATGATGTTTTAAATAATATTTCAGAATAAAATATCAACCATAAATTGACGGATTGTCACACATGTCATAATCAACCACTACAAAGTCGGCCGGAAAGGTAAACTTATCCACACCTACAAACACATCCTCCGTGATACCTACCGGGTAAGCTATGGTACGGTTGGCTAACTCAAGTGTCATCCTAGTGGGAGTGAGCTCAGGAAGAGAGAGTTTTTCCAAACCGATAAAGGCATGAGGTTTATGCTTGCCCCTAGATCCGCCAAAGCCATGCAATTTTCCTCCCCGGAAAAATTACAAGGTATCAAAAAGCGCCCCGGATCTCCAAGTTTTATTGGTAAGGTTTTAAGTAGCACAGCAGAACAATTTTCATTAAGGGATGTGTTGGGCAAATCAACCAATTTTTCCTTGTTGGAGAGTAGATCCTTGAACATCTTAGCAAATTTTGGCATGTAATCAAGAGCTTCCACAAAGTAGATGTTTATGTTGAGTTGCTTGAACATCCTTAATAAATTTGAGACTTGTATATCATCCTTGTTCTTTAATTTGTCCTTTTTCAACCTTGAAGGGTAAGGAAGATTTGGTTTAGGTGTAGGTGTTGTAGTAGAAGATTTGTCTTTCTTACCTTCTTCATTGGGAGTTGTGGAAGGTAAAGGAGACGTGGGAATAGGTTGAGAAGGTGTGGTTGATGAAATAGGAGAGTTTGGAGGTGGTGAAGTAGATGTAGAAGGCTTATCACAAGAGGGAACCAAAGTGGGTTGAACAATAGAAGGTGTAGGAGGTGAAGGATCCTTTGTTATTTTTCCACTTCTTGTTGTAATTGCATTGACATTTTCCCTCGGGTTTGTTTGTGTGTTAGATGGTAAAGCCCCTTGTTGTCTTTGATTAAATGCCATCAAAAGTCTCTTAGTATGCTCCTCCGATATGAGTTTCATTTGCTCATTCATTCTTTTTTCACTTTCACGAATTCTCCTCTCAACATACTCATGAGTCTCTTGTAGCCCATATCCTTGATTTTGAAATTAAGGATATCCTTGATTTGGTATTTGAGGGTATCCTTGATTTGGGAAGGGTGGGAGTGGTGGATTAAATCCTTGATTTGGTGGATAAAAGATATTTCCTTGATTTTGAAAATTGTTAGGTGCCTTGTAGTTGTTCCCTTGGTATTGTGGTCTTGGACCTTGATTCCTTTGTAACAATTGAGGGGGATTTTGTTGAATTGGGTGGGTGGTTGGGGTGGGAATCCCGGTGGAGTAAGGTAATTTTGAGACTTGTAAGAAAGGTTGTTTGGATTGATGTTTGGCTTGAAATGTTCACGATGTTCTTCTTGATAAGGATAACACTCCCCTTGATAACCTTGCACCTTATCACATTGTTGGTAGGAATGGGAACCTCCACAAGTCTCACATGAATGGGTAATAGCATGCACATCATTTGTGGAATTGTTCAATGAAAGGCCCTTAATGGCTTGGATCAATTCTTGATTTGCCTTAAGATTCATCTCATGATCCCTATCTATCTTTTGGAGTATCTCTTGGTGACTCTTGAGGAATTGGTTATCACAAGGTGTTTGAGAATTGTTTTGGATAACATGAACCCTTTCTTCAAATTGATTGTTTGTTTGTACCATTGCTTTGGTCTCAATAATATCCCAAGCTTCTTGAATGGATTTAAGAAGAATATTTCCTCCTGCAGAAGCATTGAGTGAGTCTTGGTGATGAGGTTTAAGGCCATTTGAAATTGTGTAAATTGAAGTTCGTTTCTCTCGATTCTTAACCAATTGAGAGTCCTAACAAAATCGGGTTTATGATCGTTTTTGGTTGATAGGGTTATTTGGATTTTCTATGTCTATTTGAACAATCAAGTAAAAATGTGAAAAATATTAACTACGTATCCGTAAAACAATTAGCAATTACCAAGTTTTTATTCAAATAAGGACAAATTAGTAAAACTATGGAATTAAAGGGCTAAAAATGTAAGTATTTGAAACTATAATGCTTGAAATGTAAAAATCAGAAACTACAAGGACCAACTATGCAAATTGTAACAAACTACTAAATTAAATGTAGCTAATTTTAAAACTGATAACTGAATTTGACAAGTATTGTAAAATTAAGGACTTAAACAATGCAAACCCTAAATTTATGAAAGATTAGCTAACAATTCAAACAGTTCCAAACTTTGAGGACCAAAGTGCAAATAAAAGTGAACTTTTATAAAAAATGGGCTAGTTGGAAGAATACGCTCGTTTAAGCTCTAGAATTAACCAATTAAGCTCAAACAAGTTTTAAACAACTTAAAACTCAAAATCACTTAGGCTAGTAAAAGGAATAAGCTTGAAAAGCAGTAAAACTCAAATAAGCCAACTATAATAAGCCAACAATAAGCTATCTAATAAGCTAGACTTGCACAAACGGATTTTTAAGCTGAATCTTGTTAAACAACTCAAGGAGAGTCTGGAATATCTTCTTTTAAGAAAAATGATCCAGTAATGAAGCTGGAAATTGAGAATAAGCTGAAACTAGCTTATTGACCAAAGTTGACCAAAATTTTGAAAAAGCTGAAAACCTCCAGATCTACTCAAGAACACTTTCTAAAAAAGATTATGAAATAAAATTTCAAAAGTTATGAAGTGGAATTGCTAGAATGAGAAATCAGTAAGCACTTGGTTTACAGATACTTGCATTTGCTCAGCAGCTTATTAAAAAGCATATTTCTTACTTGAATCTTAAAACTGTATAGTTTCCTTATAAGCACTCAATCTTCAGATGTTAATGTACAAGTGTGAACTGGTTTGAATCAATTTCATCAAGAATGGAGCAAATGCTAAGCAATTGAAATCAGCTACTTTTTTATGAACTTGTTAAGCTAAAACTAACCCATACTTTTTCACAACCAATTGCCTTTTTGACTTTCTTTTTGAATTGAAAACTACTCAACTTTGTTTAAAATCACTAAAGTAATGTAAATGAGCAAAAACTAATCACTTAACAACACTTAACTACAATATGACAGCTAAATCCAAACACTAGTTACTGACTTTGAACAAATTTTGTGAAAGAAAATTGAGCAATTAGTTGAATTGGTTTTAAAATGATAACTACTCAAACTTTATGAATAAAATGGAGTGAAATTGAACCAATTTTATGCAGTAAAACAGACAACTACTCAAAATGCACAAGCAAGCTAAGTAACTTATGGAATGAATTGAGAAACTAGATATAAGCAAGTAAACAAGTATCAAACTAACTAGAAGCTTATCTAATCATCAACATCAATACAAGAACAAGCTAAACACATTTGATCAGATCAACAAGAAGAATTAAGCTAGAATTAAGCATGCAATTGCTGTTTAGTAGAACCAAAATTAGAAACAATTAAACCTTCTAGCATAAGCCTCCACTGATAGAGTAGGTAGGCGATAAGCCTCCTAGATAGTGTTAAACCACCACCTTAACACTATTTACCACTAATCAAAAGCTACAATCATCATCATCACAATTTTTGCACAATTCTGCTTCAAAATCTACAAGAACATCTACTTGGAATAGGAACAAGGATGAACAGCTTCTAGTCTTCAACAAGAGCTTCTTATGATCAATGGTGATCACAAGTAACTCATATTAACTTAATAACAGTATTGCAGGTAATGAATAGGAGATTGAAGGAAAAGGATGGAGATTTTATTGCTTGAATGAGAAAGCTTGTTACAAATTCAAGTAAGGAGTTACAACTACTATATCTAACTTAAGAGTTTGTCAGACTCTTGAGGTCGTTATGCTAACAACTAATAGCTATGATTGGGAGAGAAAATGAAAGTGTGTGAAAATTTCACACTTAAGCTACATGTACAAAT
This sequence comes from Glebionis coronaria, assembly GCA_025667525.1. Taxonomy (NCBI): domain Eukaryota; kingdom Viridiplantae; phylum Streptophyta; class Magnoliopsida; order Asterales; family Asteraceae; genus Glebionis; species Glebionis coronaria. The sequence goes on from JANFOE010000494.1 coordinate 334,308, forward strand.
GAAGGGGCTATTCCCTATTTATAGACAAAATGTGAGAAGTAGTTGAAGCTGATGACATATCCCAATCAATTAATTGCTGCCAAGTGTCCTCAATCTGTCAATTGAAAATAGCCGTTATGAACTTGAAATTGGGCTTTTCTTCTTGGTTGATTTTCAGGTTAATTGAGCATGTGGGTTGAATTCCTTGCTTGAAAACGATCACTTTTCATGTATAAAGTTTTTCCTGAGATGAAGTAGAACTCGAATTCGTTCCTGGGTTGTGTTGAGGAAGAAGATGCCACGTAGATTAATTTATTGGGTGAAAGTTAGTCACGCGGATCATAATCTCTTTTGGATATATTGATTATTGAATGGCAAGTTCTTATTGGCTAAAAAACTGAGTAAGTGGGATTCACTGTTTGAAGACGGCGCATTTAATAAGCTGGTGATGTGTCTTATTACTTGGCAATCCGTGACCCAAATTCCTTGCATTCCTATTGGTTGATAGCCATGTCACAAGGATTGAACTCATTTTTAATGAATTTTGGCAAGTTTAGTCCTTAAACTTAGGCAGATTATCCAAATGAGCTAGGAGCTTCATTTTAATGGCATTTTTAGTCCTTCCACTTGCATTCTTGTATAATTTGACCCTTTTACTTGGTTGACTGAAGAGTTGACCATTTTTGACTTTTTATCTTGACTTTTGACAAATTTACACTTTGAGTCCTTCAACTTTGGAGTGTTGTCAAGATAGGTCCCTTATCTTCAAAGTCGTGTCATCTTTGATCCTTCTTTGTCTTTTTCATCCAAATAAGCTTGATTTATTCTTGTTTGCTTGAAAATGTATCCTTCTTACCTATTTATACACAAACTATGACAATCCGTCAATTTATGGTTAATATTTTATTCTCAGATATTATTTAAAAACATTATTTTAATGTTATATTATGAACTCACTTATTTTTGGGAAGTAATTTGGATTTACGTCTTGAAGTAGCGTCAACTACGTCTAAATCGGAGGATTCTACGTTACGTGCTTAAGTTTACATACACCGTCTTTGGTGACAGTCCGACATTTCAGAAAATAAATTTATCCGTGAATATTATTTTGGGATTTTAATTTTGAGTTGGTTCATAAACTCGCAAATTTACGAGAAGAGATTAGGACTTACAATTATAATTCAACGTCCTTTACGAATAAACCGGAAACCTTAGGATTACGTATTTACGTTTTCGAACTCCGTTTTTGATGAGACAATTTTTATTAGATTCGTTTTGTGCCGTTGATTCATAATTTATAAAAACGCTTTTCGTAAAACGACCCGAGGTCACGCAAATCGAGGAAACTGGAATCGAGGAGTACCCGTAAATAAATGGGGATGAGACAAGTGGGACACTTGTCCCACCCCCACTCAAAACCGGCCTTAACTAGCTACCACACCACATTTGGTGTCAAGTGTAAGCTAAGTTCACTACACATGTCCTAAAGCTTACAATGTAAGCAAACTTTATACAAAACCACCACCTCAAACCACTCTTCTAATTTACAACATGCAAAAACAACTAAACTCTCCCACTCTCTCTCAAATGTGTCGTCCCATCCTCACCATAAACACCTCCCTTTGATCAAATATTAACCACAAACATTTGTTATAATTAACATATGTTAATCTCCCTTCCAAGAGATGAAGATTGGTGCAAGTTTTAACATCCAAGGAGAAGTTTCCATGGAGTCTTGGGGCTGATTTTCCACAAGGTGTTCATGAATAATGGTGGTCTTGAAGATGGTCTTGGTTATTCACAAGTTTCTCCATCCAAATCCATGTTTTGATCAACCTACATCATCATAGTGGTATAAAGATTGTTCTCCCCATCTTCTTGTTATTTTGATTATGTAATCATGTATTTTATTTCCTATTTTATATGTATATGATGATTATATGATGGTAAAAGTATTGTGTGGGGATTTGGTGTTGATAAATATGATTAAAAAGATGAAAAACTATAAGAAACAAGGCTAAAATCTTGTTTAAATTGTTGGCTGTATAAAACAGTAAAGAATCATATGATGAACTGATAAAAATGGCATATATTAATTGATATACAGTAAGCTATGAGTCTTTTACACATGTGAGAGTTGGCCATGCAATGGAATCATTAGGATGAGTGAGATATGATCAAAACAAGTTTAGGGTACAAATCTCAATTCACTGTTTTGGACGATTTTTAGAAAATACTTAGAGGCTGATCCAACAGTAGCTATATTGAGTTAAATGGAGCACATATCATTTAGTTCATGTCATAAAAATTTGAGCTTCTATCTCCATATAGAACTCTAGATATGGCAGTTTTGGTGAAAATGAAGATAAAATCAAATTTTGGGAAATTAAAGTATAATAGTATTATATAAGCACTCAAATAAAAATAGTATAAAATGTGAATTAAAACCCATTAACTTATATAATACATTTATATAAATATGTATAAATATAAGTAAATGATACATTTTATAAAAATGGTAATTTGATAAGTTTTATAAGTTATAAAACTATAAACATGATTTTTACGACTTTTTTGGCTATTACCGTAAAATTAACGTTTTTGTTAAATAAAAGTTAGACGGTTGGACCCGTCTAATGTAAACTTTTATAAACTCATATACTGATATATAAACATATATAACAAGTAAAAACCGATAAAACCCGAACTATAAAACATACGGACATTAACAGGCTAAGTTAACGTTCTTGGACTAATAATACAACAAAATGGGCTAAAACACTTATAAACTTATTTATTGGGCTTAACCCATTTGGGCCCAACATGTAAAGTGTAAATACTGATAGTTCATTTATAAAATAGATTAACACAAGTTAAAGAACTTATAATAAGTTTATTGGACCTAAAACACGTAAATAGGTAAAACTAGTAAACTAGTAAGAAGTTACCAATACGTAAACACTAAAATGAGTAAAAGAGAATATGTAAACCCACTTGATCATCATATATATATAATCATCATATGTATACATAATTGCTATTTATATAAAGTCATTGGACATGAGTCTAAGACGAGTATTATTTGTCTAGGTTTCCGTGATTGAAGCACGTACCGTACATCCAAATCGCCGATAATCGCCTTCCCACATCAACGTGAGTTCATAGCCTCGCACTCTTTTAAATGTTTTTATGAAATGCTTTATAAACCCACGAGGGAGATAACACGTTAGTTTTTATAAAATAGGACACCATTTGTCCCGATTGCTTGTTTATTGATTTGGACCCGAATGATTGTATGACCCGATTGTATGACCCGATAAATGATTAAATGACCCGATAGATGAAATAAAATTGATTATTAAAGTTAGGTTATGTCACTAAAAGTCCCATTAGCATGAATTGTGAACTACCGGGTTTTGGTAGACGCTTATGCATATAATAGTACTATTTGGGGACGATCACCCCAGTTCGCGCCTTGACGGTTGATCCCCGTCGTGCCACATTAGAATTTATGTATGAGAATATTTCCATAGCGTGACCTTTGTGACGACACGCTAATTTAGATGGGCAAATTGAGTATGGGGTTAGCTACCCGTTGTTTGGTTTAGTAAGGTAACAATGTCATTCGACTTATAATAATCCAGTTAACGAAATACTACTATACGCACCGAATTACGGTGTATTGCCTAACTAGCAATACGGGGTCATACTATTGATATTATGTTTGTGTTTTGGTTTATATAACCATATTCATATAACGGTTTTTATTTAATCTATACAACATTATAAAACGTATTGTATGATGTTTTTACGACATTGGCTCGTATAATGATTTTAAGGCAAATGCCTATATTATGATTTTCGACAAGGATTTGTATAAAAATGACTTTGGCTATTTTATGGCCTATAACAAAGATTTGTACAAAATGATTTTCAGTAATAATTTTATACTGATATTATATTGTTGAAATTTATTAAACTCTATGAATTCACTCTGCGTTATCGCTGACCTTTTCTTTTAACATGTTTTATCTCAGGTACTTGAAGGTAATTCTCGGGAAGACAACAATAATTCATGGCCCGCACCTAAATACTTATTTCCATTCAAATACTTTGTAAAACCTGTATTAAATACAATGACTTGGGATCTATGTAACTTTGATATTTATGAATGGAAATGCTTTATTATTAAAACGACGCGAATTTTAAGCGTTGTCTATGATGTGAGTAATGTGTTATCTCGTAACACCAACTAGTCTTCAACTGTACTGAGTTGTATAAATTTGGGGGTGTTACACAAACACAAAACATACCACATAATTCCGCCTTATAGCATAAAAGTTAGGTATTTTCCTTGTGTTTTAGGGTGATTTGTTGATTAATTGATATGAGTTTTTGCTCATATCAGGGTCCATATCAATAAACATACCATCGGGACTACTTGTGTTCTTTTTTTATCAAAAACTAGCATGTTATCTCCCTCGCGGGTTTACAAAACATTTTATAAAACATTTAAAAGAGTGCGAGGCTATGAACTCACGTTGATTATGAAAGGCGGGTTATCGGCGACGGTGCGTGCTTCAATCACGGAAACCTATATAAATAATACTCGGTCTTAGACTTTTGTCCCATGACTTTATAAAAATAATGGCTATGTATATATATATGATGATATTATAAGTATGATGATGATTAAGTGGGATTTTATCTCTTTATTCAATCATTATAGTGTTATGTGTTAGTAAATTTTAGACTAGTTACACTAGTTTTAACTTGTTTACATATTGAGGCCCAACAAGCCCATTATAAGTCCAATACATTATATTAGTCCATTTATACTTTTAATACCAGTCCTATACTCATATGTTAGGCCTAAGTGGGTTAATCCCATGAGTAAGTCCATTAGTGTCTAGCCAAACTAGTTGGGTTAATAGTCCAATAAGGCTACTTTGGCCCGTTAATGTCCATAAGTTATAAAGCTCGGGTTTTATCAGTTTTTACTTGTCGAATGTACTTACATATCAGTAGATGAGTTATAAAAAGTTTACATTAGACGGGTCCGACCGTCTAAGTTTTATTTTGCGAAAACGTTAATCTTTCGGTTTTAGCCGAAAAGACGTAAAACTTATATATAGTTTTATAACTTAGAAAACATATCAATTTGAAATTTTATGAAATTTCATACTTATTTATCAAAGTATACAACTTATTTTGTAAGTATTATCATAAGTTAGTGGGTTTTATAAATGTATTTTATAATAATATTACTTGAGTGCTTATTTTATATTATATACTTTTATTTCCAAATCTGATTATCAAATTCACATTCACCATTTTTGTCATATCTTGAATTCTACAAGGAGATAGAAGCTCAAATTTGGGCAGCACAAAATACATAATATGTGCTACAAATAACTCCAGTTTAGATACTGCTCAAGCATCCTCTAAGTGTCCCTAATAATTCGTCCAAAACAGACTATACAGATTTGAACCTTAATAGTATTTTGATCATATCTTGCTCATTTTATTGAATCCATTGAGTGGCCAAATCTCCACATATGTAAAAATAATATATCTTACTGTAAATTCAATAATCCAAGTCATTTTATCCGGTTATCATATGGTTAATTACTGTTTTATACAGACTATAATTTTAGTCAAGATTTTAACATCTTTACATGTAGATTTTAATCTTTTTAACCAAATTTATCAACACAAGATCCCCCACATAATACTTTGATCATAATTTATCATCATATACATATACATTTATAAAGAAAATACAAGATTACATTTACAATATAACAAGATAATAAAAGAAATGATCTTGTTACCAACCAAGATAGTGAAAGTTAAGAATAAGACTTGGTTTTTGATAACCAATCTTATAATAAAGCAAGACCACCTTCAAGATTCACCAAATATATGATCACCTTGAGAATAATCAGAACTAGACTCCAAGGAAAGTTCTTTGTAGATGTTAGGATCACCTCCAATCAACAAGACTTCAAAAGGCTTTCATCTTGTGCAAGTTTAACACAAGATTCATGGTTAGATTTTGATCAAATGGTGGTTTATGGTGGTGAGTGGGACGACAAATAGAGAGAGTTTGAGAGAGATTGTGTGAGTTTTCATGTAACAAATGAGGGTAGCTAGTTTATGGTTAGTAGTTTTGAGTGTAAATGGTTTTGAGACAAAACTAAGGACAAGTGTCCTTAGTTTTAATATTAACTTGATACATCAAAGTAGTGTTGGTGAAGTTTGGTCGTCCCTTTGTGGGGGTGGGGCAAGTGTTAACTTGTCTCATCCCCACTTATTTACGAGTACTCCTCGATTCTAGTTTCCTCGATTTGCATGCCCTCTGGTCGTTTTACGGAAAATGCTTTTATAAATTATGAATCAATGGCACAAAATGAATCTAATAAAAACTGTCTCATCAAAAACGGAGTTCAAAAATCGTAAATACGTAAACCTAGGGTTTCCGGTTTAGTCGTAAAGGACGTTGAATTATGCACGTAAGCCCTAATTTCAACCCGTAAATGGTGAGTTCATCAACCAACATAAAAATAAGTTTCAAAATAACATACGAGAAAATAATTTACTACCTGAAAATGTTAGATGTCACACAATAGTACTAGAAAACCCACAAGAACTTTGAACAAATCCACTGCTCAACCACTTAAGAAACTAAGTGCGTTAGAATCCACTAGTCTGCGTAAACAAAACAGGTTAAAGAAGCCTTATGAGAACATGATGAGGACATGTAAATGGGGGTACTCAAGATTTACACCACCCGGATACAAATGGGTACCTAATACTACCACTATTGTAATTGGGTCTATGAATGTCAGCTTGCCTTTAGGATTTGCATCTAGGCCTACTAATATTTTGGAACCCACTTATATCAAGGGCTCCCATTTATCAAACTCTACATTGTCTTTTAATTCTTATGTAGTTCGTCAAAATTATTCTATTCATAATGGACTCCGGGGGCACAAAGCACATGACAGGAAATCTCAAGCTTCTTAGTAACTTCGTGGAGAAGTTTCTAGGTACGGTGCGGTTTGGAAATGATCAGTTTGCATTAATACTTGGATATGGCGATTTGGTTCAAGGAAATCTCACTATCAAAAGGGTTTATTACGTCGAGGGACTGAATCATAATTTATTTTCTATTGGTCAATTTTGTGATGCGGATTTGGAAGTGGCGTTTCAGAACACTACTTGCTATGTTAGAGACTACGATGGGAATGACCTTCTCACAGGTTCTCGGGTTGTGATCTCTACACAGTAACTCTTCAAGACACATCTTCAACAAATCCAATTTGCTTAATGGCTAAAGCTTCATCGTCTTAAGCATGGTTATGGCATCAACGATTGTCACATCTCAACTTTGACACCATCAACTTACTTTCGATGAATGATATTGTGATCGGTCTTCCTAAGTTAAAATTCGTTCAAAGACCATCTTTTTTCTTCTTGTGAGTTGGGGAAAGCAAAACGAAAGTCTTTCAAAACGAATACTACCCCAACCTCAAAAGGACGATTGGAACGTCTACACATGGATTTATCTAGTCCCATGCGTGTAGATAGTATTAACGGGAAAAGTATATTCTCTCTATTGTTGATGATTACACCAGATACACATGGACTTACTTCTTAAGGTCCAAAGATGAAATACCGGAGGTTCTCAAAAAGTTTCTCAAGATGATACAACGCAATCTTCAAGCTCAAGTCTTAAAGGTAAGAACGGATAGGGGTACTGAACGTTTGAACAAGAATTTGCAATCTTACTTTCAAGAAGAAGGCATCGAACATCAAACGTCTATTGCTCAAACTCCTGAACAACACGGCGTTGTCGTAAGATGATGACGTATAGTCCCCAGCCGGGTCATGGACCCGGCCCAAGGGTACTACACGTATCCGGCCCATCACAGATGGGTGGGATAATGTCAGTCAGGCTTATGGGCTTGAATGAACAGTAACCGCACACATGTGTGCGGCCCACGGCCCGGTACGCCCGACACGGCCGACATAGGGTCAGACAGAATGATATTCTGTCTAGGAATATCTTTACCCCAATAAGGAGAGGATATTCACTACCAGAATTAGAAGATAACAATCATTCTAATTCTGGTGCTTATCTCTTCCTTGGGGCCGAAGGATCAGTGAAAGCCCACTAGGGTTTTACTGCCTATAAAAGGAACCCCCAAGGGTTCCACAAAGGTATCACAACTCACTCTAAACTCACATATAACCCTAAATCGATTACTTACTCTCACGCTGGAGTTTAATCGTGGGAAACCTTCCCACGGTAAGCTTAACGCGTGTTGTTTAGTGTGCAGGATCCCAACCAGACGATTCACTTGGTGCAGGAGCCGGAGCCCAGCCAACCCGAATTAAGCCTAATTCGGGTCTAGCAAGGATCAACCAACTTTTGCATCAACAAGTTGGCGCCATCCGTGGGACCAGTAACACTAAGCTAGAACAAAATCTCATCTCAATTCTCCAATGACGAAGGGACACCCGCCGACTAACCCCAGGAATGTGAATCCTGGGAACCGGAAGTCCCAAGGGGAAGGGATTCTCATCCCCAACCAGTCACCTAACCGCCTCGCGGGCGGGCTGGGTAACCGTAGCGGTTTTCAACCCGCGGGGGTGACGAGCACGATCTCGGTGACACCCCCACCCACTTCAACCTTGGACAACCCTGATCCAGGGAGTGCGCCAGACCCTCCTAACAAGGAACCACGCAGACCTTCGACGGAGGAAGAAGTGGAAGCCCTACCACTCAGTGAGGAGGATCTTACTCGAGTTCTCACTCAGAATTTTGAAAGGATCGTCCCAGGGATCGCATCAAGATTGAGTCTGGGGAGGAACCTCCAAGCCCGACTCAACTTTGGCGACAGTGGACCATCCACCCCTTCCCAAAACCGGAGAAAAAGGAGGACTCGGCCTCAAGAGCAGGGAACATTCGAGGAAAACCCTCAACCCCGGAATGTGTTTGAACGCATAGGGGATCGCATCATGCAAGAATTAACGCAGTCTCAAGATGGAGAAAGGTCGGATGGCTCACCCGAGCGGCCAGATCGAGAGCTGACCAGAACCACACGCCGCCCAAGTATGTGGGATAGAATGAACACAGGGAGGAAGGCTCCTGGTTCGTCTCAAAAAAGTGGCCCCTATTCAAAAGGCGGGCAACCACCGCCGTCCCCAGATCCGTCTGGGGAGGACTCAGATGACCATCCGCCCAAACGCCGCCGGCCTAGGCGCACGCCTCCACCACCAAACAATGATGAGTATTATGGTGGCCCCTACTATTGGGATACGGAAGCAGAGGACCTCTCGCGTCCGTGGTGTGAACCATGGGATGACCCTAGGCTCACACGGCCATGGGCTGATCCCAGGGAAGATCCGTTTACCCTCCGCATATGGAACTATTCTGAGGACACCAAACGTCGCATGCCGGCATGTATCAAGACGTATGATGGGTCCGGTGATCTTGTCGATCACCTCAAAATATTCGATACTCAGGCTAAAATTGAGCGATGGCCCATGCCTATGGTGCCAAATGTTTAATTCGACCTTGATTGGAAACGCTCGTGACTGGTTCGAGGCACTCCCCCCACGGAGCATTGATAGTTTCACGGAACTACGCACTACGTTCGAGAACAATTATACTCAAAGGAAGAAGTATAATAGGGATCCGGTTTCATTGGCAACTGTCAAGCAACGGCCGGGGGAGTCCACAGAAGCCTTCACTGAGCGCTTCAATGATGAGTGCACACGCACGAGAACCATGCCAGAGCTCCTGAAAATCTCTGACTACATGCACGCCATAACAGACAGAGAACTGATCAGGCGTCTCAACGACAAGCGTCCAGAGAGATATGATGACCTCATGGAAAGGGTCAGAAATTTCATAGAGGGAGAGACAGCTGTTGCCACAGCCTACCCATCCCGAGGAAATGGGTACCGCTCAAATGACCAGTCCCGGAGAAAGTCGGGCGGTCAAGGAAACCAGAACAATAACAAGGGCTCGGACTATAAGAGCCAAAGCAAAGGCGGACGGTCGGACGACAAGTTCACCCCCTAAAGATGTCCTACCGGGAGATCTTGTTGACTGAAGGGGCGAATTTTCCAAGGCTTCCCCCAATGACAACACCCCCGGAACGTCGGCAGGGAAGTCGCTTCTGCGAGTTCCATAATGACAAAGGACACGGCACGGAGGAGTGTATCCAGCTGAAGAAGCATATTGAGTCGCTAATCAAATCAGGCAAACTCAAGCACCTAGTTAAGGATTGGAAAGACGGAAAGGACAACAACAAGAAGTATGATAAGAAGGATCCCCAAAAGGACAAGCCTTCTACCATATACATGATCCAATCCAGACAGCGCCGCACGAGACAGAAAATTGGCCAAAAATTTTCACGCGGCAAGGAAATCTCATTCCCTCTCATTACAGCAAGTGACGTGGTTGATGCGCCTCTCACTATTGAGGTAAGCATTGGAACACACAATGTTCGTCGCATGTATGTGGATGGAGGGTCGTCAGCAGAGGTGTTGTATGAACACTGCTTTGTGCAGTTATGCCCAGAAATAAGAAGCCAATTAGTACCGGCCACGTCGCCGCTTACTGGCTTTAGTGGAGATACTATCTGTCCAATAGGGCAGTTGCGTTTGCTTGTCACCATTGGGAATGAGGAACATTCCACTACAACGTGGATGAACTTCATGGTGATACGTTCACACTCTCCTTATAATGGAATCATAGGCAGACCAGGCATTTTGGCTATCCGGGCAGTACCCTCTACGGCACACGGAATGATTAAATTCCCCGTTGATGGGGGAATCGTTACTATTTATAACACAGTCGTGCCAACATCCGAGTGTCACACTGTGACAACACCGGCACCACCTGTACCACCCAAGGATGGAGCACCACCACCCAATTGGAAGGTGGCCATTCACCCTGACTACCCGGAACAGGAGGTATCCATAGGAGGGGCGCTCTCAGATTGTGGCAAAAGGGCCATGTGTTCTATTTTAAGTGCAAACCTAGACATATTCGCATGGGAGCCAAAACATATGACGGGTGTGCCACGCGCGATAGCAGAGCATAAACTCCAGATCCGCCAAGGGTACCAACCCATCAAGCAAAAGAAGCGCGGCCAGGCGCCCGAGCGAAGTCAAGTTATACTGGAGGAAGTGCGGAAGCTGGTGGACGCAGGCATCATGCGCGAGGTATACTACCACGAGTGGTTATCCAATCCGGTCATGGTCAAGAAACATGACGGAAGTTGGCGCATGTGCGTGGATTTCACGGATCTGAACAAGGCCTGCCCACAGGACTGTTACCCGCTACCAGAAATCGACTGGAAAGTAGAGTCCTTATGTGGATATCCTTTCAAATGCTTCTTGGATGCATATAAAGGGTATCACCAAATCCAGATGGCGGAGGAGGATGAAGAAAAAACAGCGTTCCACACAAGCCAGGGCGTATATTGCTATACGAAAATGCCGTTCGGATTAAAGAACGCCGGCGCTACGTATCAGCGGTTGGTGGATAAAGCTTTCGAATCACAAATAGGACGCAACTTGGAAGTATATGTTGATGACTTGGTGATAAAAAGCCACACGGAGGAGGCACTTCTCCGGGATGTCCAGGAGACATTCGACACGCTGAGAAGGATTAACATGAAGTTAAATCCAAAGAAATGTACGTTTGGTGCAACAGAAGGAATGTTCCTGGGATATTTGATTGACCCAAACGGCATCAGACCTTGTCCGGAGAAGACGGACGCAGTGATACGGCTACCGTCCCCGCAGACACGGAAGGAGGTGCAGTCCCTGAATGGGAAGTTAGCCGGGCTGAATAGATTTCTATCTAAATTCGCAGAGAAGTCCTTACCCCTATTTAAGATACTCAAGAAGTGTATTAGAAAGGGAGACTTCCGTTGGACGAAGGAAGCTGAGGAAGCCTTTGGCCAACTCAAGCAGCATCTTGCATCTCTCCCCATGTTGGTAGCTCCCCGGCCAAAGGAGGAACTCGTTATGTATCTCTCAGCTACTCATGGCGCAATAAGCGCGGTACTAATGATGGATAGAGACACAATACAGACCTCGGTCTACTTTATAAGTAGAACATTACAAGGGGCGGAGCTGAATTATTCCTCCATGGAAAAATTGGTACTAGCACTAGTATTTGCCACAAAGCGGCTGCGCCGGTACTTTCAGGCGCACCCGATTGTTGTGATCACGGATCAGCCAATTAAGCAGGTTATATCTAGACCAGACGTGGCAGGGAGACTAGAGAAGTGGAGCATCCTATTGGGAGGGCATAATATATCTTACAGACCAAGGACGGCTGTTAAAGGTCAGATCTTGGCAGATTTCCTGATCGAGAAGCCGGATGAGGAAGAACCAATCATTAAGCAAGAGGAGGTCCCAGCGGAACCTTGGGTGCTATTCACGGACGGATCCTCATGCACAGACGGGTCCGGGGCAGGCCTCATCCTCACAAATCCAGAAGGAATGGAATTCACGTACGCCCTCCGTTTCGAGTTCACGACCACCAATAACGAAGCGGAATATGAAGCATTAATTGCGGGTTTAAAAATCGCCGCTAGAATGGGAGTCCGCAACCTTGAGGCCTACGTGGACTCACGGCTTGTCGCGAACCATATTCTAGGTGGGTATGTGGCTAAGGAGGACAACATGGTCAGGTATTTGGAAAAAGTCAAGACGTTAATCGCGACTTTCAGTAAGTTTTCCATCAAGCAGGTGCCAAGGGGCGAGAACAAGAAAGCAGACGCTCTTAGTAAGATCGCATCCACGAGCTTCGCCCACTTGTCTAAACAGGTTTTGGTGGAAATACTCAAGGAAAAATCTATCACGGAAGGGGAAGTGACTGCTATAGTTGAAGAGGAGGGACCTACGTGGATGACCCCAATCATCAACTATTTGACTAATGAAACCCTTCCAGACGAGGAAAAAGCAGCAAGGCGCGTTAAAAGGAAGTCACAACATTTCGAACTCCGGGAAGGCATCCTTTACAAACGCTCTTTCTTGCAGCCATGGCTGCGGTGTGTTGGACCACGCCAGGCGGCTTACGTTATCAGTGACATACACGAAGGGTTGTGCGGCATGCATGCAGGCCCACGATCCGTGGTAGCCCGAGCCTTACGAACAGGATACTATTGGCCCACTATGCACAGAGACGCGCGCGATATGATTCGCAGGTGCAATGATTGCCAAGTGCATAGGCCAGTACCGCGGCACCCGCAGCAGGAGCTTACACCTATCACGTCCCCGTGGCCATTTTACAAGTGGGGAATTGACATTGCAGGACCATTTCCTGTAGCTGCGGGAGGGGTTAAATTCTTGATTGTTGCAATGGACTACTTCACGCGATGGATAGAAGCCAAGGCAGTAAAGTCTATCACGGGTAAGCAGGTCAAGAAGTTTGTGTGGGAACACATCGTGTGCCGTTTCGGTCTGCCAGGGGAAATTATCTCGGACAACGGCAAGCAGTTCACGGACAACCCATTCAAAGACTGGTGTGCATCATTGAACATCAAACGGCGCTTCGCGTCCGTTAAGCATCCACAAATGAACGGCCTTGTCGAACGAGCAAATAGGAGCTTGGGGAATGGAATCAAGGCACGGCTGGATGAACGACAGGGCAAATGGGTCGATGAGTTGTCACACGTGCTATGGGCACATAGAACCATGATCAAGACAGCCAACGGAGATACTCCATTTGCATTGGCTTACGGCACTGAAGCCGTTATACCAGCAGAAATAGGGATGCCTACTATCCGCACGGCGGAGGTTAACGTCGTCACAAACGATGAACAACTGCGAATCAACCTAGATCTGTTGGAAGAAAAAAGGGAAATAGCAGCCATCAATGAGGCTAAGTCCAAGGCTAAGATGAAGGCTTATTATGACGCCAAGGTCAAAGGTGTTTCTTTTCGACCGGGAGACTACGTCTATCGTGCTAACGAAGCAAGCCGAGTGGAGAATACAGGAAAACTGGGACCTAAATGGGAAGGACCGTACGAAGTCACTGAAACCTTGGGACGAGGCGCGTACAAGTTACGTGACATGGATGGCCGCGACCTAGAGCGCACATGGAACATCTCCAATCTTAAAAGGTGCTATCTTTAAAAGCTACGGCTTCCGCATGGGACTTCGCTATAAGCGGCTTTGATAAAGAACCATGCGGGTTATTTGTTTTGTTTGTTTTTCTCATGTTTGTTTAAGTTTCCTCTCTTATTTTTTAGGACTTGTCGTCATTATTCAAACAAAAGTGTAAACGTTCTAATAAAATGCCGTGGTGCCTAGCTAGCTCCACGGCCTGTTTCGTGCAAATCATTTTCCTTTCTTTGTTAGATTCTTTGTTAGCCGTATGAATTTTACTTGTATTATAATATGCCATGTTTCATTCGTATGCATTCTCTCAAAATACCGTACATGTACCATACGCCTCCAGGTGGGGTAAGAGGATTAAGTGAACCTACTAATTCAACTTGCCGCGTAAGAGGGATGCAACCCCAGCCGCACGGATCACGTATCCTTACTAGACACCTTACTCACAAGACGTTGGGGTAAGTTTCATATGCTATAGCCATACCGTGCTCTGCATAGTAAAGACGCACGTCACACGTCTAGTAAATTATAGACTTGTATGTATTTTCTTTGTGAGTAAGACGTGGTATATCATGCAGTATTGAGCTACAATATTTCGAACACAAGCAAAAATACACAGGTTTCCAAACAGATCAAAATTGCCGTGGTTACCCACGGACTTATATACAAAACATAAAAATTGTTAGCCGTGTACATGCACGGACGAATCGAAACAATACATATTCATAGATTACAAAACAAGTGTTTGATAATGAAAAAGGAGCATCCTAAATCGAGGGGAGAAACCTACCCATTTCTGCTTGTTCTTCCACCAGACGCGGCAACCATTCATCACTTTCTCCCCGCTTCTGGGCTTGGGCCGCGGTTCTTTCTAACACCACACCTAAGGGTTCCTCGTCAAGCACGACCCTGGTTACGTCCTCATATATAGGAAGGGTTAGAGGAAAGGAAGCATTGGAAGGCGTGCTAGGACTAAGCTTTTCCATGATTTCAGTGTTTGGGGCATCTTTGGTGGCCTCTAGCTCATCCAGGAATGGGTAATGTAGATCTTGCATCGCGGCCATGGAGGCAGTCATCTTGCTGGCGGCTTCGGGCTTAAAGAAGGTATGACGGGCGATGTCCCCACCTTTCGTGATCAGTTCAGCAGCCTCAACCATTCCTTCGTGCCGTCCGTGGTCGATACCATCAGATACAAGGTTGGCAAATTGTTGTACAAAGGATGGGGCCTCTAGCACCTTCATAACGGCTAGGCGTGCTCCATGCCCAACCATCCACCTACGGCCGGCAATGGCTGTTAGCAGTTGGGGGCATAGTACGTTGTCACGCTCAGCGGTCAGGGCATCAATCATCAATTCTTTTTGGGCAACTGCCTCTTTCAGCTCTTGGATGACGGCCCTCTCCTCAGCAAGGTCTGTCTGCATTTTTTCCATGTTTTGGACGGCCAAGTGCGCGTCCTCTAGCTTCTGGTTCAGAACATCTACTTGGCTGGAGTAAAAGTGGGCAGAAGCTTCCGCCGTGGTTACCTACAGGGAAAAACGTGTTAGTACATTCATCTTTTAATGTATATGGGTGGTGCGGCACGGATATGTACCTTGGTGTTTGCAGCATCTAGTTGAGACTCAAGGTGGGCTACTTGCTGGTCGTATTCACTCGCGCGGGCTGACTGTGTTTTGACGGTTGCCTCGGCATTCACTAATTTGGATTGGAGGTCAGCAATCAGGGCTTCATTATCTTCAATCATTTTTTCTCTCCGTCCAACTTTCCTCTTGAGAGAGTCAACGTGCCCAAGCGCAGCTTCAAACCTAACCCTCATTGAGGTTCCCATCGCCATTTGATGTACCAGCGTCCCATTATACTCGTCCGCCAAATCCGCATGACTGAGCGAGTTTACCTCTTGCACCAAGCTTGGTGGTATGCAGTTATTGAGGTACTCCCGGCACTCGTCAGCACTCCTCAATCGTGACGTCGTGGTAATGGTCCATACAGGGTTAAAAGGTTGGGGAGCGCCGGATGCGGGGAAGTCTTGGGAAGTCAGGGGTGAACCATCTTCAAAAACAGGGCCGGACTTTGTGGGGGCCGTGGGGTTTTCTTCGACAGCTTTTCCTTTCTCCTTATTCACTTGGGTGTCAAAAGGAGGTGCGGCACCAGCCTGGTCGTCCCTGCGACATGAGTATTATGAAATATCTTAAGTATGGCTGAAAAAAAAACAAAAAACAAAAAAAAAAGAAGTGGAAATTCTTTCATATTGAGATGGTTTCTTACATGTTGCTTCTTGCTCCTTCGGAGGCGGTTGGGGCAATTTGGGTGACGGGATCGACATGAGCGACGCGGTTAGCCTCGGAACCCTGGGTGGCACTCCCAACAGATTGATACATGGGGTGGTCTTCTCGAAGCCTCTTGACGGGAGCATTGTGTTCACCAATCTCGACCGAGGCAGTCCCTCTCGCACGGTTCCCCCTCTTCCGGGTGCGCCTAGTGAGGGGCTGCGTTGTTAGTTCAGCAATCTCCTCTTCGGCTTCCTCCTCTTCGTCCAAGTTGACATGCTGTTGCACTTCATCATCATCATCGCCCATCAGTCGGCGAATGCTGGAGTCGGTTTGTTCCATATTGTCTCCCTGTTGTTCTCTATGCGGTGAGGAGGGCCCGGCCCCTCCTTGGTTCATCTGGTTGTTACCACCGCCGTTGTCTCCATGTTCCTCGTCAGAATGTGGATCAGGCACGGCTTCCAAGGCAACCGTTACTGGTCGGGTGTGCTCGAGGAGGGGTTGTTCATTTTCACGAAGAGGACGGAGACCTTCCGGCACAAGCCTTGGATCGCCCTGGCGCAACAGTCCAAAAAAGTTCATTTCTGTCCAGCACAAAACAATAAATGTTAGTTATTATGCAAACACATGTATACATTCTTCTTGAAGTACGGATGATTAGCCTACCTTCGCCCTGCCTTCTCCAAAAAACGGGATACCTATTGGAAGGACCAAAGTAATTACGGCTAATTCCTAGCAAGCATAGGAATGATTCGGGTAGGTTTCTGTGGAATCCAGTCCTATTTAGATCTAATTCTTGAGAGTGACGCGGATTGTATGTACTGGTGTGCGGCTTAGGGTCGTGCGGGAATCTGGTTCTAATGACATAATCACCCGGCCATACCACTGCGTCAATGAAAAAGTAATGATCATACCAATTTTTCAGTGAATCCATTGGTTTGTTGTGTGATTGTGGACTGTTGGAGGCTCGTTTTTTGAAAGAAACCCAACCGTTCACTAAGTTGGGGGTATAAAACAACCTAAATAACTCTACGGTTGGGGGGATTCTCCTAGCACGGCAAAGAATCTCGAATTGGCTAATTTTACAGGCACCTATGCAGTGGAGCTGACTAATGTGTACATTATAATATCCTAACAGATCCACGAGAAAGTGGGTGAAAGGGATGCGGTAATTAGCCGCGTCAAACAGGCGAGTATAGAGGCCTATCTTACCCGCTGGAGCCTCAGTTATGAGGTCTCCGGCGCCAGGAAGTGAGGGGTGTAGGTTGGAAGGGATGAAGTAATTTGTACAAAAATGGTTTAACTGGTCTTGGGTCATGACATTTAGCACGGATCCGATGGTAGGGCTGTTTCTATTAGCCATTACTAAAAAAGAGTGTAAGGACGTGGTATTCTAACCTGCGTGTGAAGGGATCCGTGCGTACTTGGTTCAAGATAAGAGGAAAGCTTTAATGGCAGAAATGGAGGTTATGAACTGTGTGTTTCACACAGCCGTAGGGGTGGCTTATTTATAGGGTTACCTTGAGGGTCACAGCCTGTTGGATGTGTGACACGTGTTGGCCACTATTCTTAATCGTGTGGCTAGGGGGCAAGTGGCAAGTGAAACGTCAGATGGGACCCACGGGTCATATCTGACCCACACGTTTGCACTGCTTAAGGTTCTGACTGTCTGCACTTTTGTCAGTCAAACAAGTCAGATGAACAGTTGTTCATGTCGGGTTATGCGGCTCTTACGTAAGACTTGACATTTAATGATATATTTAATTTGTCTCGGCTGCTATGTATGGATGAAATAGTGATAAGATAATTTCTTAAGCCATGTTGCCACATGCGGTCAACATAAATTCTTGAACACAATCGTCCTTTGCTATGGTTTCCTTGGTACGTCCGGGAGCATCTTTGTAGTCTAGAGGTTCCACCTACGGTTGTAACAACTAGACTGGGGGGACATGATGACGTATAGTCCCCAGCCGGGTCATGGACCCGGCCCAAAGGTACTACCCGTATCCGGCCCATCACAGATGGGTGGGATAATGTCAGTCAGGCTTATGGGCTTGAATGAACAGTAACCGCACACATGTGTGCGGCCCACGGCCCGGTACGCCCGACACGGCCGACATAGGGTCAGACAGAATGATATTCTGTCTAGGAATATCTTTACCCCAATAAGGAGAGGATATTCACTACCAGAATTAGAAGATAACAATCATTCTAATTCTGGTGCTTATCTCTTCCTTGGGGCCGAAGGATCAGTGAAAGCCCACTAGGGTTTTACTGCCTATAAAAGGAACCCCCAAGGGTTCCACAAAGGTATCACAACTCACTCTAAACTCACATATAACCCTAAATCGATTACTTACTCTCACGCCGGAGTTTAATCGTGGGAAACCTTCCCACGGTAAGCTTAACGCGTGTTGTTTAGTGTGCAGGATCCCAACCAGACGATTCACTTGGTGCAGGAGCCGGAGCCCAGCCAACCCGAATTAAGCCTAATTCGGGTCTAGCAAGGATCAACCAACTTTTGCATCAACATAAGACGGAACCGTACTTTGGTTGAGGTAGCTCGAACAATGCTTTCTGCTTCAAAATTACCACTATTCTTCTGGGCTGAAGCAATTGCAACTGCCTGTTATACTCAGAATCATTCTCTCGTCATCCCTAGACACGAAAAGACACCTTACCACATCATCAAAGGCAGGAAAGCTACTGTTAAATTCTTTCACAAATTTGGATCTTTATGCTACACTCTTAAAGACGTTGAGAATCTCGACAAGATGAAAGAAAAAGGTGATGCATGTATTTTTGTGGGGTATGCTACATTGTCGAAAGGATATCGAGTTTACAACAAGAAACAAGGATTATTGTCGAAACAATTCATGTGAACTTTGACGAATTGTCACAAATGGTACTTGATCACAACAGCTCAAGTCCCGCACCTCAATGTCCAGCAATGGAACCTACATAAAACAGTATACGTCCCGTGCAAGAATGTCAAGCAAATATTCCTACAATAGACTCGACGGATAAGACACAAATGAATGAGTTGGTTGATTTATATGATCCAATATTTGATGAATATTACTATGGAAACAATCAAGTTGTTTCAAAGCCTTCCGTTGTCAATACTACTGATGCACCCGAACAAAGTAAAAAAGACACAACTGCATGTACTTCATCAACCGTTACCCAAGAGACAATTCCATTGGATACTAAAAAACACAAGACACCATCATACAACCAACATCACCAACCGTAAATGCTGTAGGAGGAGACGACAATCGAGCAGTCGGTGCATAGTCTGACGAAGAAGAATTTATCAACCCATTCGGTACACCGGTAAGCGAAGTCGGAGAGTCTTCTACTCAACATGTTGATCTGTCAAACATGCACACATTCTATCAACGATATCCATCCACTCACCATTGGACACACGATCATACATTGGTACAAGTTATTGGAAATCCTTCACAACTGGTTCGAACACGCAGACAACTTGAAACCGATGGAGATGTATGTATGAATGCACTCACCATGAGTTTCATTGTACCTACAAACATCAAACAAGCCATGACTGATCACGCATGGATTGAATCGATACAAGACGAACTTCATCAATTTGAAAGACTTGGAGTATGGGAACTTGTTGACATACCATATGGAACATCGGTTCTCGACTTCAAATGGATTCGGAAAACAAATTGGATGACGAACAAACAATCATCAAAAACAAATCTTGTCTTGTGATTAAGGGTTACCGTCAACAAGAAGGAATAGATTTCGATGAATCATTCGCTCCAGTCACTCGTTTGGAAGCTGTCAGGATATTCCTTGCTTATGCTGCACATATGGGCTTCACGGTTTATTAGATGGATGTTAAAACTGCTTTTATCAACCGTCATTTGAAAGAAGAAGTGTATGTGAATCAGCTGGAAGGATTCGTTGATCCTCGTCATCCTGATAAAGTCTACCGTCTCAAGAAGGCTGTATATGGACTTAAACAAGCTCCAAGGGCGTGGTACGAAGAACTATCAAACTTGTTAGTTTCCAAAGGATTCTCCAAAGGTTCTATTGATCCTACTCTGTTTATTAATTAATATGGGGATGACATATTGCTGGTGCATGTTTATGTTGATGACATTATTTTTGGTTCTACGAACCTAAAACTTTCAAAACATTTTGGAAAACTAATGCACAACAGATTTGAAATGTCAATGATGGGGGATCTAAAATTCTTTTTAGGCCTCCAGATTAATCAATCCCCACGTGGTATCTTTATTAACCAAGCTAAGTATGATCAAGAGATACTTCAAAGCATGGTATGACCTCATGTTCTCGCGTTGGTACACCTTTGTCGACCTCATCCCTAGACGCTGACTTGTACTCACCTCCCGTAGATCAAACGCGATAAAGCAGTATGATTAGGTCTCTCATGTACCTTACATCCAGAATGCCTGATATTCATCATGCCACATGTTATTGTGCACGATATCAAGCCAGACGTACTAAAAAGCACCTCAAGGAGGTTAAACGGATCTTTCGGTACCTTAATACCATTCACATGGGACTATGGTATTCAAAGGAAACCGGTTTTCATCTAATAGCTTTTTCAGATTCTGATCATGCAGGGTGGCTTGATACTAGAAAGAGCACTTCTGGTGTCGTACAATTTCTAGGGGAAGACATTCTCTTAAGCTGGTCACCAAAGAAGCTGTATTGCACCTCGCTATCATCCGCAGAAGCAGAGTATGTGTCTCTATCCGCGTGTTGTGCTCAATTTCTTTGGATGAGAACTCAACTCACGGATTATGGCTTCCACTTAGATAAAATACCTATGTATTGTGACTTAAAGTCGGCCATAACTATCTCTTGCAATCCGGTTCATCACTCTCGCACCAAGCACATCGACGTCAGATATCACTTCATCAAGGAACAAGTAGAGCAAGGTATCGTTGAATTATATTTTGTCAGAACTGAGTACCAGATAGCGGACTTTTTTACAAAAGCCTTGTCACAAGATAGGTTTGCGTATCTCGTCAGCCATCTTGGTATGAAGTATATAACTCCAAACGACTTGGAAATTCTGGCAAATGAATATGCTTGATAATTTGTCATAATGACTCCTAAGCACATCACAGCTTAGGACACGGGCCTCAAATAAAGAAAGTTTATCACAGACGATAACTTATCCTTCTTAACGAGAAATTAATATTTCTTGGTCATGAGCTTCTCATAAAAACATTCCAAGTTTTTAAGTTCATGAAAAAGGAATTCTAAGTAAATGTCAGCTTAGAACTCGGACTTCACCTTAAGGAAAGTTTATCACGGATGATACCTTATCCTTCACAATGGGAAATTAATTTTTTTTCGGTCACGAGCTAGTGACAAAACATTCAAAGTTTTGAGCTCATGGGAAATTATGTTTTACGTCTTAAAGTAGCATCGTCTACATCTAAACCAGAGAGCTCTACGTTACGTGTCTACGTTTACATACTCCGTTTTTGTAACAGTCCGACATTTCAGGAAGTAAATTTATTCTCGTATATTATTTTGTAATTTCGTTTTGTGATTGGTTCATAAACTCACAAATCTACGAGAAGAAATTAGGACTTATGTCCATAATTTAGCGTCTTTTACGATTAAATCGGAAACCCTAGTTTTATGTATTTACACTTTTGAACTCCGTTTTTATGAGACAAATTTTATTAGAATCGTTTTGTGCCGTAGTTTCATATTTTATGAAAACGTTTTTCAAAAATCGACCCGAGGGCACGTAAATCGAGGAAACTAGAATCGAGGAGTACCCGTAAATTAGTGGAGAGGAGACAAGTGGGACACTTGTCCCACCCCCACTAATGGGCAGCCAAATCAACCAACACCACCATTTGATGGCAACATTTTATACACCAAATGGACACATGTCCTCCCATTTTCACTAAAACCATCTAACCTAAACCAAAAACATTTACCACTTTCACATACATGCAAACGTTTTCTCCATCTCTCTTCGCTCTCTCATGTTGCCGTCCCATAACACCCCTAAAACACCATTTTCATCAAAAAATTTAACCTACAACATAATCTTTAATCAACATATGTTGATTACTACATAAAAAGAGGAAGACTGGAGGTGATCTTAACAAATAGAAAGGAGTTTTCATGGAGGATTTGGGCTAATTTCTCAAGAAGTGTACATACATTTGGTGATCTCAAAGAGTGATCTTGCTAAGCTAAAGATTTGGTGACAAGAATTAAGCCTTGTTCATTAAAATCTCAACCTTTCATCATATTTGTTAGAAGTATTTAAAGTGATGGTCATATAATATACCGTTGCGAAGCTCTTGAAAAATGCTACTTAACGGTGTTGAGAGTTCTAGCATAATGTTATGTATGTAACGGGAATTAATCCCGAACTCACAAATGAGGAAGGGCTTCCAGACATTAGACGTATAGTATAAAAGGCCCAAGGCACCTCATTTGTGGGGGGTGTCTTCCATTTTTTATAGATTGTAGAGAGAGAACCATATGTGTTTCTCTCACTAGGAATTCACAACCATCTTTTTTTTTCTGTTTTTCTTCATCTAATCTAATCTTTCTTTTTGGTTTAATCTTTATCTTCATTTCTATATCCTATATAGTCGTGTGAATCATTCCTATTTCCAACCCAAAAATAAAGTTTTCATCAGAGTAGCATTACTTGTCCCCAATTATCTTAACCAAAACACAACAAGTTTTTACCACAATATGACAATAATTAATTTGATAAAAAGGAAAGTAAATCCAAAATTTTAGACCAAATAAGCACCAACTCCCTCCATGCATGCTCCGCTGCTATCAATCTTGATTACCTGAAACACATGCTTAAAACCGTCAACACAACGATTGAGCGAATCTATAGGTTTATCAAATCATAATTTGAACACACGTATTAAAAACCAATCATGATCATTCAATAGCATTGTCGTACTCACAATCTATTATTCAAATATTTCATATGTAGCAAATATAATTGATTGTATTTAAGATCATGACACCCACCCGTTAAATTAATCACCCGCGCCACATTTTCCGGCATGATCAAAGTGAAACAATTGCCCCTCTTAAGGTATTCGTTGCCAGATTTATACCTTATGTCCTATCACAAGTTATCCGTGTTCGCAGAGGGTACTCAATGTACTAGCTCTCGTCTCGGATAGGGTCGTCAACCCCATAGTAATATCAGTTTTATAAGTGGCTATTTCCAACCCACACAAGGGCAAGACAATATTTAATGTTTCATGAAGTTAGGGCCTTTAGCAACAAGGTACTTAATACAATCCAAACAACATTCGGGTCCAAACAATCATTCATGACTTGTGTTCCATTTCATTTCAAATAGCATGTATCCCCCTCGCGGGTTAAAATCATTTAAGACAAGTATAAAGCGAGGCTATAGACTCACCTTGAGGTATAAGAGTAATAGTAGATGATGATCATCGACGATAAGGATGCCCGAGAAATTCAAAAGTCGACACCAAACAAACAAGACGTGCAAAGAAATAAACACACTAAAAACCCCTTAAATACATACAAGTAATCCACACACAAGTGATATTTACTAGACATTTTTACTTCATTATCTTATTCGAAAAATACTCCAAAAACATTTCTGCCGTTACATATCAAATGTTCGCGCTGTTTTCCCCTCCTTAAACATCATGAAATTTTATGAAACCTTCAAGAAAACTCATTTATAATATGAACATTATCCTCCTAAAATTTCATAAAAGGTTTTACTTTTAAGTCCGTCTGCCCAACGCATCTCTAAACTTGAAAAATCGGACAAATTTGTACCTTCACGTTGTAAAATCATTTTGACCTTCTTAACCAATACTTTTTACAAATCTGACTCTTGATTATGAAACTAGACTCAATAATCTAAGTTTACGGCCTGAGATCAGCCTCTAACCATTTTTAGAACTCAACTTATATTCCCCGAGATTTTACCACATATCGACAACAATTTCGCATTGTGTCGATACTCATCTCCCGGTACACGAAAATTCAAACTAGCTTACTTTTGACTCGTTTGGAGTTAAAAGCTCTATCTTATACCAAAATGAAGGTAGAAAGAAGTTCTAGAACTATATCCTACAATGAAAACCTGAACTTAGACATAAAACCACAAAAATACCCCTAAAGTTTCTGACCTAAAATAGACTTTTCAAAACCATATCAAAACATCTTTTTGACCAATTTCAATCATTCATATACCCCTAATAACATATAATAATCATCCTAAACCAATCCAAACATCCTAAATCACTTGTATATTCATACTCTTTTCAAACCCAAAATCAAAAACATCACATATAATATAACTAAATCATGTAAAAATGATAATAACATTAATATAAAACCTTACCAACAATTAACATGATCAAACATTCACCAAAACCAAAAACCCAATTTTGGCCGTAGGTTTATGAAGCAAAAACACCAAGGAAAAATCTTTTCCAAGCTTCCATATTTTAAATCCATGTTCCTAAACATAATTAAACACAAACCCACAAATTTAATTAGATCAAAACGTAGTATTTTTCAAAATCTATCAAAAATTAAATCTTGAAAAATGTTGTTGCATGTTGAATATTTTTTGTTGGATTTACTTATCTTGATAATACAAAGGTGGGTCTTTGATTAGATTTTCCAAATATCAAATTTTGGTGGTGGTTTGTGGTGGTGGTGTGGTGGTGGTGGGGTTAGAGAGAAAAGAGAGGAGGAGATAAAATTTTTGAGGTGAAAAATGAGGAATGTGTGTTTATTTGAGGCTTATATATAGTGGGGGAGGGTAGATTTTGTAAATAAGGTCTTAATTTGGCCTTAGGTGCAAAATAACTTTTAAAGAGTGGGAATATGACTACTAGTCGTTTTTTGAAAAGTTGTGAGTGTCGGGTTTCGTCCCGACTTCATAAAGATAAAAAATTCGTTCAATAAAATTACTTTTTCAAAGATTTAAACACACACGAAAGTAATAGTAAGGTTCCGATTCGACTTATTGCGTAATAAAATAAAAACTTCAAAAATCTCAAATATCGAAACGATCGATAATAAACATAAATATTTGGTCATCCAACGACATCACGATCACTTACGGTTCTCTCCAATCGTCGCAACATTCAAATAAACTCATATATTACCGGTTTCAACTTAAACCGTCAAATAATAATAATATTTAAATTTCTCAAAAATTCAAAATCGGTCGTAAAATTCGGATTAAGTAATGGTGTTAGGTTCAGGGTATCACATCCTCCCCTCCTTAAGGGAGCGACGTCCCGACGCTCTCCGCTTCTTATACTAGCATTTCGTACTACTAGAAAGATGACGGTACTTCTTCCTAAATAATTCTTCACGTTCCTACGTGAGCTCCGGTCCACGTTTTGGATTCCATCACACCTTCACAATGGGTATTCTACTTTGCTTCAATCTCAACCTCTAGATCCATTATCTCCATTGGTTCTTCTATGACATGAAACTTGTCGTCATGTTAGGTCTCGTTCACTAGAGTAACTAAATCATTATCCGCCAATCAATTTTTTTTTCGAGTTCAACAGATGAAAAGTTTAATAAATTTCACGAAGTTCGTCCGGCAGCTCGAACATATAATCATCCGGTCCAATGAACCTTTGGCTCCACTTCTTTTGTTTTCCAAAACGAATCACGCCTTTCCACGATGATGCCTTTGACATTACCTTGTCTCTAACTTCCATTTCCAACTGCTTCCTACAGTTACCAACATATCTCTTCTCACAACTTTTCGCGGTTAACATGTGATTCTTAAACTAAAAAATATTTTTCGTAGTCTCTCGAACCATTTCAGGTCCATTCAACTGACTCTTCCCTACTTCATTCCATCCAACTTACGATCTACACTTTCATCCACATAATGCTTCAAATGGTTCAGCTTCAATACTATCATGGTAAATGTTGTTGTACAAGGATTCTACCAACGGCAAGTGTCGTCCTCAAGTACTACCAAAATTATTCACACACGCTCAGAGCATGTCTTCCAATGTTCGAATCGTCCTTTCATGTGGTCCATCAGTCTCATAAAGATTACTCATAAAAGAAAATTGCACGCGTCACACATAACCCTAACAAAAACGTTCAGAATATATAAGACGAAGCAATTAATACTAGTCGTACAAAATCACCTTATCGCAATATTACGTACCTACAAACCTATTTCATCAAAAGCAAATTCATCGATATGGAAATCATTCGGCGTATACATAACTCTTTTGAAAACATCACAATCCAATCAAACACAAAAGCCATTATGAAGCACATACAATCGCATTACGACATGTTTTCAAAATAGCCAACCCATGCCAAGTCAATAAGTTCAATCAAGTTAACTCATGCTTTCTAAATAGCCAAGCCATGATGAATAAGAATATTTGACGGGTTTCGGATGAGTCCAGTCATAATAAAATTGCAAGTTAAAGAAGGTTCACGAGCTTGCTAGCTATGGATACATATCCAAAAAGAAAGAAAATACATACATATGTCATCACAGGGTGCTCACACACGGATCCATACCCAAAAGATATTACAAGAACACCATCTCACTTCCGTCCCAAGCGTGGTCAAAATCTCAATATGCACCACCATTCACAGTCAAAAAGGAATTTCATGGTACACATGATCTACAATCATACGTTAACTCACAATGCAACCTCGCATGAAGTACAACCACTCGACTAAGTCACTCATAACATAAACACATATCAAGCAAGGGTTTACCACAAAAACATCAACTATGTCTATCTGTCGTTTAAGCATCTATGATCAAAGAAAATCAAGTCAAGCAAAGAGGATTCCTCACTTGAATAAACGAAGACGACAATTAGAATTATCTTCCAACTACAATTGCACAGTTGGTAAACTTCAAACAGTTTATCGCGTGTCGTTTGATACATCAAAAGAACGAGAAAAGAAAATAACTAAAGTACGATACATTTGATGTAGGAGAAGTCTTCGTCGTTTCCCTTAGAGTTACTCGAACTCGGATTTCCTCTACTTCGACAATCTTCTATTTTTGTTAAAATTTGTTCTTAGTGTCGGTACGAGCCCCTTTGGTATTTCATCAACACCCTAGTGATTCCGATGGAATTCGCACGTTACATACAACACATAAAAACATTTTCCATAATTACTCGGTCACGATGACTTACTAAGTCAACACCAAACGAAAGAAAAGATTTCAAGGAACACAAGAAAATTCAAAAAATTTCTTTAGGAATAAAAGAGAATACGATTACTTGCATAAGGATCCACCGTTTTAAAAGCGTTCTAATCCAAACATTTATCAAAACACTACAAGTTTCAAGATGACCAATTGATTTGACACGACAGTGCTCTTCCTAAACAATGCATAATTAGCTAGATCATGCATACTTGAAGACCAAGCAACGACAACCAACAAAACAAGGCTCTTCTTGAAATATGCATAGTTAGCTAAGCTGTGCATAATTGAGGACCGAGTGACGACACAAACATTATTATTACACACCAAATATGACTATGGAAGTTTCCGACCTAATCTTCAAAATAATTAAATCATTTGAAATGAAACTTGAAATTGGAAAATATTGCTACCATCGTTTCAAGGAACACATCAAACATTTTTTATCCACTTTCAAAACATACTTTTTCTTTGCCTTTTTTTAAGAGAAAATAAATAAATATGTAACACCCCAAAATTACTCAATTCAATACAGCGGAAGACACATTGGTGTTACGGGATAGCACATTACTCACATCATAGACAAAGCTTAAAAATCGCGTCGTTTGATAATAAAGCATTTCCATTCATAAATATCAAAGTTAGATAGGTCCCAAGTCATATTATTTCATACAAAGTTTTACAAAGTATTTGAATGGAAATTATTGTTTAAGTGCGGGCCATGAATTCTTGTCGTCTTCCCGAGAATTACCTTCAAGTACCTGAGATAAAAACATGTTAAAAGAAAAGGTCAGCGATAACGCCGAGTGAATTCATAGAGTTTAATAAAATCCATCAATATAACATCTGTATAAAATTATTACCGAAAATCATTTTGTACAAATCATTGTAATAGGCCATAAAATAGCCAAAGTCATTTTATACAAATCCTTATCAAAGTCATAATATAGGCTTTCGCCTTCAAAACCATTATACAAACCAATGTCGTAAAATATCATACAATACGTCTTATGACGTTGTACAAAGTTAAATAAAAACTGTTATATGAATATGGTTATGAAAAACCAAAACACGAACATAATATCAATAGTAAGACCCCATATTGCTAGTCAGGCAATATATCGTAATTCGGTGCATATAGCCGTATTTCGTTAATTGGATCATTATAAGCCGCATGACATTGTTACCTTACTACAACAAACAACGGGTAGCTAGCCCGAAACTCATTTGCCCATCTAAATTAGCGTGTCGTCACCAAGGTCACGCTATGTAAATCTTCTCATACATAAATTCGCTTACCAATCAATGTGGCACGACGGGGATCAACCGTCAAGGCGCGAACTGGGGTGATCGTCCCCAAATAATACTATTATATGAATAAGCGTCTACCAAATCCCGGTAGTTCACAATTCATGCTAATGGGACTTTTAGTGACATAACCTAACTTTAATAATCCATTTTATTTCATCTGTCGGGTCATTTAATCATTCATAGGGTCATAAAATCATATGGGTCCAAATCAATAAACAAACAATCGGGACAAATAGTGTCCTATTTTATAAAAACTAACATGTTATCTCCCTCGCGGGTTTATAAAACATTTATAAAAACATTTAAAAGAGTGCGAGGCTATGAACTCACGTTGATGTGGGAAGGCGGGTTATCGGCAATTTGGACGTACGACACGTGCTTCAATCACGGAAACCTAGACAAATAATACTCGTCTTAGACTCTTGTCCAATAACTTTATAAAAATAACAATTATGTATACATATGATGATTTTATATATATATGATGATCAAGTGGGTTTACATATTCTCATTTACTCATTTTAGTGTTATGTGTTGATAACTTTTGTACTAGTTTACTAGTTTTACCTATTTACATGTTTTATGTCCAACAAGCTTATTATAAGTTCTTCAACTTGTATTAATCCTGTTGGATCTACCAGATGTAGATCTTGCAGCCTGTCAGGACCGGTGAATGACTTCTGTAATCACAAGTCAAATCACAAAGAGACTCTATACACAATATGAATGTAAAATATAAATGTAATCAAGAAGAACAGAATAACTATAAAGACTTGATCCTTTCTAAGGATTTCTAATATTGATAATGACTAGAAATACGTTTTGTGAAGGTGTGTATAACCCTTCTACCTAAGGTTCCTTTTATACTACAAGGAAACCCTAATACAGCATTAAAGAAAACGTGTAAAACTGATATGCATATCCTTTCCTAACATATCTCATGCATATCCTAACAGAATATTAAGTAAATAATAAAGTTTGACTACGACTAGGACCAGGAGCAGGACTTGCTCCTACTACTACTAGGACCAGGAGGAACTACATACCTCCTAGTCTACCTATTACATATAACTATTACAATGGTCCTAACAATCCTCCCCTAAACTTGAATTTGACCTGTTGAGTTCAAGTTTCCTGGAAAACGTGCAAAGAAAGCCCGAGGATTGTATCAGCAAAACAAATAGCAGCATCAACAAGATAAGAATCAGAGTAACCGCCGCAACATGAAACACTAGAAGCTTCTCCAAAGCTTGTAACAAATCAGCATCGTGTTGAATCTTCTCAGCAACATGAGCACATTTGATGAGCCTTTACCAAGTAGCTGCTCGCTCTTGGGCTAGCTAGTCATTCTGGTAGAATAAGCATCACCCTGGGAGACTAGAACCCAACCCAACTCTTAGAACGTGAATCAATGGTGAGCGGGAGTACCCTGATGATTTTAGGCAAACCATCACAGCCATCAACGGATTTGATGCGTCTTTACCAGAAGCCGTACCCCTCTGGACTCGCCAACTCTTAGCAATGAAGCATCGGTGAGTTGAACACCCTATAGCTTTAAGCAAGCTGTTACAGCTATCAACGGATTTGAAAAGATCTTTACCAAGAGCCGTACCCCCTTGGATTAGCCACTTTTCAGTCCAAGACTATGGCAAGTGAAAACCATCCAGTTTTGGGTAACCTGGCAACCATCAACGGATTTGAGAATCGCACCAGGAGCCGTACCCTCAAGGTGAATCAACTTTTTCTTGTCGATTAGACATGGTAAGTTGAGAACCATTTGTTGTGTGGACTACGTCCAACACCAAGTGAAGCCAAGTACCAGGATAAGCTCAAATCAGTAACCAAGACCCACAATGTTAAGCAGCCAAGGGATATTATTCACAAGTATAAAATCCAAACTGTGTTAAAAGTATAAGCAGATATTATATAAAAAGTATATTCTTTTTTTTTAACTATTTTTTTGTTTTAAAAAAAACTGTAAAGAATGAAGTTCACCAATCACTGTACATATTGGTGAAAAGAATGAAAATAAGAACAAATAATCAAAAATACAAAGCATAAACACTTACAACCCAAGCACCTTACATACCAGAAGCAGCCTTCTTATCTGCTAGCAACCGTGCCTGAATACCTTCTACCAATGCCGTGGCCATATATGACTCATTTCCAGATGGAGCAGTAGAAATTTGCAAGTGACTCGCTAACATCGCCTCCATCGAAGAAATAGTCAAAGGATACTCCACATCCGTCAGCATAAACACCATATGACCAGATTCTAATTCCAACATATGAACACCACATCCAGCATATAGCTTCCAGCGCAGAATCTCCCATTGCATTTGATCCTTCCGTATGCCCGAAACAGGAGCATTAGGAGGAGCATCCAACATCAGCTTGAGATCAGCCCAGATTCGCAGACCAGGCCAAGAAGACACAGCCATTGGGTCAAACGGCATACTAGAATCAACAAGTCCATACAACGCCATAAGATCCATACGGTCAGCCCAAGACAATACACCCTGCAAACCCGTTGCCAATCGCACAGACCCATCACTCAAAGTAATCCGATGGGATACGCCACCAAGAAGTGTTGTAGAACGCTCAACCGTATAACCAGTAATGTTCCCATTGCCCAAGGGTAAGTCAGAATCGCTGTCAGAAGCTGCATCAATTAAATTCTCAGGATCACGCTTCTCAAAAGGAACTGTCTTACTACGGCGAATA
The DNA here is from genome assembly GCA_025667525.1 of Glebionis coronaria. NCBI lineage: Eukaryota > Viridiplantae > Streptophyta > Magnoliopsida > Asterales > Asteraceae > Glebionis > Glebionis coronaria. Next base: position 365,964 of record JANFOE010000494.1, read on the forward strand.
CGACGAGCCTGTTTCTGGCGAAGGGAACGTCTAGGTGTGGGATCAGAAGGTGTTGATTCAACCTTTACCTTAACCTCAGCAGCAGCAGGGGAAGCAGTAGAAGTAGACTCATGAATGTGTCCACCCAATGGACCACTAGGAGCTGCATCAGAAGTAGGATTAGGTTGAGTTCCAGGAATTGGTGGTGAAGGAGATGGCACATCAGATGTAGTAGGTATGGTGGTGGTAACAAAGGTGGTTGTAGGAACATGTGTGGTGGTGGTAGTAACAGGTGTGGTGGTGGAAGCATGAGTGGTGGTGGTAGTAGCAAAGATGGTGGTAGCAGGACCAGCAGTAGAACCCATAGGAGCAACCAAAGGTGAAGTAGAAGGACCAATGGAAGTAGCAACAAAACCAGAAGGAGTAGCAGCAGAACCAGGAGTAGGTGCAGACGAAGGACCAGTAGAATCAGCAGGCGTAGAAGAAATCACACCACGAGGATGGTAAATAAATCTTTCCGGAATAGGTTGACTCTGACGCTTAACCATCTTTTCATAAAGGGCCTTTAGCTCATCAAATGTCAAAGCCCGCACTCGTGCCCACGTCCAAGGAGCATTAAAATGTGCAGCAGACTGATATTTCACATAACGTTGCATCTGCTGGCGCTCCTCAGCCCGAGATAAAGGTCTGTTCCTTCTCTGTTTCTTAAGTTCCGCAGCAAGAGCCAACTGATGCTTACGCATCAATACCATAGCCCGCGGAATACAATTGTGTTCATCAACATCATCACCCAAAAGATCCTTAAACTGAGCATAATCCCGAGTGAGAACAGTCAACACTTGCATCCATTCACTATCACTCCAATGCATGGCATCATGCTGAATTTCTGCACGCCTGCGCTCTCGAAGCTCTTCCTCAGCAGCCCTATCAATCTCAGCTTGAACCCGACGAGCAGCCTCCTCACCAAGCCTTTCCTCTTCAATCTGGCGACGGGTACGCTTGCGAGATGGGGATGGAGGATCAGTCATTGGGGCCTTGCCCTTCAAATCATGAGAGGGACCAGCATGAGAACCATCAGCAGGATCATAATCACCACCCATAGAAGGGGGAATAGCACCAGGAGAAGGAACACTGGAGGACGTTGGAGGAACCGACAAATCATCATAAACTTTATCAGCAAAGGCAGCCTTTTCCAACAACGTCAAGCCATCCTCAACATTCTCCGCACCCTCTTCATCAGAATCTGAATGGACCACATGCTTCTTGCGACGCCGTTGTTGAGTTTCCAACGACTTGATGTGATCAGCCAGAGGAAGAACAAACTCCCTTGTAAGCTTCCGATGTTGGGTTAAATCAGCTTCCAAACAAATCATCCGCTCATGGTACCTGTGCATAAGATCAAGCAAAGATATCAGTGTAGTAGGCTCCTCCGCCTGCCCACCAAGAGAACTTGGATCAGGGAAAGCATCATTGGAGCCCGAAGCAACATGTGGGTCAACCTGTGGAGTACTAGCATCAAATGGTTTATCAGACAAGTGTGGGGCAGGACTAGGAGGTGGAGTCTCCACAAATGGAGACCTTTGTGGGACTGAGGAAGGACCAGCCTTGGTAGGAGATGGTTTTTCAACCACCACCTCCTCAACTAGCTCCTCCTCTACCACAGGAGTGGCACCAACAGTAGGAGCCTCCTCCTCCATGGGGTCATCATCAAGCACAACAAACTCAGGAGCCTCCTCCTCCTCACCCATAGGACCCTGAGCCAATCCCAACATGGCTTCAGTCAGGGGCCTCCATTCCCCAGTAAACCCATTGACCATATTGTAATACACTTTAGCTGTAAGTTTAGACGGAACATGCTCAGTCCTATCACGAGGAATGCAAACAAGGATTTGCTGAAGAAACCTAGGGTACATAAGAAACTTCTTTCTCGAACCAGCAGTAGACAAATTACTAACCATCCCCTCAAATAGATAAAATTAAACACTCTACCCTGGGCTAAGCAAATAAGACCAGTAGCCAAAGGAGTAGGGAAAGCATCCCAACTCCCAGACTTAGGGCTCATACAATGGATTAAAAAGTGGACCAGAAGCTTCCATTGGGGGAAAACCTATTTTTCTAGAAGTTAAACTTCCCCCCATGTTCATATCCTAAAGCAGCCATCCCCTCCAATACTTCAACATTGGGGATGGATTCAACACCACCCTCATCCTGAAGATGAAGAGAAGAGCGTATAGAAGCCTCAGTCACCACATATGCACGTCCATCTATGGTAGCATGGAGTGCACGTGGACGACCAGCCACATTCACAAGTTGAGCAGACGCCCAAAATTGACGAATCACACTATCATATATGGTGGGACAGACAGTAAATGCAAACCTTAGGTTAGAAGCTTCAATGAAATCCAAGATGTCAGCAAAATGTTCACGCTGTGGACCATCACCCAGATAAGCAACACGGTTGTGAGCAGGTTGGTAAGCAAGAGCAGCCATGGATCTTGATTAATGGATGGAAGAAGGATGGTGATTAGGGTGAAGAGAGTAGAAGCGGTTTTTTGTGTGTGTTAATTGGAATGAGTGAGTCAAGGGTGTATGTTGACCATATATAAAGAAAGTGGTAACTGTTCATTGACCCCTATTAATGGGGGGTTGCCCTTTCAAATTAAACCATAATTGCATAGTAACCACTTGCCCTTTTTAACATAGTTACCAACTCCCAATTAACCATGCTTTATTTAAACTTGTAAATACCAGAATTGGGAGCGTTGACCAAAAGTCAAAGCACACAATGATCAGACCAGGAGCAAAACGTGATTAACAAAGGACAAAAGGAATGAACAGTATGCCAGACCAGTACCAGGAGCCAAACACCACTTGACATGGAAGGATTTTAAACCCCCAGAAGCCAACCAATTATAACTAGAAGCTGACCAAAGAGGACCAGAAGCCAGTCATGTAAGGCAATATCCACCAGAAGAGAGCAAAATCCTCCATTAGAAGCACCACACACCATCAGAACCAATAAAATATGTTGTTAAAATCTATGAATATGTTAGTTTGTCTTAATATGTACACAAAGCCTCCCCTTAGGCTTTGCCTCCCCTCAATCCTAGACCTCAAGGATTGACCATCCCAATATGAACCACCAAGTGGTTAAACCGAGGACCATCAAAAGCTTTAGTCAGCAAATCAGCAACATTGTCATCCGTATGAACTTTAAGAACCTGTATCAGCTTTTTCTCATTGGCATCCCGTATAAAATGATGCCGAATTTCAATATGCTTCGTCCGCTGATGAAAAACCGGATTCTTCAAAATGCAAATAGTGCTTTGATTGTCAATAAAAATTTTGGTATTCATAAAATTAAAACCATAATCCAACATCTGATTTTGGATCCACAAAACTTGTCCACAACAACTAGCAGCAGCAACGTATTCAGCTTCTGTTGAAGAAGTAGCTACGATTGTCTGTTTCTTACATTGCCATGAAATAAGTCGACGACCCAAAAATTGACAACCACCAGTAGTAGACTTCCTGTCATTATTAGCACCAGCATAGTCAGTATCACTATAGGCTTCTAGAACAAACGGTGATTCTCTAGGATACCATAGACCCAATTTAGGTTGAGCCTTGATATACTTGAAAATCTTCTTCACTGCATTTAAGTTCGAAACCGTTGAAGTCACCTGGTGTCTAGAACAAGCACTTACTGCAAACATAATGTCTGGACGTGATGCAGTCAAATACATGAGAGAGCCAATCATAGACCTGTACATGTGAACATTTACCGGGGGGTCTGGCTCATTCTTAAGTTTGATTTTAGCAACTTCATAAGGAGTTGCTGCTGGTCTAAGAGGATCCATGTCAAACTTCTGAAGAATCTCATGGATATATTTATCTTGACTGATGAAAATCCCATCCGATTGTTGCTTGACCTGAAGACCAAGGAAGAATGACAGTTCTCCCATTGCACTCATCTGAAATTCGCCTTTCATCAAGTGTTCAAACTCATCACACCACTCCTTCCTTGTAGAACCAAAGATAATGCCGTCCACATAAACCTGAACAAGGATAATATCCTTGGAATTCCGCCGAAGAAATAGTGTTTTGTCAATAGTACCTCTTCTATAGCCATTCTTTAACAAGAAAGTTGAAAGACGCTCATACCAAGCTCTAGGAGCCTGATGTAACCCATAAAGAGCCTTGACCACCTTGTAGACTTTCTAGGGATGAAGTGGATCTACAAACCCCTTAGGTTGAGTAACATACACTTCCTCGTCAATTTTGCCATAGAGAAATGCACTCTTGACATCCATCTGAAACACCGTAAAGCCAACATAAGAAGCAAAAGCCAAAAACAGACGAATGGCCTCGATCCTTGCAACCGGCGCAAAAACTTCAGTATAGTCAATGCCCTCAATTTGAGTGTGTCCTTGTGCGACAAGCCTAGCTTTATTCCTTACGAAAATTCCCCGTGCATCCTTCTTGTTCTTGAGAATCCATTTGGTATTGATAGCTGTCTTTCCATCTGGTAAGTCAACCAGAACCCAAACATTCTGAAACAAGAATTGTTGCATTTCCTCCTGCATAGCCTCCACCCAACTTTGATCCTCAAGAGCATGAGAAACAGACCTAGGTTCCACCTATGAAAGAAAACAAGTAAACAAACAGTGTTGAAAGCCCGTATGATTATTACGCTTTTGATCCTCAATATAGCCCACAAGAGCATGATGATCAGACGAGGCCTTCTGCTGCATTCTGCGTGTCTTGATGGTAGAGCCAGGATCTCCAATAATTTGAGTGGTAGGATGATCTTTATGTGATTGCAAGACTGGATTGGAAGAAACCTCCACTTCTGGTGCCAAGTTATTGAGATCACCAACAAAGTCAGCATCATATGAAGCATTTTGGAAAATCCCATCTACCGGTTGTTTATGAATATCATCCAGCTTGGTAGAAGACTTCTTTTCATGGTTCCCCAAATCAGAAGGACTGGAGAAACGAGTATGGAAGCAGACTCACTAGCCGGAGTACCAGTAGGTGATAAGCTAGCACTAGGAGCAGAAGCTGGAGTACCAGGAGCAACTTTGTCAGTAGGCTCAACCAAGGGAAACTCAAAACTACCTTGAGCAGCTGCTTTAGTAGCTTCTTGTTGTTGTTTGAGAAGAATGTCAAGAGCTGCTTGGGAATCCTGTACATCCAATGGAGTTGCATCACTAGGAGGAGTAGGAGAAACCATGGTGGAATTGGATGGAACCACAAAAATCTCATCCTCATCATCTGAATCAGAAAGACTAGAAAGAACACCAGTACTAGAAGTTGCAAACACTTATGGTCCTGCATCATGGTTAGTTTTGAAACGAAAATATCCTAACGAATCACTAAGATAATCAAGATCAAAATACCATTCTGGACCTTTGCCTTGGATGTTTGACTTCTCCTCAAAATACCTGAGATTAATAGTTTCAATGATCTGTTTGGCTTGAAGATTGTAGACACGATACGCCCGTGAATGAGCTGAATATCCCACAATGTATCCTTCATCTACCTTGCCATCAAACTTCCCCAAATAGTCACTAGTATTCAGAATGGTGACTGGACACCCAAAAGGCTTCAAATGAGCAATATTTGGAACTTTGCCCGTGAGCAGCTCATAAGGAGTCTTCTTGTGAGGATTGGTAATAGAAACCCTATTCAAAACATAACTTGCAGTATTAACAGCTTCTGCCCAGAACATGGTTGGAAGCTTGGAATCGGCAAGCATAGTTCTTGCTGCTTCTATTAGTGTCCTGTTCTTTCTTTCTGCCACACCATTCTATTGAGGAGTCCTAGCAGCACTATAATCTCTTTTGATGCCCTTCGCATTGCAAAGTACGATGAGGTCTTTATTTTTAAACTCGGTTCCATTGTCACAACGAATACCTTTAACTTTCTTGGACAACTGATTCTCTATCAAGGTAAGAAAATCTCGAAGGATTGAGTAGGTCTTACTTTTGGCAGCCATAAAGAACACCCACGTAAACCTGCTATAACCATCAGTTACCACCAAACAGAATTGCTTGTGGTCAATGCTCCTGATGGAAGTAGGACCAAATAAGTCCATGTGTAGAAGCTGCAATGGTTCAGTAATAAGACTTAGAGCAGTAATGGCCTTGAAGGATGCTTTGTGCTGTTTGCCTTTGCTGCAGGCAACACAATTTATATCATTTCTAAACGTCTTGGGAGGTAAACCAGAGACCAGATTCAGATTTGCAAGTTTGTGAATGGTCTTGAAGTTCACATGCCCCATCCTTCGGTGCCATGTAGTGGCTTCATCTTCCGAGGCTTTAGCAACCAGACATGCTAGTTGACCAATAGGGTTGACTTCATTCAACTTGATGCTATAGAGATTGTGTCTTCTAGGGATTCTGAGTAAAACTTGTGAGTCATCCGGGAGCTGAAAGTCTTTGGAAAGCATAAGTGCATCAGTATCGGTGAAGAGAACAAACTGCTTCTTGTCACAAATCTGAGAGACCGATATCAAGTTGAAGTGTTGAAGTGCTTCCATAATAAGTGTGAAAACACTTATCCTTTTACCACTTATTTCCAATAATAACAAGACCAAAACGTGTGATTTATGTCGTAAAAGTCGGAATTATGTGTGGTTTGTGTTTTTATTGTGTTTTAGGACCAAAATATGAAAATGGAAGAAAACACGGGATTTCACGGGCTTTTATCGAAGAAAACGGGAAAAGACGAAGTCAAAAGATCAAGAGTGCAAAAAGAACGGAAGTCCAAGGCCTATTTTGAAGATTTATCGAAGAAAAAGTCAAAAGACGGAAGTTTAACGAAGTCGAAGAACTTAAGTCTAATAGAAGAAGAAAATTAAAAGACAAGTTCAAATCCCGAGACGACAAAGACGAAGAATTAAAGTCGAGTCGAGAAGAAAGCAAGAAAGAAGATGCAACACATGCACTCCTTCCACCTTCCCTATAAATACCCTCCTAATAGTCATTAGGAGGGTGGTTAGAGTTTTTAGCTAATTTTCATTTTTTTAGTTTTCTCTAGTTTTAGAGAGAGAAAGTCTTAAACTTTCTCTCACTAAACTTCATCTTTTCTTTTAATCTTTCAAGATTAAACATCTTTGTATTGCTTATTTTATTAATCAAAGTTCTATTTTAAGCTTTAAATCCTTAATCTCATTCTACTTTTCTTTGATTTTAGATTGATTTTGGTGCGATGATCATAAGATCCGTGTTGTTCAAATTGATTTCGTGCTTAAAAAGTTAATCTTTTGATCATTTTATAAGTTTTCATTTGATTAAGCTTTAAGACTTTTGTGCTTAATGGCTTATTTTTTATGATTAGCTTATTTGTTTATAAAAATCTTTCTTAAAAAGTTTATGTTTTTATTGTTTAATCTAAAAAGTTGCTTAATTTCGGGTTGAATAAGTTGAGAAAGTGCTTATTTGATCCGTGAAGACTTTGATTCGTGTGAGTTTAGTGAAAAGCTTATCAATATAGCTTATTCATTAGCTTTAACCGAATTCCATAATTTTAGGAAAAGGTTTAAAACCCCTTTCCGATTTGTTTTTCCGACCGGACCCCATCTTCACATTCTGATTGATCCAATCGGATTAGGGCTTTGAGTATTCCGATTTGTGCCCCATTCATTCCGATCATAGTGATCGGATTAGGTCTTTATATTCCGACGGCAAGGCTTTTGCATATTCCGATTGGGGGTGTTATTGAGCATTCTGATTGGCTTCATTTCTCCATATTCCGATTGGGATTTTTCCCAATATTCCAATTAGTATGTTTTGCCAAGTATTCCGATTGTGTTGTTCCACCCATATTCCGATCAACTGATCGGAAAACATTCCGATCAGGGCCTCTTTTGGCTTGTTTTGGTGTACTCCGTTCTTACTTTCTTATAGTACTTTTTGACTAAGTTTTTATTCTTAGAAAGTTTTCCTTGTGTTAATTCTTATTAAGTGTGCTAGTACTTTTCCATTGTTACCTTTAAGTTTTCAAGCTTTTATGTTTACTCGTCATTTTGATATTAATCTTTTAACTTCCATTTTACTCATCGACACTTTAATTACTTGCTAATAGTTTAAAATTAGATAATCAAAAGCAAACCATTCTATTGATTCACCAAAAGACGATTGAGTCGCACTTAAGACCGGTTTTCAATTCGAAAAGACTTGGGACTAACGAATTTTGATACGAGGTTGCAAAACCGAGCTATTAAATGGCGCCACTGCCGGGGACAATGTTTTAGATTTGGAGTCTTTATCGTTCCTTTGCCAGTGATTCTGACTTCACCCCACCAAAATTGACCTTGCCACCATGAAATGGTACAAAGTTAGAGAGAAGACTCTTATTGCCAGTCATGCTCCTAGAGCAACCACTATCAACAATGCCTAGACTAGGATCCTGGTATGGAGTAACCTACAACAACAAGATAATAAAAATGCAAACGTTAGTGTCTTAAGGGGACCCAAACCTTTTCAGGTTTGAGCCTGCCTTGTGGATCATTAGAAGAGTGCCAAGGAGATTGATGAGATCCACCGTTGTTCCTTGGTTGCCTATGCATCATATGGGTATTATTATTTGACCAAGAACAACCTGCTGAGGGCTTAACAGCAGTTCCCAAATTTCCCAAACCAAAATACGTGTGGTCTAAATTATGTGGATAGATTGGATTAAAATTTTGAAAATAATTACTGGTTGTTTGGAATCCACTATCTCTCCAATAATCAGAAGCGAAAGGAGAGGATACTCTAGAAGTATTAAACGTTGGAGCACTAGGATTAAGTCTTCTAGAAGCATATGAAGCAGCTCCTGGTGGACCAGGAGCAGGAAAAGCATGATTAACAGATGCATGTGTGTCATAATAATCACAATCTTTAATTAAATGAAAGGCACTGCCACAAACAAAACATGTTTTGAAAAACCTTTTATTAGAATGAGATTGTTTCATACTGCCTACTTTATTACACACATTTCTAGGAAAAACATTCTTCCTAGGACTCAATAAACAAGGACCAGACACACTTGACTTGACAGCAACTTTTTCTTCACACTTCCTAGCACCAGTAGCAGCATGTTCATTCAACTTGGAACTTGTAGGTCTTGACTCTTCACTTGAACCACTAGATGCAGAGTCATCGGCTTTGTCACTGAAAGTACATGAGACAAAGTCATTAGTATTAGTAGAACTTGTTGGGGACTCAAGCATCTGTGATCCATCTGAGTCATTATGCCATGTGGTGGGCATAAAAGTTCCAGTAAGAGGAGGAGGGACAACATGCATTTCTGCTGCTGGTTTAAACCTATTGTAACTAGGTTTGCCCTCATCCTCTTTGTCGGCATCAAAGACACTTGAGAAAGATAAATCAAATACATCTTCTGAATCAATATATTTTTCAAATCCTAAGCCTCTTTTAGTTCTGCCAGACATGCTACTATCAATTAATTTTGAAAGATTTTTAGGTGCCTTTTGCCATTTTTCAAATCTTAGCATTGTAGCATCTAATTTAGCTTGCATCTCCTCTTTTTCTTTGATACTAGCATCTCTTTCTGTTTCTGTATATTTAAGCATATTTGTCGTGTTTTCTAAATCAATGCTTAGTATCCTGATTTTATCCTCATACGCACGTTGTGTATCTTGTAACCACTTCTTTTGTTGTTCCAAAGTATTTAATGAAGCCTTATAGGCTTGAACCTCTAAAAAATACTTATCATTTTGATCATTTACTTCATTAAATTGGGACAACAAATCTGAGTATTTATCATGACAACCAAGAGGACAATGTTGTACCTAAGGTGAGATGCCCATAAGAGCAAACTCGTCTGCTTCTTCTGCATCAGAGAGATTCCCAGCAATCATTACAAACACGTCAGTCGAGGACTCAGCTGACTCCAGAGTAGAAGCCTGATGATCATTCCAGTTGACCATAGAGTCAATAGATACCAATGCCTTCCTGTCATCTTTTATCTCCTGAACCTTGAAAGCGGAGTACCTGCTCTTCTCCTGATCATTCTTGCTAGGGCACTCCCTTGCAAAGTGACCCTGTTGCTGGCAGTTATAGCATCGCACCTTGCTTCTATCGAATCTTGCTGGCTCCCGAGGGTTGTAATTAAATTTCCTTCCTGCTTTCTTCTCAAACTTGTAAACCCTAAGAGTAAGCATGGCCATTTGCCATTTAAGATCCATCTCATCCAGGTCAAGTTTATCGACCTGTTTGAAGTCATCAAAAGCAAGTTGTTGTTCAGCATTAACATCAGCCACAAAAGAATGAAGAACAACTTCTACCATACTACCAGACTTGGCAGTAGGATCAGGAGCAGAAGTATGCTGGAAAGTGTGCTGAGAGGACACAATATTGCTTGGGCAACTTGCATATGACATGGGACTGGATGCCATAGAACTCACAAAGGCCGAGTTAGCAGGAGTGGGAAAAGAGTCGCTTGAAAAGCCTCTCACATGAGATTCAAAAGTTCTGAGTTTATGAAACAAATCATCAAAGCTGAGATAGCCAAGCCCACCTTTGGCTTTGAGAGAGATCACCACCTGATTCCATGAGTAGGGTAAGGCTTTAAGAAACCTTGCATTAATATCACCATCATCAGGCTTTGACCGAAGTTGATTCAATTGGCTCAATATCTTCTGGAACCTATCATACCCTTGATTTAGACCTTCAGTTTCTAAGATTTTGAATTCTGTGAATTCATCTCTCAGCATGGACCTTCGCATTTTCTTTGACTCCTCATTCCCACCGAACCTTGCTTTTATGCCATTCCAAATCTCTCTGGCATCATCCAAATGGTAGAAGTCACCCATGTGATCTTCAGGAAGAGATTGAAGCAAAATCATTTTTGCTTTCACCTCCTTCTGAATAGCTATGATTTCCTCATGAGATTTAGGGTCAAGAAGGGTAATATTACCATTCTTGTCACGTCCAGTAAGCTTCCTGCTGTTCCCATTCAGAATGATCTTCCAGAGATCTTGATCAGTGTTGGTGATCCACCATTCCATGTTCATTGCCCAGTTATCATATTCACCCTTCTTCGGAAGAGAGAATTTACCATTCGTATTAGAGACCGTAGCCAGGATCTGCTGAGGTTGCACAATTTTAGGAGTGCTGTCTTCTCCTGTTTGAGTAGAAGTTGAGGCAGACATGATAAACAAAATGTCAGTAATAAGAAAACTTGATTCTTCTTGTATAGAGACCCTTCCAGGCTCTGATACCACTTGTTGGATCTACCAGATGTAGATCTTGCAGCCTGTCAGGACCGGTGAATGACTTCTGTAATCACAAGTCAAATCACAAAGAGACTCTATACACAATATGAATGTAAAATATAAATGTAATCAAGAAGAACAGAATAACTATAAAGACTTGATCCTTTCTAAGGATTTCTAATATTGATAATGACTAGAACTACGTTTTGTGAAGGTGTGTATAACCCTTCTGCCTAAGGTTCCTTTTATACTACAAGGAAACCCTAATACAGTATTAAAGAAAACGTGTAAAACTGATATGCATATCCTTTCCTAACATATCTCATGCATATCCTAACAGAATATTAAGTAAATAATAAAGTTTGACTACGACTAGGACCAGGAGCAGGACTTGCTCCTACTACTACTAGGACCAGGAGGAACTACATACCTCCTAGTCTACCTATTACATATAACTATTACAATGGTCCTAACAAATCCATTTTATACTTTTATTATCAGTATTTACACTTTACAAGTTGGGCCCAAATGGGTTAAGCCCAATAAGTTTATAAGTGTTTTAGCACATTTTGTTGTATTATTAGTCCAATAACGTTAACTTAGCCCGTTAATATCCGTATGTTATATAGCTTGGGTTTTATCGGTTTTTACTTGTTATATATTTTTATATATCAGTATATGAGTTTATAAAAGTTTACATTAGACGGGTCCAACCGTCTAAGTTTTATTTAACAAAAACGTTAATTTTACGGTAATAGCCGAAAAAGTCGTAAAAATCATGTTTATAGTTTTATAACTTATAAAACTTATCAAACTACCATTTTTATAAAATGTCCATTTATTTATCTTTATACATATTTATATAAATGTATTATATGTGGGTTTTAATTCACATTTTATACTATTTTTATTTGACTGCTTATATAATACTATTATACTTTAATTTCCCAAAATCTGATTTTTACTTTCATGTTCACCAAAACAGCCATATCTAGAGTTCTATATGGAGATAGAAGCTCAAATGTTTATGACATAAACTACATGATGTGTGCTCCATTTAACTCTTCTATAGATACTGTTGAATCAGCTTCTAATTATTTTCTAAAAATCGTCCAAAACAGTGAACTCAGATTTGTACTCTAAACTTGTTTTGATCATATCTCACTCATCCTAATGATTCCATTGCATGGCCAACTCTCACATGTGTATAAGACATATTAATGACTGTATATCCATTAATCTATGCCATGTTATCAGTTCATGACATGGTTATTTACTGTTTTTATACAGCCTACCATTTAGACAAGATTTAACCATTTTACATGTAGTTTGTCCATCTTTTTACCCATGTGTATCCAATCTATCAACACCAAATCCCCACATAATATTTTTAATCATCATATATCATCATACATATATACATTTAAGAAGAAAATACATGATTACATAATCAAAATTAACAAAAGGATGGGGAGGACAATCTTTATACCACCATAGTGATGAAAAGATGAGGTTGATGAACAAGGCTTGGATTTTGATGGCAAGACTTGTGATATACCAATATCAACTTCAAGATCACATATATTCATGAACATCTTGTGTAAAATCAACCCTACTTCATCTTGCAAACTTCTCTTTGGATGTTAAAATCACCACCAATCAATAGAGCTTGAAAAGGGCTTTATCATATGTGTGAATAACATATGATTTCATGATTAAAATGGATCAAATGAGGGTTGTTTTGTATGAATATGGGACGAATTTTTGAGAGAGAGGGAGGAGAGTTGTGTGGTTTTGCATGGATGGAAATGGAGAAGTTGTTTGGAAGTGAGTTGTTTTGAGTTGGTTGCTAGTTTACAAAGTGGCTAGGACAAGTGTCCTAGCTTACTTTGTAAGCTTGACACCTCAAAATTGTTGTAGCTAAGTTATGCTATCCATATGTGGGGGTGGGGCAAAACTTGTTTTGTCTCATCCCCAATTATTTACGGGTACTCCTCGATTCTAGTTTCCTCGATTTGCGTGCCCTCGGGTCGTTTTACGAAATACGTTTTTATAAATTATGAATCAACGGCACAAAACGAATCTAAAAAAAATCGTTTCATCAAAAACGGAGTTCGAAAACGTAAATACGTAATCCTAAGGTTTTCGGTTTAGTCGTAAAGGACGTTAAATTATAATCGTAAGTCCTAATCTCTTCTCGTAAATTTGTGAGTTTATGAACCAACTCAAAAATAAAAATCCCAAAATAATATTTACGGATAAATTTATTTTCTGAAATGTCGGACTGTCACCAAAGACGATGTATGTAAACGTAAGCACGTAACGTAGAATCCTCCGGTTTAGACGTAGTCGATGCTACTTCAAGACGTAAATTCAAATTTCTTCCCAGAAATAAGTGAGTTCATAATATAACATTAAAATAATGTTTTTAAATAATATTTGAGAATAAAATATAAACCATAAATTGACGGATTGTCACAGCATTTACCCCTAAACAGGATCTTTGTCCTCAAAGATCATCTTATCTTACTACTCGCTTCTTATAGAGTTAAAGCCATGTGGGTATTTCCTCCACATTCGGTCTTTTCTCACAAGTGTAATTCATTACAATACGCGAGTTTCATCGAACATAACTACGGGAATAAGATCAGGCTTATTGTTGACTTACTTTCTCTATCCATGATGTTCACGGGTTTTTGATGAATGCAACTTTTCGCCGATCTAAAGTTCATTAAGAAGTGATCAGATTCTCACTTGATAGACATTTCATCAAGTTCGATATACAAAACATATTTCACGCAGCTCTTGAAGTCCAAGGGTAGGTCCAGCTTATATGCCTTTCAAACCAATCTTTTACATCCTCTCAATGGTCCCATACAACGGGGACTTAATTCCTATGATCTTTCAGATCTTCAATTCATCTTTCTATGGTGAAATTGTTTGGCATAACTTCGCTACCCATCCTGCACTTCAAGATCTACATTTCATATTCACATTACCTCCTGTCCACTATCGGCAGTCAATAATCAGATCCTAATTTCAATAATCATTTCAGGTCTCGCGGGTCGGGTATTTTATAAGGTTAGGTTCGCCATTATAGGAAACCTTAAATCTAAAAGACATGTCCAACTCACAATGGGTGTATGTCGGATGTCTTCATCCCAATCCTTACTTACTGATACTCTTATATAGATCCTAACAAGATTCGATTTCGATACTAACACGATAATTATCAATGATAATCTTTCCAAAGGAAAGCGATTATACGGTTTATTACCAAAGGTCAATCATTTAAACAAAAAACAACACTTATAGTATTTTGTATCGTTACTTTACCTCGTCCCTTCGATTGGGGTGGTACATAGTACTCTCATCAAGATTCGTTCTCAATGACTTCTGAGCAAATCCCTAGAAATTCGATGCGAAGCGAGGATCTTGATAAAGATGATCGATACAGGCATACCATGTTTACATAACTCCTTTTAATACAAAGAGTCAATTTCTTCATCAAGAATATATCATTAACAAGAATGATATTAGCAGATTTGGTCAGTCTGTCGACGATGACCCAAATCGAATCAAATTCAGATGATGACCTTTGCAATAGTTAGACGTTTACTAATGTATGAGGCGATGTATGCCTTCATAGTTTGCCATCAGTACAACTTCTTCTAATAACGATACATTTAATCAGAAATGACAGGAATAGAATACTTATACTTACAAGATTCCAACATAACTATATCTCACAATCTTCCATATTTAGGCAACCATAAACGGCCTTTTAAAACATTTAACGCCATTGGCTTCTCAATTCTATTGGTTCACATTAGCCGTGAACCCCTTTTATTATCTGTAGAAACTAGAAGGGGGGGTTGAATAGTTTCTTAAAATTTACTTGTTAAAATATGGTTTCCAAAAATCCTTTTTCAAAAACTTAGGCTTGAGGAAATATGTGAAATCTTCTTATGCACAAATATGAACAATGATAGTGTAGCTAAACTAATACTAACAAAAATATATCCACAAAGAATAAAGAATGATAGTGTAGCTAAACTAATACTAACAAAAATATATCCACAAAGAATAAAGAATGATAGTTTAGCTAATCTAATATTAACACATGTATATGCAAAAAGTAATAAGGAATGTAAAGAGTTAAGGGTAAAGAAAGATCAAACTGAACACCAAGGATTTATAGTGGTTCGGCAACGAAGCTCACTCCTCGTTCCTACTCCACTCCTCGAGTACTCCTTACTCGAGAGTTCACTACACAACAAGCTCCTTATGGTGGAGAAAACCGTACACGTCGCTTAACCAATTTCCGACTCTAAGCTAAAAGTCAAGCCCTAATCGTAGCTAGGACCAATCTACACAACTATACTTAGTACATACACAACTTCCAAATAGACACAACTACTTGGATCTTCACAACTATGACACAACTACAAGAATATACAAATTGATCTTTAATAGATCTTTGGTGGTGGACTCAACACTTCACTAGGATAGTGTTCTTCTCTTTGCACTTGGAGAGGAAGAGATGGAAGAACAAGATTCACTTCTTAAACAAGTAATAATCAAACAAATGATCAAAGATTTGAGTGATTAAAGAAGGGGTTTGAATCTGGAAATAAATGTGCAAAAGAGGTGAGGTGAAAAGTTGAGAATGGCCAACTATTTAAAGGACAAAGGAGCCAACGGCTAGTTCTGCCCGTGGTACCTTATCACAGCCCATGGTACCTTATCGATAAGGTACCGCCTAGGCGCTAAGGTACCGCCGGACTAGACTCCGCTCCTTTTTGTCCTGTAGTGGTGGAGGTCTTATCTGGGTATAAAAATATCCTGAAAGGATATTCTTAACAGTTATAAGAATATGCCATTTTCAAATTTCAAATAATTAATTTAATAAAACATTTTCTTAAAAATAAAGTTTAATAAAAACTTGTCACTTTTAATAAAAAGTGAGTTTTAAGAAAAGATTAAATCACTTGATCACTTGATTAAGGTTAGTACTTGTTTATCCATACCTTAAGTGAAAATGGGTAAAAATGAAAAATACATGAACTCAAGAATTCGTTTTTCTTTGTTTTCGTAAATGCTTGTTTTTACATATTGTCGTAATCAAAACTAAGCGAGACCGAAAAATGCAAGTAACGTTTTTAGTTATTATTGCATTAACAATCTCCCCCTTTTTGATTCCGACAATACATAAACTCAATCACACAAAAACAAGATTTTCGAAGACGAGTTTATTCATTTTTCCCCCTTTGTCGAAGCAAAAAGGTTGCGTAATCCGGTGTTTAAGAAACGGACTTTGCAAAGACTCCCCCTTGGTGCTTACTCCCCCTAGCGTGGGGCACCGATGAATCGATATATGGTTACAAGCTACAAAGAAGGGTTAGTTGAACAAAAGAAACAACCAACAATATATAGCAATAGGTCACATAAAAAGAGAAGAAATACAAAGATCCAAGATAGGTTACTAAAGAAACATCATACAAAGAAGTATGGAAAAAGAAACAAGCCAAAAGCATAAATCTAATCCTAGTTATTCTAGAATTCTAAGATTTGCTTGAATTTGGTGTCTTGTGGATAAACAATCAATGCTTATATGAAAGACAAGGTAATAGCGGAGGGTGGTGGTGGTGGCTTGTTGGAGATCTCATAATCAAAGTGAAGAGGAGGCTTGATTAAGAGACTCTTGATGTAGCTCAACTTCTCATAGATGTGTGCCATAGCAAGATGTTGATATTGACAACAATGACAATATGTTCCATGGTGCATGACATAATCATGAGAAGGAGGAAGAACACTAAAGGGTGGTGGTGTAAGAAAAGAAGTTCCACAATCAACATTCTTGGTAGGAGAAATGTGATTAAGAGTGTTCTTGGGTGGGTTTGGATTGAAAGCAATTGGAGAAAATGGAGGAGATTCAAGGCTTTCATTGGGAGAATAAGACATTTTGGATGTGAAGTAATGCAAAATGCTTATGGTTTAAATAGGGAAGGCTCAGGGTATTTTTGGGGTGGTCAAAGGGTTTGAAACAAAGATTCTCAAAAAAAGTTGGAGCAAATCTGGAGTTTCAGACAAAAACCCGAAAAGGAAGGCCACTGTAGGCGGTTCCTTATCTATGTCGGCGGTACCTTATCAGTAAGGTACCGCGGTTCATATAAGGAACCGCCTGCAGAAGCAGGGTTTGGTGTTTGGAGGAAGATTTTCAGCAAATCTTATTTTTCTAGTCTAACTTATCATAGGGATATGCTTAAAAGCAAAGATAGACAAAGAAAACATATGCAAACTTACCAAATAGAGATTTGACCAAAATACATGGATTAAATAAAATCAATGTAGGAGGTGTGTAAGACAAGACCTTAAGTCATGACACAATGATCCTCCATTGTTCAATCTTGTTCTTGCTATGTTTGAGAGAATCATACATATGAATTATGTAAGCTCTATATTAATAGCGAGAATCTATGAAAAAATCGTTTTTAGATTGAATTAACAATGTCAAACGAATTTCTCAACCATTTTCGAAAGAGACTTTGAGAGTTTTGAAAAGGAGATGAGAAGATTTTTCAAAAGGAGTTTAAAGGACTCAAGGACTCAAAGTCGTAATAGAAAACACACAATAAGAAAGGAATTTAAGGAAGATGTTCCATTAATCCTAGACCTAGACGCAAGTAATAAAAAGGTTCCCTCTTAAGTGGCTTAGTGAAGATATCGGCTAAGTTGTCCTCGGAGGGCACCTTTTCAATAGTAATGTTCCCCTTTTGAACATTATCCCTAAGGAAATGGTGTCTAATTTCTATGTGTTTGGTTCGCGAATGTTGCACGGGATTCTTGCTTAGGTCTATAGCGCCTTTATTATCGCACATGATGGGAACATCATCAAGAGAAATCCTGTAATCAACAAGCGCTTGCTTCATCCATAGAGCTTGTTGGCATGCTTTACCGGCACTCACATACTCGGCTTCCGTGGTGGATATAGCAAGAGAGGTTTGTTTCTTGGAGAACCAAGAAGTTAAACAACAACCCATGAAGGTATAAACTCCACTAGTGCTTTTCCGATCCACATAGTCTCACGCATGATCCGAGTCCGCGTAGACAATGGTTTCTACGTCGGTCCCTTTAGGATGCCATAATCCTAAATGTATAGTGCCTTTAATGTACCGGAAGATACGCTTAACCGCTTCAAGATGAGAGGTTTTAGGAGCCTCTTGGAAGCGAGCACAAAGGCAAACACTAAACATGATATCCGGTCGACTTGCCGTTAGGTACAACAAACTACCAATCATACCTCTATATTTGGTGTTGTCTACCGACTCACAATCATCATCTACGGTGAGTTTAGTATCCAAGGCCATAGGGGTCTTCATTGGTCTAGATTCTTCTTATCCAAATTTCTTTAGCATTTCTTTAGCGTACTTAGATTGACTAAAGAAAATACCATGGTCCATTTGTTTAATTTGGAGTCCTAAAAAGAAGTTAAGTTCTCCAATCATACTCATTTCAACCTCATCATGCATGATTTTGGCAAAGTCATCACACAATTCTTGACAAGTTGAGCCAAATATAATGTCATCAACATATATTTGTAAGATTATGAGGTGAGAACCTTTCTTCTTTGTAAAGAGTGTATTGTCTACCATACCCATGGTATACTCATGTTTAACAAGAAACGCTTTAAGTCTATCATACCAAGCTTTGGGTGCTTGTTTGAGTCCATAAAGTGCTTTCTTAAGCTTGTAAACATGGTCCGGTTTCTCAAAATAAATGAAGCCGGGAGGTTGAGCCACATATACCTCCTCAATGATCAAACCGTTAAGAAATGCACTCTTTACATCCATTTGTTGAAGCTTAATATGTAAGGCACAAGCGTAGGCTAAGAGGATTCTAATTGATTCTAATCTAGCTACCGGTGCATATGTCTCGTCATAATCAATCCCTTCTTGTTGATTATAGCCTTGAGCTACAAGTCTAGCCTTGTTACGAGACACAACACCATTCTCATCTAGCTCATTTCTAAATACCCATTTGGTTCCTATAATGGTAGAACTTCTAGGTGGAGGAACAAGTTCCCAAACATCATTGGCAACGAATTGATTCAATTTTTCTTGCATCGCAATGACCCAACTCTCATCCGTCAAGGCTTCTTTAACATTCTTAGGTTCAATCAAGGAGACAAAACAAAAGAAGTTGCTTTGATTTTGGACTTGAGATCTTAGGGTCCTTTGATTTAAGTCACCAATGACATTATTGAGAGTATGATCCCTAGACTCCTTAATGTTTACTTCCTTTTCAACACTAAGGTCTTCAACTCCTATTTTTATAACCTCTTTGGCTTTAACTACTTCTAATTCATCCAAGTCATCATCAACCAATGGTGGTGTCTTGGGTGAAGGAGGGGTTTCATCAAAGGTTACGTTGAGTGATTCTTCAATAACCCCTGAGGTTCTATTTAGGACTATGTAGGCCTTACTAGTTTGGGAATAACCTAAAAGGATACCTTCGTAAGACTTTGGGTCAAACTTGGTAAGGTAGTCTTTGGTGTTGAGGATAAAGCACTTGCTTCCAAACACCCTAAAGTATTCTAATGAGGGTTTCTTACCTTTAAGAATCTCATAAGGGGTCTTTCCTAAGAAAGGTCGAATAAGAATTCGGTTGAGAATGTAAGTCGATGTATCTACGGCATTGCACCAAAACTTTTGAGGCAAAGATTGCTCGTTTAACATCGTCCTACTCATCTCTTGGAGAGTCCTATTCTTCCTTTCAACTACCCCATTTGATTGTGGAGTGCGAGGAGCCGAGAAGTTATGGGTAATACTATGAGCTTCACAAAAGGCACCAAATTGCACTTCATTATCAAATTCCCTACCATGATCCGTCCTAATAGAAACAATTGAACATCCTAGTTGATTTTGAATTGTCCGACTAAAGATTTCGAAGTGATCGAAAGCTTCATTCTTAGATGCCAAAAATCTAGTCCAAGTGAATCTAGAATAGTCGTCAACTATAACTAGGGTATAAAGGTTACCTCCATAACTCCGTATGGCGGAAGGTCCAAAGAGATCCATATGTAGGAGCTCTAAGCACCGAGAGGTCGAAACCAAATTCTTGGCTTTGTGACTTGAGTGAACCTGCTTTCCAACTTTGCAAGCATCACAAAAGTGACTATCAAACTTAATCTTGGGGAGGTGTCTTACCAACTCCTTAGAGACTAAAGATTGAATTAAACGTATATTAGCGTGACCTAATCTCCTATGCCAAAGAGTAGAACTATCATCTATAGTCGCAAGACATATGTTGTCTTTTGACTTCTTATTAACCTTCATGACATAAAGCCCATGCTTTCTAATACCTTTTCCAATGACTTTTCCATCTTTTACGATTTCACTGTCATGTTCCGAAAAGATAACCTTACACTTATTATCACAAATTTGACCTATACATAAAAGGTTAAAACCTAAGTTATCTACGTGCTCAACATTTTCAATGGTCATGGAGTCAAGAGAAACCGTACCTTTGCCAATGATATTACCACGTAGACTACTAGCGAATGTGACGTTACCTCCATCATATGCTTTGTAATGCGAGAACAAACTTCGATTACCCGTCATGTGTTTAGAACATCCACTATCCTTAATCCACTCATCGGGCTCCAAATCAATTCCCAAGCATATCTAGGTAACAATACACAAGATCAAACATTTGGTCCCCAATATCTCATGGGTCCAAAATTGTTAGTTCCAAACATCCCTTGCATTTGACTGGGATGAATGAATGAAGTGGGAATTCCCCATGAAGAACAAAATGGAGGAGGGTAGTAATTCATGTAACCATTTTGTTGCTTATTACTTCTCCTAGGTGTGTTTGATCTAGGTTTAGAGTTATTATTATTCCTTCAAGGTGTTGGAGTTTTACTTCTAGTTCGTGAGTTCTTTTGATTATCTCTTGTAGGCGTTGTCGTTCTACTTCTAGGCTTAGACTCATTCCGCACTCTAGGTGGAGTAGAAGATAATCTAGATAAACTTCTATTTCCCATGAGAGGTTTACTTAACGGCTTATAGAACTTACTAATAGTATTGTCGTCAAGTATGGGTAATTGAACCTTATTAACAGTAAGATGCTTTGGTTTTTCATTTAACTTAGATTTTTCATAAAGTTCAAAATTTTCACAAAATTCAACTTCTGGCCGCGGTACCTTATCTATGGTCGCGGTTCCATAGCGATAAGGAACCGCGCCATAAGATGTGGAACCGCGTCCAGAGAGTGTTTTCTGTGAAAACCTGACTTGTTTTCGTTCACTGGTTGAGGCTTCATTTGAGTTAAAACCTAGACCAAGTTTTTCCTTAGAATGAACTTGTTTGTTTAACATATCATCAAGAGCACTAGTACCTTTCATGAACTTTTCCAATTTAATGGAGGTGCTCTTGAGATCATCATTCTCTAATCTAAGTTTCTCACAACTTAAGCAACCTAAATCAACCTCTTTGTTTTTCTCAAGTTTAGCCAATTTCTCCCTAAGTTCATTGATCTCATTTTCAAGCTTAGTTTTGGTTGATTTTAAGGTTTTATTCTTTTCTATGAATTTAAGACTAAGATTATGTAAGCTATCATATTTGCCTTCAAATTCGATATCATCTAAATTAGAACTATCATTGCTATAATATTCGGTTTCAGAATGTACCTCTTTAGAAGTGTGAGCCATAAGACATTTCTCCTCTTTGGGGTTGTCATCATCATCTTCACCGCTATCGCTCCAAGCGCCACTAACGAACGCCGTGTGGTTCTTATCACGAGCGGGCTTTGGACAATCACCAATGAAGTGATTTGGATCACCACATCTAAAGCAACTCCTATCACCTTTTTCGTTCTTGACAAACCGATTCTTTGACAATGGTTTCTTGTCATAGTTTGGTTGCCTAACGTGTTGACCTCGTCTCTTGAAGAACTTCTTGAAATCTCTCACCGCCAATGCATACTCCTCGTCATCACTTTCCGAGGAACTATCATGGTCACTTTGTGCCTTCTTGGCCTTAAGTGCAAGAGATTTCTTTTCACTCTTGGTTTTTACTAATTCCGAGTCCTTCAAAATTATCATCTCATGAACCTTCAAGTTTCCTATGAGTTCATCGAGTGATAAAGTTTAGAGAACTTTCGACTCTTCAATAGTCGTGACTTTTGCTCTCCACTTTGGATGTAAGGCCCTTAGAAACTTCCTAACATTGTTCTTGCTAGAAAAACCTTCATCAAGTGCTTTTAGACTAGTAATAATGGTGTTAAACCTAGCAAATGCACTATCAATAGTTTCATCTTCTAAGATAACAAATTTTTCATATTGTTGGACAAGAAGATCGATTTTACTTTCTTTGACTTGGCTATTACCTTGGTGGGTTACTAAAAGAGTGTTCCAAATATCTCTAGCGGTTTCACACATAAAAATTCTTTCATACTCTTTCTTAGGCAAAGCATTATAAATCACCATTTTAGCCTCATTATTTTTTGAAAGTTTCTTTTTAGTATCATCATTAGCTTTGTCAAAAGTGACTAATTCTTTTGTTTTAGAAACTTCATTAAATTGAAAGGGTAAAAAATCACCATTGGTAATAACATGCCAAAGATCTAAATCTTTTGATTTCACATAAGTTTCAAATCTATTTTTCCAATAAATAAAACTATCGGTTTCAAAAAGTGGTGGTCTTTGCATAGATTGCCCTTCTAGGTACTTGTTGGAATCCATAGATCGATTCAAGTTTTAAAATACAATATACTTTAAAAATTCTTGAGCAACCCGCTCTGATACCAATTGTAGAAACTAGAAGGGGGGGTTGAATAGTTTCTTAAAATTTACTTGTTAAAATATGGTTTCCAAAAATCCTTTTTCAAAAACTTAGGCTTGAGGAAATATGTGAACTCTTCTTATGCACAAATATGAACAATGATAGTGTAGCTAAAGTAATACTAACAAAAATATATCCACACATAATAAAGAATGATAGTGTAGCTAAACTAATACTAACAAAAATATATCCACAAAGAATAAAGAATGATAGTTTAGCTAATCTAATATTAACACATGTATATGCAAAAAGTAATAAGGAATGTAAAGAGTTAAGGGTAAAGAAAGATCAAACCGAACACCAAGGATTTATAGTGGTTCGGCAACGAAGCTCACTCCTCGTTCCTACTCCACTCCTCGAGTACTCCTTACTCGAGAGTTCACTACACAACAAGCTCCTTATGGTGGAGAAAACCGTACACGTCGCTTAACCAATTTCCGACTCTAAGCTAAAAGTCGAGCCCTAATCGTAGCTAGGACCAATCTACACAACTATACTTAGTACATACACAACTTCCAAATTGACACAACTACTTGGATCTTCACAACTATGACACAACTACAAGAATATACAAATTGATCTTTAATAGATCTTTGGTGGTGGACTCAACACTTCACTAGGATAGTGTTCTTCTCTTTGCACTTGGAGAGGAAGAGATGGAAGAACAAGATTCACTTCTTAAACAAGTAATAATCAAACAAATGATCAAATATTTGAGTGATTAAAGAAGGGGTTTGAATCTGGAAAAAAATGTGCAAAAGAGGTGAGGTGAAAAGCTGAGAATGGCCAACTATTTAAAGGACAAAGGAGCCAACGGCTAGTTCTGCCCGTGGTACCTTATCACAGCCCGCAGTACCTTATCGATAAGGTACCGCATAGGCGCTAAGGTACCGCCTGACTAGACTCCGCTCCTTTTTGTCCTTTAGTGGTGGAGGTCTTATCTGGGTATAAAAATATCCTGAAAGGATATTCTTAACAGTTATAAGAATATGCCATTTTCAAATTTCAAATAATTAATTTAATAAAACATTTTCTTAAAAATAAAGTTTAATAAAAACTTGTCACTTTTAATAAAAAGTGAGTTTTAAGAAAAGATTAGATCACTTGATTAAGGTTAGTACTTGTTTATCCATACCTTAAGTGAAAATGGGTAAAAATGAAAAATACTTGAACTTAAGAATTCGTTTTTCGTTGTTTTCGTAAATGCTTGTTTTTACATATTGTCGTAATCAAAACTAAGCGAGACCGAAAAATGCAAGTAACGTTTTTAGTTATTATTGCATTAACATTATCTATATTATCCTTCTTACAAGCATTGTTTATTTTTATATTGTTCGACAATTTTATTTTGTACCGTCATTACTAAGGAACACATCCTAATTGGTTCTTTATCCTTTCTATATTATGTGTCAGTATCTACATTCACTTTTCTAGGTGGAATAATTATCATGACTGTATTTATTCGAAAATTCTTTCTTCACATTTTCTAAGTCTTAATTCTATCTCAACTATTATTTTTATCCGTTTTACTCAATCCGACGTCTAAAGCGTCGATAATTATTACGACTAATTAAATAATAAATATTCAATTTTTA
The DNA here is from genome assembly GCA_025667525.1 of Glebionis coronaria. Lineage (NCBI taxonomy): Eukaryota > Viridiplantae > Streptophyta > Magnoliopsida > Asterales > Asteraceae > Glebionis > Glebionis coronaria. The sequence goes on from JANFOE010000494.1 coordinate 390,611, forward strand.
TGAAACGTAAACGTAAAAACTTTAAATTTCTTAGTTCGACCAATTATATAAAAAAAATGTTCAAAATAAATTTGAATTTTATTAACAAGATTTTTGTTGATTTATCGAAAATATTTAATAAGATTCGTAAATGTTTGAAAAATCTTTGGTTATACCTTGGTCAAAATTTTCTTAGTTGAAAAGCAAAAAGTGTTGTTTCAAATTTCAAGTCATGGTTTAAATAGTTTCATCAATCCCTCTTAGGTTGTCTTGAGGTATACACAAACATTTACCCCTAAACAGGAGTTTAGTTAAATGATTTGTGTATAAGGAAATAATCCCTTAAAATCCTTTGATAAATTATGTGTCAAAACATCTGTCAAAACATATTTGCACTTTATTTTTGGTAAAACCCAAAATCTTAAAAGGGCTCTTAATTTTTAAAGAGTCAACATATTCCATTATCTATTATTCACACGGTCAAATAATGTAAAGGATTAAGTCTTAAATCACATGTTAATTATTCAAGGTACAAGTTTTCATTGTTCGGCCAATTTAGGGCAGTCTATAACTAATTACTAACTCCTTCTTATACTTATAAACAAACAAATAGTTCTTAATGATCACAAGCATGAAGTTATCAAATTACAGTCTACACACGTGATTCACCAAATTTATGGATGCCACATGTGCATTAGTCAATCCAAACGATATAACATGAAACTCATAATATTCATTACAAGTTCTGGATGTAGTGATTGGAATACATAATCTTTTTCGCGGACGCGAAGTTGATGATAACCATGCCGTGGATCAAATCTTTAGAACATACGCTAGAACCTTGTAAATGATCGAACAAATCTTCCATTTCGAGTCATGGATATCGTTTTCGATTGTCAATTTACTCAGTTCACAGTAATCTATAATATAAGGAATGATAACACCATAGCTCTTCATGATGACGAGCTCGGTAGAATAAAACCTTTCTCCGACAACTCTCTCAGTTGTACGGTAATTTCTTTAATTCAGATGGTGCTGACGTACAATGCACACGCCACAGGTGCAGCGCCGAGAATAAAATCAATACCAAATTCAACTTTCCTTAATGGCGAAAGTCTAGGTAATTCATCAACAAATACTTACTAAAGTTTCAGATAACATAAACATCTTTTAATAAATTCATATTAGGTTCTTTCTAGATTATAATATCTATGACTAATTCACAACCATTCATGGTATAATTTCAAGTCATCCATCAAGAATTATTTAGATCACTTTTGATAATCAACATCTTATCTTTTAGGGGATTTCTACTCGAGTTCCCATCAATTAAGACAATGTCGTCATGTCATAATCAATCAATCCATTCTACTGGAATTACCAACTTTTCAGTTTCATTGCCGTCGATAAGATGTGAACTTCTCAAAAGACTAATAATAACTCATAATCCTTCACAAATTCAAGGATATCTGGAGACATAACTAACCTTAAAAGAGTAAGGTCAACGCATAATCTATGCGAGAGAATTTCAAATCAGATACAGACAAAAACATTTAACGAATATGAATATATCCCATGTTTTCATAATTTGAGTACGCATTCGAAAGCTCCTCGGATCGTTACCCAGGTCATTCAAATGAAATCAAATCATAAGAAATGATAAGAACGTCAATACATCCAGTCGGGTATCAACACTCGGTAATCAGATATTTTTCCAAAGAATCTCACTACGGGATAATTGGACAAGAAAGAATTGTCAATTGTCAAATAAGACAATTTCCACATATGAGTAAATTCGACTCAGAAGAATAGATGCTACAGGCACATATGTAGGTGTCCCTAACACCATGTCCCTATTTTTCACTTCTTGCAGATCTCATAAAATTAAATCTTTTACAATCTTCAAAGAAAATTTAGTGCTTATTCATTAGTTTTATGGTGGCTACTAATCAGCCTTGCATGGTTCATTCCAAATTGTATGTAGGCGCGCAACTATATACAATTTCAAGATTAACGATGCAATACTCAGTTCGTCAAAATTTTATCATCATGTTCATAATAAAAACATTTTCATGTTTAATTCTTAAATAAGAATCAAAAATAAATTTACAAAGATTTCCTTTGTTTTGAAAACAATTAAGTTTTCCAAGGTGTTTTATAAACAACTTCATTTCGATAACAATCACTTATAAATCTCGCTTCGAATAATCCTTATAGTGATGAAAATTCAATTTTTCTCAAGGGATACTGTTTTATCTTATAAAAACAATGAGTGATCTGCAAAAGAGTGATGAAAAGTTGTTCACCAAGAACTAACTACAATATAACAGGAAATGAGCTTAGCCAATTAATCATGAGGTTCATGACCTCGATGGCACTCAGGAAGAATAATTCACAACGTAACTCAAATCAAGATGAGTACTTGTTCAATCGTTGCATCACTTAATGCGAACATTAGGATGAAGCAATAAAAGATAGATAACATTGATACATGTAGAATTTAGCAATCAATGGTAGTCTTTTCATTAATCACAAACAAGTCAAAATTGTACCGTAACACATTATGTGTCACTATGTCATACAATTCCAAGAACTCATCCTACCAACTGATGTCTAAGTTAAGTTAGGGATTATTTTTAAAAGATACCACAATGAATACTAATCTACAAGAGTCATTAGGTGTTCCACATGTCCCAGAAGATCCATCGGTCCCAATTCAGAAGAAGATTTCTTCAATTTATTTATTGGACACTGGGCATCCTCAACATTGGACAATGGCCTAGGAACAACACTTAACACGAATCAACAATCAATTAATTAAAACCTTATAATTCAATCACAGAACTTAACGACTTTCTCTTAACAATTTTATATTCCATACTAGTTAAATTTTACTTTATTCAAGTTTCAACCAATTTTATACTCAATTCGATATCCTACCTCATTTTCCAATACTTTCAATCTTATTATTAAACCTTAAAAGAGCAATAAAAGCTCGATATGAATCAACACTTAATTTCCAATCTTATAGCTCTTACAACAACAATTATCAAATGAGTCACTAGTATTAAATGACTCATAAATTCAATTAGACTTCTCGGAAGGTACTTGTGGCATGAGGCATTTGGGTAATGGTTCCATTGACAGCCTCAAGTGCAACATTCACCCTTTCGATTTCAATTTAATAACTGGGTGACAACGAATCAGATGACACCTTTCCAGGTGGTAACATTTTGTCAAACTCAACTCTATAAGGAAAGATCGTCATGACATCGATATCAGCTTTAATCTCGCCAATTCTTTTTCAGTATCACAATCAACTAATAACAATATTCCTACGAATATCAACCATTTGTTGGGATCATAAATATCCACAACTTAGTTTAGATCTAGGATAGCTAGAATTCCTACGAGAATAGCTTCGATTAATTTACTAGGCGATTTAGGGTTCCTTGTGACAATCTACGTCGTATAAATACCTCGAATAAATATCAAAATAATCATCAAACAATCATGTAATAAAATTACATTATATATATATATATATATATATATATATATATATATATATATATAATCCAATTTATATATATATTAAAATAACACTTCTCAGTCTGGCCTTGTCGGTATCTCGAGAATTCTTCGGCACCGTTATAGTCAAAAGATTTTTAGACATTTTTAGAAAAATGTTTTTAGTTAAAAGATTTTGAAATGTTTTATTCAAAACCTTGGTTTAAAAATCTTTCGTTCTCTATAACGAGAGCTCTGGTACCAAACTGTAACACCCCCAAATTTACTCAATTCACTACAGCGGAAGACTCATTGGTGTTACGGGATAGCACATTACTCACATCATAGACAACGCTTAAAAATCGCGTCGTTTGATAATAAAGCATTTCCATTCATAAATATCAAAGTTACATAGGTCCCAAGTCATATTATTTCATACAAAGTTTTACAAAGTATTTGAATGGAAATTATTGTTTAAGTGCGGGCCATGAGTTCTTGTCGTCTTCCCGAGAATTACCTTCAAGTACCTGAGATAAAAACATGTTAAAAGAAAAGGTCAGCGATAACGCCGAGTGAATTCATAGAGTTTATTAAAATCCATCAATATAACATCGGTATAAAATTATTACCGAAAATCATTTTGTACAAATCATTGTAATAGGCCATAAAATAGCCAAAGTCATTTTATACAAATCCTTATCAAAATCATAATACAGGCTTTCGCCTACAAAAGCATTATACGAACCAATGTCGTAAAAATATCATACAATACGTCTTATGACGTTGTATAAAGTTAAATAAAAACCGTTATATGAATATGGTTATGAAAAACCAAAACACGAACATAATATCAATAGTAAGACCCCATATTGCTAGTCAGGCAATATATCGTAATTCGGTGCATATAGCCGTATTTTGTTAATTGGATTATTATAAGCCGCATGACATTGTTACCTTACTACAACAAACAACGGGTAGCTAGCCCGAAACTCATTTTCCCATCTAAATTAGCGTGTCGTCACAAAGGTCACGCTATGTAAATCTTCTCATACATAAATTCGCTTACCAATCAATGTGGCACGATGGGGATCAACCGTCAAGGCGCGAACTGGGGTGATCGTCCCCAAATAGTACTATTATATGCATAAGCGTCTACCAAATCCCGGTAGTTCACAATTCATGCTAATGGGACTTTTAGTGACATAACCTAACTTTAATAATCCATTTTATTTCATCTGTCGGGTCATTTAATCATTAATAGGGTCATACAATCATCTGGGTCCAAATCAATAAACAAACAATTGGGACAAATAGTGTCCTATTTTATAAAAAACTAACATCTTATCTCCCTCGCGGGTTTATAAAACACATATAAAAACATTTAAAAGAGTGCGAGGCTATGAACTCACGTTGATGTGGGAAGGCGGGTTATCGGCAATTCGGACGTACGACACGTGCTTCAATCACGGAAACCTAGACAAATAATACTCGTCTTAGACTCTTGTCCAATGACTTTATAAAAATAAAAATTATGTATACATATGATGATTTTATATATATATGATGATCAAGTGGGTTTACATATTCTCATTTACTCATTTTAGTGTTATGTGTTGATAACTTTTATACTAGTTTACTAGTTTTACCTATTTACATGTTTTAAGTCCAACAAGCTTATTATAAGTTCTTCAACTTGTATTAATCCATTTTATACTTTTATTATCAGTATTTACACCTTTACAAGTTGGGCCCAAATGGGTTAAGCCCAATAAGTTTATAAGTGTTTTAGCCCATTTTGTTGTATTATTAGTCCAATAACGTTAACTTAGCCCGTTAATGTCCGTATGTTATATAGCTCGGGTTTTATCGGTTTTTACTTGTTATATATGTTTATATATCAGTATATGAGTTTATAAAAGTTTACATTAGACGGGTCCAACCGTCTAAGTTTTATTTAACAAAAACGTTAATTTTACGGTAATAGCCGAAAAAGTCGTAAAAATCATGTTTATAGTTTTATAACTTATAAAACTTATCAAACTACCATTTTTATAAAATGTCCATTTATTTATCCTTATACATATTTATATAAATGTATTATATAAGTTAGTGGGTTTTAATTCACATTTTATACTATTTTTATTTGAGTGCTTATATAATACTATTATACTTTAATTTCCCAAAATCTGATTTTTACTTTCATGTTCACCAAAACAGACATATCTAGAGTTCTATATGGAGATAGAATCTCAATTTTCTATGACATAAACTACATGATATGTGTTCCATTTAACTCTTCTATAGCTACTGTTGAATCAGCCTCTAAGTATTTTCTAAAAATCGTCCAAAACAGTGAACTCAGATTTGTACTCTAAACTTGTTTTAATCATATCTCACTCATCCTAATGATTCCATTGCATGGCCAACTCTCACATGTGTACAAGACATATTACTTACTGTATATCCATTAATCTATGCCATGTTATCAGTTCATGACATGGTTATTTACTGTTTTTATACAGCCTACCATTTAAACAAGATTTAACCATTTTACATGTAGTTTGTCCATCTTTTTACCTATGTTTATCTAATCTATCAACACCAAATCCCCACATAATATTTTTAATCATCATATATCATCATACATATATACATTTAAGAAGAAAATACATGATTACATAATCAAAATTAACAAAAGGATGGGGATGACAATCTTTATACCACCATAGTGATGAAAAGATGAGGTTGATGAACAAGGCTTGGATTTTGATGGCAAGACTTCTGATATACGAATATCAACTTCAAGATCACATATCTTCATGAACATCTTGTGGAAAATCAGCCCTACTTCATCTTGCAAACTTCTCTTTGGATGTTAAAATCACCACCAATCAATAGAGCTTGAAAAGGGCTTTATCATATGTGTGAATAACATATGATTTCATGGTTAAAATGGATCAAATGAGGGTTGTTTTTGATGAATATGGGACGAATTTTTGAGAGAGAGGGAGGAGAGTTGTGTGGTTTTGCATGGATGGAAATGGAGAAGTTGTTTGAAAGTGAGTGGTTTTGAGTTGGTTGCTAGTTTACAAAGTGGCTAGGACAAGTGTCCTAGCTTACTTTGTAAGCTTGACACCTCAAAATTGTTGTAGCTAAGTTATGCCATCCATATGTGGGGGTGGGGCAAAACTTGTTTTGTCTCATCCCCAATTATTTACGGGTACTCCTCGAATCTAGTTTCCTCGATTTGCGTGCCCTCGGGTCGTTTTACGAAAAACGTTTTTATAAATTATGAATCAACGGTACAAAACGAATCTAATAAAAATCGTTTCATCAAAAACGGAGTTCGAAAACGTAAATACGTAATCCTAAGGTTTCCGGTTTAGTCGTAAAGGACGTTAAATTATAATCGTAAGTCCTAATCTCTTCTCGTACATTTGTGAGTTTATGAACCAACTCAAAAATAAAAATCCCAAAATAATATTTACGGATAAATTTATTTTCTGAAATGTCGGACTGTCACCAAAGACGGTGTATGTAAACGTAAGCACGTAACGTAGAATCCTCCGGTTTAGACGTAGTCGATGCTACTTCAAGACGTAAATTCAAATTTCTTCCCAGAAATAAGTGAGTTCGTAATATAACATTAAAATAATGTTTTTAAATAATATTTGAGAATAAAATATCAACCATAAATTGACGGATTGTAACAAAATAAATACATAAGTCAACACCCTTTGCATTTGGTTTAACAAAACATTTCACACACTCATACATATTTTCAAAATAGATTGTTCACAAAATAACGGTAAGGTGGTTCCAGATTAAAGATCATTGCAAGCACAACGAGTAGTAAAAATCAAGAATCAATGAGATCGAATAAGATAAACGATCAATATATTTGCCAACGGAAATCAACTACATTAGAAATGAAAATAGTTCGAAGACATGATAATAAGTGTAAAAACACTTATCCTTTTACACTTAATTATAATATAAACGAGACCAAATGTGTATGTAATGTCGTAAAAGTAGGAATTATGTGTGGTTTGTGTTTTTGTTGTGTTTTAGGACCAAAATATGAAAAAGACAAAAGACAGAGTCAAAAGATCAAGAGTGCAAAAAGAACGGAAGTCAAAGTCCTATTCTGAAGATTTATCGAAGAAAAAGTCTAAAGACGAAAGTTTAACGAAGTCGAAGAACCATGTCTAACAAGTTCATTTTATCATTCAACAAATCTAGAGACAAAGTCGAGAAAAACGAATAAATTAAAAGACGAAAAGACAAAGAGAAAGAAAGAATCAACCAACACCACATCAACTCCTCCTATAAATAGCCTCCTAATCCTTCATTAGGAGGTGTTAGATAATTAGTTAGTTTAATTAAGTTTTAGGAGTGGATTAATTACTTTCTCTCTCTAGATTTACTTTCAAGTTTTCATGCTTTTTCATCTTTAATCTTGTATTTGAATCTTTAATCTTCATCTTAATTTCAAGCTTTTCATAATCATTCTCATTCTACCTTTCTTTTTTTAAATCTATTGTTTTGTTTGATTAATCATGTAGTTTGTGTGTCAATCCGTCAATTTGAGGCTGTTATTTTATTTTCAAGTATTATTTATAATCATTATTTTATTGTTATATTATGAACTCACTCATTTTTGGGAAGAAATTAGGGTTTACGTCTTAAAGTAGCATCGTCTACACCTAAACCGGAGAGCTCTACATTACGTGTCACACCCCACCACGACGGAATATGAAGCGCGACGTATGGATATCATCACAACATGGCGTGTCTATAGAGATAACTAAATGAAATAAGAAATGTCATAAGACGGTGACACAAAAGTCCTGAGAATATCTCAACAATGCAGGATTCTAGGTAAGTAGGTAACAGTCCTACCACTTACCTGAGACAAACAATTAACATAAACAAAGCAAACATATAGGTGTCAATAGTATCACTTATTAAACAATCAAAAGAAACTAAGAAGAAACGGGGATCTCCTTCTAAATGCATCCTAATGCCTCCGAAACTAGACACTTCTATTCTCAAGCTTAACCACACTCTCACCTGAAAGAGACACTAAAACACGTCAATACAAAGTTGGTAAGAGTCATAGGTTTAGACTCTAATGCCAAAATAAAACCATAAGCTGTGAACAACAACCACTAACAAATGAACATATGGACAATGTGATACAAACATGCATTAACAATTAATATTCAAGATTTAACAACCAAACCAAATCCAAGGCTCCCAGCCTTTCCAAACACCATGGTACCATAGGCGCCCATACACCTATGTACCAATCCCAAGGCCCCTCCTTGTCATTATCCTTTGGTCCCATAGATGCTCACACATCTATGTACCTCCCCAAGGCCCCGCCTTGTCAACATCCCCTTGGTACCAAGTCAAAACATAAAACAATCATGAATCAACTTGTAGTTAATCGCATAAGTATGCACAAGTCCATCAATAAACACAAAACATTCACAGCATAATTTATAAAAACAAGACAGTGTCTCTTCCATCCCATCTGGATGTCAATATCATTAGTAGACATGGGACTATGAAACTCACCTGACTGAGCTTCTCCCAATAATCCGTGCACTAGCAAAAAGCTAACAAACAAAAACACAAAATCAATACATGAACCAATCTCAAAAAATGGCTCATCAACCTATGATGGACATCTAGCCTTCTCCCATATATGTTCCTCATTAATATTCTCTAAACACCCCATTACCCTTCCCTAACAAGTCCTTAACTTGGTTAAGTTTGATACCTAACCCGTTCATATTTTACACAAAACAGTCCCAACTTTTAGGTCTCCAAACTATAAGCCAAACGCTCACCTAAACATACCCATGATCTCTGTAAAGGAAACCCTGTGCCCTTACATATGTTATCTAACACCTCCCATTTGCCCCAAACTTAAAGCTACTGTTAAGGCCCTGATATATATATATATATATATATATATATATATATATATATATATATATATATATATATATATATATATATATATATATATATATATATATATATATATATATATATATATATATATATATATATATATATATACACTTTTGTCTATCCAGATTCTACTGATTTTGAACATACAAAAAGTTTGTTATGCTTAGGGGGTCTTACCCTAAACCACAATCTTAGCACCAATACAGATACTTCCTATAATATATAAACCAACTCCCATGTTCGTCTGAAAGTCCCAATACAAACCTAAGTACCCCAAACAACCCAAAACATAAAAAGAAAACAGGCTGATTTCAAAACTGTTTTGACCTCCGACTGTTGTAACCTGTTTTTGACCCACTTCCCAGCCTCCAATTTAGTTCTCGTTTCTTGCATTTGAAAGCTACTTCAATTACGTTTCCCGGGATACTTGGATCGCAAAATAAGAGTTTGTAGAACTCCCTATATGATCAAAACAATTGACCCTAAATTCTGCCAAGTTTTTAATGACGAGTTTAATTAAACTAACCTAATTAATTACCCATAATTTATTAATTACAAGCCCTAATTATTATAATCATTAATATATCATTAGAATACAGATTTTATAATTAAACCTAACCTAAATCCATCATAAGATGATTATAAAAACATTAAAAACAATTAAATTGAAAAGGGATTCTAAAGATTTACCTTTGATTTTTGAAAACCAAGATTTTTACTGAAGAACCCTAACTCCTTGTGAAACCCACGACTTTTCTTTATCTCCAGGAGAAAAATAATGAAAATTTGGTTTAGTATAAACTTTATATAGAGTGTGGGTGAGTCCTAACCCAACCGAAGCCCAACTTCCTTTTTTCCTTTTTTTCCTTTTTAAACGTCCCATAACCGACCTATATATATATATATTTATTTATTTTTTTCTTTTTTTATTACTTATTATTTTGTTATTAATATTACCTTAATTTACCTTAATTTATTTCAGCTCCTAAAACCTCCAAAACCTCAAAACCGTAAAACTAGTCAAATTTACGCGTTTACCGTAAAAGACGTAAAATACACAGTTTTATGAAAATTCTTAAAATATGAAATAAACTTTATAACTAAGTACTAAATGACTTAAAACCATCCCGTAAATTATTCCCGTGACTAAATACCTTTTCCGAGACCTCAAAATGCTAAATCGTAAATCGTAAAAATTCGATTTTCTATATACATATACGTATACGTAAACCACTAAATAACACCATCTCATTTCAGAGTCACTACTATGTGAGCTCATGAACATGAAATCATCACACATCGTTTCACTCACAAGGTACCCCGTACCGGAAACGATATCCAAACCACAATCTATACACATCAATTAGCACATAAACACGTAAAGACACGTAACTAGCACAAAATAAAACTAAGTGACGAACCTCAAAACCGCGGTTGTCACATTACGTGTCTACGTTTACATACTCCGTTTTTGTAACAGTCCGACATTTCAGGAAGTAAATTTATTCTCGTATATTATTTTGGAATTTCATTTTGTGATTGGTTCATAAACTCACAAATCTACGAAAAGAAATTATGACTTATGTCCGTAATTTAGTGTCTTTTACGATTAAACCGGAAACCCTAGTTTTATGTGTTTACACTTTTGAACTCCGTTTTTTATGAGACAAATTTTATTAGAATCGTTTTGTGCCGTAGTTTCATATTTTATGAAAACGTTTTTCGTAAATCGACCTAAGGGCACGTAAATCGAGGAAACTAGAATCGAGGAGTGCCCGTAAATTAGTGGAGATGAGACAAGTGGGACACTTGTCCCACCCCCACTAATGGGCGGCCAAAACAACCAACACCACCATTTGGTGGCAACATTTTATACAACAAATGGACACATGTCCTCCCATTTTCACTAAAACCATCTAACCTAAACCAAAAACATTTACCACTTTCACATACATGCAAAAGTTTTCTCCATCTCTCTTCGCTCTCTCATGTTGCCGTCCCATAACACCCCTAAAACACCATTTTCATCAAAAAATTTAACCTACAACATAATCTTTAATCAACATATGTTGATTACAACATAAAAAGAGGAAGATTGGAGGTGATCTTAACAAATAGAAAGGAGTTTTCATGGAGGATTTGGGTTGATTTCTCAAGAAGTGTACATACATTTGGTGATCTCAAAGAGTGATCTTGCTAAGCTAAAGATTTGGTGACAAGAATTAAGCCTTGTTCATTAAAATCTCAACCTTTCATCATACTTGTTAGAAGTATTTAAAGTGATGGTCATATAATATACCGTTGCGAAGCTCTTGGAAAATGCCACTTAACGGTGTTGAGAGTTCTAGCATAATGTTATGTATGTAACGGGAATTAGTCCCGAACTCACAAATGAGGAAGGCCTTCCATACATTAGACGTATAGTATAAAAGGCCCAAGGCGCCTCGTTTGTGGGGGGTGTCTTCCATTTTTTATAGATTGTAGAGAGAGAATCATATGTGTTTCTCTCACTAGGAATTCACAACCATCTTTGTTTTTCTCTTTTTCTTCATCTAATCTAATCTTTCTTTTTGGTTTAATCTTTATCTTCATTTCTATATCCTATATAGTCGTGTGAATCATTCCTATTTCCAACCCAAAAATAAAGTTTTCATCAGAGTAGCATTACTTGTCCCCAAAGATCTTAACCAAAACACAAAACGTTTTTACCACAATATGACAATAATTAATTTGATAAAAGGGAAAGTAAATCCAAAATTTTAGACCAAATAAGCACCAAATCCCTCCATGCATGCTCCGCTGCTATCAATCTTGATTACCTGAAACACATGCTTAAAATCGTCAACACAATGGTTGAGCGAATCTATAGGTTTATCAAATCATAAGTTGAACACAAGTATTAAAAACCAATCATGATCATTCAATAGCATTGTCGTACTCACAATCTATTATTCAAGTATTTCATATTTAGCAAAGATAATTGATTGTATTTAAGCTCATGACACCGACCCGTTAACTTAATCACTCGCGCCATATTTTCCAGCATGATCAAAGTGAAACAATTGCTCCTCTTAAGGTATTCGTTGCCAGATTTATACCTTATCTCTTATCACAAATTATCCGTTCGCAGAGGTTACTCAACGTACTAGCTCTCGTCTCGGATAGGGTCGTCAAACTCATAGTACTATCAGTTTTATAAGTGACTATTTCCAAACCACACAAGGGCAAGACAATAGTTAATATTTCATGAAGTTAGGGCCTTTAGCAACAAGGTACTTAATATAATCCAAACAACATTCGAGTCCAAACAATCATTCATGACTTATGTTCCATTTCATTTCAAATAGCATGTATCCCCCTCGCGGGTTAAAATCATTTAAGACAAGTATAAAGTGAGTCTATAGATTCACCTTGAGGAATAAGAGTAATAGTAGATGATGATCATCGACGATAAGGATGCCCGGGAAATTCAAAAGTCGATACCTAACAAACAAGGCGCGCAAATAAATCAACATACTCAAGTACCGATATGTACTTAGTGTAAACAAATAAACACACTCAAAACCCCTTAAATACATACAAGTAATCCACACACAAGTGATATTTACTAGACATTTTTACTTTACTATCATATTCGAAAAATACTCCAAAAACATTTCTGCCGGTACATATCAAATGTACGCGCTGTTTTCCCCTCTTTAAACATCATGAAATTTTATGAAACCTTCCAGAAAACTCATTTATAATATGAACAATATCCTCCTAAAGATTCATTAAAAGATTTTACTTTTAAGTCCGTCTGCCCAACGCATCTCTAGACTTGAAAAACCGGACAGATTTGTACCTTCACGTTGTAAAATCATTTTGACCTTCTTAACCAATACTATTTACAAATCCGACTCTTGATTATGAAAATATACTCAAAATTCTAAGTTTAGGGCCTGAGATCAACCTCTAACCATTTTTAGAACTCAACTTATATTCCTCGAGATTTTACCACATATCGACAACAATTTCGTATTGTGTCGATACTCATCTCCCGGTACACGAAAATTCAAACTAGCTTACTTTTGACTCGTTTGGAGTTGATAGCTCTATCTTATACCAAAACGAAGGTAGAAAGAAGCTCTAGAACTATATCCTACAATGAAAACCTGTAATTAGACATAAAACCACAAAAATACCCCTAAAGTTTCTGACCTAAAATAGACTTTTCAAAATCATATCAAAACATCTTTTTGACCAATTTCAATCATTCATATACCCCTAATAACATATAATAATCATCCAAAACCAATCCAAACATCCTAAATCACTTTTATATTCATCCTCTTTCAAAACCCAAAATCAAAAACATCACATATAATATAATTAAATCATGTAAAAATGATAATAACATGAATATAGAACCTTACTAACAATTAACATGATCAAAAAATCACCAAAACCAAAAACCCCATTTTGGCCGTAGGTTTATGAAGCAAAAACACTAAGGAAAAATCTTTTCCAAGCTTCCATATTTTAAATCCATGTTCCTAAACACAATTAAACACAAACCCACAAATTTAATTAGATCAAAACATAGTATTTTTCAAAATCTATCAAAAATTAAATCTTGAAAAATGTTGCTGCATGTTGAATATTTTTTTGTGGGATTTACTTATCTTGATAATACAAAGGTGGGTCTTTGATTAGATTTTCCAAAAATCAAATTTTGGTGGTGGTTTGTGGTGGTGGTGGTGTGGTGGCCGTTGGGTTAGAGAGAAAAGAGAGGAGGAGAGAAAAATTTTGAGGTGAAAAATGAGGAGTGTGTGTTTATTTGAGGCTTATATATAGTGGGGGAGGGTAGATTTTGTAAATAAGGTCTTATTTTGGCCTTAGGTGCAAAATAACTTTTAAAGAGTGGGAATATGGCTACTAGTCGTTTTTTTGAAAATTTGTGAGAGTCGGGTTTCGTCCCGGCTTCATAAAGATAAAAATCTCGTTCAATAAAAATACTTTTTCAAAGATTTAAACATACACGAAAAGTAATAGTAAGGTTCCGATTCGACTTATTACGTAATAAAATAAAAACTTCAAAAATCTCAAATATCGAAACGATCGATAATAAACATAAATATTTGGGCATCCAACGGCATCACGATCACTTACGGTTCTCTCCAATCGTCACAACATTCAAATATACTCATATATTACCGGTTTCAACTTAAACCGTCAAATAATAATAATATTTAAATTTCTCAAAAATTCAAAATCGGTCGTAAAATTAGGATTAAGTAATGGCGTTATGTTTGGGGTATTACATCCTCCCCTCCTTAAGGGAGCGACGTCCTGGCGCTCTCCGATTCTTATACTAGCATTTCGTACTACTAGAAAGATGACGGTACTTATTCCTAAATAAGTCTTCACGTTCCTACGTGAACTCCGGTCCACGTTTTGGATTCCATCACACCTTCACAATGGGTATTCTACTTTGCTTCCATCTCTTAACCTCTAGATCCATTATCTCCACTGGTTCTTCTATGACATGCAACTTGTCGTCATGTTAGGTCTCGTTCACTAGAGTAACTAAATCATTATCCGCTAATCAATTTTTTTTTCGAGTTCAACACATGAAAAGTATTATAAATTTCACGAAGTTCGTCCGGCAGCTCCAACATATAATCATCTGGTCCAGTGAACCTTTGGCTCCAGTTCTTTTGTTTTCCAAAACGAATCACGCCTTTCCACGATGATGCCTTTGACATTACCATGTCTCTAACTTCCATTTCCAATTGCTTCCTACAGTTACCAACATATCTCTTCTCACAACTTTTCGCGGTTAACATGTGATTCTTAATCTACAAAATATTTTCCGTAGTCTCTCGAACCATTTCAGGTCCATTCAACTGACTCTTCCCTACTTCATTCCATCCAACTGGCGATCTACACTTTCATCCTCATAATGCTTCAAATGGTGCAGCTTCAATACTATCATGGTAAATGTTGTTGTACAAGGATTCTACCAACGGCAAGTGTCGACCTCAAGTACTACCAAAATTATTCACACACGCTCAGAGCATGTCTTCCAATGTTCGAATCGTCCTTTCATGTGGTCCATCAGTCTCATAAAGATTACTCATAAAAGAAAATTGCACGCGTCACACATAACCCTAACAAAAACGTTCAGAATATATAAGACGAAGCAATTAATACTAGTCGTACAAAATCACCTTATCGCAATATTACGTACCTACAAACCTATTTCGTCAAAAACGAATTCATCGATATGGAAATCATTCGGCGTATACATAACTCTTTTGAAAACATCACAATCCAATCAAACACAAAAGCCATTATGAAGCACATACAATCGCATTACGACATGTTTGCAAAATAGCCAAACCATGCCAAGTCAATAAGTTCAATCAAGTTAACTCATGCTTTCTAAATAGCCAAGCCATGATGAATAAGAATATTTGACGGGTTTCATATGAGTCTAGTCTTAATAAAATTGCAAGTTAAAGAAGGTTCACGAGCTTGCTAGCTATGGATACATATCAAAAAAGAAAGAAAATACATACATATGTCATCGCAGGGTGCTCACACACGGATCCATACCCAAAAGATATTACAAGAACACCATCTCACTTCCGTCCCAAGCGTGGTCAAAATCTCAATATGAACCACCATTCACAATCAAAAAGGTATTTCATGGTACACATGATCTACAATCATACGTCAACTCACAATGCAACCTCTCATAAAGTACAACCACTCGACTAAGTCACTCATAACATAAACACATATCAACCAAGGTTTTACCACAAAAACATCAACTATGTCTATCTGTCGTTTAACCATCTATGATCAAAGAAAATCAAGTCAAGCAAAGAGGATTCCTCACTTGAATAAACGAAGACGACAATTGGAATTATCTTCCAACTACCAATGCATAGTTGGTAAACTTCAACAGTTTATCGCGTGTCGTTTGATACATCAAAAGAACGAGAAAAGAAAATAACTAAAGTACGATACATTTGATGTAGGAGAAGTGTTCGTCGTTTCCCTTAGAGTTACTCAAACTCGGATTTCCTCTACTTCGACAGTCTTCTATTTTTGTTAAAATTTGTTCTTAGTGTCGGTACGAGCCCCTTTGGTATTTCATCAACACCCTAGTGATTCCGATGGAATTCGCACGTTACATACAACACATAAAAACATTTTCCATAATTACCCGGTCACGGTGAGTTACTAAGTCAACGCCAAACGAAAGAAAAGAATTCAAGGAACACAAGATAATTCAAAAAATTTCTTTAGGAATCAAAGAGAATACGATTACTTGCATAAGGATCCACCGTTTTAAAAGTTTTCTAATCCAAACATTTATCAAAACACTACAAGTTTCAAGATGACCAATTGATTTGACACGACAGTGCTCTTCCTAAACTATGGATAATTAGCTAGATCATGCATACTTGAGGACCAAGCAACGACAACCAACAAAACATGGCTCTTCCCAAAATATGCATAGTTAGCTAAGCTGTGCATAATTGAGGACCGAGTGACGACACAAACATTATTATTACACACCAAATATGACTATGGAAGCTTTCGACCTAATCTTCAAAATAATTAAATCATTTGAAATGAAACTTGAAATTGAAAAATATTGCTACCATCGTTTCAAGGAACACATCAAACATTTTTCATCCACTTTGGAAACATACTTTTTCTTTGCCTTTTTTTAAGAGAAAATAAATAAATACATAAGTCGACACCATTTGCATTTGATTCAACGAAACATTTCACACACTCATACATATTTTCAAAATAGATTGTTCACAAAATAACGGTAAGGTGGTTCCAGAATAAAGATCATTGCAAGAACAACGAGTAGTAAAAATCAAGAATCAATGAGATCGAATAAGATAAACGATCAATATATTTGCCAACGGAAATCAACTACATTAGAAATGAAAATAGTTCGAAGACATGATAATAAATGTAAAAACACTTATCCTTTTACCACTTAATTATAATATACGAGACCAAAATGTGTATGTAATGTCGTAAAAGTCAGAATTATGTGTGGTTTGTGTTTTTGTTGTGTTTTAGGACCAAAATATGAACAAGACAAAAGACGGAGTCAAAAGATCAAGAGTGCAAAAAGAACGGAAGTCAAAGTCATATTTTGAAGATTTATCGAAGAAAAAGTCTAAGACGAAAGTTTAACGAAGTCGAAGAACCAAGTCTAATAAAAGAAGAAAATTATAAGACAAGTTCATTTTATCATTCGACAAATCTAGAGACAAAGTCGAGAAAAACGAAGAAATTAAAAGACGAAAAGACAAAGAGAAAGAGAGAAGCAACCAACACCACATCACCTCCTCCTATAAATAGCCTCCTAATCCTTCATTAGGAGGTGTTAGATAATTAGTTAGTTTAATTAAGTTTTAGTAGTAGATTAATTACTTTCTCTCTCTAGATTTACTTTCAAGTTTTCAAGCTTTTTCATCTTTAATCTTGTATTTGAATCTTTAATCTTCATCTTAATTTCAAGCTTTTCATAATCATTCTCATTCTACCTTTCTTATTTTAAATCTATTGTTTTGTTTGATTAATCATGTAGTTTGTGTGACAATCCGTCAATTTGAGGTCGTTATTTTATTCTCAAGTATTATTTATAATCATTATTTTATTGTTATATTATGAACTCTGATTATAGTAAATTACGTCTTTTAGGAAAAAGAGCGTAAATAGGGAAAGTATTAAGTGATGATTTAGGAAAATCAAGCACTAATGACCCAATGAAGTTCCAAGTTCGTTTCCCAAGGAGGTATATGTGTGTGAATAATTCGTAATTGATTTGAGATTAATATTGGTTAGAAGGGGATGAGAAAAGAGGATGACGAAGACGTGAAATTAATTACTACTAAGACTTAACGTAAAACCGTAAAATAAGCTAAAATAAAAAGTAATTTTAAAAATTACCAAAAATTCACCAAAAATCAAAATAAATTAACTAAGAGTTTACCAATGATCAAAACTTTTTAAAACCTTTTAATTAATTAAAATATTCAATTTTTAAATGCTAATTAAAGCCCTAAAAATCAAATTAATTATCAAAAAGCCCAAATAAGGATTTTTCAATTGGTAAACCTCTAAACTGACCTAAAAAGATTAAAAACTCTTCTTAGAAATTTTTAAACTAACCAAAACTATTTAAAATGATTTAAAAACTATTAAAACTTAAAATAATTATAAAAATTAATCTAAAGATGATAAAATTAATCTAAAAGTTGCAAAATTCCTATTTTAATGTATTTAAGCTAAGAAAAATGTAAAAAGTGCAAAAATGTGAAATTTAAAAATAATAGAAAAATAATATTAAAATAATATTAAAAATCCAAAAATTATAAAAAATTCTAAAAACTTGCAAACTAGTTTATTTTAACCTAAATAAACAGAAAATGAAAGTGAAATGACCAGAATACCCCTATTGGGCCCTCAAATGGGCCAAAACCCAAAACAGTCAACACTAATGGGCTTTTTAGACCAAAAAGTCAAACAAGGCCCAATTGACTTGGAAAAGCCCAATCTGACTCAAAATTTAATTCTAAACACAAAACTCTAAAGGCCCAAAAGCTGAAAGTGAGCTTATCACAGCTTATTAAACAAACAGCTTATCCTTATTGGGCTTTTTAGCCCATTAAGCAATAAGCTAATGCCATAAGCTCTAATTTGACAAATAACCTTCTTTTGGGATACTAAAGAGATCTGTAAGAAGAAATTTTGAAAAAGCACACTCAATAAGCCAGAAATAAGCAAAATACAAATCCACAAAACGACAAAATAGTCGAGTTTGAGATTTAGGGCACCTCAGGACTTGATTCAACTTGCAAAATGTCACAAATGACTTCAATAAGCCAAAACAATCAACAAAATTCCAATAAGCAAAGCCAATAAGCCAAAATGAACCAATAAGCACTTATGAAAAAGTCAATTAAGTTGGTTTTCTAGTCAAACCCTAAAGTCAACCCACCAAATGCTCTAGTATGAACAAATGGGTCAAATAATGAGCACCTATTACAATATCTAAGTTGTTGCTGGTTAAAATAAGCTATTTTAGCTTATTGATAAGCTGAAACCCAAAATACACTAGCAATGGCTAGCAGCAGGGGAAAGGAGTTCCCACTGCTTTGACTATTTGACCAAGCTTTTTAGAGAGATCCAGTTGGATTCAAATGGAAACAAGGGAACCCTTGTGATCAGTGAATCACAAGGAGTCAATATCAACAAAGAAATCACAATTTGGTTCACACAATAAGCCCAGATTAATCAAATAGTCCACAGATCTAGCACATACATGGAAAATAAGTTGTTATGAACAAATAAGCAGATATAGCATGAATAAGCCATCCAAATTCAACAAGATGCATACACAAGCTATATAAACTATGATTAATCATAAACAAACTTAAATCAGCCACTAAATCAAAGTATAGAGCAAGATCAAAGCAAATTATAGTTACTGATATGAACTACAAGTACTCATGCACACTTTGCTGATCTAATTGACCACATATCCAATTTCAAGCACTCAAATCTCTTTCCCTGGTGTTATTAACTAGGTTTAATCACTTGTTAGCCCTAGTCTATGATTAGATCTAGGTGTCCCTTAAACCACAGCCAATTTTATCAAGTAACAAAGATTTTATAGCCCTTTTATGGATTTGGGTGTTTCAAACCACAAGACCTGCAAATAAGTGACCAAGTATACAAGATAAACAAGTACCAACATATAACAACACAAAACAACCACTCAACAAACCACAAATCCTGCTTATGCAGTTAACCCAAACACCCCTTAATTATCTGTTTTGACAAATTTTCAAAGGATAATCCAGATTCATCCCACAAATCAAGTCAACAACAATCCAATAACATCGAACAATACTAGGTAAACAAGATCCAACCATCAAAACATAGATTCCACAATAATCATACAAAATCACAAATATTCAGAAAATAAAGAGAAAATTGAAAAGGGAGAAGGATGCAAACCTCCAAGACCTACATCCAGGCCCTGGATTGTTTGAGCTGAGGTACTAGCAGAACAAGTACCAGCTTCCAAGTACCTGCTAAGAAGAACAAACCAAAGTGATGAACAAATATCAAGCACTTTCTGATTTTTGAAACAAAAGTCTTATTGATTAAAACCTTGTCTCAAAAACCTTCAAACATATAAGTGGAACTCAGATTTAGGCTATTCTAACACCAACTTTTAATAAACATAAAAAAGATTTCATAAATTCCAGAAAATCAAATTTTATTAACTTAAAAAGGAATTACAAAGAATTATAGCCTAAAATTGGAACAAATGGACTCTCACTGGTCTCCTTTTATAGGCAAATGCTATGCTAACACTGTTCACAAACCCTAGAAGTGAAATTCCAATATTATCCTTAAGGTTTTCTAGACGATTCTTTGATGTGAGCTGTCCAAAATGATCAAGGACGTTTATCTCAGCTTTAGGGTGAAGCTAAGAGTCTTTGCCGTTGATTTTGACACGTGGCAGTCCTTGGGGAAGAAGTGGTGATGTGATAGGTGGACGAGGTTGAGTGTGGGTCCTCTTGGTGAGTGGGAGTGAGGGTTTTAAGTTTGGGATGAGTTTCTGCTTGTGTGAATCACACGTGGGTGTGGGTAATTGACAATTACCCTTTGTTTTAAGTGAGGTAAAAACTTGGTTCATACGTGCTACAGTAACTGATGAGACGGCTTTTATACATGGTCTCATCGTTCTTTTTGGACTTAAAATGCATTAAATATCATCAAAATACCCAAATATATGCTTGTGTTTGTTGCTTGTGTTATTTAGGTACGGATATTGAGAAAATGACAAAAGATCACAAGAATCACGCAAAAACGAACACGGGAAACGAAGCCGCACGATGAACCAAGCCCTAGTGAAGAATTTTCCAAAGAAAACCCTTGAAGACTTGAAGAATATTAAAGATTGGTCCTCCAAGTTTGAAGAATTGACACTTTATACCCTTGTATCTTCATAATTACAAGTTTGGTCCCTAAAGTTTGTCAAAATTACAAAAAGGATCCTTAACTTTGAAGAATTGGCAAATTTAGTCCCTCATCAAATCTAAATTGTCAAATATGGTCCTCCAAGAAGTCAACCAACAAGTCAAAGCCTTGAAGTTTGAAGATATGGCAAAATCAGTCCTTGGAAAATGAAGATATTGCATAAATGGTCCTTGTTTCAAGTTTACAAAAACAATTGTGCCAAAAATGACAAGTGCTGAAAGTTAAAAAACAAAGGAAATGGAAGTTTTGGCTAATTTATACAAAGTGGATAAAGAAAGAACCTTGGGGGGGCAATTGGGCCAGACAGCATAACTTCACCATCCACTTAAACACTGACACGTCACCTCTGCCAGTCCACTACCCAAACCAACCAGTCCATAACCTTTTTTTGACCCTATCACAAACCCTTTTGAACCCTTCTTAACTTAAACTTGTTTATTTACAAAAAAGGTGGTAAACACGTTTTTTAAAAACATAACCCACCCAAATGGATTTAAACACACCTGTTTATCATCACCTTCAACCTTAAACCCTAATTTAATTTAACCCTTAATCAAAGGGTTAATCTATAAGAACCTCCAGATTGATGATTCAACCTATCAACATCACTTCCCCACTTTCAAAACAACCTCCAGCTCACCAAACCCCACTACCCTGCTCACGTCCCTTTCCCTCAATTTCAAGAAGGAGACAAAATCAACGTTTTAGATTAACTGAGTGCTCCCCAAGCTCAAATTAATGGCCAAGATCAGTTCTCATCACTGGCATACTCACATGCTTCCTGAAAACTCACAAGATGCCACTTTGACGATTTTTGAAGACCTTTGACCAAGGGGTATATTGGGGAATCATAGCAACTAGGGTTTTTGTTCTTCTAGTATCTTCTTAGCTAGCTATAAAAGGAGCATACAATATGTGTATTGCCCTCTTGTTCCAGTTTTAATGTAACTTTATTTTTCAAATTAATGAAAGTATTTTTAACCCACATGAAACTGTGAACCATTTATTTTTCCAGCATTTACATTTAAAGCTTGTTCTTCTTGAATCCAGTTTACAACTCTCAAAGTTTGTTTTTAAATTTTCAATTGTTTTCAAAAATTTTCAGAAACTTATATTTAAGCTTACTGCTATAAGCTGTTCAATAAGCTTATTTAACCAAGCTTATTGAATAACTTGTAGCTTGTCTCTTCTCTGTTTGTTACTTGTGGTGTGCAGGAAACAGAGATCACTCAAGGTCCATTCTCATCATTTTTCTTGCCTATTGTACTCAAGCCAATCAAATCATACTTGATCTGCACAAGCCCGGGCTTGTAAGGAGGTGGCTTATCAGCCACTGTTGGGCTTGGAAGTAAGCCCAACAAGGTAGCCCTTGTTATCCATTTTCATTTTTTATGTTTCTGAAAATATTCATGCTTTGAGTGATTTTTATGATTAAGCTGTTATAAGTCTGCTTAAGTTCTTGTATTTGGTGTATTTGGATGTTATATGCATGTTACAAGTCCTTGGTTTCAGTTTGGTTTAGTTGTGTATTGGTTTGATTTGAAAAAAGTTGATTTAGGATTTTTAAGGGGTGTTTGGGACAAGAGATTAGCAGGATTTTTGTTAAGATTTCATGCTTAAAACCTGTCTAGAAACATCACTTAGGTTATATTGGAGTGCTATGTGTTCTTTGGTTTCAGTTTGAGTAGGTTTCTAACACTTTTGCATGCTTAAAAGGGTAAAATATTGCTAAAACCAGAAAACTGCATATTGAGCATGATTTTGTGTTGATTTGACCTTCAAACTTGGTAGATTGTTAGGAGATAGGTTGTTTTAGAGTTGTGAATCAGTTTTATGCTAGATTGTGGATTGGTATGCAAGCTTAAGGCTCTTGAAATCCGGATTTGTGCATGAAAATTGTGTTTACTGTTCATCAGACTACTCTTGGCTTAATCAGAAACTTGTAAGCTTAATTGGTGCTTATTTGGTTAAGTTACTGCTTGTTTTTTGTGTGATTATTGACTCCTTATACTCCAAAGAGTATAAGGGTGCCTTATTGTCCAAAAAAGCTATCAAGATAAGCTTTCCTAAGCTTATTGAAAATCACATCAAAATTTTACACTGTCAGTGGGAACTCCTTTCCCACTGCTAGTGTCTTTGTTGCCACTGCTGAGCAAAAGGACAAAAGTCCATCACATGTCACTATCTGTTTTCTTACTTTTTTTGTCTTTAGTGACCAAAAAGTGGAATTAGACCTTGAAACCAGTGCCATTATTTTTCTTATTTAATTTAGGATTTTTCTGATTAATAAAATTTTTATTTACTTTTCATTTAGTAATTTTTAGGTTATTTAGCTATTTTTAATTAATTTTAAGGTTTCTGTTTTTGTCTTTTAGTGCCAAAAGTAATATTTTTAGGTTTTATCAATTTTTCTGAACTTAGAATAATATTTTAAGGTTTTTGGTTTAAAAATTAGTTACTGTTCATCTTTTTATTAATTTTTATAATTAATTTAAGTTAATTAGGGTTTTAATTAAACTAGTTTTGTCATTTAGTGGGAAATTTAATATTTTTTAAGATTTTTCATTTTTCTACTGTTCATTAGAGTAAAATAGGATTTTTAAAATTGGTAGATTATTTTTAGCATTATTTAATTATTTTTTTATAATTATTTTAATTTTAAAATAGTTTTTAGTAATTTAAAAATAAAAAAAAGTAATTTAAAAATACAAAAAAATACTTTTTAGTTGTTAAATAATATAAGTAAGTTATTTGTTCAATAAAATCATATTTTGGACATTTTGATTAATTATATTCAATTTTAGGGCTTTAATTAGCATTTAAAATTGAATATTTAATTAATAGAAGGTTTTAAAATATTTTTATTGGATTTTATTCCTTATTTATATTATTTTAGACTTGTTTTAGCTTATAATTAATTTTTAGGTTGAAAAATTTTAATTTTCGTCGTTTTTACGGTTTTACGTTTACGCCTTTTTCGTCGTAGTTTAATTAGTTTTCGTAACCGTCAATTCTTTCCTTTCTTATTTCTTTTCTTCTTAATCATAATCACAAACATCATAAATCAACTCTTAACACAACGCACTTGCCTCCTCGAGAACGAACTCACCTAGGGTCATTCACACACGGTTTTCCTAAATCGTCGTGCACTTGCCCTATTTTATTGCTCTCTTTTCCTAAAGGGTTGCAAAACTTCAACCATCATTTTGGCGCCGCTGCCGGGGAGGCGTGTTGTGTTTGATTTGAACAATTGTTGTTTTTCATATTAGCCATAAAAGTATTTGTATTAATAGCACTCTATTAATACGTATTATCGTTTTTCGATTTTTGTGTGAATATTATTACTATATTGTATACGTAGAACAATAAATTTACAAGTACTCCAAATACATGAGCAATCACAACCTTGACTTGGGAGGTCATTACCCAATCATTGTATTCGAATCTCAAACTAAAGAAAAAGGCAAAAATAGATAAATACTTTCGTGAAGCTTGAATTTGATAATACAAACTATAAGGTGGGTATAAGGCGGTTGTATTTCACGACCTAAAGGAAAAAGGCTCTTAAGTGCTTCGCGCCGCCTCGTTTCCTCCGCTTGCTTGTGCGTATTTGATTTTGAGAGTGAATCGAGGGTTTTGCCGCCCAAAGTATTACTAAGTATCATATATATTTTCTTGGTTTCATTTGATTAAACCCTCTTGAACGATTTGGTGTTCCACCATCGTTCTAAAGTCATCGAAGGCGTTCACTTCACGTGATCGTTTTCATTCCTTGAGGCTTCGTTAATCAAGAGATTTGATTAGTGAGGAGATTTGTAGATTTTGGTCTACTTAATACATTCCAAAAAATCCAAAAAAGTTAAAAACAATCAAAAACCACAAAAAAATTGAAAAAGTAAAAATACCAAAAAGAATCTTCTTTGCTCGCCTTCTCGTTGTACGTGACGTTTATGCAAACTCGCTCTAAAGCAAGACGTGCTCGTAAACGAAGAAACAAATCACTCACTCCCACTAGTGAGGACTCTCCTATTGACGAACCCATTGTAGTGAAAGAAGCACCCATGGCTAATCGAACTATGATGGAGTTGCTTCAAGCACCCACCGAGGGTTATGGAGAAGCGATTGTGATTCCCGCTATCCTTGCGGAGAATTTTGAGGTTAAGACGGGTTTGTTGTCCATGATTCAAAACAACAAGTTTCGAGGGGACGAAAAGGACAACCCGCATAACCACATTCGCCAATTTAATCGTCTCACCGCCACATGCAAGTTTAAGGATGTTTCAAACGACTCGATTAAGATGATGCTTTTTCCGTATTCCTTAGCGGGGCCCGCAAAAATTTGGTTAGAGAAAGAGCCACCCAATTCTATATTGACGTGGAAGGATCTCGTTTCAAAATTCGTGAACCAATTTTTTCCGCCCTCTAAGACTACGCACTTGAAAAACGAGATTTCAAAGTTTTCGCAAGAGTTTAATGAGAGTTTTTCAACGGATTGGAATAGGTTTAAGGAAATGTTGCACGAATGTCCTCATCATGGTTTTTCCGACTTGCATCAAATAGACACGTTTTACAATGGCTTGAACGATCATGAGCGTGATTATCTTAATGCCGCCGCGGGTGGTAATTTCTTGTGTAAGACGGTCGAGGAAGCATTGGTAATTATTGAGAATAGGTCTAAGGTGTATAGTCCTCGTAGCACGTCGAGTGTTCGTAAGGCTTCGTCTTCATCTTCACCTAGTTTGTCACACACCGTTGATGCTTGCCAAGTCGAGGCTAATTTGGAGAACAAAATTTTTGACATAGTGAAAGGCTTGTTAGTTTAGTTTAAAGTTGGTGAACAACCCGCTCCCGCTACGATTAAAGCGGTTGAGGTTTCTTGTATGTATTGTGGTGGAGCTCACGATTATTCCGAGTGCATTACCAACGGTGGTAACACTTCGAGTGCCTTCGCGGCCGCGGGAACTTATAACCAAAACGGTCAAGTTCCTCGCACTAATCAATTGACTCCACCGGGTTTTTCACCAAATCAAAATGCTAACAATTATCGAAACAATCAAGTTGGTTACCAAAGCAATCAAAGGAACAATTATAAGGGTAATAACAACTATGGGAATCAAGGTAGTAGTAGTAATAGCCAATTGAAAAATCAAAATCAAAACCGTAATTTTCAAAATGCAAGTCAAGCTCTTCAAAATAACAAAGAACTTCCATTGGAATTTTTGAATTACACTACATCAAATGATAAGATTATGGAAAACATTCAAGAGCAAATGGCTAATCAAGCCAAGGAGACGGCTAAGAATGCAAAGGAGTTAGCTAATTTCATTAAGGAAAATCTGGCCATGAGAAATGAATTGAAAAATGATTTTGCTAACCAAATTCGAGGTCAAAACAACAAGATAGAGCAAAGTCATGCTAGGCTTGAACAAAGAATTGACCAAAAAGCCGCTAGCCAAGATGTGAAGTTTAATAATTTTGATGCTAAGCTTAATGCAATTTTAGAATGCGTAATGGTGAACAAAGCCTCTACTTCGGGTAGTTTGCCTAGTAACACCGTTTCAAACCCGAAGGGAGAGATGAAAGTGATTACCACACGTAGTGGTAAGGCACTTAAAGAACCGACTCCTCAACCAATTACTCCAACGGTGGAGGAAATTGAGGAAGAACCCGAGGTGGTGGTCGAAAAGGAGCATATTTCAAGCCCACAAAGTACCGCTCATGCCACACCTACGGTTGACCCATCACCCATATTGGAACCCAAGATTCCAAAGGCTATGCCTATGCCACAACCCACACCACCCTTGCCTTACCCATCGAGACTTAGGAAGGAGAAACGACAAGAGCGCGACAACTATCAATTTGAGCTCTTTTTGAAAATGTTTCGTGATTTGCACTTTAATGTGAGTTTCGCCGATGCCTTGGTCATGATGCCTCGATTTGCCGCTAACTTTAAGAGTATGTTGAACAACAAGGAAAAATTAAACCAAAAGTCTAGTTGTTCGTCGGTTTATCTTAATCGCATACCTCAAAAAGTCGGTGATCCCGGTAAATTTTTGATCCCTTGTGCAATTCAAGATATGGAAGAATGCTATGCCTTGGCCGATCTTGGTGCTAGCATTAACTTGATGCCACTTGCAATCTACAAGTCGCTCAATCTTCCTAATCTTACTCCTTCACGAATGTCTATTGAGTTGGCCGACCATTCCACG
Organism: Glebionis coronaria; assembly: GCA_025667525.1. Lineage (NCBI taxonomy): Eukaryota > Viridiplantae > Streptophyta > Magnoliopsida > Asterales > Asteraceae > Glebionis > Glebionis coronaria. Next base: position 418,372 of record JANFOE010000494.1, read on the forward strand.
ATTCTTGCATGTGGTTTGGCGGAAGACGTTTTTGTGAAAGTGGGGAAGTTCTACTATCCCGTAGACTTTATTGTTGTTGACATCCCCACGGATCCTCAAGTTCCTCTTATTTTAGGTCGTTCGTTTTTAGATACGTCTATGGCTTTGATTGATGTGCATGCTAGAAAGATCACCTTACGTTTCAACGACGAGGAACTTGTTATAAACGCAACTCAAAATTCTCAACTTTCTCATGTTTATTCCGTTGCTACCATAAACCTCGTTGATATGATCGACGTGGTTTTCGAGGAATTTTCACAAGAAGTTTTAGGGTTTGGTGATGAAGAAACTAGTGGCAATCCCACTATGTTAGATCCAATTCTTGATAATTCGACACCAACCTTCACTCCTTTCGAAGGTGGTGGTTTTACGTTGGAAGAATTCGATGTTCCACGTACTTGTAACGAAGACCTCGACAACTATGAGGACTTCTCGATTATCAAGGATTTTCTCAACGATTTCCCATTTCCTCCACCCGAGGAGGTTATGAGTATCGAGCCCAAATCTTCACTTGAGGAACCACCTATCCTCGAGTTGAAAGATTTACCTCCTCACCTCGAGTATGTCTATTTGGAGGAGGACGACAAGTTGCCGGTTATTATTGCGAAGGAACTTTCGAATGATGAAAAAACCGCACTTGTCGATGTTCTTAAGGACCACAAAGGGGCGATTGCGTGGAAGTTATCCGACATTAAGGGAATCGATCCCAAATTTTGTACACACAAAATATTAATGGAGGAGGATTTCAAGCCAACAATCCAAAGTCAAAGGAGGGTAAACCCCAAAATTCATGACGTCATAAAAAAGGAGGTCCTTAAACTCCTTGACGCGGGAATGATTTACCCTATTTCCGATAGCCCTTGGGTGAGTCCTATTCATTGTGTCCCTAAAAAGGGAGGGATGACCGTTGTGCCAAACGATGCCAACGAGTTGATTCCCACGAGACTCGTGACCGGATGGAGAGTGTGCATTGACTATCGTAAGTTGAATGAAGCCACTCGAAAAGACCATTTTCCCTTGCCCTTCATGGACCAAATGTTGGAGCGTCTTGCGGGAAACGATTTCTATTGCTTTTTAGATGGTTTTTTCCGGTTACTTCCAAATTCCCATCGATCCTCGTGATCAAGAAAAAACTACGTTTACGTGTCCATATGGAACGTTTGCCTATCGTAGAATGCCATTCGGACTTTGTAATGCACCGGGAACTTTTCAACGATGCATGATGGCTATTTTTCATGATATGATCGAGAAGACGATGGAAGTCTTCATGGATGACTTTTCCGTGTTTGGTGATTCCTTTACTTCGTGTTTGTCGAACCTTGAGAGAATGTTAAAACGTTGTGAGGAAACCAACCTTGTGCTCAATTGGGAAAAGTGTCATTTTATGGTTAGAAGTGGAATCGTCTTAGGGCACAAGGTCTCGAAAGCGGGGATTGAGGTAGATCAAGCTAAGGTAGACGTCATCGCCAAATTACCTCATCCCAAAACCGTCAATGGAGTTAGGAGTTTCCTAGGCCACGCGGGCTTTTATCGACGATTCATCAAGGACTTCTCGAAGATTTCTCGACCCATTACACATCTTCTTGAAAAAGAAGCACGTTTTTTCTTTGACGAAGATTGTGTACGAGCCTTTGAGATCCTTAAAAGGAAACTTACCGAAGCTCCCATTCTTGTTGCTCCAAATTGGAACCTCCCCTTTGAACTTATGTGTGATGCAAGTGATTACGCTATAGGGGCCGTTTTGGGGCAACGTCATGATAAGCATTTCTTGCCTATCCACTATGCTAGCAAGACGATGACCGAGGCTCAACTTAAATACACTACAACGGAAAAGGAGTTCCTTGCCGTGGTGTATGCATTTGAGAAATTCCGACCTTATCTCGTCTTGACAAAATGCATAGTGTATACGGACCATTCGGCTATCAAGTATCTCATGGCTAAACAAGATGCAAAGCCGAGATTACTTCGTTGGATTCTCCTCCTTCAAGAATTTGATCACAAAATCATTGACAAAAAAGGAGCCGAGAATCTAGCGGCCGATCATCTCTCTCGTTTGGAAGATCCTCACCAAAGTGTTTACGAGCCTAAGGAAATCACCGAAACATTTCCGCTCGAGACACTTGGTGTAGTGAATTCTAAGCTTGATTCCTCTACCCCATGGTTTGCGGATTTTGCAAATTACCATGCGGGTAACTTCATCATTAAGGGTATGACAACTCAAGAAAAACGAAAATTCTTTCGTGATGTCAAGTTCTATTTTTGGAACGACCCTTACTTGTTTCGAACGTGTGCGGATCAAATCATCCGCCGTTGTGTATTTGGCACCGAAGCTTCTAACATCCTTAGAGCTTGCCATGAGGGACCCACGGGTGGTCACCACGGTGCTAATCTCACGGCTAAAAAGGTGTTTGATGCCGGCTTCTTTTGGCCTACTATTTACCGAGATGCACAAATTCTTGTGAAGTCTTGTGATTCATGCCAACGACAAGGAAAAGCCTCACAAAAAGATGAAATGCCACAAAATATCATTCAAGTATGTGAGATCTTTGACGTTTGGGGCATAGACTTTATGGGGCCGTTCCCATCATCTCGTGGTAATAAGTACATTCTCGTTGCGGTTGACTACCTTTCTAAGTGGGTGGAGGCGAAGGCCTTGCCCACTAATGATGCTCGTGTGGTAGTCAAGTTCTTGAAAAGTTTGTTTGCTAGGTTTGGAACTCCTCGTGCTATCATAAGCGATCGTGGAACCCATTTTTGTAATGACCAATTTGAAAGGGTTCTAAGGAAATATGGGGTTACACATCATCTTTCTACGGCTTATCACCCACAAACGAGTGGGCAAGTCGAGGTTTCAAACCGAGCATTGAAGAGGATCTTGGAGAGATCCGTGGGGGAAAACCGACAATCTTGGTCGGATAAGTTAGACGATGCTTTATGGGCCTTTAGGACCGCTCATAAGACACCCATTGGGTGCACTCCCTATAAGCTTGTGTATGGAAAAAATTGTCATTTGCCTATCGAGTTAGAACACAAGGCTTATTGGGCCCTAATGCATTGTAATGATGACATGGAGACCGCGGGAAAACACCGGAAAATGCAACTAAATGAATTGGATGAATTAAGGGATATTGCTTATGAAAATTCATTGATTTACAAAGAGAAAACTAAAAAGTTGCATGATTCAAAAATTAAAAACCGGGTTTTTAACATTGGGGATCAAGTATTGCTTTTTAATTCAAGATTGAAAATATTTTCCGGTAAATTGAAATCCCGTTGGTCCGGTCCATTCACCGTGACTCAAGTGTTTCCTTATGGGACCATCGAGCTAGCTCAAGATGATGGTCCTAACTTCAAGGTGAATGGACATAGGTTGAAGCACTACTTTGGTGGGGAAGTTCCATCCTTGAACTACCTCGACCAAGTCACCTTCCCTAATGATAATTAGTATTGAGGGGATCGAGTCGAGCTCATGACTCGGTAATCAAAAACGAGGTGCCTCGTGGGGGAGTCCCATGCTTATCCTATGTACATATTATCGCTTTCTTAGTCTAATGTAGCTTACGTGTGGGGATTCGTGCCCTTCCAACCTTTGTTCCGTGGTTGTTTGTGATATGTGGTTTTTAGATCATGATCTTCACGATTTGAGCCTCTCGTGTTCATTTTATGGGAGCACTCGATCATTTGCTTTGGAGACATTTCTCAATATCCATGATATATCCTTTTGATGTTCTAACCTTAGGTTTTTAGCACACTTCATAAACGGCTATTAATTTAATGGTTAAACCCTTTCCATGCTAGATTAGGCATTCGACTACGTCTCTAGTATGGGGGTGTTTGCACCCCTAGACTCGAAACATTGAGGACAATGTTTAACTTTAGTATGGGGGGGTGAATAGATACTTGCCTTGCCAAACCTTCACGCTTTCCAAAGTTTATCGTTTTGTTTATCGTTTTATTGCAAAATAAGGCTAAAAATGGCCAAATTTTAAAATTTTTCTCATGTTTTATAAGTGTTTGAAGACACGAATGTAGATTTTCCGATGGCGAGAATAAGAGTAATTTTTGACTCGACCGTGCGTGTTGAGCACTTAGCTTTGATTCCTTAACTACACATTAGGCTAAGTCTCTTAAATGAGGACGAGAAATGATAGAGTTAATTATAAGTTACTATGCTAAACGTAGAATACTCGTATTCTTTCAAAAACTCATGTGTTCTCGTTATTTGCTTATTCTCCCTTCGCATGTAAATATTTTTTGCTTAATAAATATTGACTTAGCGGTTTAGTTAGGATTGTTGGGTTTCTAGTCTTTTCTAGTAGCTTCCATGTAATTAAATTGGGAAGACATTAAGATATCGCCAGCGTCACGGTTTTGAAGTATTGGCACCCTAATAATCGAAAGCTTCACCCAATAATAAGATTTCAAGTGCTCACCTAAATCTAGCAAACAATTTGAAGCCCCACAAGGCCGAAAAATCTATGCAAAAATTGAAAGTGAATCAAGCCTTAATCTTCGAAGCTTTAAAGATCCAAAATTCGCTTTAGCGTGAGGATATACGTCTTTGGCTAATAAAACCACCGATGAGGCGGATAATAAAAGGCAAGGCAAGACCGAATTCATAATAAAAGCTTCATGGCGAAGTTGAATAAAAGATGGAGGTAAACCAAAGATAATAAGGCCCTTCCGTTAGGGGGCGTATAAAAGTCTTGGTAATAAGTCTCATGTTCAAAACCGTTATAAAACCGTGTTTATCGATTCTTCTTGTCAACTTAATTTTTTAACATCGTCGTCTATTAGGAGGGGTTAATGATTTGATGGTCTTAGTTACACCGTTAGGACTCTATTTTTAGACCTAAATCTCTATTATCGCATAAGTCAAACAATGTATCCTCGTGAAACATTCAAGACATCATAAAATATAAGAGATACAACTTAGGAATAATGGGAGAATAAGTACGTGATTAGGGCATATGAGTAGTGTTAGCATTACTAACTTATAATTACAATGATCTCGTTGCACGCTTAGCATGGAATTGAAGTGAAAATCGAGGACGATGAAATTATTTCTAACGAAGCATTCACGTGTTCTTATTCTATGAACCTAAACGTCCCATTTTGCGATGAAAATCATACATTATGTCTATAACACAAGTAGTAGCAATAGTAGTAGTATAGCTAGTTTATCATTTCAATAAAGTGAATAAAATGAATTTTGGAGATGCTACGATACTTTATTCTAGCATTGCGTGAGGGCACGGCAATGGTTTAGTATGGGGGAGTGATGAGACGGCTTTTATACATGGTCTCATCGTTCTTTTTGGACTTAAAATGCATTAAATATCATCAAAATACCCAAATATATGCTTGTGTTTGTTGCATGTGTTATTTAGGTACGGATATTGAGAAAATGACAAAAGATCACAAGAATCACGCAAAAACGAACACGGGAAACGAAGCCGCACGATGAACCAAGCCCTAGTGAAGAATTTTCCAAAGAAAACCCTTGAAGACTTGAAGAATATTAAAGATTGGTCCTCCAAGTTTGAAGAATTGACACTTTATACCCTTGTATCTTCATAATTACAAGTTTGGTCCCTAAAGTTTGTCAAAATTACAAAAAGGATCCTTAACTTTGAAGAATTGGCAAATTTAGTCCCTCATCAAATCTAAATTGTCAAATATGGTCCTCCAAGAAGTCAACCAACAAGTCAAAGCCTTGAAGTTTGAAGATATGGCAAAATCAGTCCTTGGAAAATGAAGATATTGCATAAATGGTCCTTGTTTCAAGTTTACAAAAACAATTGTGCCAAAAATGACAAGTGCTGAAAGTTAAAAAACAAAGGAAATGGAAGTTTTGGCTAATTTATACAAAGTGGATAAAGAAAGAACCTTGGGGGGGCAATTGGGCCAGACAGCATAACTTCACCATCCACTTAAACACTGACACGTCACCTCTGCCAGTCCACTACCCAAACCAACCAGTCCATAACCTTTTTTTTGACCCTATCACAAACCCTTTTGAACCCTTCTTAACTTAAACTTGTTTATTTACAAAAAAGGTGGTAAACACGTTTTTTAAAAACATAACCCACCCAAATGGATTTAAACACACCTGTTTATCATCACCTTCAACCTTAAACCCTAATTTAATTTAACCCTTAATCAAAGGGTTAATCTATAAGAACCTCCAGATTGATGATTCAACCTATCAACATCACTTCCCCACTTTCAAAACAACCTCCAGCTCACCAAACCCCACTACCCTGCTCACGTCCCTTTCCCTCAATTTCAAGAAGGAGACAAAAACAACGTTTTAGATTAACTGAGTGCTCCCCAAGCTCAAATTAATGGCCAAGATCAGTTCTCATCACTGGCATACTCACATGCTTCCTGAAAACTCACAAGATGCCACTTTGACGATTTTTGAAGACCTTTGACCAAGGGGTATATTGGGGAATCATAGCAACTAGGGTTTTTGTTCTTCTAGTATCTTCTTAGCTAGCTATAAAAGGAGCATACAATATGTGTATTGCCCTCTTGTTCCAGTTTTAATGTAACTTTATTTTTCAAATTAATGAAAGTATTTTTAACCCACATGAAACTGTGAACCATTTATTTTTCCAGCATTTACATTTAAAGCTTGTTCTTCTTGAATCCAGTTTACAACTCTCAAAGTTTGTTTTTAAATTTTCAATTGTTTTCAAAAATTTTCAGAAACTTATATTTAAGCTTACTGCTATAAGCTGTTCAATAAGCTTATTTAACCAAGCTTATTGAATAACTTGTAGCTTGTCTCTTCTCTGTTTGTTAGTTGTGGTGTGCAGGAAACAGAGATCACTCAAGGTCCATTCTCATCATTTTTCTTGCCTATTGTACTCAAGCCAATCAAATCATACTTGATCTGCACAAGCCCGGGCTTGTAAGGAGGTGGCTTATCAGCCACTGTTGGGCTTGGAAGTAAGCCCAACAAGGTAGCCCTTGTTATCCATTTTCATTTTTTATGTTTCTGAAAATATTCATGCTTTGAGTGATTTTTATGATTAAGCTGTTATAAGTCTGCTTAAGTTCTTGTATTTGGTGTATTTGGATGTTATATGCATGTTACAAGTCCTTGGTTTCAGTTTGGTTTAGTTGTGTATTGGTTTGATTTGAAAAAAGTTGATTTAGGATTTTTAAGGGGTGTTTGGGACAAGAGATTAGCAGGATTTTTGTTAAGATTTCATGCTTAAAACCTGTCTAGAAACATCACTTAGGTTATATTGGAGTGCTATGTGTTCTTTGGTTTCAGTTTGAGTAGGTTTCTAACACTTTTGCATGCTTAAAAGGGTAAAATATTGCTAAAACCAGAAAACTGCATATTGAGCATGATTTTGTGTTGATTTGACCTTCAAACTTGGTAGATTGTTAGGAGATAGGTTGTTTTAGAGTTGTGAATCAGTTTTATGCTAGATTGTGGATTGGTATGCAAGCTTAAGGCTCTTGAAATCCGGATTTGTGCATGAAAATTGTGTTTACTGTTCATCAGACTACTCTTGGCTTAATCAGAAACTTGTAAGCTTAATTGGTGCTTATTTGGTTAAGTGACTGCTTGTTTTTTGTGTGATTATTGACTCCTTATACTCCAAAGAGTATAAGGGTGCCTTATTGTCCAAAAAAGCTATCAAGATAAGCTTTCCTAAGCTTATTGAAAATCACATCAAAATTTTACACTGTCAGTGGGAACTCCTTTCCCACTGCTAGTGTCTTTGTTGCCACTGCTGAGCAAAAGGACAAAAGTCCATCACATGTCACTATCTGTTTTCTTACTTTTTTGTCTTTAGTGACCAAAAAGTGGAATTAGACCTTGAAACCAGTGCCATTATTTTTCTTATTTAATTTAGGATTTTTCTGATTAATAAAATTTTTATTTACTGTTCATTTAGTAATTTTTAGGTTATTTAGCTATTTTTAATTAATTTTAAGGTTTCTGTTTTTGTCTTTTAGTGCCAAAAAGTAATATTTTTAGGTTTAATCAATTTTTCTGAACTTAGAATAATATTTTAAGGTTTTTGGTTTAAAAATTAGTTACTGTTCATCTTTTTATTAATTTTTATAATTAATTTAAGTTAATTAGGGTTTTAATTAAACTAGTTTTGTCATTTAGTGGGAAATTTAATATTTTTTAAGATTTTTCATTTTTCTACTGTTCATTAGAGTAAAATAGGATTTTTAAAATTGGTAGATTATTTTTAGCATTATTTAATTATTTTTTTATAATTATTTTAATTTTAAAATAGTTTTTAGTAATTTAAAAATAAAAAAAAGTAATTTAAAAATACAAAAAAATACTTTTTAGTTGTTAAATAATATAAGTAAGTTATTTGTTCAATAAAATCATATTTTGGACATTTTGATTAATTATATTCAATTTTAGGGCTTTAATTAGCATTTAAAATTGAATATTTAATTAATAGAAGGTTTTAAAATATTTTTATTGGATTTTATTCCTTATTTATATTATTTTAGACTTGTTTTAGCTTATAATTAATTTTTAGGTTGAAAAATTTTAATTTTCGTCGTTTTTTACGGTTTTACGTTTACGCCTTTTTCGTCGTAGTTTAATTAGTTTTCGTAACCGTCAATTCTTTCCTTTCTTATTTCTTTTCTTCTTAATCATAATCACAAACATCATAAATCAACTCTTAACACAACGCACTTGCCTCCTCGAGAACGAACTCACCTAGGGTCATTCACACACGGTTTTCCTAAATCGTCGTGCACTTGCCCTATTTTATTGCTCTCTTTTCCTAAAGGGTTGCAAAACTTCAACCATCAGTAACAAAGTTTGATCCGTTTTTGTAGGATTGTGTTTGTTTGGCGCGTGTTTGTGAATGGCAGCTTTGGTCCTTTGTTTTTGGGAAAAGTTGTATAAGAAGTATTTCAGCCATTATAAACACATCCCTTTGTTAATAAACTTCCAATCTTCACACTTTTGCCCTAAAACTTTGGCAAAAGGTTTTAATGGGTTGTTTTTTCCATTTTTGGATATTTGAGGTACTGATCTTGGACATTCTTTATCTTCAAAGGTCTTCAATGTAACTTTGACTTCATGAGGGACTATTAATGACAACGTTGAATAGTTGAGGGACTAATCTTGCCATTCTTCAAAGTTGAAGGACCTTTTTGCAATTTTGACAAACTTAAGGGACCAAACTTGTAATTATGAATTCACAAGGGTTTTAAGTGTCATTTCTTCATTTTTTGAGGATCAATCTTGCATATCTTCAAGTCTTCAAAGGTAAATGTTGGATAATTCATGAACTAGTGCTCGGTTCTTTGTACGGCTTCGTTTCTCGTGTCCGTTTTTCCTTGTTTCTTGTGATCTTTTGTCTTTTTCATGATATCCATACCTAAAATACACAAGTAAACAAACACAAGCATATATATGGTATTTTATGACATTTTTATGCATTTAAAGCCCGAAAAGAACGATGAGAACATGTATAAATGCCATCTCATCACTCCCCCATACTAAGCCATTGTCGTGCCCTCACGCAATGCTAGAATGAAGTATCTAAGCATCACCAAAGTTCAATTTTATTAACCTTTATTGAAGAGTAAAAGACTTGCAACAATACTACTAAGATGTGTAGAGACATAATGTATGATTTTCATCACGAATATGACTTTTAGGGTTAAAGAATAGAAACAAGTAAATGTCCCTTAGAGTAAATTTCGTCATCCTTGATTGTCATACATTCCATGCTAAGTGAAAAAACGAGATCATTGTTGGTACAAGTCACAATGCTAACACTACTCATACGTCCAAATTGTGTAATACTTTTTCTCTCCGCAATCCTAGTTATTATAAAAGGAAATGGGTTACTAGTATTTTTTAACTATTTGTCATGGATCACAAGTGATTCATATTGACTTATTTGAGTAATTATTAGTCCGAAAGCAAAGTAGCACGATTTAATCGATAGTTAGCCGAAGGACAAAATCTTTTAAAACGACTTCTCGTGTATCTCCTTAAGTTCATATCTTGGCATAACTTGTTTCACGATTTGAGACCTTTCTCGGACCGATATTTGGCATCTACTTCATACTTCAAATCTTGGGAAGACGTTCTTGAAATTATGGTATTCTCTTCATATATTTGGAATTTCTTCACTTGATGTTTTTGAGAGATTCTTCATTTTTGGACCACGACTTCATCATTTTTCTTCAATCTTTATTTTGGACTTTGATATATAACGATCTGCCTCCTTTTCGGACTTGGATATAATTATCCTCATACCTTGTAAGGGTCTTTTTTGATAGACTTTCTCCATGATCTTTTGGGGAGTAATTTCGTTTCGTCGTGTGTCTCGATCCTTCATATTGATTTAGGAATAATCATACTTCACATCATCTTGGATCTTTAGCAACAAAATAGAGCTCCTTATGCCTTGTTAGGGCCTTTTTGGATCTTCACCAATCTTCGCATCCCGCTACAATAAGTTATGCCTTGGCTATGAACTCTATTCAACCCCGAGCAACTTTTAAACGATCTTGCGCTAGAGGCTAAGTAACCTTTCAAATCGTACAACCTTACTTATTGCAATTTATTTTTATTCCTAATGCATTGATCTTATGGGAAGAAAAAGCCACAATTAAAAACATATGAGTTTTTGAAATAACATTTTCATGTTCTACTTTTAGCATGATCACTTGTCTAACTCTATCATCTCTCGTTCTTCACTATATAAAGACCTCTAATTAAAGAGACTCGTGAATACTTAGCCATGCAAGTCAAAATTAAGCCAAATTTGGATTAGCTTTCATTAAGACTATATCAAATCAAAGTTTTGGGTTTTCAAGCCACCTATAGGATCTTGCACTTTCTTGGACTTTTTCAAGTTTAGAGTATGCATTCTATATTTCCCTTGATAAGTGACTTTCTAGGATCAATTATAGGAACATGCGAAAAGTTCTTGTTCTTAACCCGAATGAGCTAAGACTTTCGCGTTTTAAAGTTCCCTATATAAAAGTCTAGCAAAACTTGAATTGAGCGGGTTAATGAATGTGAATGGCTCCAAATGCCCATCAAGTCAAAAATTAGCTCTTATTCTACCCAACGGAAAATATACATTCGTGTCTTAAAAACACTTATGAAAACTAAGAAAATTTTTAAAATTTGGCCATTTTTAACCTTATTAGCAACAAAACAAAACATTGAAAGTTGGAAAACGTGAGGGCGTAGCAAAGCAAGTATCTATTCACCCCCCATACTAAAAGTAAACATTGTCCTCAATGTTTCGAGTCTAAAGGTGGAGCACCCCCATACTAGTGACGAAGAATCAAATGCTTAGGATCTAGCATGGAAAGGGTGATCAACAATATATCTAAAGCCGTTTATTAAGTATGCTAAAATATAATTGTTAGAACAATAAAGGATATGTCAATGGATTCGTGAAAAACTTCTTCAAGCAAACGATGGAGGCTCACGTAAACGAACACGAGAGTCTTCAATCATAGATGATGATGATCTGGATAACACAATCACAAACAACCACGAGACAACGAGTTGGAAGGGCACAAATCCCCTCTAATTAGTTATTAGTAAGCATAAAAGGATAAACATGGGATCTCCCCCACGAGGCACCTCGTTTTTAATTACCGAGTCATGAGCTCGACTCGATCCCCTCAATGCTAATTATCATTGGGGAAGGTGACTTGGTCAAGGTCAACCATTGAAGGAATTTCCCCACCAAAGTAGTGCTTAAGCCTATGTCCATTCACCTTGAAGTTAGGACCATCATCTTGAGCTAGCTCGATGGTCCCATAAGGAAACACTTGTGTAACGGTGAAAGGACCCGACCAACGAGATTTCAATTTCCCAGAAAATATCTTAAGTCGAGAGTTAAAAAGTAACACTTGATCACCAACGTTAAAAACGCGGTTTTTAATCTTTGCATCATGAAACTTTTTAGTCTTTTCTTTGAAAATCAATGAATTTTCATAAGCATTATCTCTTAGTTCATCCAATTCATTCAATTGTATTTTCCGGTGATCTCCCGCGGTCTTCAAGTCAAAGTTTGCATGCTTAAGGGCCCAATATGCCTTGTGCTCCAATTCAATGGGCAAATGACAATTCTTCCCATAGACTAACTTATAAGGAGTGCAACCGATAGGTGTCTTATAAGCGGTCCTAAAGGCCCATAAAGCGTCATCGAGTTTGTCGGACCATGAAGCACGGTTTTCTCCAATCGACCTCTCTAAAATCCTTTTCAAGGCTCGGTTTGAAACCTCGACTTGCCCACTTGTTTGCGGGTGATAATTCGTAGAAAGACGATGAGTAACTCCATATTTATTTAAGACCTTCTCAAATTGGTCATTACAAAAATGGGTTCCACGATCGCTTATAATAGTACGAGGGGTTCCGAACCGAGAGAATAGTTGCTTCAAAAACTTCACTACCACACGAGCATCATTAGTAGGTAAAGCCTTAGCTTCCACCCACTTAGAAAGGTAGTCCACCGCGACGAGGATATACTTGTTATCATGAGACGATGGGAACGGCCCCATAAAGTCTATGCCGCAAATGTCAAAAATCTCACACACTTGAATTATGTTTTGCGGCATTTCATCACGTTGAGACGATTTTCCTTGACGTTGGCACGAATCACACGACTTCACAAGTGCGTATGCATCACGATATATAGAAGGCCAAAAGAAACCAGCATCAAACACTTTCTTTGCCGTGAGATTAGCACCGTGGTGACCACCCGTGGGTCCCTCGTGACAAGCTCTAAGGATATTAGAAGCTTCGGCACCAAAAACGCAACTTCGAACGAGTTGATCCGCACAAACCTGAAAGAGATAAGGGTCGTCCCAAAAATAGAACTTTACGTCACGAAAGAATTTTCGCTTTTGTTGTGTCGTCATACCCTTGATTATGAAATTCCCCGCATAGTAATTTGCAATGTCGGCAAACCATGGGGTGGTGTCTTTAGAATTCACTACACCGAGAGTCTCGAGAGGAAATGTTTCGGTGATTTCCTTGTTCTCGAAAACATCTTTGTGAGGATCTTCTAGACGAGAGAGATGATCGGCCGCTAGATTCTCGGCTCCTTTTTTGTCAAGCACGGTGACATCAAATTCTTGGAGGAGGAGCATCCAACGAAGCAATCTTAGCTTAGCATCTTGCTTAGTTAAGAGGTACTTGATAGCCGAATGGTCGGTATACACGATGCTTTTAGTTAAGACGAGATAAGGTCGGAATTTCTCAAAAGCATAGACCACGGCAAGGAATTCCTTTTCCGTTGTGGTGTACTTTAATTAAGCCTCGGTCATCGTCTTACTAGCATAATGGATATGACGGAAATGCTTTTCATAGCGTTGCCCTAAGACGGCCCCTATAGCATAATCACTTGCATCACATATGATTTCAAAGGGTAATTCCCAATTAGGAGCAACAAGAATGGGAGCTTCGGTATGTTTCCTTTTGAGAGTTTCGAAAGCTCTAACACAATCCTCATTGAAATTAAAAGGAGCATCCTTCTCGAGAAGGTGTGTCATAGGTCGAGAGATTTTCGATAAGTCTTTGATGAAATGACGATAAAAGCCCGCGTGGCCTAGGAAAATCCTAACTCCCTTAACGGTTTCGGGATGAGGTAACTTGGCGATGATGTCTACCTTAGCTTTATCGACTTCAATCCCCGCTTTCGAGACCTTATGTCCTAAGACGATTCCTTGTTTACACATAAAATGACATTTTTCCCAATTAAGCACAAGATTGGTTTCTTCACAACGTTTTAACATTTGCTCGAGATTAGATAAACACGACGGGAACGAATTGCCAAACACCGAAAAGTCATCCATAAACACTTCCATCGACTTCTCGATCATATCATGAAAAATTGCCATCATACACCGTTGAAACGTACCCGGTGCAATACAAAGTCCGAAAGGCATCCTACGATAAGCTAACTTTCCATAAGGACACGTAAACTTAGTCTTCTCTTGATCACGAGGGTCGATAGGGATTTGAAAGTAACCGGAAAAACCATCTAAAAAGCAATAGAATTCATTTCCCGCGAGTCGCTCCAACATTTGATCCATGAAGGGCAAAGGAAAGTGGTCTTTACGAGTGGCGTCATTTAACTTTCGGTAGTCAATACACACCCTCCAACCGGTCACAACACGAGTGGGAATTAACTCGTTGTTTTCATTAGGCACAACGGTCATTCCTCCCTTTTTAGGGACACAATGGATTGGGCTCACCCATGGGCTATCGGAGATAGGATAAATCATTCCCGCGTCAAGGAGTTTTAACACTTCCTTTTTTATGACATCGTGAATTTTGGGATTCACCCTTCTTTGACTTTGAATTTTGAGTTTGTAGTCCTCCTCCATTAAAATCTTGTGAGTAGAAAATTTTGGGTCAATACCCTTAATGTCGGAAATTTTCCACGCAATTTCCCCTTTATGAGCTTTAAGAACTTTCAAGAGCTCGGTTTTTTCATCATTAGCAAGACCTCTTGCAATAATAACCGGCAACTTGTCATCACCTTCCAAGAATGCGTATTCAAGGTGAGAAGGAATATCTTTCAATTCGAGGATAGGCGGTTCCTCGATTGAAGATTTTGGTTCAACACTCATAACTTCCATCGGCGGAAGAAATGGTGGAATAGAAGTATCATCACTAATCAACACCTCATCTTCATTGTCGATTTCATTTGAAGTAAAATCGCCTCCTTGGAATGGAGTGAGATTTGGTGTAGAATTAGCAAGAATCAGATCCAAAATAGTGGGATTGCCACTTGACGAGCTATCGGAAAAACCTAACACTTCTTGTGAAAACTCATCGCAAACCACATCAACTATGTCAATTTAATTGATGGTAGCGATTGCATAAACATGAGAAGGTTTCGAGTTTTGAGTAACGTTTATAACAAGTTCCTCTTCGTTGAATCTCAAAGTGATAGTTCTTACATGAACGTCGATAAGCGATCTCGAGGTGTCTAAAAATGAACGACCTAAAATTAGAGGAACTTGAGGATCCGCGGGGATGTCAACTACTATAACATCAACGGGATAGTAGAACTTCCCCACTTTCAGGAAAACATCTTCGGCTACTCCACATGCTAAAATCGTAGAATGATCGGCCATCTCGATAGACATGTTCGAAGGAATAAGAGCCGGAAGCGAAAGCGATTTCCAAATGGAAAATGGCATCAAGTTAATGCTCGTACCAAGATCAGCCAAGGCGAGGCATTCTTTCATATCTTTTATGTCACAAGGAATGAGAAACTTTCCGGGGTCACCAACTTTTTCCGGTATGCGGTTAAGATAAACGGAAGAACAATTAGAAAGCTTTGAAAGCTTTTCCTTATCGCTCATCATACTTTTAAAAGTAGAGGCGAAACGAGGCATATATAACAATGCGTCGGCTAAACTCACATCAAAATGCACTTGTTGAAACATTTTTATAAAAAGCTCGATTTGTTGTTTGTTACGTTCTTGCAATTTCTCTTTGTTTCGTCTCGAAGGGTAAGGTAAGGGTGGTGTGGGTTGGACATTAGGCAACTGCCTTGGAATCTCGGGTTCCACAATTGGTATTAGTTCAACCGTAGGTGTGGTTTGAGCGGTACTTCGTGGGATTGTAATGTGCTCCTTTTCGACCACCACCTCGGGCTTTTTCTCGATTTCCTTCTCCGTAGAAGTACTTGGACGAGAGATTGGTTCCTTGAATGTTTTACCACTACGAGTAGTAATAACCTTCATTTCTCCCTTCGGGTTTGCAATGGTATCACTAGGAAGACCACCCGAGGAAGAGGTTTACACATGATTGCTTCAAACATTTTTGCCATTCGGTCCTCAAATTTAGATTGCCTAGCATCCGCTTGATGAGATGGCATTTATACATGATCTCATCGTTCTTTTCGGGCTATAAATGCACTAAAATGTCATAAAATACCATATATATGCTTGTGTTTGTTTACTTGTGTATTTTAGGTATGGATATCGTGAAAAAGACAAAAGATCACAAGATACAAGGAAAAACGAACACAAGAAACGAAGCCGTACAAAGAACCGGGCCCTAATCATGGAAATTTCATCAAAATACCCTTGAAGACTTGAAGACAAAACAAGATTGATCCTTATTCCTTGAAGAAATGACACTTAAAACCCTTGTATATTAATAATTACAAGTTTGGTCCCTTAAGTTTGTCAAAATTGCAAAAAGGTCCTTCAACTTTGAAAAAATGGCAAGTTTAGTCCCTCAACAATTCAAAATTGCCAATTATGGTCCCTCATAAAGTGGAAGACTCATTGAAGACCTTTGAAGATCAAAAGAGTCCAAAAACAGCCCTTGAAATATTCAAAGATGTCAAAAATAGTCCTTGAAACATTTTTTGGAAAGTATTGTGCCAAAAGTGAAAAGATGGGAAAGTTATTTTGCAAAGGAAAGGCGGAATTAGGGCTTAAAACATTGTATGCCAAAAATTCCAGAATACAAGGACTTAAAGTGTCACAATGGAAACATTTAAATGAAATATGGCGCCTAACACAAACCAATCCCCCAAAATCGGATTGAAAGGACCACTGTTTATCTTTTTTACTCCCCAGAACTTACCCTCACTTTTACTTGGGTAAAACCCAATTAAACCTTCACACGTTTAATTCACACCATCACAACCCTTTCCCACTCCTAAAAACCTGCATCCCACCTTTGTGGTCCAAACCCCCAAATACCCTCTCCACCAATCACCTCATTCCTTGGGCACCAAGCACACTGACGTGTCCCAATTGAACGACCAAGATGACTTGCTTCCTCCCAAAGCAAAATGAATGGATGAGATCAAAAGGACAGCTCATCAACACCAAATTCGTCCAGAAGCTTCAAAGGGCATTTTAGGATTTTTATAGTGATTAGGGTTTTGTATTTTCTATTCTAGTATGTTCTTAGGCCTCTATAAAAGGAGCTCACAACCTGTGTGAAGCCTTTGTTCCAGTTTCCTTTCTAAATTTTGTAATTCCTTTTATTTGAAATAAAAAGTTGTGTTTTTGTTTTTATACAATATAATTCCTTTTTTATTTACTTAAAGTTGGTGTCTATTTGAGAAGGGAAACTGAGTTCCATTATTTGATTTGGTTAAAAGTTTTTGAGGTTTCAAATTATTTCAAGGTTTGAGAAATTTGGAAGTATTTGGTATAATCTGTTCTAGGGTGTTTGAATGTTAAGGAGTGTCATTTGTTAGAGAGATTAGCTTATTAGAACGTGTTTTGAAAGTTTGAGTGGTTTGGAAAGTATTTAAGAAAAGAAGAAAAATAAAACAGTATAACATAATATATTGGACTATTGTGAGTTTTCTTTTGATTTGTTCATAACAGGATTGGAGGTTTGTTGATTCTTGTTCAGCTCCAACCCGGGTTGGATTGGAGGAGGGTTATGCACCCTCTAGGGCTTTGGATGTTAAAGCCCTAAGGTATTCTTCTTGTTTTCCCTTTTGAAAACTCAGAAAAAGTGCTTGTATGTGATCTTCTGTGATTTGATGATATTTTGTGTTTAAGTGCATGATTTGTGCTCTATATGTGTTCATATGCATGATAGATGCTAATTCATTCAGTTTTAATAAGTTTTGAATAGGTTTTGAGTGTTAAATTTTGGATTTCAAAAGTTAACAGGGTGTTTGGCTATAGGTGTTAGCAGGGCTTAGATCTTAGATTTTGATTTTAAAAGGTGTTATAAGGTTGAAAAAAGCTTGAGTTAGATTTCTCATAAGTTGCTTAGTTAGATTGAACAAGTTTGGAGTGAATTTGTTGAGTTTAATAAGGAAAAAGGTGAACAAAATCTGCTTAGTCTAATCTGCTTGATTTTTCATGAAGTCTGGGTGATTGAACTTTGAATTGTGTGAAGTGATAAGGAGATTTTCAGTTTGTTATTGGTTGTGCTTGATTTGAAGTGATTGTGTGCCAAATTTTGGAGTCTAAAGTCCAATAGAGTGCAAGTTTTTAGCTGTTAAGACCACCAGACCTGCTGAACATCACAGCAACTTGACATGGCCAGATTATGCTTTGGACTTTGATTTTTGGTGTGCTAGTTGTTCATTACTTGATTTTATTGACTCCTTGTGCTTCTATGAGCACAAGGGTGCCCCAATTGTCCATAAGTAATCACCAAACAAAGCAACAACCAAGACCTCTTGGCATCAAAAGTACAAAAGTGTGCACTCACACTTGTTTTCAGAAACTTGAAGAACTGAATTCATTTTTGATCTTCAAACCTAGCTTAAATCAGTGTTAAAAGTGAATGTGATTGTGTTTTATAGCTTGTTTAGTGTCACCAGTTGGACTGAAAAAGAAAAAAATAAAAAAAAAATAAAGAAGCAAAAAAGGTGTTGCCTAGACTCGAACCCTGGTCTCCACACTCACACACATAACAAGTTACCATTGCGCCCTGGGGACTTTGATTGAGAGTTTTGGCTTCCATATTTATTTAACCTGTTTTGATTTCTAGCTTATTTACATAAGCCGTAGCACTTTTCATTTTTCCTAGCTTATTCTTTAAGCTTATTTTACTTTTCTTATTTTTCCTAGGTAAGTAATAGGTTTATAGATTTTTTAAAATTGGTTTCACTTTTTTCTCTTTATTTCAATATTTTATAGGATTTAATTAATAGACGTTTTTTAATAAATCATTAAAAAATACCAAAAAGACTTTTAATTTTCAGGAAAAATAGTTTTTAGGTTTTATTTAATATATTTGAGGTTTACATCAAGTTTTGGTTTCAAAAACATTTATTTTTTATTTTATAATATTTTAAGGTTTTTTATAAACTTTAAAGATTTTTATAAAATTATTAAAAAAGGTTTAGGAGCTATAATTTGTGTTTTTCTCTTAATTATATTATTTAGGATTTTTATAATTTTTTTATTTTAAATTTTAGAAACTTTTATTTTTTAGTATTATTTTAATAATATTTTATTATTAATTTTTCAAAATTTTATTTTTCTTTCTTTTTCATTTTTCTTAAATTCTTTAGCATTAATTAGGACCATTTCCATTTTTAGAATTATTTTTAAGTTTTTAGATTTATTTTTATAATTATTTTAAGTTTAATTAGTTTTTAATTATTTTAAATCATTTTTAGAGTTTTAAAAATAGTTTTAATAGGTTTTAATTTTTAGAAAAATACTTTTTGGTCTCATAATAATATAAGTTAAGTAATTTTTCAATAAAATCATATTTTGGAATATTTTATTAGTTGTAATTGATTTTAGGGCTTTAATTAGCATTTAAAATTAATTATTTAATTAATAAAAGCTTTTAAAATATCTTTGTTGGATTTTTAACTTTATTTATATTATTTTAGACTTGTTTTTAGCCTTTTTGATATTTTGTTTTTGGTTTTAATAATAAATTTTTAATTTTTGTGTTTTTCTACGGCTTTACGTTTACGTTTTTACGTCATAGTGTAATTTTCACAAAACCGTCATTCCATCTCATCAATATTAATCTCAAATAAATACAAATTAGAACACACACATATACCTCCTTGGGAAACGAATCTCTTCTCTCTTTTAAGTGATTGGGTCATTACTTGTGGTTTTCCTAAATCACTCGTCGATACTTACCGCTCATATTTAGTTGCTTGTTTTTCCTAAAGCAAGTTATCTAAATTTACCACAATCATTTTTGGCGCCGCTGCCGGGGAGGTGTGTCGTGTCTTAATTTGGAAACTTTTGTTTTTGATATTATCCATAATAAGTATTTGTGTTAAGTGGAACTCCCTTAACACGTATTATCGGTTTTCTCGGTTTTTCTTTGTGAATATTATTAATATATTGTATTAAGTATCACAATCAAAATACAATATCTCCAAAAGTGTGAAAACACAACCTTAATTGGGATTTGATCTCCTAATTATTGTATTCGAATCTCAAACAAAAAGAAAAGGCAAAAATAGATAAATACTTTCGTGAAGCTCGATTTTGAAAGATACGAACTATAAGGTGGGTATAAGGCGGGTATTATAAAATATACCCTAAGGAAAAAGGCTCTTAAGTGCTTCGCGCCGCCTCGTTTCCCCGCTTGCTTGTGAGTATTTTGAGATTGAAGGCTAATCGAGGGTTTTGCCGCCCAAAGTATTAATACGTATACTATATTTGCTTGGTTTTCTTTGTGATTAAACCCTCGTGAACAATTTGGTTTTCACCAAAGTTCTAAAGTCAATCGAAGGCGTTCACTCCACGTGATCGTTTTCATTCCTTTGAGGCTTCTTTAATCAAGAGTTTGATTCGAGGAGAGATTTTGTAGATTGTTGTCTACGAAGATACACCAAAATCCAAAAAAAAATTAAATATCATCAAAAACACAAAAAAAAAAAAAAAATTTGAAAATCCACAAAACAACCAAAAAGAATCTTCTTTGCTCACCTCCCAGTCTTCGTGAAGTTTATGATCACTCGTAATCAAGCAAAACGAGCTCGTAAACGTCTTCAAAAGCAAGCAAATCAAGGATCGTTGATTGTTGAAGAACCTCCAATTGTTGAACCTATTATAGAACAAGAAGTCGTAATGGCTAATCGTACTATGATGGAGTTGCTACAAGCACCCACCGAGGGTTTTGGAGAGGCAATTGTTATTCCCGCCATCCTTGCGGAGAATTTCGAGATTAAGACGGGTTTAATGTCGATGCTACAAGCAAACAAATTTCGAGGTCACGAGAAAGACAACCCGCATTACCACATTAGGAATTTCAACCGTCTCACCGCCACTAGCAAATTCAAAGATGTTCCACATGACGCCATTAAGATGATGTTGTTTCCATATTCGTTGGATGGATCCGCAAAAATTTGGCTCGAGAAAGAACCGCCAAATTCGATTTTGACATGGGCCGATCTCGTTTCTAAGTTTGTGAACAAATTTTTTCCACCATCGAAAACAACACACTTAAAAAATGAGATTTCACGGTTTGTGCAACGTAACAATGAAAGTTTTTCAATGGCATGGGAACGATTTAAAGAGATGTTACATGAATGTCCTCACCATGATTTTTCGGAATTACATCAAATAGATACCTTTTATAATGGGCTTAATGATCATGAACGAGATTATTTGAATGTCGCCGCGGGTGGTAATTTTTTGTGCAAGACGACAAATGAGGCTTTACAAATCATTGAAAATCGTTCTAAGGTTTATAGCCCTCGTAACACACCGAGTGTTGCCAATATGGGTTCGTCATCGTCGTCACAATCGTCTCGTAGCATTAACGCCTTACATGATGAAGCTAATGAGGAAAATCGGTTTTTTGATAGATTTGCTAATCTAATGTCCCATTGGAAGGCTCAAGAAGCTTCCAATTCCGCTTCGGTTAAAGCGGTTGCTAAGAGTTGTTTATCGTGTGGAGGAGCTCATGATTTATCCGAGTGCATTACCGCGGATGGTAACACTTCGAGTGCTTATGTAGCAACGGGGACTTATAACCAAAACGGCCAAGGTTCCCGCCAAAATCAAGCTCCACCAAATCAAAATGTTAATAATTATCGAAACAACAACCAAGGTAATTACCAAGGCAACACACGCAATTACAACAAAGGGAATTATCAAAGTGGGAATGGACAAATCTCTAATCAAAACCAAAACCGTGATTTTCAAAACACTACACAAGGTTTTCAAAATGCTCACACGAAAAATTTGCAAGGAGAATTTTTGGATTATGCAAAAGCAAATGATGCTAAATTTGACAATATGCAACGTGAGATGATTAGCTTAAGGTCCGAGTTGAAAAACGAGCTTAAAATGAACTTGCTAATGAACTTAAAACTCATGCAAATAAAATGGAAGGAAATGTCCAACGTCTTCAACAAAACCAACAAAAGATGGAATTAGGACAACATGAGATTAAGCAAGAGTTATTGAAAGCGGATGCTAGGCAATCAAAATTTGAGGACCGAATGGCTAAGATGTTTGAAGCAATCATGTGTAAGCCCTCTTCTTCGGGTGGTCTTCCTAGTGATACCATTGCAAACCCGAAGGGAGAATTGAAGGTTGTTACTACACGAAGTGGTAAAACTTTCAAAGAACCAATCTCTCGTCCAAGTACTTCTACGGAGAAGGAAATCGAGAAAGAACCCGAGGTGGTGGTCGAAAAGGAGCACATTACAATCCCACGAAGTACCGCTCAAACCACACCTACGGTTGAACCAATACCACTTATGGAACCCGAGTTTCCAAGGCCGTCGCCTAATGACCAACCCACACCACCTTTACCTTACCCTTCGAGACGAAACAAAGAGAAAGCACAAGAAAGGAACAATTATCAATTTGAGCTATTTATGAAAATGTTTCGTGATTTGCACTTTAACATACGTTTTGCCGATGCTTTAATCATGATGCCTCGATTCGCCGCAAACTTCAAAAGTATGCTAAACAACAAAGAGAAGTTACAACAATCGTCTAGTTGTTCATCGGTTTTTCTAAGCCGCATACCACAAAAAGTCGGTGATCCCGGTAAATTTTTGATTCCGTGTGCTATTCAAGATATGGAGGAATGCTACGCCTTGGCCGATCTTGGTGCTAGTATTAATTTAATGCCTCTCGAGATTTTCAAATCGCTTTCGCTTCCGGCTCTTACTCCTTCGAACATGTCCATCGAGATGGCCGATCATTCTACGATCATGGCATGTGGAGTAGCCGAGGATGTTTTCGTTAAAGTCGGAAAGTTTTACTATCCCGTTGACTTTATCGTTGTAGACATTCCCATCGATCGAAAAGTTCCTCTCATTTTGGGTCGTTCATTTTTGGATACATCACGAGCACTTATCGATGTTCATGCTCGTAAAATCACCCTTCGTTTCAATGAAGAAGAACTTGTCATCAATGCAACACAAAACTCCAATCTTTCTCATGTCTATTCTATTGCAACTTTAAACCATGGTGACTCGACCAATGTCGTTTGCAAAGAATTTTCACCAAGAGTTTTAGGGAATGTCTCCAAAAACAATTTACCATTTCCTCCGCCGGTGGAGGTTATGAGTGCAAAGCCTACAAAGAAGAAACCATCAATACTTGAATCGAAAAATCCTTCACATTCGTTCTTGAAAAGTGTTGATAAGTTACCGGTTTCTACGGAAGATCTTTCGGATGATGAATATGTAGACCCCAATGGGGAGGTTTTCTTCGTCGATAAACGTTTTGAGAACTTGCCACCACCAAAACCAAAACGGCTTCAAAATGTGAGAATTTTTAGTGTAACTAACATCGTCTTAGAAACACCGAATATTTTCGACATAATTCAAAAGGGTTTTCATAAGGAGAGTTTAAAAGATAACAAAGAAAAAGATCTTAAATGTGATTTAATTGATTTTTCTACAAATCTAACTCCGTCATCACCGCGTGTTTTGAGTACTACAAACTCGTCTACTCCTTTTGACGATGTTTTGTGTGGTTCTAGTATGGGGGAAGCCCCTTATGTTCCCTCATCCTTGTCCACCGAGGACGAGATATTCGATCCCGGAATTTCATGTAAAGGGAAATCTCGGTCTTCCACCGATGCAATAAATGGAAACTATATCTATTTGCTTGGTGCGAGTCTACCTCGAGTAGCTCAAACGTTTGTCTTACCAATTGTCTCACCCTTCTACTTCTCATCTATTTTCTTCAAACTCTTTGAGTTTATGGCACATGATGGAGTGGTGTTAATTTGTTTTCTCAATGGAAACGAGAACGCCATTTTCGACCCCGGTATTTTGTATCATTTAAGGACTTAGTCCTTTATACCGGTTGCTTTTTGGGCCTTGTTTATCATGTAAGCCCCATCAAAAATTGACCACACCATGAAATCCCTAAATGTTCACATTGAGGGGATCGAGTCGAGCTCATGACTCGGTAATCAAAAACGAGGTGCCTCGTGGGGGAGATCCCATGCTTATCTTTATGCTTTATGTTCACTAATAAGGGGACTTGTACCCTTCCAACTCGTTGTCTCGTGGTTGTTTGTGATTGTGTTATCTAGATCATCATCATCGTCTACGATTGAAGACTCTCGTGTTCGTTTACGTGAGCCTCCATCGTTCGTTTGAAGAAGTTTTTCACGATTCCATGACATATCCTTTATTGTTCTAACAATTATCTTTTAGCATAATTAATAAACGGCTTTAGATATATTGTTGATCACCCTTTCCATGCTAGATCCTAAGCATTCGATTCTTCGTCTCTAGTATGGGGGTGCTCCACCTTTAGACTCGAAACATTGAGGACAATGTTTACTTTTAGTATGGGGGGGTGAATAGGTACTTGCTTTGCTACGCCCTCACGTTTTCCAACTTTCAATGTTTTGTTTTGCTAATAAGGCTAAAAATGGAAAAATTTTAAAATTTTTCTTAGTTTTCATAAGTGTTTTTAAGACACGAATGTATATTTTCCGATGGGTAGAATAAGAGTTAATTTTTGACTTGATGGGCATTTGGAGCCATTTACATTCCTTAACCCGCTCAATTCAAGTTTTGCTAGACTTTTATATAGGGAGCTTTAAAACGCGAAAGTCTTAATTCATTTGAGTTAAGAACAAGAACTTTTCGCAAGTTCCTATAATTGATTCTAGAAAGTCACTTATCAAGGGAACTTTAAAACGCATTCTCTAAACTTGAAAAAGTCCAAGAAAGTGCAAGATCCTATAGGTGGCTTGAAAACCCAAAACTTTGATTTGATATAGTCTTAATGAAAGCTAATCCAAATTTGGCTTAATTTTGACTTGCATGGCTAAGTATTCACGAGTCTCTTTAATTAGAGGTCTTTAAATAGTGAAGAACGAGAAATGATAGAGTTAGACAAGTGATCATGCTAAACGTAGAACATGAAAATGTTCTTTCAAAAACTCATATGTTTTTAATTGTGGCTTTTTCTTCCCATAAGATCAATGCATTAGGAATAAATCATAATTGCAATAAGTAAGGTCGTACGATTTGAAAAGTTACTTAGCCTCTAGCGCAAGATCGTTTAAAAGTTGCTCGGGGTTGAATAGAGTTCATAGCCAAGGCATAACTTATTGAAGTGGGACGCGAAGATTGGCGATCATCCAAAAAGGCCCTAACAAGGCATGAGGAGCTCTATTTTTGCTAAAGATCCAAAGATGATGTGAAGTATCATTGTTTCAAAATCAATATGAAGGATCGAGACACACGACGAGAAGCAATTACTCCCCTAAAGAATGGAGAAAGTCTATCCAAAAAGACCCTAACAAGGTATGAGGATAAATATATCCAAGTCCGAAAAGGAGGCGGATCGTTGTATATCAAAATCCAAAGTAAAGATTGAAGAAAAATGATGAAGTCGTGGTCCTATATGAAGAATCTCTCAAAAACGTCAAGTGAAGAAATTCCAAATATATGAAGAGAAGACCATTATTTCAAGAACGTCTTCCCAAGATTTGAAGTATGAAGTACATGCCAAATATCGGTCCGAGAAAGGTCTCAAATCGTGAAACGAGTTATGCCAAGATATGAACTTAAGGAGATACACGAGAAGCCGTTTTAAAAGATTTTGTCCTTCGGCTAACTATTGATCAAATCGTGCTACTTTGCTTTCGGACTAATAACTACTCAAATAAGTCAATATGAATCACTTTTGATCCATGACAAATAGATAAAAAATGCTAGTAACCCATTTCCTTTTATAATAACTAGGATTGCGGGGAGAAAAAGTATTACACAATTTGAACGTATGAGTAGTGTTAGCATTGTGACTTGTACCAACAATGATCTTGTTTTTGCACTTAGCATGGAATGTATGACAATCAAGGATGACGAAGTTTACTCTAAGGGACATTAACTTGTTTGTATTCTTAGACCCTAAAAGTCACCCTTCGGTGATGAAAATCATGCATTATGTCTTTACACATTCTCGTAGTATGTTGCAAGTCTTTTACTCTTCAATAAAGGTTAATAAAATTGAACTTTGGTGATGCTTAGATACTTTATTCTAGCATTGCGTGAGGGCACGGCAATGGCTTAGTATGGGGGAGTGATGAGATGGCATTTATACATGATCTCATCGTTCTTTTCGGGCTATAAATGCACTAAAATGTCATAAAATACCATATATATGCTTGTGTTTGTTTACTTGTGTATTTTAGGTATGGATATCGTGAAAAAGACAAAAGATCACAAGATACAAGGAAAAACGAACACGAGAAACGAAGCCGTACAAAGAACCGGGCCCTAATCATGGAAATTTCATCAAAATACCCTTGAAGACTTGAAGACAAAACAAGATTGATCCTTATTCCTTGAAGAAATGACACTTAAAACCCTTGTATATTAATAATTACAAGTTTGGTCCCTTAAGTTTGTCAAAATTGCAAAAAGGTCCTTCAACTTTGAAAAAATGGCAAGTTTAGTCCCTCAACAATTCAAAATTGCCAATTATGGTCCCTCATAAAGTGGAAGACTCATTGAAGACCTATGAAGATCAAAAGAGTCCAAAAACAGCCCTTGAAATATTCAAAGATGTCAAAAATAGTCCTTGAAACATTTTTTGGAAAGTATTGTGCCAAAAGTGAAAAGATGGGAAAGTTATTTTGCAAAGGAAAGGCGGAATTAGGGCTTAAAACATTGTATGCCAAAAATTCCAGAATACAAGGACTTAAAGTGTCACAATGG
This sequence comes from Glebionis coronaria, assembly GCA_025667525.1. Classification (NCBI taxonomy): domain Eukaryota; kingdom Viridiplantae; phylum Streptophyta; class Magnoliopsida; order Asterales; family Asteraceae; genus Glebionis; species Glebionis coronaria. The sequence goes on from JANFOE010000494.1 coordinate 445,041, forward strand.
AAACATTTAAATGAAATATGGCGCCTAACACAAACCAATCCCCCAAAATCGGATTGAAAGGACCACTGTTTATCTTTTTTACTCCCCAGAACTTACCCTCACTTTTACTTGGGTAAAACCCAATTAAACCTTCACACATTTAATTCACACCATCACAACCCTTTCCCACTCCTAAAAACCTGCATCCCACGTTTGTGGTCCAAACCCCCAAATACCCTCTCCACCAATCACCTCATTCCTTGGGCACCAAGCACACTGACGTGTCCCAATTGAACGACCAAGATGACTTGCTTCCTCCCAAAGCAAAATGAATGGATGAGATCAAAAGGACAGCTCATCAACACCAAATTCGTCCAGAAGCTTCAAAGGGCATTTTAGGATTTTTATAGTGATTAGGGTTTTGTATTTTCTATTCTAGTATGTTCTTAGGCCTCTATAAAAGGAGCTCACAACCTGTGTGAAGCCCTTGTTCCAGTTTCCTTTCTAAATTTTGTAATTCCTTTTATTTGAAATAAAAAGTTGTGTTTTTGTTTTTATACAATATAATTCCTTTTTTATTTACTTAAAGTTGGTGTCTATTTGAGAAGGGAAACTGAGTTCCATTATTTGATTTGGTTAAAAGTTTTTGAGGTTTCAAATTATTTCAAGGTTTGAGAAATTTGGAAGTATTTGGTATAATCTGTTCTAGGGTGTTTGAATGTTAAGGAGTGTCATTTGTTAGAGAGATTAGCTTATTAAAACGTGTTTTGAAAGTTTGAGTGGTTTGGAAAGTATTTAAGAAAAGAAGAAAAATAAAACAGTATAACATAATATATTGGACTATTGTGAGTTTTCTTTTGATTTGTTCATAACAGGATTGGAGGTTTGTTGATTCTTGTTCAGCTCCAACCCGGGTTGGATTGGAGGAGGGTTATGCACCCTCTAGGGCTTTGGATGTTAAAGCCCTAAGGTATTCTTCTTGTTTTCCCTTTTGAAAACTCAGAAAAAGTGCTTGTATGTGATCTTCTGTGATTTGATGATATTTTGTGTTTAAGTGCATGATTTGTGCTCTATATGTGTTCATATGCATGATGGATGCTAATTCATTCAGTTTTAATAAGTTTTGAATAGGTTTTGAGTGTTAAATTTTGGATTTCAAAAGTTAACAGGGTGTTTGGCTATAGGTGTTAGCAGGGCTTAGATCTTAGATTTTGATTTTAAAAGGTGTTATAAGGTTGAAAAAAGCTTGAGTTAGATTTCTCATAAGTTGCTTAGTTAGATTGAACAAGTTTGGAGTGAATTTGTTGAGTTTAATAAGGAAAAAGGTGAACAAAATCTGCTTAGTCTAATCTGCTTGATTTTTCATGAAGTCTGGGTGATTGAACTTTGAATTGTGTGAAGTGATAAGGAGATTTTCAGTTTGTTATTGGTTGTGCTTGATTTGAAGTGATTGTGTGCCAAATTTTGGAGTCTAAAGTCCAATAGAGTGCAAGTTTTTAGCTGTTAAGACCACCAGACCTGCTGAACATCACAGCAACTTGACATGGCCAGATTATGCTTTGGACTTTGATTTTTGGTGTGCTAGTTGTTCATTACTTGATTTTATTGACTCCTTGTGCTTCTATGAGCACAAGGGTGCCCCAATTGTCCATAAGTAATCACCAAACAAAGCAACAACCAAGACCTCTTGGCATCAAAAGTACAAAAGTGTGCACTCACACTTGTTTTCAGAAACTTGAAGAACTGAATTCATTTTTGATCTTCAAACCTAGCTTAAATCAGTGTTAAAAGTGAATGTGATTGTGTTTTATAGCTTGTTTAGTGCCACCAGTTGGACTGAAAAAGAAAAAAATAAAAAAAAAATAAAGAAGCAAAAAAGGTGTTGCCTAGACTCGAACCCTGGTCTCCACACTCACACACATAACAAGTTACCATTGCGCCCTGGGGACTTTGATTGAGAGTTTTGGCTTCCATATTTATTTAACCTGTTTTGATTTCTAGCTTATTTACATAAGCCGTAGCACTTTTCATTTTTCCTAGCTTATTCTTTAAGCTTATTTTACTTTTCTTATTTTTCCTAGGTAAGTAATAGGTTTATAGATTTTTTAAAATTGGTTTCACTTTTTTCTCTTTATTTCAATATTTTATAGGATTTAATTAATAGACGTTTTTTAATAAATCATTAAAAAATACCAAAAAGACTTTTAATTTTCAGGAAAAATAGTTTTTAGGTTTTATTTAATATATTTGAGGTTTACATCAAGTTTTGGTTTCAAAAACATTTATTTTTTATTTTATAATATTTTAAGGTTTTTTATAAACTTTAAAGATTTTTATAAAATTATTAAAAAAGGTTTAGGAGCTATAATTTGTGTTTTTCTCTTAATTATATTATTTAGGATTTTTATAATTTTTTTATTTTAAATTTTAGAAACTTTTATTTTTTAGTATTATTTTAATAATATTTTATTATTAATTTTTCAAAATTTTATTTTTCTTTCTTTTTCATTTTTCTTAAATTCTTTAGCATTAATTAGGACCATTTCCATTTTTAGAATTATTTTTAAGTTTTTAGATTTATTTTTATAATTATTTTAAGTTTAATTAGTTTTTAATTATTTTAAATCATTTTTAGAGTTTTAAAAATAGTTTTAATAGGTTTTAATTTTTAGAAAAATACTTTTTGGTCTCATAATAATATAAGTTAAGTATTTCAATAAAATCATATTTTGGAATATTTTATTAGTTGTAATTGATTTTAGGGCTTTAATTAGCATTTAAAATTAATTATTTAATTAATAAAAGCTTTTAAAATATCTTTGTTGGATTTTTAACTTTATTTATATTATTTTAGACTTGTTTTTAGCCTTTTTGATATTTTGTTTTTGGTTTTAATAATAAATTTTTAATTTTTGTGTTTTTCTACGGCTTTACGTTTACGTTTTTACGTCATAGTGTAATTTTCACAAAACCGTCATTCCATCTCATCAATATTAATCTCAAATAAATACAAATTAGAACACACACATATACCTCCTTGGGAAACGAATCTCTTCTCTCTTTTAAGTGATTGGGTCATTACTTGTGGTTTTCCTAAATCACTCGTCGATACTTACCGCTCATATTTAGTTGCTTGTTTTTCCTAAAGCAAGTTATCTAAATTTACCACAATCACCGCTTTTAACAATTCTTGCTTAATCTCATGTTGTCCTTGTTCCATCTTTTGTTGATTTTGTTGAAGACGTTGAACATTTCCTTCCATTTTATTTGCATGAGTTTTAAGTTCATTAGCAAGTTTGTTTTTAAGCTCGTTTTTCAACTCGTATCTTAAGCTAATCATCTCACGTTGCATGTTATCAAATTTAGCATCATTTGCTTTAGCATAATCCAAAAATTCTCCTTGAAGATTTTTAGTGTGAGCATTTTGAAAACCTTGTGTAGTGTTTTGAAAATCACGGTTTTGGTTTTGATTAGTGACTTGTCCATTCTCACTTTGATGATTCCTTTGTTGTAGTTACGTGAATTGCCTTGATAATTACCACCTTGGTTTTTGTTTCGATAGTTATTAGCATTTTGATTTGGTGGAGCTTTATTTGGGCGGGAACCTTGGCCGTTTTGGTTGTAAGTTCCCGTTGCTACATAAGCACTCGAAGTGTTACCATCCGCGGTAATGCACTCGGAAAGATCATGAGCTCCACCACAAGACAAACAACTCTTAGCAACCGCTTTAACCGAAGCGGAATTTGAAGCTTCTTGAGCTTTCCAATGAGTCATAAGATTAGCAAATCTATCGAAAAACCGATTTTCCTCATTAGCTTCATCATGTAATGCATTAATTCTACGAGACGATGACGATGATGACGAACCCAGATTGGCAACACCCGGTGTGCTACGAGGGCTATAAACCTTAGATCTATTCTTGATAATCTTTAAAGCTTCATCGGTCGTTTTGCACAAAACATTACCACTCGCGGCGGCATTCAAGTAATCTCGTTCATGATCATTAAGCCCATTATAAAAAGTATCAATTTGATGTAATTCCGAAAAATCATGGTGTGGACATTCATGTAACATTTCTTTAAAGCGTTCCCATGCCATTGAAAAACTCTCATTATTTCTTTGCACAAATCTTGAAATCTCATTTTTCAAATGTGTTGTTTTAGATGGTGGAAAAAATTTGTTCACAAACTTAGAAACGAGATCACCCCATGTCAAAATTAAATTTGGCGGTTCTTTCTCAAGCCAAATTTTAGCGGGTCCATCTAACGAGTATGGAAACAACGTCATCTTAATGGCGTCATGTGGAACATCCTTAAACTTGCTAGTAGCGGTGAGACGATTAAAATTCCTTATGTGGTAATGCGGGTTGTCTTTCTCATGACCTCTAATCTTATTAGCTTGCAACATCGACATTAAACCCGTCTTAATCTCGAAATTCTCCGCAAGCATAGCGGGAATCACAATGGCCTCTCCAAAACCCTCGGTGGGTGCTTGTAGCAACTCCATCATAGTACGATTAGCCATGATGACTTCTTGTTCTACAATAGGTTCAACAATTGGAGGTTGTTCTTCAACCAACGTCTCTTGATTGGCTTGCTTTGAAGTCGTTTATGAGCTCGTTTTGCTTGATTACGAGTGATCATAAACTTCACGAAGAATGTGAGGTGAGCAAAGAAGATTCTTTTTGGGTGTTTTGTGAATTTTCAATTTTTTTGTGTTTTTGATTGTTTTTAATTTTTTTTGGATTTTGGTGTATCTTCGTAGACAACAATCTACCAAATCTCTCCTCGAATCAAACTCTTGATTAAAGAAGCCTCAAAGGAATGAAAACGATCACGTGGAGTGATCGTCTTCGAATGACTTCAGAACTTTGGTGAAAACCAAATTGTTCAAGAGGGTTTAATCACAAAGAAACCAAGCAAATATATTATACGTAATAATACTTTGGGCGGCAAAACCCTCGATTAGCCTTCAATCTCAAAATACTCACAAGCAAGCGGGGAAACGAGGCGGCGCGAAGCACTTAAGAGCCTTTTTCCTTAGGGTATATTTTATAATACCCGCCTTATACCCACCTTATAGTTCGTATTTTTCAAAATCGAGCTTCACGAAAGTATTTATCTATTTTTGCCTTTTTCTTTTTGTTTGGGATTCGAATACAATAATTAGGAGATCAAATCCCAATTAAGGTTGTGTTTTCACACTTTTGGAGATATTTTGTATTGATTGTGATACTTAATACAAAATAGTAATAATAATTTCACAAGAAAAACCAAAAAACCGATAATACGTATTAGTAGATTTCTACTAATACAAATACTATATATGGTTAATATTAAAAACAACAAGACAAATTAATCACGACACACCTCCTCGGCAGCGGCGCCAAAATGATTATAGTAAATTACGTCTTTTAGGAAAAAGAGCGTAAATAGGGAAAGTATTAAGTGATGATTTAGGAAAATCAAGCACTAATGACCCAATGAAGTTCCAAGTTCGTTTCCCAAGGAGGTATATGTGTGTGAATAATTCGTAATTGATTTAAGATTAATATTGGTTAGAAGGGGATGAGAAAAGAGGATGACGAAGACGTGAAATTAATTACTACTAAGACTTAACGTAAAACCGTAAAATAAGCTAAAATAAAAATTAATTCTAAAAATTACCAAAAATTCAACAAAAATCAAAATAAATTAACTAAGAGTTTACCAATGATAAAAACTTTTTCAAACCTTTTAATTAATTAAATATTCAATTTTTAAATGCTAATTAAAGCCCTAAAAATCAAATTAATAATCAAAAAGCCCAAATAAGGATTTTTCATTTAGTAAACCTCTAAAATGACCTAAAAAGATTAAAAACTATTCTTAGAAAATTTTAAACTAACCAAAACTATTTAAAATGATTTAAAAACTATTGAAACTTAAAATAATTATAAAAATTAATCTAAAGATGATAAAATTAATCTAAAAGTTGCAAAATTCCTATTTTAATATATTTAAGCTAAGAAAAATGTAAAAAGTTCAAAAATGTGAAATTTGAAAAATAATAGAAAAATAATATTAAAATAATATTAAAATAATATTAAAAATCCAAAAATTATAAAAAATTCTAAAAACTTGCAAACTAGTTTATTTTAACCTAAATAAACGGAAAATGAAAGTGAAATGACCAGAATACCCCTATTGGGCCCTCAAATGGGCCAAAACCCAAAACAGTCAACACTAATGGGCTTTTTAGCCCAAAAAGTCAAACTTGGCCCAATTGACTTGGAAAAGCCCAATCTGACTCAAAATTCAATTCTAAACACAAAACTCTAAATGCCCAAAAGCTAAAAGTGAGCTTATCACAGCTTATTAAACAAACAGCTTATCCTTATTGGGCTTTTTAGCCCATTAAGCAATAAGCTAATGCCATAAGCTCTAAGTTGACACACAACCTTCTTTTGGGATACTAAAGAGATCTGTAAAAATAAATTTTGAAAAATCACACTCAATAAGCCAGAAATAAGCAAAATACAAATCCACAAAACGACAAAATAGTCGGGCTTGAGATTTAGGGCACCTCAGGACTTGATTCAACTTACAAAATGTCACAAATGACTTCAATAAGCCAAAACAATCAACAAAATTCCAATAAGCAAAGCCTATAAGCCAGAATGAACCAATAAGCACTTATGAAAAAGTCAATTAAGTTGGTTTTCTAGTCAAACCCTCTCCAGTATGAACAAATGGGTCAAATAATGAGCACCTATTACAAAATCCAAGTTGTTGCCGGTTAAAATAAGCTATTTTAGCTTATTGATAAGCTGAAACCCAAAATACACTAGCAGTGGCTAGCAGCATGGGAAAGGAGTTCCCACTGCTTTGACTATTTGACCAAGCTTTTTAGAGAGATCCAGTTGGATTCAAATGGAAACAAGGGCACCCTTGTGATCAGTGAATCACAAGGAGTCAATATCAACAAAGAAATCACAATTTGGTTCACACAATAAGTCCAGATTAATCAAACAGTCCACAGAACTAGCACAGACATGGAAAATAAGCTGTTATGAACAAATAAGCAGATATAGCATGAATAAGCCAGCCAAATTCAACAAGATGCATATACAAGATATATAAACTATGATTAATCATAAACAAACTTAAATCAGCCACTAAATCAAAGTATAGAACAAGATCAAAGCAGATTATAGTTACTGATATGAACTACAAGTACTCATGCACACTTTGCTGATCTAATTGACCACATAACCAATTTCAAGCACTCAAATCTCTTTCCCTGGTGTTATTAACTAGGTTTAATCACTTGTTAGCCCTAGTCTATGATTAGATCTAGGTGCCCCTTAAAACACAACCAATTTTATCAAGTAACAATGATTTTATAGCCCTTTTATGGATTTGGGTGTTTCAAACCATAAGACCTGCAAATAAGTGACCAAGTATACCAGATAAACAAGTACCAACAAATAACAACACAAAACAACCACTCAACAAACCACAAATCCTGCTTATGCAGTTAACCCAAACACCCCTTAATTATCTGTTTTGACAAATTTTCAAAGGATAATCCATATTCAACCCATAAATCAAGTCAACAACAATCCAATAACATCAAACAATACCAGGTAAACAAGATCCAACCATCAAAACATAGATTCCACAATAATCATACAAAATCACAAATATTCAGAAAATAAATAGAAAATTGAAAAGGGAGAAGGATGCAAACCTCCAAGACCTACATCCAGGCCCTGGATTGTTTGAGCTGAGGTACTAGCAGAACAAGTACCAGCTTCCAACTACCTGCTAAGAAGAACAAACCAAAGTGATGAACAAATATCAAGTACTCTCTGATTTTTGAAACACAAGTCTTAGTGATTAAAACCTTGCCTCAAAAACCTTCAAACATATAAGTGGAACTCAGATTTAGGCTATTCTAACACCAACTTTTAATAAACATAAAAGAGATTTCATAAATTTCAGAAAATCAAATTTTATTAACTTAAAAAGGAATTACAAAGATTGATAGCCTAAAACTGGAACAAAGGGACTCTCACAGGTTGATGTCTCCTTTTATAGGCAAATGTTATGCTAACACTGTTCACAAACCCTAGAAGTGAAATTCCAATATTATCCTTGATGTCTTCTAGACGATTCTTTGATGTGAGCTGTCCAAAATGATCAGGGACGTTTATCTCATCTTTGGGGTGAAGCTAAGAGTCTTTGCCATTGATTTTGACACGTGGCAGTCCTTGGGGAAGAAGTGGTGATGTGATAGGTGGACGAGGTTGAGTGTGGGGCCTCTTGGTGAGTGGGAGTGAGGGTTTTAAGGTTGGGATGAGTTTTTGCTTATGTGAATCACACGTGGTTGTGGGTAATTGAAAATTACCCTTTGTTTTATATGAGGTAAAAACTGGGTTCATACGTGCTATAATAACAAAGTTTGATCCGTTTTTGTAGGATTGTGTTTGTTTGGTGCGTGTTTGTGAATTCAAACTTTGGGAATGGCAGCTTTGGTCCTTTGTTTTTGGGAAAAGTTGTATAAGAAGTATTTCAGCCATTATAAACATATCCCTTTGTTAATAAACTTCCAATCTTCACACTTTTGCCCCAAAACTTTGGCAAAAGGTTTTAAAGGGTTGTTTTTGCCATTTTTGGATATTCGAGGGACTGATCTTGGACATTCTTGATCTTCAAAGGTCTTCAATGTAACTTTGACTTCATGAGGGACTATTAATGACAATGTTGAATAGTTGAGGGACTAATCTTGCCATTTCTTCAAAGTTGAAGGACCTTTTTGCAATTTTGACAAACTTAAGGGACCAATCTTGTAATTATGAATTCACAAGGGTTTTAAGTGTCATTTCTTCATTGTTTGAGTATCAATCTTGCATATCTTCAAGTCTTCAAGGGTAAATGTTGGATAATTCATGAACTGGTGACCGGTTCTTTGTACGGCTTCGTTTCTCGTGTCCGTTTTTCCTTGTTTCTTGTGATCTTTTGTCTTTTTAACGATATACATACCTAAAATACACAAGTAAACAAACACAATATATATATGGTATTTTATGACATTTTTATGCATTTAAATCCCGAAAAGAACGATGAGATCATGTATAAATGCCATCTCATCAAACTCACTCATTTTTGGGAAGAAATTAGGGTTTACGTGTTAAAGTAGCATCGTCTACACCTGAACCGGAGAGCCCTACGTTATGTGTCTACGTTTACATACTCCGTTTTTGTAACAGTCAAACATTTCAGGAAGTAAATTTATTCTCGTATATTATTTTGGAATTTCTTTTTGTGATTGATTCATAAACTCATAAATCTACGAGAAGAAATTAGGACTTATGTCCATAATTTAGCGTCTTTTACGATTACACCGGAAACCCTAGTTTTATGTATTTACACTTTTTAACTCCGTTTTTATGAGACAAATTTTATTAGAATCGTTTTGTGCCGTAGTTTCATATTTTATGAAAACGTTTTTCGTAAATCGACCCGAGGGCACGTAAATCGAGGAAACTAGAATCGAGGAGTACCCGTAAATTAGTGGAGATGAGACAAGTGGGACACTTGTCCCACCCCCACTAATGGGCGGCCAAAACAACCAACACCACCATTTGGTGGCAACATTTTATACACCAAATGGACACATGTCCTCCCATTTTTACTAAAACTATCTAACCTAAACCAAAAACATTTACCACTTTCACATACATGCAAAATTTTTCTCCATCTCTCTTCGCTCTCTCATGTTGCCGTCCCATAACACCCCTAAAACACCATTTACATCAAAAAAATTAACCTACAACATAAGCTTTAATCAACATATGTTGATTACTACATAAAAAGAGGAAGATTGGAGGTGATCTTAACAAATAGAAAGGAGTTTTCATGGAGGATTTGGGCGGATTTCTCAAGAAGTGTAAATACATTTGGTGATCTCAAAGAGTGATCTTGCTAAGCTAAAGATTTGGTGACAAGAATTAAGCCTTGTTCATCAAAATCTCAACCTTTCATCATATTTGTTAGAAGTATTTAAAGTGATGGTCATATAATATACGGTTGCGAAGCTCGTGGAAAATGCTACTTAACGGTGTTGAGAGTTCTAGCATAATGTTATGTATGTAACAGGAATTAGTCCTGAACTCACAAATGAGGAAGGCCTTCCATACATTAGACATATAGTATAAAAGGCCCAAGGCACCTCATTTTTGGGGGGTGTCTTCCATTTTTTATAGATTGTAGAGAGAGAATCATATGTGTTTCTCTCACTAGGAATTCACAACCATCTTTGTTTTTCTCTATTTCTTCATCTAATCTAACCTTTCTTTTTGGTTTAATCTTTATCTTCATTTCTATATCCTATATAGTCGTGTGAATCATTCCTACAAGTGGTATCATTCGCCAAGGGATTCGTGGATAGCCCTCAGGTGTTGTCCGTGTTTTTTTCCTTGATATCCGTGTCTTTATGATCAATTTTTTTGTGTTTTTAGTGTTCTTCAAGTCGTATACCTTCTTTATTGTTGTATTAGTGATTTGGGTATCTTGGTTTCGGGTAAAACACAAATCTTTTGGCTCAAAAGTTAAGAATTCTCTTGCTTCAACTTTGCGAATTTCACTGCAATTGATTCCATCGGAAAAGTACAGGTAAGTACGGTTCGATCACAATAACCCATGGGTTTTACTTTGCGATCACAAGTATTCAGATACCTTATTCCGATGCTTATTGCGATCGCTCATTGCGATCGTGGATTGCGACGGTTTTTAAGGATTATTGAGACGTCAGTCTGTCCAAATCTTATTAGCCATATTGCGATCGTGGATTCTGATAGCGTCACATTCTGATACTTGTTGCATTCCGACAGATCCTACATTCCGATAGAAGGACATTTAGATAAAAGGACATTCCGATAGAAGGACATTCCCATAGAAGGACATTCCGATAGAAGGACATTCCGATAGAAGGACATTCCGATAGAAGGACATTCTTTAACACCCCCAAATTTACACGCAGCGGAATACAACTTTGGGTGCTAAACAATGATACAAAACACATAATTTATAAAGAACGACTCGAAAAGAGACGTTTTGAATTCATCGTTCCCAAAACATTTGTCAGAGTAGCGTAGTCCCAAGACATCGTAACCAAAGTACAACCAAAACAAAAGATTTAAATTGTTTTGAACAAAAGGAACGACAAATATTCAAAGAGTTTATATACAAAGTAGTGCACAACATTCATTCCCGTGGCTTCCAAGCTTCACACTTCTTGATTACCTGAAATACATGTGAGAAAATCATCAGCAAAAATGCCGAGTGAATCTATAGGTTTATATAATCATTTTTGAACACAAGCCAAGATTATAAGTTTGTGGCATGCTTATAAGCATCAGATAATAATTTGCATCAACAATAATAATTGTATTTAGCATAAATTGCAATAAGCTCATGGAACCGAGCCCTTAGACACTCCCTTAAGACGTCTGATAAGACAGGAGATTTATTAATTGTCATTTACCTCCAGATTATTGGTACATTGCCGTATACCTGACTTCTCAATACAATATGTTCAAACAGTGTGGAGGTCGGGCCTAAGCTTCTATGACAAGTCCACAAAAACTGAACCGGGGCGGCTTCCCCCATAGATCTATTAATTGTACTAGCGGTTAACCCATCATAGGTTAATTAACGGTCCATAATTGAGGCTTTAACAAAGGCAATCACTTAATGCAATTTAAAGGCAACCACGGGTCCATTCATAAAGGGACAAGCATACCATAAAAATCTTGTGTTCTAAGTTTACAAAACATGTATTCCCCCTCGCGGGTTTTAAAATATTTGAATGAGCTCAAACGAGGCTATAGACTCACCTTAGTACTTATAGTAGTTGAAGACAATCGCCGACGATAGTAGATGCCCGATAATCACGATAACCGCAACCTAGCAAATAAGGTGCGTACTTTAATAATAATAGACTCGAGAAATAAATGATACTTAATAAAATCAAACTCGAACTCATAAAACCACAATACACTCGCAAGTAAACGATATAAATAACTTTATTATACTTCACTACTCATTTACTTTACCATTTTATACTTTTAACAAAATCCACCGGTACATACTACATGTACTAGCTTATTTACCCCTTTTAAACTTGTCGACCGTTTATGAAACGACTCGATAAACTAACTTACTATATATAGAAAGTCCTCCTACAAGTTTATCAATTGAAATTACTTTTAAAGTCCTTTACTCGACTCATTTTCAAACCACAAAATCCGGACAGATTTGTGTTAATTTTTCATACGACCGCTTTAACTTATTTAAACGACTCCGTTAACAAAAACGACACTCGGATTTTAAAGTAAACTCAACCTAATATATAAATACCTCATTATCAGTAGGTTACACATTTTAAAACATCCATTTAGAGTCCCCGGGATTCGATCCAAATATCGACAACAACTATATGTAGTGTCGATACTCGTCTCCCGGTACACGATTATTCAAAACATCATAACTTCGTGCTCGTTTTGAGTTAGAAGCTCTACCTTATATCAAATCGAAGCTAAGGAAATTATCTACAACCCTAGGCTATAAGTTTAGTCATTTTCAAAACATAAAAATTCGGATTTCTCAGTTTACTTACTGCTATAAAATGGGTACCAAAAACTTGTACAAAATCAACTTTTTGACCACAACCAACCATAGAAATGGTCATTCCTATACTCTAATATCATCATACATCCACCATAACATCAAAATCATAACAAAAATAAAAATCTTTGGATCAAAATATAATTTTTAACAAGATTTCTAGCAAGAATCCCCATGGATCATGCTAAAAACACCATGCATGACCATGGCTTCCACCTACCAACATCATAAAAATAAAAAGTGCTTGCATGTGTAAAATTTTTATACCTTTGTGATCCTTGATCAAAAATAAAGATGGGTCTATGCTTGGTTTAGCTAGATTCAACCTAAATCTTGAGATAAATTGAAAAATGTTTGGATTTGGTGTGGGTGTTTAATGTTTCGGCAAAAGCAAGCAAGAAAGAGAGAGAGAAAAAAAATGTGGAAGTGAAAAGTGTATGTGTGTGTGTGTGTATTTTATTTAAATTTTAGTTAGTGGGGTGAGGGCTTTTGTGCAAATTTGGCAAGAGTTTTGGGTTTAAAATGCAAATAATTAGCAAAAAGGTGGGAAATTGTCACTAGTCAATTTTTGAAAATATTTACGGGACTCGGGTTTCGTAAAAATACTAAAAAGTTTAAACGCACACGAAAAATAATGATATAACGACTCGATACGTAATTACGATGATATCGTCGAAAATATTAAATATCGAAGCGATCGATAATGAAATATAAAATTATGGGCATCCGTCGGTATCGCGATCACTAGTAGTCCTCGTTGCTCGTCAAAATATAAAATTAAAATATTTAATATCGATTTCAACTTAAACCGTTGAACGTAAAAATATTTAAGATTATAAAATACTTCAAAAATATTTGAAAATTAAGAATTAAATAATGACCTTATTTTGCGGGTTTTACATCCTCACCACCTTAGGAGAGCACCGTCCCGGGGCTTACTTCTCCTTAGGTCCGTCTACGAATAAATGTGGATACTTGCTCTTGAAGTAGTCCTCGCGCTCCCAAGTGTATTCGGGTCCACGTCGGGAATTCCATCGTACTTTCACTATCGGGATCCGACTTTGCTTAAGCCGTTTCACCTCTCGATCCATAATCTCTACCGGTTCTTCAATAAAATGCAGCTTGTCGTCCAGTTGAATCTCCTCAAGTGGAATTATCAAATTCTCGTCCGCCAAACACCTCTTAAGATTAGAAACGTGAAAAGTATTGTGAATAGCACTTAACTTCTCTGGCAATTCCAACTTATATGCCACAGGACCAACTCGATCAATAATCTTGAATGGGCCAATATAACGTCGACTAAGCTTTCCTCGCTTGCCAAATCGAATTACTCCTTTCCAAGGTGATACTTTCAGCATAACCATGTCGCCAATATCAAACTCCAATGGTTTTCTCCTCTTATCCGCATAACTCTTCTGCCTACTACGGGCTGTTAATAAACGATTCTTGATTTGCACGATCTTCTCAGTCGTTTCTCTAATCAATTCAGGACCCGTCAACTGACTTTCTCCAACTTCACACCAACCAACTGGTGATCTACACTTTCGCCCGTAAAGTGCTTCAAAAGGCGCAGCCTTAATACTTGCATGATAACTGTTATTGTATGAGAACTCCACCAAAGGTAAATGTCGATCCCAACTACCTCCAAAATCCATTACACACGCTCGTAACATATCCTCCAAGGTCTGAATAGTCCTCTCACTTTGTCCGTCCGTTTCCGGATGATACGCAGTGCTCATATCCAACTGAGTCCCCAAAGCTCGCTGAAGCGATTTCCAAAACTCAGATGTGAACCGACTATCTCGATCAGAAATAATTGACAAAGGAACCCCATGTCTACAAACAACTTCCTTCAGATACAACCGAGTAAGTTTGTCTAAGTCATCAGTTTTCTTCATCGGCAAGAAATGAGCCGACTTAGTCAACCGATCAACAATCACCCAAATCGTATCATAACCACTAGAAGTTCTCGGAAGTCCCGAAACAAAGTCCATAGTGATCTTCTCCCATTTCCATTCTGGAATTTCAGGTTGTTGCAGTAAACCCGAAGGTCTCTTGTGCTCAAACTTCACCTTAGCACACGTCAAACATTTACTAACATAAGTAGCAATGTTAGCCTTCATATTCGGCCACCAGTAACATTTCTTCAAGTCTTGGTACATTTTATCCGATCCTGGGTGAATTGAATATTTAGACTTATGAGATTCGTGCATAATTAGATCTCGCAGTCCTCCATACACCGGTAACCACACACGATTCTCGAAATACCGAATCCCGTCATCACGAATTTCGAATATAGGTGTCATCCTTCTACCCAAGTCTTCATCTCTCACATTCTCTTCCTTCATCGCCTTAGTTTGAGCTTTAAGTATTCGATTAGATAAATCAGAATAAGTTTTCATAGCTAAAGCTCTAACCCTTTTGGTTATTTCTCTGCCCTTTCTACTAAGTGCATCGGCAACTACATTCGCCTTGCCGGGATGATAGCAAATTTGAATGTCATAATCACTCAACAATTCTACCCATCTTCTCTGCCTCATATTGAGCTCCTTCTGATCCAAAATATGTTACAGGCTTTTATGATCGGTATATACCACACTCTTTGTACCGTAGAGATAGTGTCTCCAAAGTCTAAGAGCAAAAACAACAGCTCCTAATTCCAAATCATGTGTAGTATAATTCTCCTCATGCTTCCTCAATTGACGAGATGCATACGCAATCACTTTCTCCCTTTGCATCAACACAGCACCAAAACCCTTACGCGATGCGTCACAATATACCACAAAGTCTTCAGCTCCGTCAGGCAAAGCCAAAATTGGTGCAGAACACAGCTTCCGCTTCAAAGTTTAGAATGCTTCTTCTTCTTCTGAACCCCATTCATACTTCTTGTTTTTCTCGGTGAGTTTAGTAAGAGGTTTAGAAATTAAAGAGAATCCTTCTATGAATCGCCGGTAGTACCCAGCTAATCCCAGGAATTGTCTAACTTCAGTCGGGGTCGTAGGCCTATCCCAATCTCTAATAGCTTCAATTTTGGAAGGATCAACATGAACACCGCTACTATCGATCACGTGCCCAAGGAATTGGACCGAATCCAACCAAAAATCACACTTAGAAAATTTTGCATACAACTTCTCCTTCTTCAGCAACTCCAAAATAGTCTTCAGATGACCTTCATGCTCCTCCCGACTCTTGGAGTAAATCAGGATATCATCGATAAATACAATCAC
The DNA here is from genome assembly GCA_025667525.1 of Glebionis coronaria. NCBI lineage: Eukaryota > Viridiplantae > Streptophyta > Magnoliopsida > Asterales > Asteraceae > Glebionis > Glebionis coronaria. Next base: position 460,918 of record JANFOE010000494.1, read on the forward strand.
AAACTTGTCGAGGTATGGTTTACACACACGATTCATTAAGTCCATGAACACCGCAGGTGCATTAGTTAACCCAAACGGCATCACTTGAAATTCAAAGTGTCCATAACGCGTCCGAAAAGCTGTAATAGGTATATCCTCCTCTTTAACACGAAGTTGATGATAACCCGACCTCAAGTCGATCTTCGAGTACACACACGAACCTTGAAGTTGATCGAACAAATCATCGATCCTAGGAAGTGGATAACGATTTTTGATAGTTAACTTGTTCAACTCTCGGTAGTCTATGCACATTCTGAACGATCCGTCCTTCTTTTTCACGAACAACACTGGAGCTCCCCAAGGTGACGAACTTGGTCTAATGAACCCCTTCTCCATTAACTCCTTTAACTGATCTGCCAACTCCTTCAACTCAGACGGTGCCAAACGATAGGGTGCACGCGCCACCGGTGCAGCTCCCGGCACTAGATCAATCTTGAATTCGACTTCTCGCTGAGGCGGAAGCCCTGGCAAGTCATCGGGAAATACTTCAGGAAAATCACGAATAACCGGAACATCCTCCACACGCCTAACCGGTAGTTCCTTCTCCACTACTTGAGCCAAGAACATATGACAACCTCTTTCTACATATTTCCTCGCCTTGATACAAGATATCACCGTCAGACGAGATCTACCGACATCACCTTTAACTACTAACACCTTACCCTTAACCGGTATGTGAACAACTTTCTCCCCACATACAATCACCGCATCATGAGCAACCAACCAATCCATACCAACAATCACATCAAACGAACCTAACTCTATCGGCATCAAATCGATTTCAAACAAATGATTTGCTAATTTCAAAGGACACTTCTTAAATATAGTGGTAGTACTAACTAATTGTCCATCAGCTAACTCGACCTCATAACTAGTATTTAGGCTTGTTGGCTCAATATCTATTAGACGACTAAAGGAAGTGCTTATAAAGCTCCTATCAGATCCTGAGTCAAACAACACACTAGCATAACGATGGTTGAGTAAGAACGTACCCGTCACCACATTTGGACCTTGTGCCTGATCAGCATCCTTAACAACATAAACTGCCCCAGCAGCTTCACCTGCTTTCCTGTTCTTCCACTTTGGACATTGAGGACGAAAATGATCACGCTCTCCACATTCGAAGCAAGTCTTGATCGGAATAGCATTCGCTCCAGTAGCAGGAACCCTTGTCTTACATTTATCCACAACATGACCAACCTTTCCACACTTAGTGCACCTTGGTGGACAATTACCAAAGTGACAAACACCACAACTCTTACATTTCTGAGCTGGTCCCCCATGATCAGCATTGCCATTCTTGTTAGTCACAGCTCTAGCCCCATCATTTCTCTTCTGATTGTACTGCCTATGGCGGTTACCACCTTGATTACCACTCTGAGAATTCTCCCATTTCCTTTTACTACTTTCAACAGCTTTCTCAGCCCTATCTTGAACTTTCTGCCCCATGAGTGTATGAGCCATTCTTACAGTCTCAACAAAGTTCTTGGGTCGAGATGAAGTTGTCTCACCTTTAATGTACCCAGGCAACCCTTTGATGTATTGATCCATCTTTTTCTTCTCAGTAGCAAAAGCATCTGGACATAACAAAACCAGTTCATTGAATCGACTAGTATATGCAGCAATGTTATTATCCTTCAGCTTCAGATGCCTCAACTCATCCTCCAAAGCAGATAACTCTTCTTCTGGACAGAACTCCTCTTTCAACAACCTTTTAATTTCATCCCAAGGTTTCCTGTTTGCAGCTTCTAACCCAACTGTAGCAACTTGAGTCTTCCACCAGCTTAAAGCTCGATCCTTAAAAGTAGCAACTGCGAACTTAACCTTGTTCCTTTCTGAGCAATCACTAATCTCAAATGTTGTTTCCGTTTTCTCAATCCACCTGAATAATTCCAGTGCTCCACCAATTCCTTGAAATACAGTAGGTCCACACTTCATGTATCCAGCAAAAGTACATTCTTTAACCACAGCAGCAGCCTCATCTGCAGGATTCTCAGCTGCACCTGCTCCTCCAGCAGCTGCATCAGGTCCCGCAGGTTCACCTTCACCTTCAGCACCCGCACCTCCGGAGCCACCTGCTCCTTCAGTGTTAACACGCGCAGCTCTATCCGCAGCTAATGCTTTCGCAACCTCTTCAGCAACTAGCCTTGCAATGGCATCATTTGTCATTCTCCTTGGTGGCATGATTCTGTCACATCACAAAGAGAAACGATAAAATGAATGAGTTAATTGTATTCATGGTATAGTCATATCATGTACAAAATCAATCATCAAATGCATACACATTATCAATACAAGGATTCACAATCATTATAAGGATCAAGGGAAACTATTATCATCGATCAACAAGGAATGATCTTAAAGACAAATAGAGCACAATGACACAAAATAATAGACACTAGTCACGTGGGGATCCACATGGCTTAGTTGACTGTGTCTCGCTTGCAGTAGTGAAACCTGCTTCCTCCTCATCGAAGACGTAATTTGACGGTGGTAAATTTCACAAAATAGGTATAAGGTCATAATAAAATGAAATAGAATAATTTCCAAAAATTTAAATAAATGTAGAGAAACCTTCAAAATAATTACAGGAAAATTTCCAGAAATATATTTAAGTAAATCATTAATAAATGATAATTCTTATCGAAAAGTTTAACGATATCAATATATATATATCGATAAAGGATTATAGTATTTATTTATAAATACTTAGCAATAAGGCATACATAATAATGTATACTAAAGTTGTAATCCCAGAAGTAGCTTGAACCTGAAGTCACGCGAAATCATGTGCACCGACTCTTTGAAAAAAATAAAAACCGACAGTTATAGTTTAGGTTTTTAGAAAAAGACCTAGTTCTCTATAACTCATGGCTCTGGTACCAATCTTTAACACCCCCAAATTTACACGCAGCGGAATACAACTTTGGGTGCTAAACAATGATACAAAACACATAATTTATAAAGAACGACTCGAAAAGAGACGTTTTGAATTCATCGTTCCCAAAACATTTGTCAGAGTAGCGTAGTCCCAAGACATCGTAACCAAAGTACAACCAAAACAAAAGATTTAAATTGTTTTGAACAAAAGGAACGACAAATATTCAAAGAGTTTATATACAAAGTAGTGCACAACATTCATTCCCGTGGCTTCCAAGCTTCACACTTCTTGATTACCTGAAATACATGTGAGAAAATCATCAGCAAAAATGCCGAGTGAATCTATAGGTTTATATAATCATTTTTGAACACAAGCCAAGATTATAAGTTTGTGGCATGCTTATAAGCATCGGATAATAATTTGCATCAACAATAATAATTGTATTTAGCATAAATTGCAATAAGCTCATGGAACCGAGCCCTTAGACACTCCCTTAAGACGTCTGATAAGACAGGAGATTTATTAATTGTCATTTACCTCCAGATTATTGGTACATTGCCGTATACCTGACTTCTCAATACAATATGTTCAAACAGTGTGGAGGTCGGGCCTAAGCTTCTATGACAAGTCCACAAAAACTGAACCGGGGCGGATTCCCCCATAGATCTATTAATTGTACTAGCGGTTAACCCATCATAGGTTAATTAACGGTCCATAATTGAGGCTTTAACAAAGGCAATCACTTAATGCAATTTAAAGGCAACCACGGGTCCATTCATAAAGGGACAAGCATACCATAAAAATCTTGTGTTCTAAGTTTACAAAACATGTATTCCCCCTCGCGGGTTTTAAAATATTTGAATGAGCTCAAACGAGGCTATAGACTCACCTTAGTACTTATAGTAGTTGAAGACAATCGCCGACGATAGTAGATGCCCGATAATCACGATAACCGCAACCTAGAAAATAAGGTGCGTACTTTAATAATAATAGACTCGAGAAATAAATGATACTTAATAAAATCAAACTCGAACTCATAAAACCACAATACACTCGCAAGTAAACGATATAAATAACTTTATTATACTTCACTACTCATTTACTTTACCATTTTATACTTTTAACAAAATCCACCGGTACATACTACATGTACTAGCTTATTTACCCCTTTTAAACTTGTCGACCGTTTATGAAACGACTCGATAAACTAACTTACTATATATAGAAAGTCCTCCTACAAGTTTATCAATTGAAATTACTTTTAAAGTCCTTTACTCGACTCATTTTCAAACCACAAAATCCGGACAGATTTGTGTTAATTTTTCATACGACCGCTTTAACTTATTTAAACGACTCCGTTAACAAAAACGACACTCGGATTTTAAAGTAAACTCAACCTAATATATAAATACCTCATTATCAGTAGGTTACACATTTTAAAACATCCATTTAGAGTCCCCGGGATTCGATCCAAATATCGACAACAACTATATGTAGTGTCGATACTCGTCTCCCGGTACACGATTATTCAAAACATCATAACTTCGTGCTCGTTTTGAGTTAGAAGCTCTACCTTATATCAAATCGAAGCTAAGGAAATTATCTACAATCCTAGGCTATAAGTTTAGTCATTTTCAAAACATAAAAATTCGGATTTCTCAGTTTACTTACTGCTATAAAATGGGTACCAAAAACTTGTACAAAATCAACTTTTTGACCACAACCAACCATAGAAATGGTCATTCCTATACTCTAATATCATCATACATCCACCATAACATCAAAATCATAACAAAAATAAAAATCTTTGGATCAAAATATAATTTTTAACAAGATTTCTAGCAAGAATCCCCATGGATCATGCTAAAAACACCATGCATGACCATGGCTTCCACCTACCAACATCATAAAAATAAAAAGTGCTTGCATGTGTAAAATTTTTATACCTTTATGATCCTTGATCAAAAATAAAGATGGGTCTATGCTTGGTTTAGCTAGATTCAACCTAAATCTTGAGATAAATTGATAAGTGTGAAAACACTCATCAATAATGATCCTAAAACCACTAAAAACACTGTCAAATACCTGATATTAAACTGTAAATTATCAGAATTACGCGTGTATTTGGTGTTTGTGTATTTTCAGGTAATATAGGTACATTTGAGACAAATACGAGCTTTCAAGGGATTTTCATAACAAAAGACGAAGAAAGAGACGAAAAGATGATTCAAGGACCTTATTTGCCAAGCTTTTGAAGATCGAGGATTGAACTTGCAATTTTCTACAAGATAAAAGGATGAAAAGAATTACTTGGAAACCTTTATACACATTTGGAAAGAAGTAAGAGATGAGGGACCAAATAGGCAAAATAAGTGAAAAGATTTATTCATATCTGGTCAATTGACCAAGTCTGGTCAAACAACACAAACGTGTATACAAGACACGTCTCTTCTTCAACCTTGAAGAGAGAGAAAGGAAATTAAAACCGACTTCCTCTTTTCTATCACCCAAACCTGCAATCCAATATCACGAGAGATCAAGCGAGTTTCAGCAAGAGATCAAAACTACAAAAGTATTCCTCTCTTCTCCCTCTTCATGATGATGCTAGTTAATTAGATCAAGGAGTGAAGACGAAGAAAGCCCCAATTCAAGATTGAAGATGAAGAACGAGTATCCTCGTATTTTACACGTGGCATCCACTCATTGGATAGACCACGTCATCAATCTTCTCTCGCGGCTATAAAAAGACATGAAGGCCTCATTTTGCAACCGGTTAGCTAGGAGTAGATAACACATAGTTAGGTTAGTTAGGATAGTTAGTTAGTTTTCTTTCAAAGCTCTTATGAATTTCAGTTAGACATTCTGTTAATCAGTTGTACCGGATTGTTTTTCCACCATTAATGAATTCAAGCTTTTCATTTAAGCTTTCTTGTCTTCCTTTTAATTCTTCTTCTACTTTCACTGTTAACCGCGAGTTCTTACTGAATTGGATTTGCTATTTTCGAGTTTCCAGCTTTTAGGATTAATTTCGAGTTTTCAAGCTTGTCACAAGAAAAATTCTGTTTGATATCAGCTTTTACTAGTAAAAAGCTCAAAAGCCCATAGTAGCTTATGAGATTAGAAATTTGTTACTTTTCAGTTTGTTTGTTTTGAATATTAGAGAAAAGATTTTTCAGTTAGTTGTAATAATCTGTTAAATAAATAAGTTTCAGTCCAAATTAGAGTGATGAAATTAGCATGATCTCAGTCAAAGATGTTATCAGTTTAAACAAGTTCTTGTCAAGTAGATTGATTGAAGTACAAATTTTGAATTGAGAAATTAATGAAAGTCAGTTTCGTTAGTAAGATACAGATTAGTTCGAGAGATACATGTTTCGAATTCGAAGGTCTTGTTTGGTTTTTCTTTGCTTGTTCTTGTTTGTTTCGCAGGACTGATTTGGCAGGTTATCACATCGATAGTTAGAGATTAGGCGTGTTTTGTTTCAAACCGGCTCAGCGCCGCGTTTCTCGACATCAAAGGACTGGCCTCGGACGAAAGGTCACTTTCTTTATGTTTATGTGATTCTTAGCAGTAGTAGTATGAGTTTAAATTTTCATTGCAATTTGTCTACTTGTTTTCCTTTGTTATACTTTACTAGTGCTGTGTTCTTCCTTGTTTAGTGTAAGTTTGTATAAGAAGTTTCATTCAAATCATTGCAGCTTATAGTCTGGGCCTTCAAATTTGGTTCGTTTCAGTTTGTAGAGTTTGGTTCTGCATTTGACTAGTATATTCAGCCTAGTGTGCTCAATTTAGTGTGTTCATTTGTTTAGTGTGTAGCTTTGACTTTTTGGGAAAAAGTTATTCATAAAGTCAAGTTTAGACTTTCAGTTTATATAAGGTTTTTTTTTATGGTTTTAGTGTTTACAAGTTTGATCGATATTTTTCTTTTAGAATTTAGTATAGATAAAGTCCGCTCATTAGTTGTTTAATGGACTGATGGTCTAGTACTCGGGCTGCTATTTCCTTGTTGGACCAACTGGATCAAATTTAAGCTTTAGATTCAATTCTAGCTCAATTAAATTTGTTGTTAGTTTTATAAATTTAGACTTAAGGAATTTAATATTGGTATTCTGAAAATTGCATTAGTTTAATAAATTTGGTATTTTGGTATTTTTGTTAGAAATTAGTTAATGAGTTAAATTCAAAAGTTTGTTACATTTTGTAATATTTCTAGCTAAAAGTTTGGTAGTTAGTTAAATTTGTTAAAAGTTGGTTTACTAGTTGTACTTTGCGCATTTAATGTCTAATTGCTAAATGTTTTTAGTTAGTACATATATGTAGTATAATATAGATATTTTTACCTTTTTACATGCTTTGTGCAAATTAGAAATAGATACCAAATAATCTTTTGTTAACCAAAAACAATCAAGTCTTTGCTTAAAAACGTTATATCAATTCGAATCGAGCTGAGAAGACAACTAGACTAAAAAACGAATTATTAAATGGCGCCGCTGCCGGTTCTTTTCGTGAAGATTAACGATTTCGAGTGAGACGATTGGATTTTGGGATCCGTTCACTTTGTGAACGTTATTTTTACGTATTATAAATCAAAAAGATTAAAAAAATAAAAAAGATTAAAATACAAAAAAAATAAAAAAAATCACAAAATCAATTCTTTTCCTAAAGAATTGAACCAAAAAAAATAAAAAATCCAAAAAGTAATCTTTTTCCTAAAAGATTACAACAAAAATATATATTATATCGTTTTCATCGGTTTTTACGTAGATATAGTATTTTTCTTAGAAAAATCAAATAAATACAAAAATATTTTTGATATATTATTATATGTAAATAAGTATACGTATAAAAACAACCAAGTTACCTATCTCCATAAGTATTGCCGAGGCAATACACCGTGTTGAGGGGCGTTCCGGTCCTTGACACGCGTATCGATAAAATTTAATTAAGCAAGAATAGATAAATACTTCCAATTGGCAATAATTCGAAGAATACAAACTACTAAAGTGAATAGATAGGCGACGTGCTATAAAATGCCGTCTAAGGGTTAATAGGTACTTAAGTGCTTCGCGCCACCTAACCCCCCGTTCACTAGTGCGTATTCTAAGAAGGAAGGCTTAATTGGAGGTCTTGCACCCAAGTAGTAATTATATATATATTTTCTTGTGGATATTTCATATCGAACCTCGAGGGAGATAATCTCTTCTCTTTCAAAAGTCGACCGAGGGCTACTCCCTCATTCCTCGTGTTTACTTACACGTGTACTCGCACGCGTGTAAACATACCACCTTTGGTGTATCACTTCCTTCCCCGAGGAAGCTTTTTGACGTCATTTCACTTGTATATACATTCGACCATTTTGTAGCCATGGATCAACGTACTCTTATGGAGATTCTCCAATCGAGAGTAGAGGGAAATGCCGACGCCATCGTTATACCTGAAATAACCGCACAGACTTTTGAGCTTAATGTCCACATGATCACTTTGGTTTCTTCTAGCCCCTTCTTAGGGAGATCCATAGATGACCCCCACGACCATATTAAGAGGTTCTTGTTACTTTGCAATACACTTAAGTATGATGGGGTCCCTCCTGATGCTATTAAGATGATCCTATTCCCATTCTCCTTAGAGGGTCTTGCTAGAAATTGGTATGATAGGCAACCATCTAAGAGCATCTTCACTTGGGAGGATTTAAGGAAGAAGTTTTTGAACCAGTTCTTTCCTCCATCAAGAACTACGGCTTTGAGAAAATTAATTATTGGTTTTCAACAAAGGAATGATCAAACATTTAGTGAGGCTTGGGAGGATTTCAAGGAGTTGTTGAGGAAATGTCCAAATCATGGATTCGATGAGGTTTACCAACTCAACACTTTCTATAATGGATTAAGACCACACCACCAAGATTTACTCAACTCTTCCGCGGGTGGAAATCTTTTCTCTAAATCCTTTCAAGAAGCTTGGGACATTATTGAGAACAAATCGATGGTGCAAGCTAACACACAAATTGATGAGAGAGTCCATGTGGTGCAAGAGAGTGTTACTCCTCAAATAGAAAACATGATCTCTCAAAAGCTTGATACTATGACCAACACACTCATGAAATTTTGTGAACTCTTTTTGAACAAGAATTCCACCAATGATGTGAATGCTATTGCTCTTTCATGTGAGATTTGTGGAGGTCCCCATTCCTACCAACAATGTGATAAAGTTCAAGGCTATCAAAGGGAGTGTTATGCTTATCAAGGAAATAACTACAAGGCACCAAATCAATTTCAACCTCAAGCAAATAACTTTTATCCACCAAATCAAGGATTTAATGCTCAACCTCCACCTTTCCAACCTCAATGTTTTCAAGGTTATGTGCCACAAGATTATCACACAATGGATTTCTTGCAAAAAATGAATCAAGAGAATGAAAGGAAGTTCCAAGCTATGGAGAAGAAAATGAATGACCAAATCAATAGGGTTTTGGTGGCATTAAATCAAAGACCACAAGGGGCTTTACCTTCCAACACACAAACAAACCCTAGGGCCAATGTCAATGCCATTACAACAAGAAGTGGAAAAACAACAAAGGATCCTTCACCTCCTAAACCTCCTATTGTTCCACCCACTTGTGCTCCTACTTGTGACAAGCCTTCTACCTCTACTTCACCTCCTCAAAATGCTCCTATTCAATCAAACACACCTTCTCAACCTATTCCTACTTCTCCTTTACCTTCCACACTTCCCAATGAAGAAGCTAACAAAGACAAATCTTCCACTACAACACCTATTCCACCTACACCAAAACCTACTCTTCCATATCCTTCAAGGTTGAAAAAAGACAAGTTAAAGAATAAGGATGACATCCAAGTCTCAAATTTCTTAAGGATGTTCAAGCAACTCAACATCAATATATCCTTTGCCGAAGCTCTTGCTTATATGCCAAAGTTTGCTAAGATGTTCAAGGATTTGCTCTCAAACAAAGAAAAATTGGTTGATTTGCCCAACACATCCCTTAATGAAAATTGTTCCGCGGTGTTACTTAAAACCTTACCAACAAAACTTGGAGATCCTGGGCGCTTCTTGATACCTTGTAATTTTCCTGGGGTGGAAAATTGCATGGCACTAGCGGATCTTGGGGCAAGTATCAATCTCATGCCATTATCGCTTTGGAAAAGACTTTCACTTCCCGAGCTCACACCTACTAGGATGACACTTGAGTTAGCTAATCGTACTATAGCTTATCCGGTAGGCATAGCGGAGGATGTGTTTGTAGGGGTTGACAAGTTTACCTTTCCCGCGGATTTTGTAGTGGTTGATTATGATATGGACCCAAGAGTTCCTCTTATTGTTGGTAGACCCTTTTTAAGGACGGGTCGTACTCTTATTGATGTGGCGGAAGGGGAACTTATTATGAGGGTAGAAGATCAAAAGATTGTGTTTAACATGGGAAAATTGTCTAAGAAATCCGATGAGCCCGAGACGGTTAAGCATGTTGATATTCTTGATAAAGAGGTGAATTACGTTGATATTCTTGATGAAGTGTGTAATGAATACTTTCATGAAGCTTGTAAGAGTGGTGAATATGATCTTCCTTATGTTGAGACAATAGCCTCCATTACTTCCTCATTAAATATTCATGAACCCCAACAATTTCATTTTGGAGATTTGAATCATATTTTCAACATAAATGAGGAAGCAAATGAGGATTCTAGTTATGATGAACCACCTCTTTTTGATACACCAATTTATGATGAATATAGTGATGATGAGTTCTCCATTTTTGAGCCTTTATTCTTTGATGATCACACTACCTTGAGTTTTGAGGAGATACCTTTTGAAACACCAATACTTGATATGCCAATCTATGATGACTATCATGATGAGGAGGGTTCTATCATTGATGAGAGTGATAAGGTTCTTGAGATTGAAAGTTTGCTTAGTGAGGATGAATTGATAGATAAACAAATTGAAGATTATCTTAAGAGAGATGATATTGAGATTGATAACTCTAGTTCAAATTGGGAAGATGATGTTCTAGAGATTGAAAGATTGCTTAGTGAGGCTGAATTGATAGATAAACAAATTGAAGATTATCTTAAGAGAGATGATATTGAGATTGATAACTCTAGTCCAAATTTAGACGAGGATGTTCTAAAGATTGAAAGAATGCTTAGTGAAGATGAGTTGATTAATGAGGAGATTGAAGCTTATCTTAAAAGGGATGATATTGTGGTTGATACATTTTCTTCTAATTGGGATGAGGATATTCGTGAAATAGAAAGATTGATTTATGGAGATTCCATTCCCACTCAACCTTCTCATGAACCTTCACTTATTACTCCTTCTTACACACCTTGTGAAACACCTCAAAACCAAAATGCTTCACTAATTTCACCACCTTTCTTACAAACCAATTCACACAATCTCTTTGAGCCTTCACTTGATGAACCAATGTTTGAGAAGTTTCAAGATGATAGTGACTTGTCTCATTTGGATGTTGAATTGGAGAGATTCTTTATGTCACCATATGAGGATGTTTTTGATGAGGAGTTTTCTAAGAACAAGAAAGAAATGGTGGTTTCCTCTACAAGTGTGATGACCCTTACTACTCCATACCTTTTCTCGCATGATGTGAAGTATCAGGGAGAATCTTCAAAGGCTCCCACCACCTGTTATTTTCCCATGAAGCAAAAGATTTTTGATCCTGGTATAGAGAATGTTGAGCCAACTCAGTATCCACTTGATGCATTAAAAGGGAAACTTGTGGGAAACTTTAAAGTATCACCTTATCATCTTATGGGACACTTCAGGGAAAGAATCATAAACAAAGAGACCTCACCCACCTCACCATTGATTAAGAAGTCCACTTTTGGGATGTGCTATTCTTGGGAGGGCAATTATGTGTTTGATCCTGGTGGATATTTATGGGGTTTTGTGTACTTAAGAACTTGTTTTACCTTATCATGGAGAGTTTTTCCTAAGAGGGTAAATCTTTTACTCTCCATGATGGTTTCCCCAAGGACAACTTAATTCGGGGCCGAGTCGAGCTAGCGACTTAGGGTTAAAAAAACTCAAGCATTGAATAACTAGGTTAGAAAACGTAGAATAGATTTTCAATAGGTTAGGTTTAATTAAAAGGATGTTATGGTACAGTTGAAGTGGAGGGGTGCCTTTCTTCGTCTTTTGGTGTTTGTTTCAAGGGTTGCTCTCTCTCATTTCATGCTTGGAGCTTATGGAGGAGGCCCGTGTATCCGGTTCACTTCGATTAGTTTTTGCTATCGTGATATTAAACACTTGTGCTTAAAATGAATACCCTTTAGTTGTCTCTTCCTTAACTTGGGTTAAGCAAAGTAATAAATGTAATAAGTGTAGGGGAGTTCACTCCAATACTCTTAAACATTGAGGACAATGTTTATCTTAAGTGTAGGGGAGACTTCTATCGAAGTGACCTTACCTAGACCATTGCCTTAACTTCATGATAATTGGGAAAATTAATTTTAAACATTTTTCGAATTTTTGATCTAATTTGGCCACCAAAAATATGCATTCATAATTTTTGCATCAATCATTTTTTCATTTGCATAACACATTTGCATTGTATATATTTCTTCTTTTATTTTTCAAAAAAAATATATAAAAGAAAAAAAATATAATAAAACATGGTTTTAACAAGTTTAGACTTCTTTGACATATTAGGCCCGCCATGGATATTTTGACTCAACCCGAGTTTGCTTATTTTAGCATTCTCTAGCTAGTATCCTTAACCATGTAGTCCTTCATTGGTCTATTAGGCTAAGCTTCCACCAATTTCATTATTTGAAATTTTAAATTTGTGGAGAATGGGAAATGATAGAGTTGAAGCAAGTGTAAAAGGGCTAGATAGACTTCATGATAATTACTTGTGGCTAAACCCTTCTCTTCTTTACCTCTATTTTCTTCGCATGTATATAATTGTTAATAAATAATCAAGTACGGTTTTAATTGGTTTGTAATCTCTTATGCATTTTTGGCTAATCATTTATGGTTGATATGAGTACGTCTTAAGATTCTAAGTTAGCACGTTTTATGTGTACTAGACTTATGTTATGCTCCATATTTAGCGGGTGTTTTTCCTTTTCTTCTTTTCAAATTTCTTTGTGAGGAATAAAGAAAAATAAGAGCGGCTTATGAAAAAAAATGAGTGGCTAGAAAAAAAAAAGAAAAAGAAAAAAAAATAATGCAAGACTCCCAAGAGGGGCAGTGTGGTGTTAATTATAGTGACTATTGAGTTCCAATATTACCTTGACGGGTTGCGGGGATTCAATAGATTGCTCCAATCCAATATTACCTTGACGGGTTGCGGGGTTGAAGATCCAAAATCTCAAAAAGATGCGGATGTAAATTATTGCGTGAGTTTTATTTTTCTTTCCTTAGCGAGTGTGTAGTTACTTATGAAAGCATGACATGAGGATTTTACACATAAAGCGAATGACTTATTACTCTTGAAACGGACTTGTATTAATTGTGAGCGGTTTTTCAAGTAATGGATGAGAGGATTACTTAGGATTAAAACCGTGCTTCCTTATTTTTGGATTTTACACTTCTTATACTTCACGCTTGAATAATGACAAATTTGCCCACAAGCAATTTGCTCAAATAATAACCGGTTCCACATTTAATGGTCATGAATAAGTTGATGCACTTTTTACTTGTGAATGCAATGATCCCATTTACTAGCTTGGTATGGGGAAAGTGAAACTTGAGGGTGATAAGTGTCCATGGTACCAAAGCCCTAATTTAAGTCATTGATTTCTTTATGAGTTATTTCCATCAAAACTATTTCAATAAATCCAAAAATATATAAATAGAATTGTTTTCTTTGCATTGCATTGTAAATATTCAAAATCATTCATCATGTAGTATAGTTTAGTTTATTAAATCATAAAATGGCCAAGGTGGGTTAATTATGAGAAAAGTGTAATTTAGAGCTTTAAAATGCTGCATTGCATGAGGACATGGCAATGGTCAAGTGGAGGGGAGTTGATAAGTGTGAAAACACTCATCAATAATGATCCTAAAACCACTAAAAACACTGTCAAATACCTGATATTAAACTGTAAATTATCAGAATTACGCGTGTATTTGGTGTTTGTGTATTTTCAGGTAATATAGGTACATTTGAGACAAATACGAGCTTTCAAGGGATTTTCATAACAAAAGACGAAGAAAGAGACGAAAAGATGATTCAAGGACCTTATTTGCCAAGCTTTTGAAGATCGAGGATTGAACTTGCAATTTTCTACAAGATAAAAGGATGAAAAGAATTACTTGGAAACCTTTATACACATTTGGAAAGAAGTAAGAGATGAGGGACCAAATAGGCAAAATAAGTGAAAAGATTTATTCATATCTGGTCAATTGACCAAGTCTGGTCAAACAACACAAACGTGTATACAAGACACGTCTCTTCTTCAACCTTGAAGAGAGAGAAAGGAAATTAAAACCGACTTCCTCTTTTCTATCACCCAAACCTGCAATCCAATATCACGAGAGATCAAGCGAGTTTCAGCAAGAGATCAAAACTACAAAAGTATTCCTCTCTTCTCCCTCTTCATGATGATGCTAGTTAATTAGATCAAGGAGTGAAGACGAAGAAAGCCCCAATTCAAGATTGAAGATGAAGAACGAGTATCCTCGTATTTTACACGTGGCATCCACTCATTGGATAGACCACGTCATCAATCTTCTCTCGCGGCTATAAAAAGACATGAAGGCCTCATTTTGCAACCGGTTAGCTAGGAGTAGATAACACATAGTTAGGTTAGTTAGGATAGTTAGTTAGTTTTCTTTCAAAGCTCTTATGAATTTCAGTTAGACATTCTGTTAATCAGTTGTACCGGATTGTTTTTCCACCATTAATGAATTCAAGCTTTTCATTTAAGCTTTCTTGTCTTCCTTTTAATTCTTCTTCTACTTTCACTGTTAACCGCGAGTTCTTACTGAATTGGATTTGCTATTTTCGAGTTTCCAGCTTTTAGGATTAATTTCGAGTTTTCAAGCTTGTCACAAGAAAAATTCTGTTTGATATCAGCTTTTACTAGTAAAAAGCTCAAAAGCCCATAGTAGCTTATGAGATTAGAAATTTGTTACTTTTCAGTTTGTTTGTTTTGAATATTAGAGAAAAGATTTTTCAGTTAGTTGTAATAATCTGTTAAATAAATAAGTTTCAGTCCAAATTAGAGTGATGAAATTAGCATGATCTCAGTCAAAGATGTTATCAGTTTAAACAAGTTCTTGTCAAGTAGATTGATTGAAGTACAAATTTTGAATTGAGAAATTAATGAAAGTCAGTTTCGTTAGTAAGATACAGATTAGTTCGAGAGATACATGTTTCGAATTCGAAGGTCTTGTTTGGTTTTTCTTTGCTTGTTCTTGTTTGTTTCGCAGGACTGATTTGGCAGGTTATCACATCGATAGTTAGAGATTAGGCGTGTTTTGTTTCAAACCGGCTCAGCGCCGCGTTTCTCGACATCAAAGGACTGGCCTCGGACGAAAGGTCACTTTCTTTATGTTTATGTGATTCTTAGCAGTAGTAGTATGAGTTTAAATTTTCATTGCAATTTGTCTACTTGTTTTCCTTTGTTATACTTTACTAGTGCTGTGTTCTTCCTTGTTTAGTGTAAGTTTGTATAAGAAGTTTCATTCAAATCATTGCAGCTTATAGTCTGGGCCTTCAAATTTGGTTCGTTTCAGTTTGTAGAGTTTGGTTCTGCATTTGACTAGTATATTCAGCCTAGTGTGCTCAATTTAGTGTGTTCATTTGTTTAGTGTGTAGCTTTGACTTTTTGGGAAAAAGTTATTCATAAAGTCAAGTTTAGACTTTCAGTTTATATAAGGTTTTTTTTTATGGTTTTAGTGTTTACAAGTTTGATCGATATTTTTCTTTTAGAATTTAGTATAGATAAAGTCCGCTCATTAGTTGTTTAATGGACTGATGGTCTAGTACTCGGGCTGCTATTTCCTTGTTGGACCAACTGGATCAAATTTAAGCTTTAGATTCAATTCTAGCTCAATTAAATTTGTTGTTAGTTTTATAAATTTAGACTTAAGGAATTTAATATTGGTATTCTGAAAATTGCATTAGTTTAATAAATTTGGTATTTTGGTATTTTTGTTAGAAATTAGTTAATGAGTTAAATTCAAAAGTTTGTTACATTTTGTAATATTTCTAGCTAAAAGTTTGGTAGTTAGTTAAATTTGTTAAAAGTTGGTTTACTAGTTGTACTTTGCGCATTTAATGTCTAATTGCTAAATGTTTTTAGTTAGTACATATATGTAGTATAATATAGATATTTTTACCTTTTTACATGCTTTGTGCAAATTAGAAATAGATACCAAATAATCTTTTGTTAACCAAAAACAATCAAGTCTTTGCTTAAAAACGTTATATCAATTCGAATCGAGCTGAGAAGACAACTAGACTAAAAAACGAATTATTATAAATTGAAAAATGTTTGGATTTGGTGTGGGTGTTTGATGTTTCGGCAAAAGCAAGCAAGAAAGAGAGAGAGAAAAAAAAATGTGGAAGTGAAAAGTGTAGGTGTGTGTGTGTGTGTATTTTATTTAAATTTTAGTTAGTGGGGTGAGGGCTTTTGTGCAAATTTGGCAAGAGTTTTGGGTTTAAAATGCAAATAATTAGCAAAAAGGTGGGAAATTGTCACTAGTCAATTTTTGAAAATATTTACGGGACTCGGGTTTCGTAAAAATACTAAAAAGTTTAAACGCACACGAAAAATAATGATATAACGACTCGATACGTAATTACGATGATATCGTCGAAAATATTAAATATCGAAGCGATCGATAATGAAATATAAAATTATGGGCATCCGTCGGTATCGCGATCACTAGTAGTCCTCGTTGCTCGTCAAAATATAAAATTAAAATATTTAATATCGATTTCAACTTAAACCGTTGAACGTAAAAATATTTAAGATTATAAAATACTTCAAAAATATTTGAAAATTAAGAATTAAATAATGACCTTATTTTGCGGGTTTTACACATTCCGATAGAAGGGGTATTCCAACAGATCCACATTCCGATAGAATATTCCGATGGGCATTCCGATGAAAATTTTGTTTGAGTAATTTTTAGACTTAGCCGCCATCTAGACTAGTCCCGGCACATATTTTACACGAAGATTAAAAAAAAATTCCCTACTAGTTTTTGGCTATTTCTAACTCAATTTCAAAATTTGGCGATACCAAATTTTTCAGCTTACCGTTTTGTCGGACTAAGGAATTTATTGTCAGACTGAAAAAAAAAATCAGAAGTTTCAGAATTTCAACAACAACACACGCTTTCTTTGAATTTAGATCCTGTTTTTCACACGACTTCTACGATGACGTCTCAACAAGATATTTATGCTGCGGGTACTGAGTATCGTCCACCGATGCTTACCAAGGAGAACTACACTACATGGGCTAGTCGTCTCCTTCGTTATGCAAAATGTAAACCTTTGGGAAAGTTGATTGTTAGCTCGATTCAAAAGGGTTCGTATGTTAGAAGAACAATTATTGTGCCTGGCGACCCTACGAATGCTAACCCAGTGGCTGACTCTAGTTATGAGCAAACGGATGAAGAATTAACTGAAGCTGAATCCAAACAACTCGACGCTGATGATCAAGCAATTCAAGTCATTCTTATGGTACTTCCTAAAGATGTTTATGCTGTTGTCGATAGTTGTGAAACCGCACACGACATGTGGCTTAGGATTCAGAAAATGATGAAGGGCAGTGAAATCGGTTTACAAGAAAAGGAAACTAAGTTGCTTCGTGAATGTGAGAAATTTACGTCTACTGAAGGGGAACAAATTGAACCTTATTATCATCGAGACACATGGGGATCAAACGAATAATAGTAATATTAGTTCGAATGAGCCCTACATTGAGACACATGGGGATCAAACGAATAATAGTAATATTAGTTCGAATGAGCCCAGTGTGGACCTTAGTGTGGATCAAGTTGCCCAGCCTACAAACCTTCCTGATGCGGCACATGCATATTATAAATCTCTATTTGATAAGCTTTCTAAGGATGTTGACCATGCTACGGTGGTTAATAATAAGTTTATAGAAACTGTGATAATCCGTCAATTTATGGTTGATATTTTATTCTTGAATATTATTTAAAAAAATTATTTTAATGTTACAATATGAACTCACATATTTTTGGGAAGAAATTTGGATTTACGTCTTGAAGTAGCATCGACTACGTCTAAACCGGAGGATTCAACGTTACGTGCCTACGTTTACATACACCGTCTTTGGTCACAGTCCGACATTTCAGAAAATAAATTTGTCCATTAATATTATTTTGGAGTTTTAAATTTGAGTTGGTTCATAAACTCAAAAATTTACGAGAAGAGATTAGGACTTACGATTTTATTTTAACGTCCTTTACGACTAAACCGGAAACCTTAGGATTACGTATTTACATTTTCGAACTCCGTTTTTGATGAAACAATTTTTATTGGATTCATTTTGTGACGTTGATTCATAATTTATAAAAACGTTTTTCGTAAAACGACCCGAGGGCACGCAAATCGAGGAAACTAGAATCGAGGAGTACCCGTAAATAAATGAGATGAGACAAGTGGGACACTTGTCCCACCCCACTCCAAAACCGGCCTTAAGTTAGCTACATACACCATGAGGTGTCACAACCTCATGAACAAGTAAACACGTGTCCATTTAGCTTACGTATTCAGCTTACCTCAACACAAAACCACTCACATAAACCATTGTCTTCACTTTCCACCATGCAAACTAGCTAAAACTCTCTCATCCTCTCCATTAATGCCGTCCCATTTCTCACCACAAACCACCATCACTTGATCAAAATCAACCATAAAATCTCATGTTATTCATATACATGTTGAAGCCCTTTTGAAACCCTATTGATTGGTGGTACTTATAACATCCAAGGAGGAGTATTCATGGTGTCTTGGGGCTGATTTTCCACAAGGTGATCATAAAGATTGATGGTCTTGAAGGTGGTGTTGGCTAAGCACAAGTTTCTCCATCAAAATCCATGTTTTGATCACAACCTACATCATCATGGTGGTATAAAGATTGTCCTCCTCATCTTCTTGTTATTTTGATTATGTAAACATGTATTTTATTTCCTATTGTATATGTTTATGATGATTATATGATGATAAAAATGTTATGTTGGGATTTGTTGTTGATAATCATGGATAAAAAGATGAAAAACTATAAGTAAAAATGGGTAAATCTTGTTTAAATGATAGGCTGTATAAAAACAGTAAAGAACCATATGGTAAACTGATAAAATGATGAAGTAAAATGGATTTACAGTAAGCTATGGGTCTTGTACACATGTGAGAGTTGGCCATGCAATGGAATCAAAATAATGAGTGAGATATGATCAAAACAAGTTTAAGGTATAAATCTGAGTTCACTGTTTTGGACGATTTTTAGAAAATATTTAGAAGATGATTAAACAGTAGCTATAGAAGAGTTAAATGTAGCACATATCATGTAGTTTATGTGATAAAAATTTGAGCTTCTATCTCCATATATAACTCAAGATATGGCAGTTTTGGTGAAAGTGAAGATAAAAATCAGATTTTTGGAAATTAAAGAATAATACTATTATATAAGCACTCAAATTCTAATAGTATAAAATATAAATTAAAACCCACTAACTCATGAATTCTATTTATATAAATATGTAAAATGATAAATAAGTGTTTAAATTATAAAAATGGTAACTTGTTAAGTTTTATAAGTTATAAAACTTTAAACATGATTTTTACGACTTTTTCGGCTATTGCCGTAAAATTAACGTTTTTGTTAAATAAAACTTAGATGGTTGGACCCGTCTAATGAAAACTTTATAAAACTTATATACTGATATATAGACATGTACAACAAGTAAAAACCGATAAAACCCGAACTATAGGGCATACGGACATTAACGAGCTAAGTAAACATATTGGACTAATACTTGGGCTAATAATTGGACTAAATAAGATAAACACTCATAAAAAGAACTTATTGGGCTTAACCCATTTGGGCCCAACTTTAAAGTTTAAATACTGATAATATAAGTAAGAAATGGGTTAATACAAGTTAATAAACTTATAATAGGCTTATAGGACCTAAAACACGTAAAAAGGTAAAACTAGTAAACTAGTATAAAAGTTATCGACATATAACACTAAAATGAGTAAACAAGAATATGTAAACCCACTTGATCATCATATATATATAATCATCATATGTATACATAATTGTTATTTTTATAAAGTCATTGGACAAACGTCTAAGACCGATTATTATTTGTCTAGGTTTCCGTGATTGAAGCACGTACCGTACGTCCGAGTTGCCGATAACCCGGTTTCCCACATCAACGTGAGTTCATAGCCTCGCACTCTTTTAAATGTTTTTATAAATTTTTTATAACCCGCGAGGGAGATAACATGTTAGTTTTTATAAAATTAGGACACCATTTGTCCCGATTGTTTGTTTATTGATTTTGAACCCGAATGATTGAATGACCCGATTGTATGACCCTATGAATGATTAAAGGACCCGGTAGATGAAATAAAAATGGATTATTAAAGTTAGGTTATGTCACTAAAAGTCCCATTAGCATGAATTGTGAACTACCGGGATTTGGTAGACGCTTATGCATTTAATAGTACTATTTGGGGACGATCACCCCAGTTCGCGCCTTGACGGTTGATCCCCGTCGTGCCACATTGATTGGTAAGCGAATTTATGTATGAGAAGATTTCCATAGCGTGACCTTTGTGACGACACGCTACTTTAGATGGGAAAAATTGGTATCGGGTTAGCTACCCGTTTTGGTTTAGTAAGGTAACAATGTCATGCGGCTTGTAATAATCCAAAAACTAACGAAATAATACTAGACGCTCAGAATTACGATGTATTGCCTGCCTAGCAATACTGGGTCATAGTATTGATACTATGTTTGTGTTTTGGTTTTCATAACCATATTCATATAACGGTTTTTATTTTCATACAACGTCGTAAGACGTATTGTATGACGTTTTTACGACATTGGCTCGTATAATGATTTTAAGGCTTTTTATAACCATATTCATATAATGGTTTTATTTCATCTATACAACGTTGCAAAAACGTATTGTATGGTGTTTTTAACGACAATGATTCGTATAACGATTTTTAAGGCAAATGCCTATATTATGATTTTCGATAAAGATTTGTATAAAATGACTTTGGCTATTCTATGGCCTATTAAAATGATTTGTACAAGATGATTTTCAGTAATAATTTTATACTGATATTATATTGATGGATTTTAATAAACTCTATGAATTCACTCGGCGTTATCGCTGACCTTTTCTTTTAACATGTTTTATCTCAGGTACTTGAAGGTAATTCTCGGGAAGACGACAAGAATTCATGGCCCGCACTTAAACAATATTTTTCCATTCAAAAAAACTTTGTATGAAATGTAATGACTTGGGACCGATGTAACTTTGATATTTATGAATGGAAATACTTTATTAATAAACGACGCAATTTTTATGCGTTGTCTATGATGTGAGTAATGTGCTATCTCGTAACACCAACTAGTCTTCCGCTGTATTAAGTTGTACGAATTTGGGGGGTGTTACAGTTTGGTATCAGAGCTCTCGTTATAGAGAACGAAAGATTTTTAAAACCAAGGTTTTGAATAAAACATTTCAAAATCTTTTAACTAAAAACATTTTTCTAAAAATGTCTAAAAATCTTTTGACTATAACGGTGCCGAAGAATTCCCGAGTTACCGACAAGGCCAGACTGAGAAGTGTTATTTTAATATATATATAACTTGGATTATATATATATATATATATATATATATATATATATATATATATATATATATATATATATATATATATATATATATATATATATATATATATATATATATATATATATATATATATATATATATATATATATATATATATATATATATATATATATATATATATATATATATATATATGATGTAATTTTATTACATGATTGTTTGATGATTATTTAGATATTTATACGAGGTATTTATACGACGTAGATTGTCACAAGGAACCCTAAATTCCCTAGTAAACTAATCGAAGCTATTCTCGTAGGAATTCTAGCTATCCAAGATCTAAACCAAGTTGTGGATATTTATGATCCCGACAAATGGTTGATATTCGTAGAAATGTAGATATTAGTTGATTGTGATATTGAAAAAGAATTGGCAAGATTAAATCTGATATCGATGTCATGACGATCTTTCCTTATAGAGTGGAGTTTGACAAAACGTTACCACCTAGAAAGATGTCATTTGATTCGTTGTCATCCAATTCTTAAATTGAAATCGAAAGGGGGAATGTTGCACTTGAGGCTGTTATTGGAACCATTACCCAAAAGCCTCATGCCACTAATACCTTTCCGAGAAGTCTAGTTGAATGATCAAGTCATTTCATACTAGTGACTCATTTGATAATTATTGTTGTAAGAGCTATAGGATTGAAAATTAAGTATTGTTCATTTGAGCTTTTATTGCCCTATTAAGGCCTAAGAATAAAGTTGAAGTATTGAAGAATGATGTAGGATATCGAATTGAGTATAAGTTGATTAAAACTTGAATAAAAGTAAAATTTAACTTGTGTGGAATAAGAAATTGTTAAGAGGAAGTCGTTAAGTTTTGTGATTGAATTATAAGGTTTTACTTGATTGTTGATTAGTGTTAAGGGTTGTTCCTATACCATTGTCTAATAACGAGGATGCCCAGTGTCCAAGAAATAAATTGAAGAAATCTTCTTCTGAATTGAGACCGATGGATCTTCTGGGACATGCGGAACACCTAATGACTCTTGTAGATTAGTATTCATTGTGGTATCTTTTAAAAATAATCCCTAATTTAACTGTGACATCAGTTGGTAGGATGAGTTCTAAGAATTGTATGACATAGTGACACGTAATGTGTTACGGTACAATTTTGACTTGTTTGTGATTAATGAAAAAAGACTACCTTTGATTGCTAAATTCTACGTGTATCAATGTTATCTATCCTTTATTGCTTCATCCTAATGTTCGCATTAGTGATGCAACCATTGAACACGTACTCATCTTAATTTGAGTTACGTTGTGAATCATTCTTCGTGAGTGCCATCGAAGTCATGAACCTCATGATTAATTGGCTAAGCTCATTTCCTATCATATTGTAGTTAATTCTTGGTAAACAAGCTTTCATCACTCTTTTGCAGATCATTCATTGTTTTTATAAGATAAAACAGTATTATTTGAGGAAATTGAATTTGCATCACTATAAGGATTATTCAAAGTGAGATTTATAAGTGATTGATATCAAAATAAAGTTGTTTATGAGACGCTTTGGAAACTTAATTATTTCCATAACAAGGAAAATCTTCGTAAATTTATTTTTGATTCTTATTTAAGAATTAAGCCTGAAAATGTTTTTATTTTAAACATGATGATAACATTTTGGCGAGCTGAGTATTGCATCGTTGATCTTGAAATTGTATATAGTTGCGCCCCTACATACAATTTGGGATGGACCATGCAAGGCTGATTAGTAGTCACCATAAAACTAATGAATAAACACTACATTTTCTTTGAAGATTGTGAAAAATTAAATTTTATGAGATCTGCAAGAAGTGAAAAATAGGGACATAATGTTAGGGACACCTACATATGTGCCTGTAGCATCTATTCTTCTGAGTCGAATTTACTCATCTGTGGAAATTGTCTTATTTGACAATTGACAATTCTTTCTTGTCCAATTCTCCCGTAGTGAGATTCTTAGGAAAAGTATCTGATTACCGAGTGTTGATACCCGACTGGATGTATCGACGTTCCTATCATTTCTTTTGATTCGATTTCAATTGAATGACCTGGGTAACGATCCGAGGAGCTTTCGAATGCGTACTCAAATTATGAAAACATGGGATATATTCATATTCATTAAATGTTTTCGTCAGTGTCTGGTTTGAAATTCTCTCGCGTTGATTATGTGTTAACCTTACTCTTCTAAGGTTAGTTGTGTCTCCAGATATCCTTGAATTTGTGGAAGGATTATGAGTTATTATTAGTCTTTTGAGAAGTTCACATCTTATCGACGGCAATAAAACTGGAAAGTTGATAGTGCCAGTAAAATGGATTAATTGAGTATGACATGACGACATTGTCTTAATTGATGGGAACTCGAGTAGAATTCCCCTAAATGATAAGATGTTGATTATCAAAAGTGATCTAAATAATTCTTGATGGATGACCATATCCTGTATTAAGACTTGAAATTATACCATGAATGGTTGTGAATTAGTCATAAATATTGTAATCTAGAAAGAACCTAAAATAAATGTATTAAAAGATGTTTATGTTATCTGAAGCTTTAGGAGGTATTTGCTGGTAAATTACCTAGACTTTCGCCATTAAGGCAAGTAGAAATTGGTATTGATTATATTTCCGGTGTTGCACTTGTGGCTTGTACACTATACGTCAGCACCATCTGAATTAAAGAAATTACCGTACAACTGAGAGAGTTGTCGGAGAAAGGTTTTATTATACCAAGCCTGTCATCCTGAAGAGCTATGGTGTTATCATTCCTTATATTTATAGATTACTGTGAACTGAGTAAATTGACAATCGAAAACGATATCCATAACTCGAAATGGAAGATTTGTTCGATCATTTACAAGGTTCTAGCGTATGTTTTTAAGATTTGATCCACGGCATGGTTATCATCAAACTTCGCATCTGCGAAAGAGATTATCTATTCCAATCACTACATCCGGTACTTGTAATGAACATTATGAGTTTCACGTGATGTCGTTTGGATTGAATAATACACATGTAGCATTCATAAAATTGGTGAATCACGTGTGTAGGCTGTAATTTGATAAATTCATGCTTGTGATCATTAAGGATCATTTGTTTGTTTATAAGAATAAGAATGAGTTAATAATTAGTTATAAATTGCCCTAAATTGGCTAAACAATGAAAACCTATACCTTAAATATTTAACATGTGATTAAGGACTTAATCCTTTATATGATTTAACCGTGTGATTAATAGATAATGGGAGCTATATTGACTTTTCAAAAATTAGAACCATTAACGCTTAGGGATTAAAAACTTAATCCTTTACATAAAATGACCGTTGGATTAATAATGGTAAGATGTATGCATATAGACTCTTCAAAAATCAAGAGCCCTTTAAGACTTTGGATTTTACCAAAAAGAAATGGAAATATATTTTGACAAATGTTTTAACAAAAGATTTTTAAGGGATTATTCCCTTATACACAAACCATTTAACTAAACTTCTGTTTAGGGGTAAATGTTTGTGTATACTTCTAGACAACTTAAGAAGAATTGAGGAAATTATATAATTTATGACTTGAAATTTGAAACGAAAATTTTTGCTTTTCAACTAAGAAAATTTTGACCAAAGTATAAACAAAAGTTTTTCGAACATTTACGAATCTTATTAATTATTTTCGATAAATCAACGAAAATCTTGTTAATTAAACTCAAATTTATTTTGAACATTTTATATAATTGATCGAACTAAGAAATTTAAAACTTTTACGTTTACGTTTCATAAAAATTGAATAATAATTATTTAATTAATTATAATAATTATCGACGCTTTAGACGACGGATTGAGTAAAACGGATAAAAATGATAGTTGAGACGAAACTGAAACATAGAAGATATGAAGAAAGAATTTTGAATAAATACGGTTGTGATATTTATTTCATCAGGAAAGTGAACGTAATTACTGGCGCATAATTTAGAAAGAATATCTAAGTGAATTGTGGACATAATAATTATATCATCATGAGAAGTGAATATAGATACCGACGCATTATGTAGAAAAGATAAAGAACCAGTTAGGACATGTTCCTTAATAATGAACGTGCAAAATAAATTGCCAAACAATTTAAAATAAACGATGTTTGTGAAAAGGATAATATAAGTGAAAGGTTTCACGGCTAATGTGAACCATTAAAATTGAGAAGCCGATAGCGTTAAACGTATAAAAGGCCACTTGTGGTTGCCTAAATATGGAGATTATGAGATATAGTTATGTTGGAATTTGTAAGTATAAGTATTCTATTTATGTCATTTATGACTAAAAGTATCTTTGTCTGAAGAAGTTGTACTGATGGCAATTATGAAGGCAGACATCGCCTCATACATTAGTAAATGTCTAGCTATTGCAAAGGTCATCATCTGAATTTGATTCGATTTGGGTCATCGTCGACAGACTGACCAAATCTGCTAATATCATTCCCGTTAATGGTAAATGCAAAAGAATTATGTAAACATAGTGTGCCTGTATCGAACATCTTTATCAAGATCCTCGCTTCGCATCGAATTTCTAGAGATTTGCTCAGAAGTCATTGAGAACGAATCTTGAAGAGAGTACTGTTTACCACCCCAAATCGAAGGGACGAGGTAAAGTAACGATACAAAATACTATAAGTGCTGCTTTATGTTTGAATGATCGACCTTTGATAATAGATCGTATAATCGTTTTCTTTTGGATGGATCATCATTGATAATTATCGTATTAGGATCGAGATCTAATCTTGTTAGGATCTAAATCTTAGAGCATCTGTAAGCAGGAGTTGAGATGAAGACATCCGACATACACCCATTGTGAGTTGTACATGTCTCTTAGGTTTAAGGTTTCCTATGATGGCGAACCTATCCTTGCAAAAATACCCGACCCGCGAGATCTGAAATGATTGTTGAAATTAGGATCTGATTATTGACTGCCGTTAGTGGGCAAGAGGTTATGTGAATATGAAATGTAGATCTTGAAGTACCAAATGGGTAGCGAAGTTATGCCAAAATTTTTAACCTTGGAAAATGAATTCATGATCTGACAAATCATGGGATATAAGTCCCCGTTGTATGGGACCATTGAGATGATGTAAAAGTTGGGATTGAAAGGCATATAAGTTGGATCTACCCTAGGACTTCAAAGACTGCGTGAATTATGTTTCGTATAGCGAACTTGATGGAATATCTATCAAGTTAAAATCTGAATTCTTCTTAATAGAGCTTAGATCGGCGAAAAGTTGCATTCATCAAAAACCCGTGAACATCATGGATAGAGAAAGTAAGTCAACATTAAGCCTGATCTTATTCCGGTAGTTATGTTTGATGAAACTCCCGTATTATAATGGATTACACTTGTGAGAAAAGACCGAATGTGGAGGAAATACCCACATGGCTTTAACTCTATAAGAAGCGAGTAGTAAGATGATCTTTGAGGACAAAGATCCTGTTTAGGGGTAAATGCTGTGACAATCCGTCAATTTATGATTGATATTTTATTCTTGAATATTATTTAAAAACATGATTTTAATGTTACAATATGAACTCACATATTTTTGGGAAGAAATTTGGATTTACGTCTTGAAGTAGCATTGACTACGTCTAAACCGGAGGATTCAACGTTACGTGCTTACGTTTACATACACCGTCTTTGGTGACAGTCCGATATTTCAGAAAATAAATTTGTCCATGAATATTATTTTGGAGTTTTAAATTTGAGTTGGTTCATAAACTCAAAATTTTACGAGAAGAGATTAGGACTTACGATTTTATTTTAACGTCCTTTACGACTAAACCGGAAACCTTAGGATTACGTATTTACGTTTTCGAACTCCGTTTTTGATGAAACCATTTTTATTGGATTCATTTTGTGACGTTGATTCATAATTTATAAAAACGTTTTTCGTAAAACGACCCGAGGGCACGCAAATCGAGGAAACTAGAATCGAGGAGTACCCGTAAATAAATGGGATGAGACAAGTGGGACACTTGTCCCACCCCACTCCAAAACCGACCTTAAGTTAGCTACATACACCATGAGGTGTCACAACCTCATGAACAAGTAAACACTTGTCCATTTAGCTTACATATTAAGCTTACCTCAACACAAAACCACTCACATAAACCATTGTCTTCACTTTCCACCATGAAAACTAGCTAAAACTCTCTCATCCTCTCCATTAATTCCATCCCATTTCTCACCACAAACCACCATCACTTGATCAAAATCAACCACAAAATCTCATGTTATTCATATACATGTTGAAGCCCTTTTGAAACCCTATTGATTGGTGGTACTTATAACATCCAAGGAGGAGTATTCATGGTGTCTTGGGGCTGATTTTCCACAAGGTTATCATAAAGATTGATGGTCTTGAAGATGGTGTTGGCTAAGCACAAGTTTCTCCATCAAAATCCATGTTTTGATCACAACCTACATCATCATGGTGGTATAAAGATTGTCCTCCTCATCTTCTTGTTATTTTGATTATGTAAACATGTATTTTATTTCCTATTGTATATGTTTATGATGATTATATGATGATAAAAATGTTATGTGGGGATTTGTTGTTGATAATCATGGATAAAAAGATGAAAAACTATAAGTAAAAATAGGTAAATCTTGTTTAAATGATAGGCTGTATAAAAACAGTAAAGAACCATATGGTAAACTGATAAAATGATGAAGTAAAATGGATTTACAGTAAGCTATGGTTCTTGTACACATGTGAGAGTTGGCCATGCAATGAAATTAAAATAATGAGTGAGATATGATCAAAACAAGTTTAAGGTATAAATCTGAGTTCACTGTTTTGGACGATTTTTAAAAACTATTTAGAAGATGATTCAACAGTAGCTATAAAAGAGTTAAATGTAGCACATATTATGTAGTTTATGTGATAAAAATTTGAGCTTCTATCTCCATATAGAACTCAAGATATGGCAGTTTTGGTGAAAGTGAAGATAAAAATCAGATTTTTGGAAATTAAAGAATAATACTATTATATAAGCACTCAAATTTTAATAGTATAAAATATAAATTAAAACCCACTAACTCATGAATTCTATTTATATAAATATGTAAAATGATAAATAAGTGTATAAATTATAAAAAATGGTAAATTGTTAAGTTTTATAAGTTATAAAACTTTAAACATGATTTTTACGACTTTTTCGGCTATTGCCGTAAAATTAACGTTTTTGTTAAATAAAACTTAGATGGTTGGACCCGTCTAATGAAAACTTTATAAAACTTATGTACTGATATATAGACATGTACAACAAGTAAAAACCGATAAAACCCGAACTATAGGGCATACGGACATTAACGAGCTAAGTAAACATATTGGACTAATACATGGGCTAATAATTGGACTAAATAAGATAAACACTCATAAAAAGAACTTATTGGGCTTAACCCATTTGGGCCCAACATGAAAGTTTAAATACTGATAATATAAGTAAGAAATGGATTAATACAAGTTAATAAACTTATAATAGGCTTATTGGACCTAAAACACGTAAAAAGGTAAAACTAGTAAACTAGTATAAAAGTTATCGACATATAACATTAAAATGAGTAAACAAGAATATGTAAACCCACTTGATCATCATATATATATAATCATCATATGTATACATAATTGTTATTTTTATAAAGTCATTGGACAAACGTCTAAGACCGGTTATTATTTGTCTAGGTTTCCGTGATTGAAGCACGTATCGTACGCCCGAGTTGCCGATAACCCGCTTTCCCACATCAACGTGAGTTCATAGCCTCGCACTCTTTTAACTGTTTTTATAAATGTTTTATAAACCCGCGAGGGAGATAACATGTTAGTTTTTATAAAATTAGGACACCATTTGTCCCGATTGTTTGTTTATTGATTTTGGACCCGAATGATTGAATGACCCGATTGTATGACCCTATGAATGATTAAAGGACCCGATAGATGAAATAAAAATGGATTATTAAAGTTAGGTTATGTCACTAAAAGTCCCATTAGCATGAATTGTGAACTACCGGGATTTGGTAGACGCTTATGCATTTAATAGTACTATTTGGGGACGATCACCCCAGTTCGCGCCTTGACGGTTGATCCCCTCGTGCCACATTGATTGGTAAGCGAATTTATGTATGAGAAGATTTCCATAGCGTGACCTTTGTGACGACACGCTACTTTAGATGGGCAAAATTGGTATCGGGTTAGCTACCCGTTTTGGTTTAGTAAGGTAACAATGTCATGCGGCTTGTAATAATCCAAAAACTAACGAAATAATACTAGACGCTCAAAATT
Organism: Glebionis coronaria; assembly: GCA_025667525.1. Classification (NCBI taxonomy): domain Eukaryota; kingdom Viridiplantae; phylum Streptophyta; class Magnoliopsida; order Asterales; family Asteraceae; genus Glebionis; species Glebionis coronaria. The sequence continues at coordinate 491,032 of JANFOE010000494.1, forward strand.
ACGATGTATTGCCTGACTATCAATACTGGGTCATACTATTGATACTATGTTTGTGTTTTGGTTTTCATAACCATACTCATATAACGGTTTTTATTTTCATACAACGTCGTAAGACGTATTGTATGACGTTTTTACGACATTGGCTCGTATAATGATTTTAAGGCTTTTTATAACCATATTCATATAATGGTTTTATTAAATCTATACAACGTTGCAAAAACGTATTGTATGGTGTTTTTAACGACAATGATTCGTATAACGATTTATAAGGAAAATGCCTATATTATGATTTTCGATAAAGATTTGTATAAAATGACTTTGGCTATTCTATGGCCTATTAAAATGATTTGTACAAGATGATTTTTAGTAATAATTTTATACTGATATTATATTGATGGATTTTATTAAACTCTATGAATTCACTCGGCGTTATCGTTGACCTTTTCTTTTAACATGTTTTATCTCAGGTACTTGAAGGTAATTCTCGGAAAGACGACAAGAATTCATGGCCCACACTTAAACAATATTTTTCCATTCAAAAAACTTTGTATGAAATGTAATGACTTGGGACCGATGTAACTTTGATATTTATGAATGGAAATACTTTATTAATAAATGACGCAATTTTTATGCGTTGTCTATGATGTGAGTAATGTGCTATCCCGTAACACCAACTAGTCTTCCGCTGTATTAAGTTGTACGAATTTGGGGGTGTTACAGAAACTAATGGCAAATTGACCACTGAGCTTGCGGGATATAAGGAACGGGAGAAAAGTTTTGAAATTCATCAGGCTAAAATTAAAGAACTTGAACAACCTCATGCTACATTTGTTTATCAAGAAAAATGCACAACTAAGAAATTAAATGCCTTACACTTAAGTAGTGCTAAAAAGATAAGCGTATTGAATGATGAAATCACTTCTCTTAATAAACAGTTTTCAACAAAAAAATCTACTATTTTGGATTTAAAAGAAGAACGAAAGAAGATTAAAAATGATTTCAAAATTCGAGAAGATGGGCTTCTTGAGTATTTTTGCAAAGCTCAGGATAGGATTAGAGAATTAGACAACCTCTTAGTAAAACGTGGCCAAACTATGCAGACAATAAATATGCTCGCACCAAAAGTGAATGAGATAATTTACACTCAATACAAATTGGCTTTAGGTTGTCCAATTCTCCCTAACCCTGGATATCTTAAGCAAGTTCAGGCCACTAATAAAACCTTATATAACAGTAGTGTGCTCTTATTTGATGAGCATGATCCTCCTAGTGTGCATGATTCTGAGGAAACTACTGATCTTGCAGTAGAGACTCGTTTGAGAATGAAAAAGATTGATAGAGAAGTGTCACCCGTTTATTATCCGAAAGTTAATCCTCCAACTGTTTTTGTTCGGTCTAAAACGAGTACTGAAATGCTTTTGCTACCCAGTGAGGAATTGTCTGATGACCCTCCTAAACCGAGTATCATACGCCGATTTCAAAACGAGCTTAAAGATAACTTTGTCATCCTTAAACGTGTTGTTAATTCCAAAATCACTAGAGGAAATTTTACATCACCTGTTTAGATTGAGGTTCAAAAAATTCTTCAAAACGATATTAATCCGATTATTAATCATGTTGATGCTCGGTTAGACAATTTGGAAAACGCTTTTCTAAAAGAATTAGCCAACTTTGTTGAAGACTTTAAATCTTTGACGAGGAAAGCTGATGAATCTCTTGATAAAATCAAAGTTTTGGAAAACGATCTTGAACGCCTCTCTAAAGCTCGTGATTGTATTGATAGTAGCCCTGTTGAGTTAGGTACCTCTATGTCACATAATGAAAACCTCCAAACTGAGCTTGATCTTATGAAAGAGAAAGTGGAATCTTATGTCATTAAAAAGGATAAAGAATTCACCGATCTTTTGAATAAATTTGTCAAAAAATGTGATGAATGCAAATATGACAAGATTTCGTATGAAAAAGCTTAAAATGAAATGCAACAAACAATCGCACGGTTGTAGGCTCAGTTAGGAAGGGTTCGAAAACGAATTTGGCCTCTTCAGGGTTAAAGAGTGCTAGTGGTGGTAATGTTCAGAAGCTTAAGGCTAAGATTGCAGATTTAGAATATGTTGTTGTTTCATATAAGCGGGCTGTTGAACAAAGTAAGTCTATCTATAAAAAACTTTTTGATAAAATCTGTGAGAACTCTAAGTTAAAGGCCTTGTTAAAAGATAAGACTTCTGAACCTATCTCGACTGTAGATACGATGATCCGGAAACCAGCAACCTCCGGACCCACTCGTATTGCTGTGACACCTTTTCCCAAGGTTATTGGAACTAAAAATGATGTGATTGCCCCAGGAATGTTTCGTGTTAGTTCTCACTCTATGCCTAGCAAACAACGTAAAGCAAGCGTTAGGACAAAACCGATCACTATAACTCAACCATAAGTTATTGATTTAAAAAGTGCTAATTCTAATAGACGCGTGTCTTCTTCTACAGGAATAAACAACTACACTAAGAACAGAAGGCCACAGCCTATGAGCAATACAAGGAATGATAGGGTCCCTTTTGCTTCTAGAAGTAGTCGCCCCAAGATCAATAATGTGGAAGTAGAAGAACACCCTAGGAATTTATCGCTTTTTAATCATAATCAGAAACCTAACTCATCTGAATGTAATGACTTTAAACTTGCTATTCGGAATGAAAAATCTGAAGTTGTTTGTGCTAAATGTAATAAATGTTTCTTTACCTTTAGTCATGATGCTTGTGGTTTGTCTATGAATGGGTTGATTTATTGTGGTTACACTCGAATTGACAAGCTGTCAGTTAGTGAACAACAACGCACTCCTAAGGCTAAGGTGTAGGTTCCAAAAAGTACGCATGTAGGGTCCACAGAAATTCTTGCTAAGCCTAGTAGCCCTAGATTCACCTCTAAATGGTTGCCTACTGGTAGAAATTTTGACTATAGCGGCAAAATTATCGACACTAGTAGATCTCGTACTGACAATGAAACGTCAGTATGTGATATGGCTTAATTATTACCTAACCCTACAGGAACCTATTTCATCGGTTGCTAAAATATTTTCTTCTCTTATCATTGGGAGGCTGTTGAAATTTGTCTTTGGTGCGTGGACTCGGGCTGTTCCAAACATATGACTGGGAATCAAAGCCTTCTCAAAAACTTGTATGGCGTTTCATGGGAACTGTTCGATTTGGAAATGATCATGTTGCAGCAAATCTAGGCTATGGCGATCTTCATTGGGGAAATATAATCATCACCAGAGTCTCTTTTGTTGATGGCTTGGGACATAATTTGTTCTCGGTTGGGCAATTTTGTGATTCAGACTTGGAGGTTGCTTTCAGAAGTCATATATGTTTTGTAAGAGATCTTGAAGGAATTGATTTGTTAAAAGGAAATCGTGCCACCAACCTTTACACCATTGATCTTTTTCAAATGTTTGCTGCTTCTCCAATTTGTCTCATGGCCCGAGCCACATCAACAAATTCATGGTTATGGCATCAAAGGTTATCTCATCTTAATTTTGATGCCATCACTCAACTCGCGAATGATGATCTCGTTACCGGTCTTCCAAAGTTTAAATATACAAAAGACCATCTTTGTCCTTCTTGTGAGCAAGGAAAAAGTAAGAAGAAGCCTCACAAACCCAAACCTGTTCCAAATTCAACGAATAGGTTGCATATCCTTCATATGGATTTATGTGGCCCAATGAGAAAAAGCATTAATGGAAAGCGGTATGTCCTAGTAATTGTGGATGATTATTATCGTTACACATGGGTTCATTTTCTTGCATCAAAAGATGAAGCCCCTGATGTAATTATTAACTTCTTGAAGAAAACATCAGTACTACTGCAAGCCCCTGTCATTATTGTGAGAAAGGATAACGGCACAGAATTCACCAATCAGAAATTGAAAGATTATTTTGACGAAGTTGGGATTTCTCATCAAACTTCGGCTGTAAGAACTCCAGAGCATAACGGAGTTGTGGAACGGAGGAATCGTACGTTAGTTGAAGCTGCTCGGACGATGCTTCTCTCCTCTAGTGCACCGTTATTCCTTTGGGCCGACGCTATAGCAACTGCATGTTATACTCAAAACCGCTCCATTATTCATACCCGTTTCAAAAAAACACCTTATGAGATCCTTAATGGACGAAAACCGGATATTTCATTCATGTCTTCGGTGCATTATGTTATCCAAAGAATGATTGTGAAGATATCGGTAAACTTGAACCTAAAGGTGATATTGGTTTTTTCATTGGTTATTCTTCAACTGTTTTTACTTACAGGGTTTATAATCGAAGGACAAGAAAGGTAATGGAGACTATGAATGTTACCTTTGATGAACTCTCGGGTATGGCTTCTCAACATAGAAGTTCACATCCCGAGCTTCAAGGTCAGACTTCTGGACACGTATGTTCAGGACTCGCGCTTCAATTTGCAACGTCAGGAATCTCATCGTTACAACCATCGGAACGTGACTTAAAAGTTTTTATTTGGGCCAATATATGATGAATATATAGAGTGTCCTTCGTCATTTTTTGTTCCTCAGAATGCCCCGGCCGCACCTGCTACGGTAGTTCAAGAACCTCTGATTGCATCTACACCAACGCCATCTACTTCTGCACCATCTAGGTCAACCTAAACCATATTGCCTCCAAATATTCCAACCACTTCTCCGACTGCTGACGCAACTCACAACATTCTCAGCAAATTCCTAATCATGTTCATCTTCAGAATGAAATAGTTGCTGAAAATGCAAACAATGCGATGCTCAACGAACATGAGTTTGTTAATTCATTTGCAGCTTCCACAAGTACTACTCAGCCTTCAACATCATATGTGGATCCGTCGAGCTCGCATCAAGTTTCTCATACACTTCCACATGAACACAAATGGACTAAGAATCATCCTTTGGTTCAAGTGATTGGCAATCTCTCACGACCGGTCTCAACACGAAATCAGCTACGTACCGATGGTGATATGTTTATTTATGCACTATCAGTCAGCACAATGGAACCAACAAGTGTGAAAGAAGCAATGACCGATGCATCATGGATTGAGTCTATGCAAGAAGAACTCAATCAGTTCATCCGGCTTGATGTATGGGAGTTAGTACCTCGACCGGACAATATCGATCCGCTTACCCTGAAATGGTTATTCAAAAACAAGATGGATGAGGAGCAAACGGTCATTAGGAACAAGACTCGGTTAGTTGTGAGAGGTTATAAACAACAAAAAGGAATTGATTTCGCTAAATCCTTTTCCCCGGTTGCTCGGATGGAAACAATTAGGATTTTCTTGGCATATGCTGCACACAAATCGTTCACTGTGTATCAAATGGACGTGAAGACGGCTTTCTTGCATGGGTCGTTAAAGAAGATGTGTATGTATGTCAACCTAAAGGTTTCATCAATACCGAACATCCAAGCCATGTCTACAAGTTAAAAAAGGCAATTTATGGTTTGAAACAAGCACCGAGGGCATGGTACGACGAATTATCATCATTTCTTCTACAAATTCACTTCAACAAAGGAACCATTGATCCAACGTTGTTTATCAAGCACTACGGCAACGACATCTTGGTGGCTCAGGTCTATGTAGATGATATTATATTTGGTTCTACTAACCCAAAATATTCCATATTATTTGCCGACCTTATGAAAAGTTGATTCGAAATGTCCATGATGGGGGAAATGACGTTCTTTCTTGGTCTCCAAGTTCACCAATCCCCCCGTGGTATTTTCATAAATCAGTCCAAGTATGTTCTTGAGATTCTAACGAAATTTGGCATGGAAAACTATGATCCTATTGGTACTCCAATGGACACTAAACACAAGCTTGATTTGGATAAGAAAGGGACATTTGTAGATGCTACAAAATACCGAAGCATGATCGGGTCCCTTGTGTACCTAACCTCAAGCAGACCGGACATTGTGCATGCTACTTGTTTATGTGCTCGGTACCAGGCGAAGCCAACCAAGAAGCACCTCAAGGAGGTTAAAAGGATATTTTGTTATCTTCGGGGAACCATTAACATGGGTCTCTGGTATACGAAGGATTCTGGTTTTAATCTCACTGGTTATTCAGATGCCGACCATGTAGGGTGTCATGATACATTCAAGAGCACTTCCGGTGGAGCACAATTCTTAGGCGAGAAGCTAGTGAGCTGGTCATCAAGAAAACAAGACTGTATGGCGTTGTCCACCGCGGAAGCAGAATATGTGTCTCTATCCGTGTGTAGTGCTCAAGTCCTTTGGATGAGAACACAACTCATGGATTATGGCTTTCACTTTAACAAAGTTCCTATTTATTGTGATTTACAATCAGCCATAGCCAAATCCTGCAACCCGGTCCAACACTCCAAGACCAAGCACATAGCTGTCTGATTCTATTTCATAAAGGAGCATGTGGAAAGAGGAACGATCGAACTGTATTTTGTCAAGACGGACTACCAACTAGCCGACATCTTCACCAAAGCTCTTTGTCAAGAAAGATTTGAATTATTGGTTCGTCGACTTGGTATGCGTAGTTTCACTCTAGATGAATTTGAACGTCTTGCACATTCGTAGTAACCTTGTATATATCTATCAGAAAATCAAAATACAAAAATATAAAACCTATAAAAACAAAATAAAATATGAGAAAATCTTTCAAAAATATCAAAAATATTCTTCTCCGACATGTCTCTCAGCATCGATAATATGGACGCACTTATAAATGTCGCTCAATAACGACACGGGTACGTACATAAAGTTCGAATGAGAGTTCAAATGTTTTCAAAATATGTCTTTTCTACTTTCTTCTCATAATGGCTTATAGTCACATGTCAGACTATAACCCGGTCCCCAAAGAAAGTAAAGTCTTTGACTTATCCTCAACAACGAGAAATTAATTTTTCTCGGTCATGGGCTTATATCAAAACATTCAAAGTTTTAAGCTCATGAACACAAGGAAAATGTTCATTTATGTACATTATTCCTCAACAACGGGAAAGTAAGTTTTCTCGGGTTTTTGAGCATAATTTTTCAAATTATTCCAAAACTGTGTGCTCATATACTCCCCTAATTTTAATTAGAATTTCTTTTCGAGGGGGAGTACAAACTTTCATGCAACATTATTCTCTCCATGTTTCATCACTAGTTTCACAAAAATTTCAATGTCATGCAATTTTTGAGGGGGAGAATAGTGATTAAAATGTGTTATCTTGGATAAGATCGTTGATATAAGTGCTTTCTCTTCCTAATATGTGTAAAAACCTTCCCTTTTTGATGCACATGTGTAGGGGGAGCGTGTTTGGCGATTAAGAAAGTCTTTTCTGGTTACGATATCTATACCTTCAACATAATTATTCATGACGATATTGGTGTCAAAAGGTGGTTAGGTATTCGTCCTATGATCCAACCAGAACCGGAGGGATCTTCCCAGGGAAAATCCATTAGAACTTAGAAGTCCTTAGGAATGATGAATTAGCTGAGTGTACGGGAATAATGCCGACTAATGACTTAAGCTAGCACTGGAACAATGACAACAAGGTGTTAGTAATGACGTCTTGGTAAGCATTGAAGGGGTTGAAGAATGAAAAAGAAATGTAGGGATAAAGGGTGTAAAGAAAGTAGCCCTCCATACAACTTAGGCAGAAACCGGATCAATACATCTATTATCATAATCACTTTGATGATTTCTGATACTGAAGACAAAGCATCATGGACCTAGTGATGCAATGCACAACCCTTCCCAGCCTACTCAAGCTTCTCTCAAAAGAAGTTTGTTTTATTGTAACGGAGTTCAACTCATTTCTATCAACTCTCTCACTCCGTGATAGTAGATATTGAAAAGGTGGCAGTCTGCTCCAGCCTTCGATCACCAAATAAACGAGCACTTATAGAGTCTAGAGCCAACGAGATTCATCATAAATCTCATTAGGACACTTATTCCATATATCAATTGTTGTTCAACACTAGAATACATGCGATAATATACATAGTCCTACGCTCTATCCTTGTGATATTGCCAGAACATTTAGAGTGATACTCATTAGTATTTACAGTGATGAATGGAAATCCTTCCAGTGTTAACATCAAACAGCACTGTGGTTTGATTCACTTGAATTAAACATATGTTAACTGGAAAGCAACAGTGGTTTGATTCTTCCTTGATTCAAACTCGTTCCAGGTCTCAATGCAATATCTTAATGATCTTGCAAGAACATTCAGAGTATTACTTTTTAGTATTCAGAGTGAAAAATTGAAATCCTTCCAGTGTCATCATCATACAGCACTACGGTAGGTAACTTGTGAGATTCTATATGAATCAAACTTGTGTCAACTGGAAAGCAACAATGATTCTTAATTGATTCAAACATATTCCAGGAAGTTGAATTGACGACTTAATCAGCAGAATGGAACTGCATGATTCACTACTTACTATGAATTATCTTTCGATACATTTAAGTATTAAGAACGGCTACCACAGCCGGAAACCCTGTCAAGGAAGTTCTTTGAACTTACCTAATCACAGGTACAATATTCGTATTGTATAACGGGAAACCGGAGGAATTCAAAAGGTGGCGTGACATCAAAAGTCGTAATTCAAGACCACATGCTCTTGTAAATGAAGAAAGCTCAATATCATCTCAAACAAAGACTTCCGCTACTATGATAATCAAGGGAGATTATTAACAAGCTTTCAAGACTACGCAAACTACGAGTATGTGCGAAAGACACAAGAACACAAGTTTTCAAAGCTTAAAGATCAAGTCAAGGCAAAGATCAAAGATCAAAGATCAAAGATCCAAGATCACAAGTCATGAAAGGAACAATGAAGGAACTCTCAATACATCGAGCTTCAAAGTCAACAACACCAAAGAAGTAAAGTCGCATATTACATGACCACCCCTTAGGGGGATATTGTTAGAAGTATTTAAAGTGATGGTCATATAATATACCGTTGCGAAGCTCGTGAAAAATGCTACTTAACGGTGTTGAGAGTTCTAGCATAATGTTATGTATGTAACGGGAATTAGTCCTGAACTCAAAAATGAGGAAGGCCTTCCATACATTATACGTATAGTATAAAAGGCCCAAGGCACCTCATTTGTGGGGGGTGTCTTCTATTTTTCATAGATTGTAGAAAGAGAAACATATGTGTTTCTCTCACTAGGAATTCACAACCATCTTTGTTTTTCTCTTTTTCTTCATGTAATCTAATCTTTCTTTTCGGTTTAATCTTTATCTTCATTTTTATATCCTATATAGTCGTGTGTATCATTCCTACAATATTGATTGGTATAGAGAACATATTCTTTCTATCACCTTATTATTTTGTAAATGTATTCATGTATTTTCTTTAAAAATGTATATGTATATGATGATAAATGATGATCAATATATTGTGTGGGGATTTTGTGTTACTAGATTAAGCTAAAAAGGTTAAACTCTACAAGTAAAAATGTTAAAATCATGACTATTCACTTAGGCTGTATAAAAAAGTAAGTTTCAATATCTTTACTTGGTTAAATGGCTACGATTATTAAATATACAGATAGATAAATGATTTTTACATGTGTGGTGATTTGGCCATACAATAGAATGTTAAAAATGAGCAAGATATGGCCAAAACACTTTTGTAGTACAAATCTGTATAGTTTGTTTTGAACGAATTATTAAAACTACTTATAGGCGCTATCTCCTTGTATTACAAATCATTTAGTTTATGCTATTAAAATTTTAGGTTCTATCTCCTTGTAAACTCAAGATATGACAAAAATGGTGGACTTGAATTTAGAAATCAGATTTATTAATAAACTATATAATATAAAAAGAGCACTCAAAGTAAATACTATTATAAAATAAGTATATAAAGGACACTAAATAATAATAACTATTATAAAATAAGTTGGTATTCTATAATAAATAAACATGGCATTTTATAAAAGCAAAACTCAAATGTTTTTCTAAAACTATAAACTATATATAAGTTTTACGTCTTTTCGGCTAAAACCGAAAGATTAACGTTTTCGCCAAATAAAACATAGATGGTCGGACCGTCTATGTAACATTTTTATAAATCATATACTGATATGTAAACAAATTTGACAAGTAAAAATCGACAAAACAGAGCTTTGTAACATATGGACCACAATGGGCCAAATTAGCCTTGTTGGACCACTAGGCACATCTAGTTTGGTTTAATGTTATTGGACTTACTCATGGGCTTAACCCACTTGGGCCCAACATATGAGTATGGGCCTAGTATTAAAAAGATAAATGGACTAATAAAATGATATTGGACTCTTAATGGTCTTAGTGGGCCCTAATGTGTAAAAGGGCTGATACTAGTGTAACTAGTATGATAAGCCTAAGTTAACTAATACTAAACAACTAGTAATGTTGTGTAAGGAAATAAAACCCCACTTGATCATCATGTTTTGACATCATTACAAATACATAACAACTTTTATAAAGTTATTGGGCATAGCCTAAGACCGAGTGTTATTTGTCTAGGTTTCCCGTGATCGAGGCACGTACTATACATCCTAATTGCCGATAACCCGCCTTCCCACACCAATATGAGTTCATAGCCTCGCATTCTTTTAAATGTTTTATGAAATGTTTTATAAACCTGTGAGGGAGATAACATGCTATTTTTGATAAAAATAAGACACTAGTTGTCCCGATTGTATGCTTATGGATATGGACCCGAATGATTATATGACCCAAGGAATTAAATGAAATGGATTATTATTAGTTAGGTTATGTCACTAAAAGTCCCATTAGCATGAATTGTGAACTACCGGGATTTGGTAGACGCTTATGAAATATAATAGTACTATTTAGGGAAGATCACCCTAGTTCGCGCCTTGACGGTTGATCTCCGTCGTGCCACATTAATTGGTAAGCGAATTTATGTATGAGAAGATTTATATAAGCGTGATTATTGTGACGACACGCTGTTTTAGATGGGCAAAGGAATTACGGGTTTGCTACCCGATATATGTTATAGAAAAGTAACAATGTCATGCGGCATATAATAATTCAATAATGAAAATACTGATATACGAACTGAATTATAATATATTGCCTGACTAGCAATAACGGGGTCTTATTACTGATATTATGTTCGTGTTTTGGTTTTACATAACCATTTTCATATAACGGTTTTTATTAAACTCTATACAACGTTATAAAACGTATTATATGATGTTTTTAAGACAATGGTTCGTATAATGGCTTTGAAAGCAAAAGCCTATATTATGATTTACGACAAAGGTTCGTATAAAATGTCTTTGGCCTATTTTATGGCATACGACAAAGAATTATACAAAATGATTTTCGGTAATGATTATATACCGGTGATATATATATTAATGGTTTTTATTAAACACTATGGATTCACATGGCGTTTCGATGACTTTTAACATGTTTTATCTCAGGTGCTTGAAGGTAATTCTCGGGAAGACGACAAGAATTTATGGCCCGCATTCAACTAAAAATTTCCATTCAAATGTTTTGTAAATTTGTATGACTTACTATGACCTGAGGACCTATGTAATTTGATATTCATGAATGGAAATAGCTTTATTATTAAACGACGCGATTTTTAATCCTTGTCTATGATTTGAGTAATGTGCTATCCCGTATCACCAATGACTCTTTCGCTGATTCAAAATGTGAATATTTGGGGGTGTTACAGTTTGGTACCAGAGCTCTCGTTATAGAGAACGAAAGATTTTTAAAACCAAGGTTTTGAACAAAACATTTCAAAAACCTTTTAACTATAAATATTTTTAAGTAAATATTTTGAGTAAAAAGTTAAAAAATCTTTTAACTATAACGGTGCTGAAGAATTCCCGAGTTACCGACAAGGCCAGACTGAGAAGTGTTATTTTAATATATATATAACTTAGATTATATATATGTTGTAATTTGATTACACGATTGTTTAATGATTATTCTAATACTTATACAAGATATTTATACGACGTAGATGGTCACAAGGAACCCTAACTCCCCTAGCAAATCAATCGAAGCTATTCCTGTAGGAAATCTAGCTATTCTAGATCTAGACCAAGCTTTGGATGTTCATAATCCCAACAAAATGGTTGATATTTGTAACACTCCAAATTTACACAATGCAATACAGTGGAAGACTCGTTGGTGTTACGAGATAGCACATTACTCACATCATAGACAACGCATAAAAATCGCGTCGTTTAATAATAAAGCATTTCCATTCATAAATATTAGATTTACATAGGTCCCAAGTCAGAGTATTTCATACAATTTATAAAAAATATTTGAATGGAAATTGTTATTTAAGTGCGGGCCATGAATTCTTGTCGTCTTCCCGAGAATTACCTTCAAGTACCTGAGACAAAACATGTTAAAAGAAAAGGTCAGCGAAAACGCCGAGTGAATTCATAGAGTTTAATTAAATCCATCAATATAACATCGGTATAAAATTATTACCGAAAATCATTTTGTAAAAATCTTTGTAATAGGCCATAAAATAGCCAAAGTCATTTTATACAAATCCTTATCAAAAATCATAATATAGGCGTTTGCCTTCAAAATCATTATACGAACCATTGTCGTAAAAACATCATACAATACGTTTTATAACGTTGTATAAAGTTAAATAAAAACCGTTATATGGATATGGTTATATAAAACCAAAACATGAACATAATATCAATAATAAGACCCTCGATTGCTAGTCAGGCAATATATTGTAATTCAATGCATAAAGCAGTATTTTCGTTATTGGATTATTATAAGCCGCATGACATTGTTACCTTACTAAAACAAACAACGGGTAGCTAGCCCGGAACTCAATTTTACCATCTAAGTTAGCGTGTCGTCACAAAGATCATGCTATGGAAATCTTCTCATACATAAATTCGCTTACCAATCAATGTGGCACGTCGGGGATCAACCGTCAAGGCGCGAACTGGGGTGATCGTCCCCAAATAGTACTATTATATGCATAAGCGTCTACCAAATCCCGGTAGTTCACAATTCATGCTAATTCGACTTTTAGTGACATAACCTAACTTTAATAATCAATTTCATTTCATCTATCGGGTCATATAATCATACATCGGGTCATACCATCATTCGGGTCCAAATCAATAAACAAACAATCGGGACAAATGGTGTCCTATTTTATCAAAACTAACATGTTATCTCCCTCGCGGGTTTATAAAACATTTCATAAAAACATTTAAAAGAGTGCGAGGCTATGAACTCGTGTTGATGTGGGAAAGCGGGTTATCTCGGATGTACGGTGCGTGCTTCAATCACGAAAACCTAGACAAATAATACTCGTCTTATACTTTTGTCCAATGACTTTATAAAAACCATAACTATGTATATATATGATGATAATCACGTGGGTTTATACATTCTCATTCACTCATTTTAGTGTTATGTATTGGTAACTTTTATACTAGTTTACTAGTTCAACTTGTTTACATTTTGGAGGCCCAATAGGCCCATTACAAGCCCAATACTTTTCAATAGCCTAATTCTTCATTTATTATCAGTATTATACTTTACATGTTGGGCTCAAGTGGGTTAAGCCCAATAAGTAAGTTTATAGATGTTTTATCAAACTAGTCGGGTTAATAGTCCAATAAGGCTATTTTGGCCCGTTAATGTTCATACGTGATAAAGCTCGGGTTTTATCGGTTTGTACTTGTTATATAAGTTTATATATTAGTATGTGAGTTTATAAAAGTTTACATTATACGGGTCCGACCGTATATGTTTTATTTGACAAAAACGTTAATCTTTCGGTTTAAGCCAAAAAGACGTAAAACTTAAGTATATAGTTTTATAACTTGGAAAAACATTTATACTTGTAATTTATATAACATGTCCCATTTTAATATATATATATATATATATATATATATATATATATATATATATATATATATATATATATATATATATATATATATATATATATCCTTATTTATAACTATTATCAACTAGTGGGTTTTATATATGTATATTTTATATAAATTCTTAAGTGCTTATATTATATATTATTTATTACAAAATCAGTGCCAAATTTTAAGTCCACTAAAATGTCCATATCTAGAGTTCTATAATGAGATAGGACCTCAAATTTTTATGACAGAAACTACATGATATGTGCTTCATTTTATTCCTTGTAGCTACTGATGAATCAACCTCTAAATATTTTAATAAATTCGTCCAAAACAGTATAGGCAGATTTGCACTCTAATCTTGTTTTGATCATATCTCACTCATTTTGATGATTCCATTGCATGGCCAACTCTCACATGTGTATAACACCTAATAATTACTGTAAATTGATTCCACTATGCTATTTTATCAGTTTATCATTTGGTTATTTACTGTTTTTATACAGCCATCATATTAAGCAAGATTTTAACCATTTTACATGTGGTTTTCCATCTTTTTACCCATATTTATCAACACTTGATCCCCACACAACATTTTTATCATTATATATTCATCATATACATATACAATAGAAAAGAAAATACATTTGATCTTTAAAAAAATAACAAGAAAAATGGAAAGGATGATCTTCTTTACCAACCAAGATTATATCTTGTTTTTGGATGACAACAACTTGATGAACACCAAATATATCTTCAAAATCATCAACCACCAAGATTGTTTGTTGAGAAATCAGCCCTAGGACACAAGAAAATCACCTTCTTTGATATTAATATGATCACCAATCAACAAGGCTTCAAGGTTTCTTCATGATGTGAGTAGATAACACAAGATTTGTGGCTAGAATTGATCAATAAAGGGTGTTTGATGGTGAAGTGGGACGGAAAAGGGAGGGGTGAGAGAGAATTTGTGAGTTGTTTTGCATGTGTTATGAGTGCAAATGGTAAGGTTAGGTGGTTTTGTTGTTTGAGTGGAAAGTGTAGCTTACTTGTTAAGCTAAGCTTAACAAGTGTAAGCTTGTACCTACTAGTTTGACACATCAAGTGTTGTGGTGGCACTAGTTGGCCGTCCCATATGAGTGGGGTCGGATAAACTTGTTTTGTCCCATCCCGCTAATTTACGGGTATTCCTCGATTCTAATTTTCTCAATTTACGTTCCCTCGGGTCGTTTTACAAAAAATGTTTTTATAAATTATGAATCAACGGCACAAAACGAATCTAATAAAAATTGTATCATCAAAAACAGATTCAAAAACGTAAATACGTAATCCTAAGGTTTCCGGTTTAGTCATAAAGGACGTTAAACTATGCACGTAAGTCCTAATCTCTTCTCGTAAATTTGTGAGTTTATGAACTAACACAAATTCAAAATCCCAAAATAATATTCACGGATAAATTTATTTCCTGAAGTGTCGGATTGTCACCAAAACGGTGTATGTAAACGTAAGCACGTAACGTAGAATCCTCCGGTTTAGACGTAGTCGATGCTACTTCAAGATGTAAAACCAAATTTCTTCCCATAAATGAGTGAGTTCATAATATAACATTAAAATAATGTTTTTAAATAATACTTGAGAGTAAAATATCAACCATAAATTGACGGATTGTCACAGCATTTACACCTAAACAGGATCTTTGTCCTCAAAGATCAATTTATCTTACTACTCGCTTCTTATAGAGTTAAAGCCATGTGGGTATTTCCTCCACATTCGGTCTTTTCTCTAAAGTGTAATCCATTACAATACGCGAGTTTCATCAAACATAACTATGGGAGTAAGATCAGGCTTAATGTTGACTTACTTTCTCTATCAATGATGTTCACGGGTTTTTGATGAATGCAACTTTACGCCGATCTGAACTTTATCAAGAAGAATTCATATTTTCACTTGTTAGACATTTATCAAGTTCGATATACGAAACATAATTCACGCATCCCTTGAAGTCCTAGGGTAGATCCAGCTTATATGCCTTTCAAACCAACTTTTACATCATCTCTATGGTCCCATACTATGGGGACTTATTTCCCATGATCTTTTAGATCATCTATTCGTTTTCCCAAAGTAAATTTTTTTGGCATAACTTCGCTACCCATCCGGCACTTCAAGATCTACATTTCATATTCACATAACCTCCTGCCTACTACCGACAGTCAATAATCAGATCCTAATTTCATCAATCATTTCAGGTCTCGCGGGTCGGGTATTTTTGTAAGGTTAGGTTGGTCATCATAGACAACCTTAAACCTAAAAGACATGTCCAACTCACAATGGGTGTATGTCGGGTGTCTTCATCCCAACTCCTTCTTACAGATGCTCTAATATTTAGATCCTCACAAGATTCGATCTCCATCCTAATACGATAATTATCAACGATAATCTCTCCAAAGGAAAGCGATTATATGGTTTATTACCAAAGGTCAATCATTCAAGGGTAAAAAAACACTTCTAGTGTTTTTTATCATTACTTTACCTCATCCCTTCGATTAGGGTGGCAAACAGTACTCTCATCAAGGTTCGTTCCCAACGACTTCTGAGCAAATCCCTAGAAATTCGATGAGAAGCGAAGATATTGATAGAGATGATCGATACCGGGACACTATGCTTACACAACTCATTTAAATACCAAAAGAGTCAATTTTCTCATCGAGAATCTATCATTAACAGGAATGATATTTGTAGATTTTGTCAGTCTGTCGACGATGACCCAAATCGAATCAAATTCAGATGATGACCTTTGTAATAGTTAGACGTTTACTAATGTATGAGGCGATGTCTGCCCTCATAATTGCCATTAGTACAACCTCTTCAGATAATGATACATTAAATCAGAAATGACATGAATAGAATACTTAAACTTACGAGATTCCAACATAACTAAATCTCAAATCCTCCGTATTTAGGCAACCACAAGCGGCCTTTTATACATTTAACGCCATTGGCTTCTCAATTGTAATGGTTCACATTAGCCGCGAACACCTTTTTATTATCTATATTATCCTTTTTACAAGCATCAATTATTTTGAAATTGTTCGGTAATTTATTTTGCACCATCATTATTTAAGGAACACATCCTAATTAATTCTTTATCCTCTCTTCATAATGTGTCAGTATCTACATTCACCTTCCTTGATGAAATAAATATCATGGTCAATATTACTCATAAATTCTTTCCTCATATTTTCTAAGTTTTAGTTTCGTCTCAACTATTATTTTTATCAGTTTTGCTCAATCCGACGTTTTAAAGGGTCGATAGTTATTACGAGTAAATTAATAATAAATATTAATATTTTTTTTATGAAACGTAAACGTAAAATTTCTAAATTTCTTAGTTTGACCAATTATATAAAAATGTTCAAAGTAAATTTGAATTTCATTAACACGATTTTTGTTGATTTATCGAAAATAATTTATAAGATACGTAAATGTTCGAAAAATCTTTGTTTATACTTTGGTCAAAATTTTCTTAGTTGAGAAACAAAAATTATCGTTTCAAATTTCAAGTCAGGGTTTAAATGGTTTCCTCAATCCTTCTTAGGTTGTCTTGAGGTACACACTAACATTTACCCCTAAACAGGAGTTTAGTCAAATGTTATGGGTTTAAGGAAATAATTCCTTAAAAATTCTTTTGATAAAACATTTGTCAAAACATATTTGCACTTTCTTTTTGGTAAAACCTAAAATCTTAAATGGCTCAAATATTTGAAGAGTCAATATAGATTCCATTATTTATTAATCACACGGTCAAATAATGTAAAGGATTAAGCCTTAAATCACATGTTAAATATTCAAGGTACAAGTTTTCGTTGTTCGGCCAATTCAGGGCAATCTATAAATACTTATTAACTCATTCTTATTCTTAGAAAAAAACAAATGGTCCTTAATGATCACAAGCATGAATTTATCAAATTATAGCCAACACACGTGATTCACCAATTTTATGGATGCTACATGTGCATTGGTCAATCCAAACGACATAATATGAAACTCATAATGTTCATTACAAGTTCTGGATGTATTGATTGGAATAGATAATCTTTTTCGCGGACGCGAAATTGATGATAACCATGCCGTGGATCAAATCTTTAGAACATACGTTAGAACCTTGTAAATGATCGAACAATCTATCATCTTGGGTAGTGGATATAGATTTTAATCGTCAATTTACTTAGTTCGCGGTAATTTATAAATATAAGTAATACCATAGCTCTTCATAATGACGAGCTCGGTAGAATAAAAGCTTTCTCCGACAACTCTCTCAGTTGTACGGTAATTCTTTTAATTCAGATGGTGCTGACGTACAGTGCACAAGCCACATGTGCAGCACCGGGAATATAATCAATACCAATTTCAACTTGCCTTAATGGTGAAAGTCTAGGTAATTCACCAACAAATACCTCCTAAAGTTTCAGATAACGGAAACATCTTTTAATAAATTTTATTTAAGTTCTTTCTAGATTATAATATCTATGACTAATTCACAACCATTCACGGTATAATTTCAAGTCGAAATGATGGATATGGTCATCCACCAAGAATTATTTAGATCACTTTTGATAATCAACATTTTATCTTTTAGGGGATTTCTACTCGAGTTCCCATCAATTTAGACAATGTCGTCATGTCATAATCAATCAATCTATTCTTCTGGCACTATCAACTTTCCAGTTTCGTCACCGTTGATAAGATGTGAACTTCTCAAAAGACTATAATAACTCATAATCCTTCACAAGTTCAAGGATATCAGGAGACATAACTACCCTTAAAAGAGTAAGGTCAACGCATAATCTACACGAGAGAATTTCAAATCAGATACAAACGAAAACATCAACGAATATGAATATATCCCATGTTTTCATGAATTAAGTACGCATTCGAAGATCCTTGGATCGTTACCCAGGTCATTCAAATGAAATCAAAACGAAGAAATGATAGGAACGTCGATACATCCAGTCGGGTATCAACACTCGGTAATCAGATGCATTTCCTAAGAATCTCACTGCGAAAGAATTGGACAAGAAGGGGATATCATTTGTCAAGTAAGACAATTTCCATAGATGATTAAATTCGATTCAGAAGAATAAATGGTACAGGCACATATGTAGGTGTCCCTAATATATGTCCTTATTTTGCACTTCTTGCAGATCTCATAAAATTTAATCTTTCACAATCTTCAAAGAAAATTTAGTGTTTATTAATAATTTCATGGTGACTACTAATCAGCCTTGCATGGTCCTTTCCAAATTGTATGTAGGCGCGCAACTATATACAATTTCAAGATTAACGATGCAATACTCAGTTCGTCAAAACTTTGTCATCATGTTTAAAATAAAAATATTTTCATGCTTATTCTTGAATAAGAATCAAAATGAATTTACAAAGATGTTCTTTGTTATGGAAACATTTAAGTTTTCCAAAGTGTTTCATAAACAACTTTATTTCGATAACGATTACTCATAAATCTCACTTTGAATAATCCATATAGTGATGAAAATCCAATTTTTCTCAATGAATATTGTTTTATATTATAAAAACAATGAGTGATCTGCAAAAGAGTGATGAAGAGTTGTTCACCAAGAACTAACTACAATATGATAAGAAATGAGCTTTAGCCAAATAATCATGAGGTTCATGATCTCGATGGCACTCAAAAAGAATAATTCACAACGTATCAAAAATCGAGATGAGTACTTGTTCAATGGTTGCATCACTAATGCGAACATTAGGATGAAGCAATAAAGGATAGATAACATCGATACATGTAGGATTTAGCAATCAAAGGTAGTCTTTTCATTAATCACAAACAAGTCAAAATTTCACCGTAACACATTACGTGTCACTATGTCATACAATTCCAAGAACTCATCCTACCAACTGATGTCTTAGTTAAGTTAGGGATTATTTTTAAAAGATACCACAATGAATACTAATCTACACGAGTCATTAGGTGTTCCACATGTCCCGGAAGATCCATTGGTCCCAATTCAGAAGAAGATTTCTTCAATTTATTTCTTGGACACTGGGCATCCTCGTTTGTGGACAATGGCCTAGGAACAACCCTTAATACGAACAAACAATCATTTAAAACCTTATAATTCAATCACAGAACTTAACGGCTTCCTCTTAAAAATCTATTATTCCATACAAGTTAAATTTTACTTTTTTCAAGTTTTAACCAACTCATACTCAATTCGATATCCTACCTGATTCTCCAATACTTTCAACCTTATTCTTAGACCTTGATAGGGCAATAAAAGCTCGATATGAACAACATTTATTTCCCAATCCTATAGCTCTTACAACAATAGTTATCAAATGAGTCACTAGTATTAAATGACTTGATCATTCAATTAGACTTCTCGGAAAGGTACTAGTGGCATGAGGCTTTTGGGTAATAGTTCCATTGACAGCCTCAAGTGCAACATTCACCCTTTCGATTTCAATTTAAGAATTGGGTGACAACGGATTAGATGACACCTTTCCAGGTGGTAACGTTTTGTCAAGCTCCACTCTATAAGGAAAGATCGTCATGACATCGATATCAGTTTTAATCTCGCCAATTCTTCTTCAATATCACAATCAACTAATATCTACATTCTACGAATATCAACCATTTTTTTGGGATCATAAATATCCACAACTTGGTTTAGATTTGGAATAGTTAGATTTCCTACAGGAATAGCTTAGATTTATTTACTAGTGGATTTAGAGTTCCTTGTGACAATCTACGTCGTATAAATACCTCGTATAAATATTAAAATAATCATCAAAAAATCATGTAATCAGATTACATCATATATATATATATATATATATATATATATATATATATATATATATATATATATATATATATATATATATATATATATATATATATATATATATATATATATATATATATATATATATATATATATATATATATATATAATCCAACTTATATATATATTAAATTAACACTTCTCAGTCTGGCCTTGTCGGTAACTTGGGAATTCTTCGGCACCGTTATAGTCAAAAGTTTTTTAGACATTTTTTAAAAAAATGTTTATAGTTAAAAGATTTTGAAATGTTTTATTCAAAACCTTGGTTTTAAAAATCGTTCGTTCTCTATAACAAGAGCTCTGGTACCAAACTCTAACACCCCCAAATTTACACAATTCAATACAGCGGAAGACTCGTTGGTGTTACGGGATAGCACATTACTCACATCATAGACAACGCATAAAAATCGCGTCGTTTAATAATAAAGCATTTCCATTCATAAATATTAGATTTACATAGGTCCCAAGTCAGAGTATTTCATACAATTTTTACAAAATATTTGAATGGAAATTGTTATTTAAGTGCGGGCCATGAATTCTTGTCGTCTTCCTGAGAATTACCTTCAAGTACTTGAGACAAAACATGTTAAAAGAAAAGGTCAGCAAAAACGTCGAGTGAATTCATAGAGTTTAATTAAATCCATCAATATAACATCAGTATAAAATTATTACCGAAAATCATTTTGTACAAATCTTTGTAATAGGCCATAAAATAGCCAAATTCATTTTATACAAATCCTTATCAAAAATCATAATATAGGCGTTTGCCTTCAAAATCATTATACGAACCATTGTCGTAAAAACATCATACAATACGTTTTATAACGTTGTATAAAGTTAAATAAAAACCGTTATATGGATATGGTTATATAAAACCAAAACACGAACATAATATCAATAATAAGACCCTGTATTGCTAGTCAGGCAATATATTGTAATTCAATGCATAAAGCAGTATTTTCGTTATTGGATTATTATAAGCCGCATGACATTGTTACCTTACTATAACAAACAACAGGTAGCTAGCCGAAACTCAATTTTCCCATCTAAGTTAGTGTGTCGTCACAAAGATCACGCTATGGAAATCTTCTCATACATAAATTCGCTTACCAATCAATGTGGCACGACGGGGATCAACCGGTAAGGCGCGAACTGGGGTGATCGTCCCCAAATAGTACTATTATATGCATAAGCGTCTACCAAATCCCGGTAGTTCACAATTCATGCTAATGGGACTTTTAGTGACATAACCTAACTTTAATAATCCATTTCATTTCATCTATCGGGTCATATAATCATACATCAGGTCATACCATCATTCGGGTCCAAATCAATAAACAAATAATCGGGACAAATGGTGTCCTATTTTATCAAAACTAACATGTTATCTCCCTCGTGTGTTTATAAAACATTTCATAAAAACATTTAAATGAGTGTGAGGCTATGAACTCGCGTTGATGTGGGAAAGCGGGTTATCGGCAATTCGGATGTATGGTGCGTGATTCAATCACGGAAACCTAGAAAAATAATACTCGTCTTAGACTTTTGTCCAATAACTTTATAAAAACCATAACTATGTATATATATGATGATTTTATATATATGATGATGATCAAGTGGGTTTGTACATTCTCATTCACATATTTTAGTGTTATGTATTGGTAACTTTTATACTAGTTTACTAGTTCAACTTGTTTACCTTTTGGAGGCCCAATAGGCCCATTACAATCCCAATACTTTTCATTAGCCTAATTATACTTTTATTATCAGTATTATACTTTACAGTATAGGCAGATTTGCACTCTAATCTTGTTTTGATCATATCTCACTCATTTTGATGATTCCATTGCATGGCCAACTCTCACATGTGTATAACACCTAATACTTACTGTAAATTGATTCCACTATGCTATTTTATCAGTTTAGCATTTGGTTATTTACTGTTTTTATACAACCATCATATTAAGCAAGATTTTGAACCATTTTACATGTGGTTTTCCATCTTTTTACCCATATTTATCAACACTTGATCCCCACACAACATTTTTATCATTATATATTCATCATATACATATACAATAGAAAAGAAAATACATTTTATCTTTACAAAAATAACAAGAAAAATGGAAAGGATGATCTTCTTTACCAACCAAGATTGTATCTTGTTTTTGGATGACAACAACTTGATGAACACCAAATATATCTTCAAAATCATCAACCACCAAGATTGTTTGTTGAAAAATCAGCCCTAGGACACAAGTAAATCACCTTCTTTGGTGTTAATATGATCACCAATCAACAAGGCTTCAAGGTTTCTTCATGATGTGAGTAGATAACACAAGATTTGTGGCTAGAATTGATCAACAAGGGGTGTTTGATGGTGAAGTAGGATGGCAAAGGGAGGGGTGAGAGAGGATTTGTGAGTTGTTTTGCATGTGTTATGAGTGCAAATGGTAAGGTTAAGGTGGTTTTGTTGTTTGAGTGGAAAGTGTAGCTTACTTGTTAAGCTAAGCTTAACAAGTGTAAGCTTGTAGCTACTAGTTTGACACATCAAGGATGTGGTGGCAGTAGTTGGCTGTACCATATGGGTTGGGTGGGATGAACTTGTTTTGTCCCATCCCGCTAATTTACGGGTATTCCTCGATTCTAGTTTCCTCGATTTGCGTGCCCTCGGGTCGTTTTACCAAAAACGTTTTTATAAATTATGAATCAACGGCACAAAACGAATCTAATAAAAATTGTCTCATAAAAAACGGAGTTCAAAAACATAAATACGTAATCCTAAGGTTTCTGGTTTAGTCGTAAAGGACGTTAAACTATGCACGTAATCCTAATCTCTTCTCGTAAATTTATGAGTTTATGAACTAACACAAATTCAAAATCCCAAAATAATATTCACAGATAAATTTATTTCCTGAAGTGTCGGACTGTCACCAAAACGGTGTATGTAAACGTAAGCACGTAACGTAGAATCCTCCGGTTTAGACGTAGTCGATGCTACTTCAAGATGTAAGCCCAAATTTCTTCCCATAAATGAGTGAGTTCATAATATAACATTAAAATAATGTTTTTAAATAATACTTGAGAATAAAATATCAACCATAAATTAACGGATTGTCACAATATTTGTAGAAATGTTGATATTAGTTGATTATGATCTTGAAGAAGAATTGGCGAGATTAAATCTGATATCGACGTCATGATGATCTTTACTTATAGAGTGTAGTTTGACAAAACCTTACCACCTAGAAAGGTGTCATCTGATTTGGTGTCACCCAACTCTTAAATTGAAATCGAAAAGGTAAATGTTGCACTTGAGGCTGTCATTGGAACCGTTACCCAAAAGCCTCATGCCACTTGTACCTTTTCGAGAAGTCAAATTGATTGTGTGAGTTATTCCCTACTAGTGACTCATTTGATAATTATTGACATAAGAGCTATAGAATTGGAAATTAAGTGTTGTTCATGTCGAGCTTTTATTTCCTCTTCAAGGTCTAAGAATAAGGTTGAAAGTAATGGAGAATGAGGTAGGATGTCGCATTGAGTATAAGTTGGTTGAAATTAAATGAAGTCAAATTTAACTCGTATGGCTACGACTGGAAATACGTTTTACGTATTAGAAAGGATCGATCACTCCAACAATAGTCTAAGTGGTAGCTCGTAGTTTAGTTAACTTAATATTCAACAAAAGAGGCCAAGCCAAGCCTACAACATGTGTAGGCCGGTGGCCCAATGTAAGCCCAAGCCCATCACATGGGCTTGGGTATAGAAACCCTCTCCTTAGATGGAGAGGGTGTGGTTTTCGTTTTCATTTTACACATAGTTAATCACTCTCTCTCTAAAGTGTGTGTGAAATCGTCTATCTTTCTATCTCTTTCTCTTTCTAAAAATAAGCAAGATTTACAATATCCTACAGAGATTGTTAAGAGGAAGTCGTTAAGCCCCGTGATTGAATTATAAGGTTTTAAATGATTGTTGGTTCGCGTTAAGGGTTGTTCCTAGGCCATTGTCCAATGACGAGGATGCCCAGTGTCCATGAAATAAATTGAAGAAATCTTCTTCTAAATTGGGACCGATGGATCTTCTAGGACAGGTGGAACACCTAATGACTCATGTAGATTAGTATTCATTGTAGTATCTTTTAAAATCCCTAACTTAACTTAGACATCAGTTGGTAGGATGAGTCCTTGGAATTGTATGACATGGCGACACGTAATGTGTTACAGTACAATTTTCGACTTGTTTGTGATTAATGAGAAGACTACCTTTGATTGCTAAATCCTACATGTATTGTTGTTATCTATCTTTTATTGCTTCTTCCTAATGTTCGCATTAGTGATGTAACCATTGAACGAGTACTCATCTCGGTTTGAGTTGCGTTGTGAATTATTCTTTTGTATTCCTGAGTGACATCGATGTCATGAACCTCATGATTAATTGGCTAAGCTCGTTTGCTATTATATTGTAGTTAGTTGTTGGTGAACAACTCTTAATCAATATTTTGCAGATCACTCATTGCTTTTATGAATTTCACAATACCATCTGGGGGAAAATATGAAATTCTTATTTTCATATGAGTTATTTAAATTGGTACCATTAAGTAATTACTATCGAAATAAAGTTTTTATTAAACATCTTGTAAATGGAAATGCTTTCATAATGATGAACATTTCGGTAAAATTATTTTTATTTTATTTCATAACTAAACATGAATATACATTTTAAAACCTGATGACAAAAATTTTGAAGAACTGAGTATTGCATCGTTAATCCTAAGTTGTACTTAGAAGCGCGCCTACGTACAATTTGGAAAGCGGGTTATCGGCAATTTGGATGTACGGTGCGTGATTCAATCATGGAAACCTAGACAAATTCGGATGTACGGTGCGTGATTCAATCACGGAAACCTAGACAAATAATACTCGTCTTAGACTTTTGTCCAATAACTTTATAAAAACCATAACTATGTATATATATGATGATTTTATATATATGATGATGATCAAGTGGGTTTGTACATTCTCATTCACACATTTTAGTGTTATGTATTGGTAACTTTTATACTAGTTTACTAGTTCAACTTGTTTACCTTTTGGTGGCCCAATAGGCCCATTAAAATCCCAATACTTTTCATTAGCCTAATTATACTTTTATTATCAGTATTATACTTTACAGTATAGGCAGATTTGCACTCTAATCTTGTTTTGGTCATATCTCACTCATTTTGATGATTCCATTGCATGGCCAGCTCTCACATGTGTATAACACCTAATACTTACTGTAAATTGATTCCACTATGCTATTTTATCAGTTTAGCATTTGGTTATTTACTGTTTTTATACAGCCATCATATTAAGCAAGATTTTAACCATTTTACATGTGGTTTTCCATCTTTTTACCCATATTTATCAACACTTGATCCCCACACAACATTTTTATCATTATATATTCATCATATACATATACAATAGAAAAGAAAATACATTTTATCTTTACAAAAATAACAAGAAAAATGGAAAGGATGATCTTCTTTACCAACCAAGATTATATCTTGTTTTTGGATGACAACAACTTGATGAACACCAAATATATCTTCAAAATCATCAACCACCAAGATTGTTTGTTGAAAAATCAGCCCTAGGACACAAGTAAATCACCTTCTTTGATGTTAATATGATCACCAATCAACAAGGCTTCAAGGTTTCTTCATGATGTGAGTAGATAACACAAGATTTGTGGCTAGAATTGATCAACAAGGGGTGTTTGATGGTGAAGTGGGATGGCAAAGGGAGGGGTGAGAGAGGATTTGTGAGTTGTTTGCATGTGTTATGAGTGCAAATGGTAAGGTTAAGGTGGTTTTGTTGTTTGAGTGGAAAGTGTAGCTTACTTGTTAAGCTAAGCTTAACAAGTGTAAGCTTGTAGCTACTAGTTTGACACATCAAGTGATGTGGTGGCAGTAGTTGGCCGTACCATATGAGTGGGGTGGGATGAACTTGTTTTGTCCCATCCCGCTAATTTACGGGTATTCCTCGATTCTAGTTTCCTCGATTTGCGTGCCCTCGGGTCGTTTTACCAAAAACGTTTTTATAAATTATGAAATCAACGGCACAAACGAATCTAATAAAAATTGTCTCATAAAAAACGGAGTTCAAAAACATAAATACGTAATCCTAAGGTTTCCGGTTTAGTCGTAATGGACGTTAAACTATGCACGTAATCCTAATCTCTTCTCGTAAATTTATGAGTTTATGAACTAACACAAATTCAAAATCCCAAAATAATATTCACGGATAAATTTATTTCCTGAAGTGTCGGACTGTCACCAAAACGGTGTATGTAAACGTAAGCACGTAACGTAGAATCCTCCGGTTTAGACGTAGTCGATGCTACTTCAAGATGCAAGCCCAAATTTCTTCCCATAAATGAGTGAGTTCATAATATAACATTAAAATAATGTTTTTAAATAATACTTGAGAATAAAATATCAACCATAAATTAACGGATTGTCACAATATTTGTAGAAATGTTGATATTAGTTGATTATGATCTTGAAGA
The DNA here is from genome assembly GCA_025667525.1 of Glebionis coronaria. NCBI lineage: Eukaryota > Viridiplantae > Streptophyta > Magnoliopsida > Asterales > Asteraceae > Glebionis > Glebionis coronaria. The sequence goes on from JANFOE010000494.1 coordinate 518,367, forward strand.
AGAATTGGCGAGATTAAATCTGATATCGACGTCATGATGATCTTTCCTTATAGAGTGGAGTTTGACAAAACCTTACCACCTAGAAAGGTGTCATCTGATTCGGTGTCACCCAACTCTTAAATTGAAATCGAAAAGGTAAATGTTGCACTTGAGGCTGTCATTGGAACCGTTACCCAAAAGCCTCATGCCACTTGTACCTTTTCGAGAAGTCAAATTGATTGTGTGAGTTATTCCCTACTAGTGACTCATTTGATAATTATTGACATAAGAGCTATAGAATTGGAAATTAAGTGTTGTTCATGTCGAGCTTTTATTGCCCATTCAAGGTCTAAGAATAAGGTTGAATGTAATGGAGAATGAGGTAGGATGTCGCATTGAGTATAAGTTGGTTGAAATTAAATGAAGTCAAATTTAACTCGTATGGCTACGACTGGAAATACGTTTTACGTATTAGAAAGGATCGATCACTCCAACAATAGTCTAAGTGGTAGCTCGTAGTTTAGTTAACTTAATATTCAACAAAAGAGGCCAAGCCAAGCCTACAACATGTGTAGGCCGGTGGCCCAATGTAAGCCCAAGCCCATCACATGGGCTTGGGTATAGAAACCCTCTCCTTAGATGGAGAGGGTGTGGTTTTCGTTTTCATTTTACACATAGTTAATCACTCTCTCTCTAAAGTGTGTGTGAAATCGTCTATCTTTCTATCTCTTTCTCTTTCTAAAAATAAGCAAGATTTACAATATCCTACAGAGATTGTTAAGAGGAAGTCGTTAAGCCCCGTGATTGAATTATAAGGTTTTAAATGATTGTTGGTTCGCGTTAAGGGTTGTTCCTAGGCCATTGTCCAATGACGAGGATTCCCAGTGTCCATGAAATAAATTGAAGAAATCTTTTTCTGAATTGGGACCGATGGATCTTCCAGGACAGGTGGAACACCTAATGACTCATGTAGATTAGTATCCATTGTAGTATCTTTTAAAATCCCTAACTTAACTTAGACATCAGTTGGTAGGATGAGTCCTTGGAATTGTATGACATGGCGACACGTAATGTGTTACAGTACAATTTTTGACTTGTTTGTGATTAATGAGAAGACTACCTTTGATTGCTAAATCCTACATGTATCGTTGTTATCTATCTTTTCTTGCTTCTTCCTAATGTTCGCATTAGTGATGTAACCATTGAACGAGTACTCATCTTGGTTTGAGTTGAGTTGTGAATTATTCTTTTGTATTCCTGAGTGACATCGATGTCATGAACCTCATGATTAATTGGCTAAGCTCGTTTCCTATTATATTGTAGTTAGTTGTTGGTGAACAACTCTTCATCAATCTTTTGCAGATCACTCATTGCTTTTATGAATTTCACAATACCATCTGGGGGAAAATATGAAATTCTTATTTTCATATGAGTTATTTAAATTGGTACCATTAAGTAATTACTATCGAAATAAATTTTTTATTAAACATCTTGTAAATGGAAATGCTTTCATAATGATGAACATTTCGGTAAAATCATTTTTATTTTATTTCATAACTAAACATGAATATACATTTTAAAACCTGATGACAAATTTTTTGAAGAACTGAGTATTGCATCGTTAATCCTAAGTTGTACTTAGAAGCGCGCCTACGTACAATTTGGAAGGGACCATGCAAGGCTGATTAGTAGTCACCATGAAATTGTTAATAAACATTACATTTTTGTTTGAAGATGTGAAAGATTGAATTTTTATGAGATCTTCAAGAAGTGAAAAATAGGGACATATTGTTAGGGACACCTACATATGTGCCCGTACCATTTATTTTTCCAAATCGGATTTACTCATCTATGGAAATTGCCTTATTTGACAATTGACGTCCCCTTCTTGTCCAATTCTCTCATGGTGAGATTCTTTGGAAAATTATCTAATTACTGAGTGTTGATACCTGACTAGGTGTATCGACGTTCCTATCATTTCTTTTGATTAGATTCCATTTGAAGGACATGGGTAACGATCCGAGGTGCCTTCGAATGCGTACTCAAATAATGAAAACATGGATAGATCCATATTTGTTAATATTTTCGTCTTTATCTGATTTGAAATTCTCTCGCGTAAATCATGTGTTGACCTTACTCTTTTAATATTATCTATGTCTCCAGATATCCTTGATTTGTGAAAGGTTACGAGATATTCTTAGTCTTTTGAGAAGTTCTCATCTTATCAACGGTAATGAAACTGGAACATTGGTAGTGCCAGTAGAATGGATTGGTTTACTATGACATGATGTCATTGTCTTAATTGATGGGAACCCGAGTAAAAATCCCCTAAAAGAAATAATATGTTGATTATCAAAGGTGACCTAAATAATTCCTGATGGATGACCGTATCCTACATTTGGGCTTGAAATTATACCATAAATGGTTATGAACTAGTCATAGATCTTGTAATCTAGATAGAACTTAAAGTAAATTTATTAAAAGATGTTCCTGTTCTTTGAAACTTTCTGAGGTATTTGATGATGAATTACCTAGACGTCTGCCATTAAGGCAAGTTGAAATTGGTATTGATTATATTCCCGGTGCTGCACCTGTGGCGTGTGCACCATACGTCAGCACCATCTGAATTAAAAGAGTTACCGTACAACTGAGAGAGCTGTCGGAGAAAGCTTTTATTCTACCGAGCTCGTCATCATGAAGAGCTAGGGTGTTATCATTCCTTATATTTTTTGATTACCGTGAACTGAATATATTAACGATCAAAAATTGATATCCATTACCCAAGATGAAAGATTTGTTCGATCATTTACAAGTAACTAGCGTATAATCAAGAATATGATCTACGACATGGTTATCATCAAATTCGCGTCCGCAAAGAAGATTATCTATTCCAATCACTACATCTAGAACTCTTAATGACCATTATGAGTTTCATGTGATGTCGTTTGGATTGATCGATGCACATGTAGCATTCATAAATTTGGTGAATCACGTGTGTAGGCTGTAATTTGATAAATTCATGTTGCTATCATTAAGGACCATCTATCTATTTCCAAGAATAAGAAGGAGTTAGTAATCATTTGTAGACTACCCTAAGGCTTGATCCTTTATATTCTTTGACCGTGTGATTAATGGTAGTGGAATCTATGTTGACTCTTCAAAAATTAGAGCCATTAAGGCTTTGGGTTATACCAAAAAGGAAGTGTGAAGAGGTTTTAACAAATATTTATCGAAGAATTTTTAAGGAATTATTCCCTTATACCCAGATCATTTAACTAAACTCCCTTAGGAGTAGATGTTTGTGTATACCTCAAGACAACCTAGGAGGAATTGAGGAAACCATATAACCCATAACATGGAATTTGGAATGACAGTTTTTGCTCTTCAACTAAGAAAATTTTGACCAAAGTATAAACAAAGATTTTTCAAACATTTACGGATCTTATTAATTATTTTCGATAAATCAACAAAAGAAATCGTGTTAACTAAATTCAAATTTATTTTGAACATTTTTCTATAATAGGACGAACTGAGAAATTCAAAAAATTTTACGTTTACGTTTCATAAAAATTAAATATTTATTATTTAATTACTTGTAATATTTATCGACGCTTTAAACGTCGGATTGAGCAAAACTAATAAAGATAATAGTTGAGACGAAACTAAGACTTAGAAAATATGAAGAAAGAATTTCCGAGTGATTATGGTCATGATATTTAGTTCATCGGGGAAGGTGAATCTAGTTGCTGACGCATTATGTAGAAAGAATAGAGAAACGTTTAACATGTGTTCCTTAGTATTGACCATACACAATAAATTGCCTGATCAAATTAAAGATGTACAAGCAGAGGCTTGTAAGAAGTATAAAATAGATAATGAAGGGCCTCGTGGCTAATGAGAACCACTAGAAATAGGGCCGATGACATTAAATGTTTAAAAGGTCGTTTGTGGTTGCCTAAATATGGAGGATTTCGAGATTTAGTCATGTTGGAATCTCATAAGCTTAAGTATTCTATTCATGCCATTTCTGATTAAATGTATCTTATGAGAAGAAGTTGTACTGATGGCCAAATATGAAAGCAGACATCGCAACATGCATTGGCAAATGTCTAACTTTTGCGAAGGTCAAGGCTGAACACCAAAATCCATCAGGATTGCTTTTACAACTTATTACTATTCCTTCTTGAAAGTGGGATAGAATTACCATGGATTTTATCACAAACCTTCCAAGGTCATCATCTGGATTTGATTCGATTTGGGTCATCGTCTATAGACTGACCAAATCTGCTCATATAATTCCAATTAATGATAGGCTCTCAATGGAGAAGTTGGCTCATTTGTATTTAAAGAAGTTATGTAAGCTTGGTGTGCCTGTATTGATCATCTCTATCAAGATCCTCACTTCGCATCAAATTTTTGGAGATTCCTTCAGAGTTCAATGGGAACGAATCTTGATATTAGTACTTCTTACCACCCCAATCGAAGGGACAAGGTAAAGTAACGATACAAACAATAGAAGTCTTGTTTTATGTTTGAATGATTGACCTTTGGTAATGAACAGGATAATCTCTTTCCTTTGGAAAGATTATCATTGATAATTATTGCATTAGGATTGAGATCAAATCTTGTGAGGATCTAAATATAAGAACACCTGTAGGTGGGAGTTGGGATGAAGATACCCGATATACACCCATTGTGAGATGTAGATCTTAAAGTGCAGTATGGGTAGCGAAGTTATGCCAAAAAAAATTTCACCATGGAAAGATGAATTGATGATCTGAAAGATCATGGGAAAATAAGTCCCCATTGTATGGGACCATTGAGATAATGTAAAGATTTGGTCTGAGAGACATATAAGCTAGATCTACCCTAGGGCTGCATGATAAGCCTAAGTTAACAAATACTAAACAACTAGTAATGGTGTGTAAGGAAATAAAACCCCACTTGATCATCATGTTATGACATCATTACATATACATAACAAATTTTATAAATTTATTGGGCATAGCCTAAGACCGAGTATTATTTGTCTAGGATTCCCGTGATCGAGGCACGTAGTATACATCCTAATTGCCGATAACCCGCCTTCCCCCACAAATGTGAGTTCATAGCCTCGCACTCTTTTAAATGTTTTATGAAATGTTTTATAAACCCACGAGGGAGATAACATGCTATTTTTAATAAAAATAGGACACAGTTGTCCCGATTGTATGCTTATGGATATGGACCCGAATGATTATATGACCCAGTGAATGAAATGAAATGAATTATTATTAGTTAGGTTATGTCCCTAAAAGTCCCATTAGCATGAATTGTGAACTACCGGGATTTGGTAGACGCTTATGTATAAAATAGTCCTATTTGGGGAAAATCGCCCCAGTTCGCTCCTTGACGGTTGATCCCCGTCGTGCCACATTGATTGGTAAGCGAATTTATGTATGAGAAGATTTATATAAGTGTGATTATTGTGACAACACTGTAAAACCCGCATGCTTTTACCATGAATAGTACCCTTAAGATCGTACGTACTAGATTTAAACTTTCTTAATATAGCATGATTACGATTACGTGTTAGGATTTTACGTATTACGTACGTGTTAGAACACGATAAGTATTTACTACGCACAATCATGTAATAATTATTTAACGATTATTAATCACGAACATGCGATCATGAAATCATGAACGTAATTAAAAAACGAACTATTATTAATTACGTATATATATTTATTACGAGCGTAATTAAATATATTAGGTCACGGAAATTATTTAACGAGAACACACAAAACGCGAACACAAATAAACACGAACAAACACGTAAAACACGAACACGAGAACACACTTACTAATTAGACACGGAAAATGATCGGGTTACCCCTTGTGGGCCCCATTCCCACGAAAATTAGGAGGGAGGATGGGCTTAGCCCATCAATTTTTCACTAAAAGGGTTTTTCACTACTCATTTTTCATTCACAGAAGATTTTAGAAAAAACCCTAAAACCTCCTCCTTCCTTGTCTTTTGTGCCGCCACCTTAAGAACACCACAAGGAGTGGTTTTTGATCTTTGATCTTGAAGATTAGTTGTTTGTTCGTGTTTGTTCTTCATTACCTTGATCCACGTATTCGGTAAATCATTTTTTTACCTTTTTCTTTTCTTTAATCTTTAAATTCATTAAGAACATGTTATGTTTTTAATTAAAAACTAATAAGTAATCATAGATCTAACAAGATATGTGTTTTAATAAAAATCAAAAGGGTTCGTTAGGGGTGTTTGTTTTCTAGCCGCGGCCTACACCGAACCCAAAAGGGTTTCGGTTTGGCCAACCGACCACCACAAAAGACCGTATGGTCTTGGTTGGTGTGTGTGGGTCCCACGGCAGCCCCAAGACAAGGGGTACCCCGAATTGGTTCGGGGTACGGTGTCGATTTCATGTCCGGTTCATGTTTTTTTTAGGCGTAGATCCGGTTCATGGTTTATGTTAGTTTTTTTTATGTTATGAACTTATGTTAAAATTAAATTAATAATGATGCAATTAATTTAATAACATGACTTAGGTTAATTATTAATATTTAATAATACATATTTTTAACCTAAGTATTTAATATATTTAATTAAAAACATGTTATACTTTAATTAAATATTTTAACCTATAGTTTAATTAAATTACATGAAATAATTATTAAACTATACATTATATCATATGACTTAGAAAATAATCATGAAAACACTTAGACTTATTTACTTAGCTTATTTAACCAGCTTATTTCTAATTATGGAAACTTTCTATTTTTAGAAACTTAATTAAATATGGCAGCTAATTTATTTATGGAAACCAGCTATTTTTAGAAACTTATTTATTTAAGGCAGATAATCTATTTATGGAAACTTATTTAATTAAGGCAGCTAATCTATTTATGGAAACTTTCTATTTTTAGAAACTTATCTATTTTAAGCAGTAAATCTATTTTTGGAAACTTTCTATTTTTGGAAACTTTCTATTTTTGGAAACTTTCTATTTTTGGTAACTTTCTATTTTTGGAAACTTTCTATTTTTGGAAACTTTCTATTTTTGGTAACTTTCTATTTTTGGAAACTTTCTACTTTAGGAAAACTGTTATTTTTGGAAAGTTACTTATTATTACACAGTAAGTATAATAACACATGAAATGCTAGAAATACTTAATCAGATTAAGCAGAATATAAGATAAAACACAGTTTAAGGCTTAGAAACAGTAAAACATGGTAGGAACACATAAAATAAGCTAAGACATGACATAAAACCAGCTACGTATTTAGTAAGCAGATACTTATTCATGTACGTATTTATGTAGCACTAGTGATTCGGAAGTAGGATTCCTCGCAGTTCATCTTCTTCGTTCACTGGACATAAGGTACGGATTCCCGTCCTTTCAGTATGGACATTCTTTCCATATTAGGATTTCCCCCTATGCAGCCAACTGTTTTCCCGTAGTATAAGTATGAGTTTGACTGCTTATGTTTTAAATATGATTACCTATAGCCATATACATGCATGACCAGTTTCACCTAGTTATGGAGGTACCATAACCATAACATTAGAGGCACTGATGTTATGACTTCACCACGGCGGAGTGATTGCTCGTGGCGTCCCTTCAGCTTTTGGCCATTTATTTATATTTAACATGTGGGGCGTATGGGTGCATCCTAGTTACTTGTTTTATTCAGGATTTCATGGTAAATGTGGTGTGTGCCTTGCATCCTTCACAAGGAGCTGATCCCTCCTACCCAAAAACCAGTATATTAAATTAGAGGCAGCCCCTCTAATTTGCATGATGAGGTCACCCCTCCAAGTATTCATGCACGGTGGATTTTCATGACTGATAGGTGTGTAAACACCCATCTTTTCTACCACTTAATTACAATAATAACCGGACCTAAACGTGTATTTTATGTCTTTTATGTCGGAATTATGCGTGGTTTGTGTTTTTGTTGTGATTTAGGATGAAAAGGTGAAAAGTGGAGAAAACACGGACATTCACGGGCATTTACAGACTTTTATTGAAGAAAAGGATGAAAGACGAAGTCAAGAAGTCAAGAGTACAAAAAGAACGGAAGTCTACGACCAATTCTGAAGATTTATCGAAGAAAAAGTCAAAAGACGAAGTTTATCAAAAGCCAAAGAATTCAAGTCTATTTTATTGAAGAATTTAAAGACGAGTTCAAAAGAAATCCCGAAGTCAAAAGTCCCTTAAGTCCAAGATTAAAGAAGATTAGAAGAAAAGGACTAAGTACGCAATTAATGAAGATTAAAAGAAGGAGGGACTTAATTATGCAATTAAGAGAAAAGGAAAGAGGGGAGGAAGCTTCCTTAATCCTCCCCTATAAATAGTTTAGGATTAGTCATTTTTCATTTTGTTGGCTAAGGTGACAATTAGTCTTCCACCATTTAAATACTTGTCATTTACTTTTCATGTCATTTAAAATTCATGTTATGCACCTTAATTACCATTTAATTCCAAGTAAGTTTTCATTTTAATTCTTGTCAAATCTTTATTTTATCTTGTCAATCTCTTATCTACCTTTCTTATTCTTTTATTTGTTGTGTTTATGTTTAAGTTCATGCTTTTATTTTGATCCAAAGTGGTTTTTGATTATTGTGGTAAAAGTTGTTTGTTTCATGTTTTTAATTGTTTGTTGATGTTATTTCATTGATTCGTTACTGTTTATTATTATCCGTGTGTTTGATTTTGATTATTTTGTAATTATATCTGCTGCTACTGTTTTCCTTGTTCTTCGGGGGTGTTTGCCTTGTTTTTGATCTTTCCAGGAAGAGTTCCGAGTCAAGGCAAGGAAAGGACTGAAGTGTTCATTCGGAAGTCCAAACTTCCGAACCAAGCAGGGTTCATTCGGAAACTTCCGAATCAAGGTTTCATCCGGAACTCCAAAAGTTCCGAACCAAGCTTGTTCATCCGGAACTTTCAAAGTTCCGGACGAAGTTAAAACTTCCGAACCAAAGGTATTCACTCGGAACTCCAAAGTTCCGAACCAAGGGTTTCATTCGGAACTTTTCAAAAGTTCCGAATCAACTTAAAGTTCCGAATCAAGGACCAAAGTTCCGAATAAAGGCTTTTCTTTCGGAAGTCATAAACTTCCGAGTCAAGGTTGTTCATTCGGAACTTCCAAAAGTTCCGGATCAAGGGTCATTTTCCGACTCAAGGAAGGTTCATTCGGAAGTTCAAAACTTCCGAATCAAGAGCTTCATCCGGAAACTTCCGAATCAAGGGGTGACCTAATACTTCCGAATCAAGGCAGATTTTACAAGTTCCGAATCAGTAAGTTCCGAACGAAGCATTGTTTTGGATAGGTGACATATTCAGACCAATTTGTTCCGGATCAAGGATTTTGGTAATATTCCAAGTGAAGAAGAATCATTTCAACCAAAGGTGACATTTAGGACGAGTGATTGTTCCAAACGAAGGTTTATTCCGAATGAGCTGTATTCAGGTTCTTATTAGCTTTCGTCTTTGATTTTTATTTTCAAGCTTTATTTTTCTTGTCTTTTATTTAATTGCACTGTAAGATTATTTGCATTAGTTTTATTTTAGACTTGCCTTAGTTTTAGTCGCACTTTAAGTTTGCCTTAGATAGATTTATATTCACGTAATTTACGTTTAGTGCCCTTTAATTTCAGTCACGTTTTTAAATACTTGCACTTTACTTTAATTAGACTTAGATTTACTTTAAGAGCACTTTTACTTTAATTGTTTTGCACCTTTTAATTTTAAACACTACAACGACACATCTTTGATTCCACCAAAATTAAACGAAGTCACATAGAGAGCTAAGATCAATTCGTTAAGATACCGAGAACACGAACTTAATCTTTAATCTTTAATTTTTATACGGGCAAAAGCTTTGTATCAAATGGCGCCGCTGCCGGCTCTTTTCGTTAAGATCAACAGTTTTCTGTGCTAGACACGTTGCTTTTTGGGATCCGTTTACTTGTGAACGTTATTTTTCTTGCCTAAAAAATTCAAAAACCATAAAAATTAAAAATTTCAAAAATCCAAAAAGATTTTATCTTTCTTGTGTATATATATTTTCTTTGTGTTTGGTTTTGTTTTCTTTTGCATTTTCAGGTGTATGCGTACCATATCTTCTAATTATCAAGAGCCCGAGCCTCAAGAAGATTTAGATATGGCAGGTGTTAACAACAACATTCCACCGAACCTGAATAATAATAATAACAACAATGCTCTTCCACAGCCCGATCTTCGGACCATGGAGGAACTTTGTCAACCAACAATGTTTGGACGAGGAGGACCGATTGCGCCGATGCAAATCAACGCTCCTGAGTTTTCGTTGAAGCATCACATGATTCAGCAAGTACAAACAAACCCATTTAGAGGATTGCCTGATGATGATGCCAACAAACACCTCGACAAATTCATTACAATCACCCAAAGCATGAAGTTGCCTGGGGCCACAATGGATGTACTCCGCCTACAACTCTTCCCACATACTTTATCGCATCATGCCGAGAAATGGTTTGATCGTCTCCCGAAGAATTCTATTCACACTTGGGATGATATGACTCAACGCTTTCTTTCGCGCTACTTTCCACCATCCATGGTCACAAGCCTTCGCAATCAGATCAGCGGTTTCATGCAAGACCCCGATGAATCTCTTTTTGATGCATGGGAGAGATATAATGTCTTGATCGACCGTTGTCCAAACCACATTATGCTTCCCGTCACTTTGATAGATACTTTCTACAACGGATTGACTTTTCGAGATCGTGATACGATAAATGCAGCCGCCGGTGGCACATTCATGAAAAGGAGACCCGAGGAGTGTAGAGAGTTAATTGAGAACATGACTACTCACCACAAGAACTGGGATTCCTCTGCATCTTCAAGGAACAACCCGAGAGTCAATGTTTCCTCAACCTCAGCAAACCCTGAGATGACCGAACTCACCCGCATGATGGCTGAAATGAGCAAAAGTATTACGCTTCTCGCTTCAAACCAACAACAACAACAAGTTAAAGCGGTTGCTAATCCTTGTGAAACATGTGGCGGTCCTCACTCATACACCGATTGTCCTTCGACACAAGGAAATCCGGAAAATGTGTATGCTGCTTACGGTAATTATTCACCGGAAAATTACCAAGCTAGACAACAAGGGGATAGAAATCTGCTGAGTTACCGATCCAACAATTACCTTTCACCCGGTTTTTCTCCTCAAAACCAAAATCCCGCCAACAACTACAATAGAAGCAACCAAATCCCACCTCGTGCTTCTAACCCTTATCAACCACCCACCCAACAACACCCACCCATTAATCCCGATGTTGACACCATCATGAGAACTCAAGGTGAGCAAATCAAGAATCTACAGAGCCAAATAATCAATTTGAAAGGAGATATCTTGAAGCAAGGTAATGACATCAAAACCGAGGTTCGTGAAAATCTTCAATCTTCCTTCATCACTCAAACAACTGAATTAAAGAATCTGTTGGCTAGTTTCTTGCCCGAAGCTCAACCTTCTTCTTCTTCGGGTTCTCTACCTTCAAACACCGTCACCAATCCGCGAGCTAATGTGAGTGCTATAACTACGCGTAGTAGAATTACCATTGTCAATCCACCTTACTCACCACCATCATCTACACCTCCTCCACCACCATATATCCCTACTCCTCTTACACTTAGTGATAGTACACCATTACCGTCTCCGCCTCGCCATGACGATGTATCTCGGAAGGACCCTTCAACATCACAACCTTCACCGACTACACCTTCACCTAACCCCTATCAACCTAGAATCCCATACCCTTCTCGCATAGGCAAGACCAACGAGCTAACCAAGAATGACTGTCAAGTATCGAAATATGTGGATATGCTATCTAAAATGACCATCAACATTAGCCTTGTTGAAGCACTTTGCCACATGCCGAAATTTGTCAAAGCATTCAAGGAATTGCTTAGCAAGAAGGAAAAGCTGATTGAACTCGCCAACACACGATTAAATGAAAACTGCTCTGCAGTCCTTCTTAGAGAACTTCCGGAAAAACTTGGAGATCCCGGCCGTTTTGTGTTGCCTTGCGTGTTCAACAAAACTGAAGAATTTACTGCCCTCGCTGATCTCTGGGCTAGTATTAATTTGATGCCACTGAGTGTTTGGAAAACACTATCATTGCCCGATCTCATTCCTACAAAGATGACTCTCGAACTTGCAAACCGCACTCTCGCTTACCCCGTTGGTATAGCCGAAGACGTGTTTATCAAAGTTGGCACATTTACTTTCCCGGCCGATTTTGTCGTAGTTGATTATGAAATGGACCCTCGTATTCCTTTAATACTTGGTCGGCCATTTTTGAGAACCGGACGTGCTTTAGTAGATGTGGCCGAAGGTGAGTTAATCTTAAGAGTCGGGGATGATTCTAAAGTTTTTAAAATGGGGAAGCTTACAGGAAAATCTTTTGGAGGCCGAGAATCAGTGAATATGATAAATGTGCTCGATGACTTTACCGTCTATGACAATCCTCTATTCGAGTCTTCCATTGATAATCCACTCTTTGAAGATAATGTGGATGATTCTCCCCCTACTTTGGACGCTTCTCCCATTTTTGATTCTCCACCGGTCTTCGATGCTTATGATGATGATGATTCTAGCTCAGATTCGGATGATTTTGATTGTACTTCTGAGTATCCCGAGCTGCCTACTTTCGATGATTTCGATGAGGCTGATACTCTCTCGAGTGATTCTTCACATGATGAAGATCCTCCGCCATCACTCGATCCGACTTTGGACGATTATTCATTTGAGGAAGATTTCTCTGAATTTCTCAACACATACTTCCCTCATGAGAGTGATGCTCCTCCTTTGGACTTTGAAGATTATCGCCTTGATCCTACTTTGGATTTGAAGAGCATTTTGTCAAAGGAGAAGAAACCGGTCGACACCAAAATCCGTTGCACTATTGATTTGACACCTCTTTGTCCCCCTTCTGAGGACGAGGTTGTGCTTCTTTGCGGATCTTCTTCACACTCGGCTGAGCCTGAGTGCTATTTTCCCTTAAAGAAAAAGGTGTTCGACCCCGGTATTGAAGTCTTTAAGCCATCTCGGTATCCAGCTGATGAAATAAAAGGAAAGATCTTTGGACCCATTGAAGACATGCTTGCACCACTTCATCCTTGCTTCTACTGTGCTCCATCACTGCTTAAGGGAACCTTGCCACTTCTCTTTTGGCTTGCCTTGTTCGCCTTAAGCTCTTGCTTATTGATGGATGAAAACTATGTCTTTGATCCTGGTGGATATGTTTCATGCTTCTTCCGTTGATGATCAAGGTCGAGTCAGGCTCACGACTCGGTTAACAAAAATCAAGCGCTTCTTGGGAGGCAACCCATGCATCTATCCTTTCGCTTTCTTTACCATAAGTGTAGGGGGGACCCTTTGGATTGCTATTTCCTCTCCTCACTTCTTAATCAGGGATTCGAGCTTCAATGATCCACTCTTGATGATTCTTGACGACCCGTGATTCCGTGTTCTACTTCTTCCCGGTTCTATCCTAAACTCTTTTCGATTCGCTATTTTATATTTTCTCAATATTAAAATAGGAATCTCTGTAGTTGTCCTTTCCTTAGCAAGATTTAAACAAAGTGCACAATGTCCTAAGTGTAGGGGAGCTTACTCCCACATGCTTAAACATTGAGGACAATGTTTATCTTAAGTGTAGGGGGACTTCTATCGAAGTTAAGTGGTCTTTTCCTTGTATTTGTCCTCGTTTTAACCGGAAAATCAATTTTTCGACATTTTTCAAAAATTTTGATCTATTTTGGCCTATTAGTTTTTCCCTTTTGTATAGCTATTTTCTTTCTTTGCTAGAATAAATCTTTTAATAAGTGGTTTTAATTTTCAAACGTTGTGAATCTTTTGACTCAATCCGAGTTTACTCTAGCTAGTATCCTTAACATGTTTAAGTCAAGTTTTGCTAGGCTTTTATATAGGGAGCTATAAAACGCGAAAGTCTTAACTCTCACGGGTTAAGAACAAGAACTTTTCGCAAGTTCCTATAATTGATCCTAGAGAGTCGTTTATCAAGGGAACTTTAAAATGCGATTTCTTAACTTGAAAGAGTCTAAGAATTTGCAAGATCCTATAGGCGACTCGAAAACCCAAAACTTTGATTTAATAGGCTACGTATCCACGAGTCTCATTACTTGAAATTTTAAACTGTGGAGAACGAGAGATGATAGAGCCAATTATAAGATCGGTATTCTTTCGTGAATTTACGTGAGTTAATTATAAGCCTATTCTCCCATCGCTTGCTAATAAATTTATCTGCTAATAAATAAGGTTGTACGATTTGAAAAGTTACTTAGCTTCTAGCCCCAGATCGTTTAAAAGTTGCTCGGTATGGATTAGAGTTCATAGCCAAGGCATAACTTATTGAAGCGGGACTCGAAGATTGGCGAGTCCGAAAAGGCCCTAACAAGGCATGAGGGCTATGTTTTGTTGCTAAAGATCCAAAGTGATGTGAAGAATCATTTATCGAAGATAAATATGAAGGATCGAGACACACGACGTAAAGCAAAACTACCCAAAAGTCATGGAGAAGTGTATCCGAAAAGACCCTAACAAGGTATGAGGATAAATAGATCCAAGTCATAAAAGGAGGCGGATCGTTGTATATCAAAGTCCAAAATAAAGATTGGAGAAAAATGAAGAAGTCGTGGTCCAAGTATGAATCTCTCAAAACTTCAAGAGAAGAAAGTCCAATTATGAAGAGAAGACCATTATTTCATGAACGTCTCTCAAGATTTGAAGTATGAAGTCGCTGCCAAATATCGGTCCGAGAAAGGTCTCAAATCGCGAACCAAGTTATGCCAAGATATGAACTTTTCGATATCCCGAGAAGCAGTTTTAAAAGATTTGGTCCTTTAGCTAATTATTGATTAAATCGTGCACTTTATTTTCAGACTAAATAATTATCGAAATAAGTCAAACAATGCATCTTCGTGATCATTCAAGACAAATAATAAAATATAAGAGATAACCATAGGAATAAGGGAGTATAAGTGAGTAATTGGCCCACATGAGTTCGTGATAGTCTACTAACTTATAATAACAATGATCTCGTTTTTAAGCTTGGTTTGGAGAAAGTGAAAACTTGAGGATGATGATTATTCATAACATTTTCAAAACCCAAGGTATGCTTTTGATTTCTTTATTTTGTATGTTTTCAATTTTCTATCTCTTTAATAAAGGCCAACGTGGATTGATTATGATGAAAAGTGTAATCTTGCTTTGTAACTAATGCATTGCATGAGGACATTGCAATGGTCAAGTGTAGGGGATTTGATAGGTGTGTAAACACCCATCTTTTCTACCACTTAATTACAATAATAACTGGACCTAAACGTGTATTTTATGTCTTTTATGTCGGAATTATGCGTGGTTTGTGTTTTTGTTGTGATTTAGGATGAAAAGGTGAAAAGTGGAGAAAACACGGACATTCACGGGCATTTACGGACTTTTATTGAAGAAAAGGATGAAAGACGAAGTCAAGAAGTCAAGAGTACAAAAAGAACGGAAGTCTACGACCAATTCTGAAGATTTATCGAAGAAAAAGTCAAAAGACGAAGTTTATCAAAAGCCAAAGAATTCAAGTCTATTTTATTGAAGAATTTAAAGACGAGTTCAAAAGAAATCCCGAAGTTAAAAGTCCCTTAAGTCCAAGATTAAAGAAGATTAGAAGAAAAGGACTAAGTACGCAATTAATGAAGATTAAAAGGAGGGACTTAATTATGCAATTAAGAGAAAAGGAAAGAGGGGAGGAAGCTTCCTTAATCCTCCCCTATAAATAGTTTAGGATTAGTCATTTTTCATTTTGTTGGCTAAGGTGACAATTAGTCTTCCACCATTTAAATACTTGTCATTTACTTTTCATGTCATTTAAAATTCATGTTATGCACCTTAATTACCATTTAATTCCAAGTAAGTTTTCATTTTAATTCTTGTCAAATCTTTATTTTATCTTGTCAATCTCTTATCTACCTTTCTTATTCTTTTATTTGTTGTGTTTATGTTTAAGTTCATGCTTTTATTTTGATCCAAAGTGGTTTTTGATTATTGTGGTAAAAGTTGTTTGATTTCATGTTTTTAATTGTTTGTTGATGTTATTTCATTTATTCGTTACTGTTTATTATTATCCGTGTGTTTGATTTTGATTATTTTGTTATTATATCTGCTGCTACTGTTTTCCTTGTTCTTCAGGGGTGTTTGCCTTGTTTTTGATCTTTCCAGGAAGAGTTCCGAGTCAAGGCAAGGAAAGGACTGAAGTGTTCATTCGGAAGTCCAAACTTCCGAACCAAGCAGGGTTCATTCGGAAACTTCCGAATCAAGATTTCATCCGGAACTCCAAAAGTTCCGAACCAAGCTTGTTCATCCGGAACTTTCAAAGTTCCGGACGAAGTTAAAACTTCCGAACCAAAGGGATTCACTCGGAACTCCAAAGTTCCGAACCAAGGGTTTCATTCGGAACTTTTCAAAATTTCCGAATCAACTTAATGTTCCGAATCAAGGACCAAAGTTCCGAATAAAGGCTTTTCTTTCGGAAGTCATAAACTTCCGAGTCAAGGTTGTTCATTCGGAACTTCCAAAAGTTCCGGATCAAGGGTCATTTTCCGACTCAAGGAAGGTTCATTCGGAATTTCAAAACTTCCGAATCAAGAGCTTCATCCGGAAACTTCCGAATCAAGGGGTGACCTAATACTTCCGAATCAAGGCAGATTTTACAAGTTCCGAATCATTAAGTTCCGAACAAAGCATTGTTTTGGATAGGTGACATATTCAGACCAATTTGTTCCGGATCAAGGATTTTGGTAATATTCCAAGTGAAGAAGAATCATTTCAACCAAAGGTGACATTTAGGACGAGTGATTGTTCCAAACGAAGGTTTATTCCGAATGAGCTGTATTCAGGTTCTTATTAGCTTTCGTCTTTGATTTTTATTCTCAAGCTTTATTTTTCTTGTCTTTTATTTAATTGCACTGTAAGATTATTTGCCTTAGTTTTATTTTAGACTTGCCTTAGTTTTAGTCGCACTTTAAGTTTGCCTTAGATAGATTTATATTCACGTAATTTACGTTTAGTGCCCTTTAATTTCAGTCACGTTTTTAAATACTTGCACTTTACTTTAATTAGACATAGATTTACTTTAAGAGCAATTTTACTTTAATTGTTTTGCACCTTTTAATTTTAAACACTACAACGACACATCTTTGATTCCACCAAAATTAAACGAAGTCACATAGAGAGCTAAGATCAATTCGTTAAGATACCGAGAACACGAACTTAATCTTTAATCTTTAATTTTTATACGGGCAAAAGCTTTGTATCAATGACCTATATTGGCTAATGGTAAAATATGCTAAACAGTTTTCGTAAGATAAACATAAGGCTTTTCAAAATATAAAACCAGTTTTATGAACATGTTCCAGTTTTTCCACGACTTATACATTTCCGCTGCTATTAAGTCTCTATTTATGTTTTAGTCACTTATACTATGTCTATATCCGTGCACTGAGCGTTTTGCTCAGCCGTTACTTTCCTTTCCATGTCCCAAAACGGCAGGTACCCTAGGAAAGAATCGAGCATTTGGAGGACGTGCATCGGATGGAAGCTGCTAGAGACTTCTTTTCCTTTTGCCTTCATATATTTATGTTTGTGTAGTCTTTCATTCATTTCTTTTGCTTTATTATGTTTGGGCTTATGTTTGGGAATCGATGTTTGATTCCGGTTATCCCTATGGTCATGTAATGTTTTATACATTTATCCTTGTATGCTTTGATGACACGCCATAATTACGCGTGACATTTCCATTATCAAAATGGGGTGTTACAATTATGGTATCAGAGACAAGGCTTCGACCTGTAGGCTCTAAAACTCGACCTGTGACTAGTGGGTAGTCACCAGGAGCTTCCTAAGCCAACGTCTGTTATTCTAAGTATTGATGTTTTCAGCGCATTGTTGTTTTAACCATGATGTTTTCAGCACCTTGAGGTTTTAACCTTGATGTTTTCATCGATATTGTTTTACTAATATGGATGGACAACCGTCATTCATATTTAGTTATGTGTCATTGTTTCATGCATAATGTTCCTCGTGAACTGTGACTATGTGGACTGAACCCCAGTAGTTCATAATTAGTCACATAAATTTTTTTTTGATAAGTTTTGACAAACGAGTTTCATTCATTTATGTTTCATGTATCATTGTTGCAGGGATTATGACTAAGTAATGGTTGGTACAGGACTGGCCCTATTTAGTCGCATGTGCTTTTATCGAAACTTTTAACTTTGGGACCGACCCATAGGCGTCCCCTCGCCATGTCTTTTGTTTTGGAACCGACCCATAGGCGTTCCCTCGCACATATAAAGGTTTTATAAACTACATTACGCATTCATGCACTGTTTTTCATGCATAAAATTTTTCTCATGATTTAAATTGGCATAAATTTTTTTTTTCGTGTCCCCTCATAAGTTATTATGTTTTATGTCAAGTATGTTTTCATACTGTCATGGTTAACTTCAGTTTCATGCTGATTATGTTATACACTTCTTCGTGATAGATGGTTTCATGTTTCTTCATGATAATTACGTCTTCATGTCGATTATGTTTTACGCCTCTTTTGTTATTTACGTTGTCCTGCAAGACATTGCTGGATTTCATCGAATTCTGCTTTCATGATAGTCATGGTTGGTTTTTATTGATCATGCTGTCAGGCAAATCATCGTTGAATTTGGTGTAACCACACTTTAGCGTTTCTCTATGCAACCAGAATGAGGTATATACTGGCATTGCCAGGTTATCATGATGGTTTTCCTAACCGTTTAACCGTTATACCTTCCTTAAATCATGATAAATGATCGACCCCATACCGATCATTTCATGTGCATTCCACGTGTACTCCACGTACAGTATTTCATGTGTATTACATGTACCTTAATCCATGTGTATTCCACTTGCAATACTTCATGAGTATTCGCTAGTCGATTCTGAATCATCTCAGGCGTATGTTCACTTGACAATATTCTACAAGAATGCCGATGCCGCTCATAGCTTGGAGATGTTACTGAAGGTTGAAGCTGCTGACGTTCGGAGACGCTACGAGATGCGGATGCTGTTCACAACCTGGAGATCCTACAAGACGAAGACGAAGGCGTCAGAGCAAAGCAATTGGACGAGAAGATGCTTCATCATCAGACTATTCCCATCAATCATTGTCCCTAATTCTTAGTTACATGTCACACGTCATTCGGCTGTCATTTCAGCCATATGAGTGCAAACCGGTACCAGCCGGCCACTCAGCTGAATAGTTACATGAATCACGGTCATGAGAATGACCATCATGGAACTGACAGACAGGACGATAGTAACCACTACTATGACAGCAACTATCCTAGAAATCGCAACCGAAACTCTGGCCACAGGCATGACCAGAAATACAAGGATTATTAGTCCAACCGATCCGCCAATTCTGGCATAAGAACCTTATATTTGTAGTCCTATTTGTTTCACAACTCGAGACACATGTCAAGACATTAGTCAAGACACATGTCTCACGTATACTCCAGAAGACACATGTCAAGACATCAGTCAAGACACATGTCTTACGTATACTTTCTGAAGACACATGTCAAGACACCAGTCAAGACATATGTCATGCTTATAGTTCCAAGAAACGAGTCAAGACACATGACTCAAGTCCAACTATGGAACATTTCTAAGAAATTCAGGGTACCCTCCAAGGGTATATCTATTTTGTTGTGCCATGTATTAATCAGGCCACAAGAATTTCTATACCATTATCAGCGCATCAGTGAGAACTGTCACGTTGCCGATGTCACTTTCATTTCTTTCACCATGGTTCATATATTCATAACCATGAAGGACGCCTTTCGTATTCCCACGTATATAAAGGTTTTCCTTCAGCTTAATGATGAGATCCAAGCTGCTAATGCATTTCCTCGGACAGACACGAGATGAATTTTATCCTAATTATGTACTTTGAACAGCACAACATGCTACGATTCATAATTATGTACAGTAATGTTCAGGCTCCTGAATACAATTCAGCTTGATTTTCCATCGAGAAAATCGGTACAAATTATCTATGCTTACAAGCATGTGCGTTGTTAGCCATGGTTGCTAAAATTTTATAGCTGTCAGTAAGACACGACCACTTAAGTCTTTTACGCATAGCCAGTTGATTATTCCAAAATCTTCCCATACATTCCAGAAGAACTTACAAGGAGAAGGACAGTACCATGAGATTATGTGTCGACTACCGTCGGCGTAAACAAATCACCATTCATGACCATCATTCTCCTCCACATATTGACAACATGTCTAATCAACCGTATGGTGTTAATCACTTTTCCAAGATCGAACTCATGATCATGCTGCCAACAGTGATGAATGAAACAGCAGGACGTGTCCATGACTGCTATTCGTATACGACTCGGTCATGCTAGATTTATGATTTTGAATTAGTATCATTAATGCTTAAACGGAACTATAAGAATTAGTTTCCATGAACTCATAGCAAATTCATCAGTGTTTTCAGTGCGGATAACCTGATTTCCTTTAAGCCTAGAAGAAGAACAGGAAGACCATATCTGCGCTATGTTGCAAATTCTATGACAAGAGAAATTCTACCCTGGAAAATTTTCCAATATCAATTCTGTTTGATTACAGTAACACACTGAATCACATGGGTTTTATGGTTAATCTTACCATGACTCAACTTATGCGTAAAGGAGAGAACCCTACACTACATTAGGTGTTCTAGGAAATCCTACGCTGGGAGAAGTCTAGATTTAGAGACTCAGGGTTTCGCAAACTCCTATGTATCAAGTTCGATGAAGCAAGATACAGTTACGTTCATATCTTTGTACCTGTCATACAAACAGGCTAAGATAGGACACCAATAGACTGGGATGTTCTCTTCATCTGAAATTGTGAATTGAAATGGGACAAGATCTCCACGGATTTTGGTTACCAGATTAAAGCAAGCTCAAAAAAAGCAAGATGATATCTGTGTTATTGCCAACAGTTCGATCAAGTCTGTAAAATCCTTACATCTGTACAGATTTCAGAATCAACGGATTGATCGGACACATTCCACGCCAAGGCTCATCTGATCACTTGGTAATCCCTCAGCTATCGGGTCAGACAAAGATTCGCAATTGTACTCCTAAAATTACTTAACGTCTTCATACTGATTCGCGTTCATGACACTATTCACGTTCATGATCGTATTTTGGTTTACGATTTTACATTCACTTCTTTTCTCATTATGGGTAGTTTGCAAAAACTTGAGAGACCAGACCCAAGTTTAGTATAACTCCCTATCCTTAGATAGGCGTTTCTCGTCATAATCTATGTCTCACCTTCTAGCGTTTGTCGTTACTGCCATTATATTCTATGATCACGATATGTTTCACATGTCATGTTCATTCCACGTTCCTCATATCATGATCAAGATATGTTACACGTATCATGGATCACGATATGTTTACTCATACTACACTCGCCATATCTCCACGTAGCACGTTCAAAATTTTTCACGTATCACGTTCAAAATTTTTCACGTACTACGTTTCTATATGTCTCGCGCATCGTTGCTAGTTATCGGTTAAGTTGGTTTGTTTTGCACCATAATGTTTCAGTTACTCTTACACGTTATTTCTTATTCCTCGATCGAATTTAGGGGATCTACCTTACGTTGATAACCAAGAACTTCTTCGTATTTCAAGTCAAGGTCAGGAGGACCAAGACTTATCATTCGTGTCAAGATCTTATAAAGGAACCGTTCCAAGAGGGAAGCCACTTGGAAACGGACAAGTTCATCTGGACTTCTTATCCGTTTTCTCTTATCAATTAGATATGTCCTTTCAGCCACGTCACGTTCCATGTCCTTTTTAGACATGTCACGTTCCGCGTTCTTTCTGCCAGGTCACCTGCACATTAATTTATCTTACATACCCTCTCAGTTTGATTCAGGTATGTTTCTCTTTCAGTTACGTTATCTATAATTCAGGGACGAATTATTCTTTTTAGGGGGAAGAGTTGTAAAACCCGCATGCTTTTACCATGAATAGTACCCTTAAGATCGTACGTACTAGATTTAAACTTTCTTAATATAGCATGATTACGATTACGTGTTAGGATTTTACGTATTACGTACGTGTTAGAACACGATAAGTATTTACTACGCACAATCACGTAATAATTATTTAACGATTATTAATCACGAACATGCGATCATGAAATCATGAACGTAATTAAAACAATAACTATTATTAATTACGTATATATATTTATTACGAGCGTAATTAAATATATTAGGTCACGGAAATTATTTAACGAGAACACACAAAACGCGAACACAAATAAACACGAACAAACACGTAAAACACGAACACGAGAACACACTTATTAATTAGACACGGAAAATGATCGGGTTACCCCTTGTAGGCCCTATTCCCACGAAAATTAGGAGGGAGGATGGGCTTAGCCCATCAATTTTTCACTAAAAGGGTTTTTCACTACTCATTTTTCATTCACAGAAGATTTTAGAAAAAACCCTAAAACCTCCTCCTTCCTTGTCTTTTGTGCCGCCACCTTAAGAACACCACAAGGAGTGGTTTTTGATCTTTGATCTTGAAGATTATTTGTTTGTTCGTGTTTGTTCTTCATTACCTTGATCCACGTATTCGGTAAATCATTTTTTTACCTTTTTCTTCTTTAATCTTTAAATTCATTAAGAACATGTTATGTTTGTAAATAAAAACTAATAAGTAATCATAGATCTAACAAGATATGTGTTTTAATAAAAATCAAAAGGGTTCGTTAGGGGTGTTTGTTTTCTAGCCGCGGCCTACACCGAACCCAAAAGGGTTTCGGTTTGGCCAACCGACCACCACCAAAGACCGTATGGTCTTGGTTGGTGTGTGTAGGTCCCACGGCAGCCCCAAGACAAGGGGTACCCCGAATTGGTTCGGGGTACGGTGTCGATTTCATGTCCGGTTCATGTTTTTTTTAGGCCTAGATCCGATTCATGGTTTATGTTAGTTTTTTTTTATGTTATGAACTTATGTTAAAATTAAATTAATAATGATGCAATTAATTTAATAACATGACTTAGGTTAATTATTAATATTTAATAATACATATTTTTAACCTAAGTATTTAATATATTTAATTAAAAACATGTTATACTTTAATTAAATATTTTAACCTATAGTTTAATTAAATTACATAAAATAATTATTAAACTATACATTATATCATATGACTTAGAAAATAATCATGAAAATACTTAGGCTTATTTACTTAGCTTATTTAACCAGCTTATTTCTAATTATGGAAACTTTCTATTTTTAGAAACATAATTAAATAAGGCAGCTAATTTGTTTATGGAAACCAGCTATTTTTAGAAACTTATTTATTTAAGGCAGCTAATCTATTTATGGAAACTTATTTAATTAAGGCAGCTAATCTATTTATGTAAACTTTCTATTTTTAGAAACTTATCTATTTTAAGCAGTAAATCTATTTTTGGAAACTTTCTATTTTTGGAAACTTTCTATTTTTGGTAACTTTCTATTTTTGGAAACTTTCTATTTTTGGAAACTTTCTATTTTTGGTAACTTTCTATTTTTGGAAACTTTCTACTTTAGGAAAACTGCTATTTTTGGAAAGTTACTTATTATTACACAGTAAGTATAATAACACATGAAATGCCAGAAATACTTAATCAGATTAAGCAGAATATAAGATAAAACACAGTTTAAGGCTTAGAAACAGTAAAACATGGTAGGAACACATAAAATAAGCTAAGACATGACGTAAAACCAACTACGTATTTAGTAAGCAGATACTTATTCATGTACGTATTTATGTAGAACTAGTGATTCGGAAGTAGGATTCCTCGCAGTTCATCTTCTTCGTTCACTGGACATAAGGTACGGATTCCCGTCCTTTCAGTATGGACATTCTTTCCTTATTAGGATTTACCCGTATGCAGCCAACTGTTTTCCCGTAGTATAAGTATGAGTTTGACTGCTTATGTTTTAAATATGATTACCTATAGCCATATACATGCATGACCAGTTTCACCTAGTTATGGAGGTACCATAACCATAACATTAGAGGCACTGATGTTATGACTTCACCACGGCGGAGTGATTGCTCGTGGCGTCCCTTCAACTTTTGGCCATTTATTTATATTTATCATGTGGGGTGTATGGGTGCATCCTAGTTACATGTTTTATTCAGGATTTCATGGTGAATGTGGTGTGTGCCTTGCATCCTTCACAAGGAGCTGATCCCTCCTACCCAAAAACCAGTATATTAAATTAGAGGCAGCCCCTCTAATTTGCATAATGAGGTCACCCCTCCAAGTATTCATGCACGGTGGATTTTCATGACCTATATTGGCTAATGGTAAAATATGCTAAACAGTTTTCGTAAGATAAACATAAGGCTTTTCAAACTATAAAACCAGTTTTATGAACATGTTCCAGTTTTTCCAGGTCTTATACATTTCTGCTGCTATTAAGTCTCTATTTATGTTTTAGTCACTTATACTATGTCTATATCCGTGCACTGAGCGTTTTGCTCAGCCGTTACTTTCCTTTCCATGTCCCAAAACGGTAGGTACCCTAGGAAAGAATCGAGCATTTGGAGGACGTGCATCGGATGGAAGCTGCTAGAGACTTCTTTTCCTTTTGCCTTCATATATTTATGCTTGTGTAGTCTTTCATTCATTTCTTTTGCTTTATTATGTTTTGGGCTTATGTTTGGGAACCGATGTTTGATTCCGGTTATCCCTATGGTCATGTAATGTTTTATACATTTATCCTTGTATGCTTTGATGACACGCCATAATTACGCGTGACATTTCCATTATCAAAATGGGGTGTTACAACACACTGTTTTAGATGGGTAAAGGAATTACTGGTTAGCTACCCGATATATGTTATAGAAAAGTAACAATGTCATGCGACATATAATAATCCAATAATGAAAATACTGATATACGAATTGAATTATAATATATTGCCTGACTAGAAATACGGGGTCTTATTACTGATATTATGTTCGTGTTTTGGTTTTACAAAACCATTTTCATATAAGGGTTTTTATTAAACTCTATACAACGTTATAAAACGTATTATATGATGTTTTTACGACAATGGTTTGTATAATGGCTTTGAAGGCAAAAGCCTATATTATGATTTACGACAAAGGTTCGTATAAAATGTCTTTGGCCTACGACAAAAATTGTACAAAATGATTTTCGGTAATGATTATATACCGGTGATATATATGTTAATGGTTTTTATTAAACACTACGGATTCACTCGGCGTTTCGCTGACTTTTAACATGTTTTATCTCAGGTACTTGAAGGTAATTCTCGAGAAGACGACAAAAATTTATGGCCCGCATTCAAATAAAAATTTCCATTCAAATGTTTTGTAAATTTGTATGACATACTATGACCTGAGGACCTATCTAATTTGATATTCATGAATAGAAAATGATTTATTATTAAACGACACGATTTTTAAGCGTTGTCTATGATTTGAGTAATGTGATATCCCGTAACACCAACGACTCTTCCGCTGATTCAAAATGTGAATATTTGGGGGTGTTACAGTTTCTTTAATCTTGTTGCTTGTTTGATTGATGTGCTTATTTTATTGTTCTTATGGTTTTGATGTGTTTGATGTTTTAGTTTATTGTGCTTATTGCTTATTGTGTGTTTGTCTTATTTTTAATTAATAGTTTTTAATAGTTTAATCTTTTAAAAGTTGATTTTTAATATTTTGCTTATTTAGTGTTTTAAAAGTTTTTATTTGTGGCTTATTAGCTTTTTCTTAAAATTAGTTTGGTCTAAGTTTTGGTTTAGTGCTTATTTGGTTTTAGCTTATTTTTATCTAATCCGGATTTTATAAACCCTAGTATTTCGACTTATCATCTTTGTCTTTATTTCGACTTATGTTACAAAATTTATTTATTCCGAATTAAACTTAGTACTATTCCAAATTAGATACACATATCAGCTTATTCTGAATTGTCATATGTTTTAAGATTCCGATTTAAATTCTGCTTTATATTCCGAACAAGGTAAATTTCATAGCATTTCGGATTAGGTTGAGATGTAGAACATTCCGAATAAGGTATAGTTGTTGATATTCCGGATTAGGTTCCAATCAGATATTCCGAATTAGTTGCAAGTGACCAATTCCGGATTACTATCCGGAATACTTATTCCAGATTAAGGGTAAATTTCTTGATTCTGAATTACATAGTAAGCATTATTCCGGATTAAGTGTTGATCTTAATATTCCGACTTAGGTTAGTTTTTTTATATTCCGAACTAGGTTAGGTTTGTAGGAATCCGTATTACTTGAGATCCAGGATTCCGACTTAGGTTTACGTTTGGCATTCCGAATTTTTGTTTTGTTCTGGTTTCCCAAATTATTTTTAAATTTACATTTTCCCGCTCTTTTTCTTAAGTCTCATTTTAAATTGTTTTGTCTTAGTTTATTTTCAAATATACTTTTCATCAAGTTTGAATCTTTTGTCATTTATTTTTAAAAGTCTTTATTTTTAATTTATAACTTTAAAGCTTTCATTTTTATTTTAAAATAGATAAACGTCATTTCCTTTTTACACCAAGAACAACTGAGTCACACGTGTAACCCTTTTTCAATTCGAATCGAGTCGAGAGAAACGAACTTTAATTAAGATAATTCTCTATATTAAAATGGCTCCGCTGCCGGCTCTTTTCGTGAAGATTAACGGTTTTTTGTGAGAGACGCGTTGGATTTTGGGATCCGTTTACTTTTGAACGTTATCTTTCTTGCTTAATTTTCTAAAAAATTTCAAAAATCCAAACATATAAAAAATCTAAAGAAATCTAAAAAAAATCAAAAGTTTCAAAAACTCCTAAAACATTTAAAAAAATCATAAAAAACATTTCTTTTTCATAAATTTTTGCTCCAAAAATATTTTCTTTTCATGTTAACTTTATTTCTTCTATTTATTTGTTATATTTTTCTTTTGTAGGTGTATGCGTACCCGTTCACGCAAAAGGAAGTCCATTCAAGCCGCTACTATTGAGCCTCCTGATGTAGAGCCTCCTTCTGTCAACATTATGGAGAACCGTCCAATGATCGAGCTCTTGCAATCACACGTTGAAGGAAACGATGATGCGATTATGGTGCCGGTTATTGACGCCAACAATTTTGGGTTTATTCAAATGGTTTCCGCAACACCTTTCTTAGGCCGCACTCATGATAATCCTCACAATCACATCAAGAGGTTCGTACATTTATCCAATACTGTAAAATACAATGGGGTTTCACAAGAGGCAACTCGTTTGCTCCTCTTTCCTTTCTCTCTCGAGGGACAAGCCCGGACTTGGCTTGATAAGGAACCACCCTAGAGTATTGCCACATGGGCGGACCAGAGACAAAGTTCATAAATTATTTCTTTCCACCCTCACGTGCTACCACTTTGCGGAATGATATCATTAATTTTGAAAAAAAGTACGGTGAGACGTTTAGTGAATCTTGGGATCGTTTTAAGGAACTTTTAAGAAAGTGTCAACAACACGGTTTTCCTAAGGTGCATAAAATTAATACTTTTTATAATGGATTAAGTTTGAATGACCGAGATTCACTAAATAGTGCTTCGAGGGGTAATATTCTTGTTAAATCAATGAATGAGGCTTGGGCAATCATTGAGAACAAAGCCAAAGTCCAAACTAAGAGTGTTAGGGCTACTATGGCTAGTGCTAGTGACAGTGAGTTGACCAATCAAATTAAGGAACTTACTTCAGTAGTAAAACAACTTGCTTTAAAAGATAACCCTCCTAATCAACATGCCCATGCTCTTAATATAACTTGTGAAACTTGTGGTGGACCACACTCTTTTTCTAATTGTGATAAACCTTATGATCAATCTCACGGGGAAGTGTATGCTTACAACAACACGGAGAGGGTTCATTTCAAGCCGAATGTCGATGTTAATCACTTTTCCTATAACTCGTCGAATTACTTGGCTCCACCCAGTTTTCAACAAAGACCACACCCACCCACCCAAAACAACCAAGGGACATCTCGATCTAATTTTCAACAAAATGCAAATGTGAGTGGCTATAATGAAAATCAAGGACCTTATCAAATGCAAAATCAAGGCTTTCCAAACCAAGGTTTCAATCCTCAAGGTTTTCCACCATACAACCAATATCCAAACCAAGGTTTTCAACAACAAGGGTTCAATTTACCTCATCCGTAAATGGGCTTGGTTCTACAAAAATTAACCGATCATGAGCGAACCATGAAAGAAATGCAAGAGTCCACAGATAGGAAATTCGTTCAAATGTTTCAAGCCCTTCGTCCCCAAGGTGATCTTCCTTCTACAACCGAAACAAACCCTAGAGCTAATTTGAGTGCTATTACTACACGCGGTGGAGCAACTTTAGTATGACCATATATCCCTTACCCAGTTACTCCATCTACACTTCCTCCACCCCCATTTATCCCTCCTACTACCCCGCCTAGTACTAGTTCTCCATTACCGTCTCCACCTCTTACTGAAGAAATACCAAATAAAAACCCTTCACCATCCCAACCTTCCCCCTCTAAACCTTTAACATTTCAGCATTTACCTTCTACACCTACACCTCCTATACCCAATATTCCTTATCCTTCTCAGTTAGTGATGAGACTGCTTTTATACATGGTCTCATCGTCCAAAACGGCCTTAAATTGCATAAAATATCATAAAATAGACCAAATATATGCTCGTGTTTGTTACTTGTGTATTTTTAGGTACGGATATTGAGGAATTGGCAAAAGAACACAAGAATCAATCAAAAACGAACACGGGAAACGAAGTCGCACAATGAACCGGGCCCAAGTTTGAATTTTCCAAAAATGACCTTGAAGAATTGAAGATTTGGCAAGATTGGTCCCTCTACTTTTGAAGAATGACACTTTATACCCCTCAATTATCCATTAATATGAGTGTGGGGTCCCTAAAGTTTCATAAATATGCAAGAAAAGCCCTTGGAATGGATTAAGTTACAAGTTTAATGCCAATTGTTAACACAAGGACTAAGTTTGCAAATCCTAGAGGACTAATGGTGTAAAAGATGAAGGATTAACTTTGCAAAGCTGTTAAGGGAAGGATTTAACCATGGGGACCAAAGCTGCCAACTTCCCAAACTCATTTAACCCTACCTTCATTTAACTCCTTACTGGCCGACAACCTTAACCCCACTCACCACTCACCTTTCGCCACGTCACCTTCCTTAAACCCTCAGCCAATCAAATCCTTCCCACCACCCACGTCAGAATCCACCACCAGGTTATTAAACCATTTGTTTAATCTTCCCTCCATAACACCCATTTAAATATAATCACCCACTAAACAAGATTAAAACCTGTTCTTAACCAACCCAAAACCCATAAACCCTAAATTCCTAAAATCTTTAATTCAAAGGGGTTTTCCCTAATCTACTCCAGATTTATGATTAAACATACCCTCACCCAATCCCACTTCACAAAACCCATTTCCTTCCACCCAAATGGTCCCCACGTTTGTCCCCTGCTTCACCTATTTGGGCAAAAAACGAATCCTGCATACCAATCAACAGCCAAGATGGTTTTCGTGCTCCCAAAGCTTGAATGAACGCTCCTGATCAGTTCAAGACAAACTAGCTACAGCTGTGCATCAACATCAATCACGTGAAGGCAAATTTGACTGAAAATTCAAAGGGCATGTTAGGGATTTCATATCTTAGGGTTTTTGTAACTAGAATCTTCTATCTAGTAGTATTTAAGGAGCTTACAACATGTGTAAGCCCTTGTTCCAGTTTTAGCAATACCTTTGTAATTCCTTTTTTATAAAAATTAAAGTTTGGTGTTTTTGAATTAAATTGTAATTCCTTTTAACTGTTTATGAAAAGTTTGTGTGTTTGGATTGCTATAACTGAGTTCCAATATAATTTGTGAAAGTTTGAGTTTGAGTTTCAAAAAGTTTTATAAAAAGTTTGTTTAGAATCTAGAAATCACAAACCTGTATGAAGTGAAAGTGGAATACAGGTTTGTGTTTTGTGATTTTGAAAGGTTTTAAAACGTGTTTGTGAGGATTAAAAAGATTTGAGTAAGTTTTTAAGGAAGAAAAAGATAAACAGAATATAGTATATGCTTGTATTTTTGTGTTTTCTTTGATCTTGTCTTAAACAGGTGTGCAAGGTTGTTGATTAAGTTCTGCACCAGCCCCAGCTTGTAAGGAGGAGGATTTCACATCCTCAAGGGCTTTGGATTGTAAAGCCCTTAGGTAAAATTTCATTTACCTTTGAAATCTCAGAAAAGTGTAGCTTCATGTGATATTGTTGATTTGGTGATCATTTGTGTTTTAAGCTGTTGATTTAGTGTTCTTATGTGTGTTAGTGCATGTTAGATGCTAGTTGATGAGTTTTCATAGGTGTTAGAAGGTCATTGATTTGAAAAAGTTGGTTTACAAATATTTAACAGGGTGTTTGGAAACGTATTTTAGCAAGGTTTAGAATCTAATTTGTGTTTTGATAATGTGTTAAAGTTTTTGGTAATAGTTGAGATAGATTTGTTAAGTAGTTATAAGTAAGTTTGGACAGTTTTGTAGCAAGTTGTGAGCTTAAAAAAGGAAAACATAGGTAGAAATCTGCTTAACATCTTTCTGCTTATTTTTCTAAGTTTTGGTGCATGATTTTGTGAAATATTTGATATATAGGTTGATTCTAGGTGTGTTATTGCTTGAGTGCCAGTTTGTGTATGTGTGTGCTTAATTTGTGGCTGTGAAGTTCAATAGAGTGCAAGTTATAAGCCCATATAGTCCACAGACCTAGCCATTTTCATCAGAAACTTGATATGCTTTGATGTGCTTGATTTGCTTTGATCTTGTGTGCTAAGTGTTTATTTGAGCTTATTGCTTGACTCCTTGTGCTTAAATAAGCACAAGGGTGCCCTTGTTCAAAGAATATACCACAAAAAAGTCACAAGCCAAGTCCTCTTGGCTCAAAAAGTGCACAAGTGTGCACTTGTCACTTGTTCATCAGAATATCACCAGACCTGGGCACAAATTGCCTTCTAAATTGCTTAATCTTGGATAATTTTGGGATTTGGATTTGTTTTTGTAGCCTACTAGTCACTGGAATCAAGTTTTCAAAAGCTAAAAAGAAAAAAAATAAATTGTCAAAAAGGACGTGGCCAGGACTCGAACCTGCGCCACTCCTCTCACAACCATACGCGTTAACCATCCTGCCCTAGGGTCTTTGACTGCTAGGTTTGGTTTGGTTTAATACTTAAGGAGTGTTTGAGTTTGGCTTATTTAAATAAGCCGTGACCTGTTTGGCTTATTCTAGCTTATTTATTAAGCTTTCTAGCTTTCTTTCATTTTTCCTAGGATTAAAATAGGTTTAGGGATTTTTCTGGCTAAAAGTTTTATTTTTCCTTTTATTTAATTATTTAATAGGATTATTTTTAGTTTTAAATTTAAAAAGTCATTTAAAAATATTAAACAGTAGTTAAAAAATACAAAAAAATAGTTTTTAGGTTTTTATTTGTATTTTTGAGGTTTACATATAAAAAAGTTTTCAAAAACTTTAATTTTTGATTTTATTTGATTTTAGGGTTTTTTAGCAACTTTAAAAATTAATATAAAATTAACTAAAAGGTTTTAGGAACTTTTGTTTACATTTTCTTCTTAGTTAGATTATTTAGGATTTTTGAGAATTTTTTAGAATTTATTTGAGGACTTTTAATTTTTTAGAATATTTTAATATTATTTTATTCATTAAAATAAAAAGTTTTATTTTTAATTTTTTTTCATTTTTCCTAGATACTAGACCTTAAAATAGGACCTTTGTCACTTTCCATTTAATTTTTAGGCTTTTCAATTAATTTTTAGAATTAATTTAAGATTTAATAGTTTTTAATAGTTTTTAGGAGTTTAAAAATAGTTTAATTGGGTTTTAAAATTTTTAAAAATAGTTTTTAGTTTAATTAGGTCATTTTTGAGGTTTACAAACTATAAAATCTTGTTTAGGGCTTTTTAATATTTAAAAGTGATTTTTAGGGCTTTAATTAGCATTAAAAAGTCATTATTAAATTAATTAAAAGGTTTTGGCAAATTTGAATTTTTTGTAAACTCTTAGAATATTATTTTGGGATTTTTAGTAATTTTTAGGAATTTTTAGATTAAAATTTTAAAATTTGTGTTTTTCACGTTTTACGTCGTAACTTTCTAATAGTGTTTTTGCCTTATTTTTCTAATTTTTTCGTCTTCGTCATTTTCTCTTCTCTTCTTCTCATTAATAATCAAAAACATAATCAATCATTCATTACACAACACACGTGCCTCCTCGAGAGAACGAACTCACCTCATTAAGGGTCATAAGTGTTTACGTTTTCCTAAACCGACGCTTAACGCTTACCGCTTTTTGTGTTGCTTTGTTTTTCCTAAAATAAAGTATATACAAAATCACTATATCATTTTTGGCGCCGCTGCCGGGGAGGCGTGTTGTGTTTTGATTGACCATTGTTGTTTTTCTATATTAGCCATAATATAATTGTATTAATAGCACTCTATTAATACGTATTATCGTTTTTCGGTTTTTGTGTGAATACTATTACTATATTGTATACGTAGAACAATAAATACACAAGTACTCCAAATACGTGAGCAATCACAACCTTGATTTGGGAGGTCATTACCCAATCATTGTATTCGAATCTCAAACCAAAGAAAAAGGCAAAAATAGATAAATACTTTCGTGAAGCTTAATCTTGATAATACAAACTATAAGGTGGGTATAAGGCGGTTGTATTTCACAACCTAAAGGAAAAAGGCTCTTAAGTGCTTCGCGCCGCCTCGTTTCCTCCGCTTGCTTGTGCGTATTTGATTTTGAGAGTGAATCGAGGGTTTTGCCGCCCAAAGTAATATTACATATCATATATATTTTCTTGGTTTCATATTGATTAAACCCTCTTGAACGATTTGGTGTTCCACCATCGTTCTAAAGTCATCGAAGGCGTTCACTCCACGTGATCGTTTTCATTCCTTGAGGCCTTTTTAATCAAGAGATTTGATTAGTGAGGAGATTTGTGGACTTGTTGTCTACTTAATACATTCACCAAATTCCAAAAAGTTAATACAATCAAAAACCACAAAAAAAATACAAAAAACACCAAATAGCAAAAAGAATCTTCTTTGCTCGCCTTCTCGTTGTACGTGACGTTTATGCAAACTCGCTCTAAAGCTAGACGTGCTCGTAAACGAAGAAACAAATCGACTACTCCTTCTAGTGAGGAGACTCCAATTGAGGAACCTATTGTAGAACAAGAAGCTATCATGGCTAATCGTACTATGATGGAGTTGCTTCAAGCACCCACCGAGGGTTTTGGAGAGGCCATTGTGATTCCCGCCATCCTTGCGGAGAACTTCGAGATCAAAACGGGTTTAATGTCTATGTTGCAAGCAAACAAGTTTCGCGGTCATGAAAAAGACAACCCACATTATCACATTAGGCAATTTAATCGTCTCACCGCGACAAGCAAGTTTAAGGATGTACCACACGATGCCATTAAGATGATGTTGTTTCCTTACTCGTTAGATGGACCCGCCAAGATTTGGCTTGAGAAAGAACCGCCGAATTCGATTTTGACATGGGCCGATCTCGTGTCTAAATTTGTGAATCAATTTTTTCCACCATCTAAGACAACACATTTGAAAAACGAGATTTCACGTTTTACACAAAGACCAAATGAAAGTTTTTCAATGGCTTGGGAACGATTTAAAGAAATGTTACATGAATGTCCACACCATGATTTTTCCGAATTGCATCAAATTGACACTTTTTATAATGGGCTTAATGAACATGAACGAGATTATTTAAATGCCGCCGCGGGTGGTAATTTTTTGTGCAAAACGACCAATGAGGCTTTGAAAATCATAGAAAATAGGTCTAAGGTCTATAGCCCTCGTAACACACCGAGTGTTGCCAACTTGGGCTCGTCATCATCTCGTTCCATTAATGCCTTGCAAGATGAAGCAAATGAGGAGAATCGGTTTTTCGATAGGTTTTCGACTCTTATGTCTCATTGGAAAGCTCAAGAAGCTTCAAACACCGCTTCGGTTAAAGCGGTTGCTAAGAGTTGTATTTCGTGTGGGGGAGCTCATGATTTTTCCGAGTGCATTACCGCGGATGGTAACACTTCGAATGCTTTTGTAGCCACGGGAACTTATAACCAAATAGGTCAAGGTTCACGTTCAAATCAAGCTCAACCCAATCAAAATGCTAATAACTATCGAAACAACAATCAAGGTGGAAATTACCAAGGAAATCAAAGGAATTATAACAAAGGTAATTACCAAAGTGGAAATGGGCAAGTTTCAAACCAAAACCAAAACCGTGATTTTCAAACTCCCACTCAAGGTTTTCAAAATGCTCACACTAAAAATTTGCAAGGAGAATTTTTAGACTATGCTAAGGCTAATGATGCTAAGTTTGACAACATGCAACGTGAGATGATTAGCTTAAGGTCCGAATTGAAAAATGAGCTTAAAACCGAACTTGCTAATGAACTTAAAACTCATGCTAATAAAATGGAAGGAAATGTCACACGACTCCAACAAAATCAACAAAAAATGGAGCAAGGACAACATGAGATTAAGCAAGAGTTGTTAAAAGCGGATGCTAGGCAATCTAAGTTTGAAGACCGTATGGCTAAAATGTTTGAAGCTATCATGTGTAAGCCCTCTTCTTCGGGTGGTCTTCCTAGTGATACCATCGTGAACCCGAAAGGAGAATTGAAGGTTATTACTACACGTAGTGGTAAAACTTTCAAGGAACCCATTTCTCGTCCAAGTACTTCTATGGAGAAGGAAAAAGAGAAAGAGCCCGAGGTCGTGGTTGAAAAGGAGCACATTACAAGCCCACGAAGTACCGCTCAAACCACACCTACGGTTGAACCAATACCCATAATGGAACCCGAGATTCCAAAGCCGATGCCTATGCCTAATTTGCCCCAACCCACACCACCTTTACCCTACCCATCAAGACGAGACAAGGAAAAGGCACAAGAACGAAATAATTATCAATTTGAACTTTTTATGAAAATGTTTCGTGACTTGCATTTTAATATAAGTTTTGCCGACGCCTTAGTCATGATGCCTCGATTTGCCGCGAACTTCAAGAGTATGTTGAATAACAAAGAAAAATTGCAAAAATCGTCTAGTTGTTCTTCGGTTTTTCTAAGCCGCATACCTCAAAAAGTCGGTGATCCTGGAAAGTTTTTAATCCCATGTGCTATCCAAGACATGGAAGAATGCTACGCCTTGGCCGATCTTGGTGCTAGTATTAATTTGATGCCTCTCGAGATTTTTAAATCGCTCAATCTTCCAAATCTCACTCCTTCAAGAATGTCAATCGAAATGGCCGATCATTCTACGATTCTAGCTTGTGGAGTTGCCGAGGACGTCTTTGTGAAAGTTGGGAAATTCTATTATCCCGTGGACTTCATTGTTGTTGATATTCCCATTGATCCTAAAGTTCCGTTAATTTTAGGTCGATCTTTTTTGGATACCTCGAGAGCACTTATCAATGTGCATGCAAGAAAAATCACTCTTCGTTTCAATGAGGAAGAACTCGTCATTAATTCAACCCAAAACTCCACTCTTTCTCATGTTTATTCGATCACATCTTTGTACAATGTCAATCCCATCAAAAACATTTGTCAAAAGATTTCAAATAGAGTTTTAGGAGTTGATAAAAATGAAGTTCCGTCCCCTCCGCCGATGGAGGTTAAGAGTGTTAAGCCTATGATTCCAATCTCGAGTGATTCTTCGGATGATGAATACGTTGATCCCGATGGGGAGGTTTTCTTCGTTGACAAAAGATTTGAAAACTTGCCACCACCTAAACCAAAATGCTTTCAAAATGTGAGAATTTTTAGTGTGACTAACATTGTTTTAGATACACCAAATATTTTTGACATAATTAAATCGGGTTTTCACAAGGAGAGTTTTAAAGATGAAAAAGGAAAAGATCTTAAATGTGATTTAATTGATTTTTCTACTATTCTAACTCCGTCATCACCGCGTGTCTTGAGTACTACAAGCTCGTCTTCTCCTTTTGACGATGCTTTGTGTGGACCTAGTGTGGGGGAAGCCCCTTATGTTCCCTCCCCTTTCTCCACCGACGACGAGATATTTGATCCTGGAATTGCTTATATAGGGAAATCTCGGTCTTCCACCGATGCAATAAATGGAAAATCTTTTCATTTGATTGGTGCGAGTCTACCTCGAGTAGCTCAATGTTATGCCTTACCCATTGTCCCACCCTTCTATTTCTTCTCTCCTATTTTCTTCTATCCCATTGGGATTTGTGTTGGAGTTGTGTTGTCTCGTCTTTCATCCGAAAACGAGGACGCTATCTTTGACCCCGGTATACTTTTATCGGATTTTTAAAGTACTCCAAGTACTTTTGGGCCTTGTTTATCATGTAAGCCCCACCAAAAATTGACCATACCATGATTATCCCTAAATGATCACAATTATGGGGATTCGAGTCGAGCTTTTGACTCGGTTATCAAAAACAAGGTGCCTCGTGGGGGAGACCCATGCTTATCCATGTACATATTATTGCTTTCTAATTAGTTTAATGTGAGGGGATTTGTGCCCTTCCAACCTTTGTTCCGTGGTTGTTTGTGAATTGTGTCTTTTAGATCATCATCTTCACGATTGGAGCCTCTCGTGTTCGTTTCATGGGAGCACTCGATCGTTTGCTATGGAGGCCTTTCCCAATATCCACATATGATATCCTTTTATGTTCTAACCTTAGGTTTATAGCACACTTCATAAACGGCTATTACTTATTGGTTACACCCTTTCCATGCTAGATTAGGCATTCGACTACGTCTCTAGTATGGGGGTTTTTCAACCCCTAGACTCGAAACATTGAGGACAATGTTTAACTTTAGTATGGGGGGGTGAATAGATACTTGCCTTGCCAAACCTTCACGCTTTCCAAAGTTTATCGTTTTGTTATCGTTTTCTTGCAAAATAAGGCTAAAAATGGCCAAATTTTAATTTTTTCTCATGTTTCATAAGTGTTTGAAGACACGAATGCAGATTTTCCGATGGCGAGAATAAGAGTAATTTTTGACTCGACCGTGCGTGTTGAGCACTTAGCTTTGATTCCTTAACTACACATTAGGCTAAGTCTCTTAAATGAGGACGAGAAATGATAGAGTTAATTATAAGTTACTATGCTAAACGTAGAGTACTCGTATTCTTTCAAAAACTCATGTGTTCTCGTTGTTTGCTTATTCTCCCTTCGCATGTAAATATTTTTTGCTTAATAAATATTGACTTAGCGGTTTAGTTAGGATTGTTGGGTTTCTAGTCTTTTCTAGTAGCTTCCATGTAATTAAATTGGGAAGACATTAAGGTATCGCCAGCGTCACGGTTTTGAAGTATTGGCAACCCGAATAATCGAAAGCTTCACCCAATAATAAGATTTCAAGTGCTCACCTAAATCTAGCAAACAATTTGAAGCCCCACAAGGCCTAAAATCTATGCAAAATTGAAAGTGAATCAAGCCTTAATCTTCGAAGCTTTAAAGATCCAAAATTCGCTTTAGCGTGAGGATATACGTCTTTGGCTAATAAAACCACCGATGATGGCGGATAATAAAAGGCAAGGCAAGACCGAAGTCATAATAAAAGCTTCATGGCGAAGTTGAATAAAAGATGGAGGTAAACCAAAGATAATAAGGTCCTTCCGTTAGGGGACGTATAAAAGTCTTGGTAATAAGTCTCATGTTCAAAACCGTTATAAAACCGTGTTTATCGATTCTTCTTGTCAACTTAATTTTTTAACATCGTTGTCTATTAGGAGGGGTTATTGATTTGATGGTCTTAGTTACACCGTTAGGACTCTATTTTTAGACCTAAATCTCTATTATCGCATAAGTCAACAATGTATCCTCGTGATCATTAAGACATAATAAAATATAAGAGATACAACTTAGGAATAATGGGAGAATAAGTACGTGATTAGGGCATATGAGTAGTGTTAGCATTACTAACTTATAATGACAATGATCTCGTTGCACGCTTAGCATGGAATTAAGGTGAAAATCGAGGACGACGAAATTATTTCTAACGAAGCATTCACGTGTTCTTATTCTATGAACCTAAACGTCCCATTTTGCGATGAAAATCATACATTATGTCTAAAACACAAGTAGTAGCAATAGTGTAGTGTAGCTAGTTTCCATTTCAATAAAAGTGAATAAATTAAATTTTGGAGATGCTTTGATACTTTATTCTAGCATTGCGTGAGGGCACGGCAATGGTTTAGTATGGGGGAGTGATGAGACTGCTTTTATACATGGTCTCATCGTCCAAAACGGCCTTAAATTGCATAAAATATCATAAAATAGACCAAATATATGCTCGTGTTTGTTACTTGTGTATTTTTAGGTACGGATATTGAGGAATTGGCAAAAGAACACAAGAATCAATCAAAAACGAACACGGGAAACGAAGTCGCACAATGAACCGGGCCCAAGTTTGAATTTTCCAAAAATGACCTTGAAGAATTGAAGATTTGGCAAGATTGGTCCCTCTACTTTTGAAGAATGACACTTTATACCCCTCAATTATCCATTAATATGAGTGTGGGGTCCCTAAAGTTTCATAAATATGCAAGAAAAGCCCTTGGAATGGATTAAGTTACAAGTTTAATGCCAATTGTTAACACAAGGACTAAGTTTGCAAATCCTAGAGGACTAATGGTGTAAAAGATGAAGGATTAACTTTGCAAAGCTGTTAAGGGAAGGATTTAACCATGGGGACCAAAGCTGCCAACTTCCCAAACTCATTTAACCCTACCTTCATTTAACTCCTTACTGGCCGACAACCTTAACCCCACTCACCACTCACCTTTCGCCACGTCACCTTCCTTAAACCCTCAGCCAATCAAATCCTTCCCACCACCCACGTCAGAATCCACCACCAGGTTATTAAACCATTTGTTTAATCTTCCCTCCATAACACCCATTTAAATATAATCACCCACTAAACAGATTAAAACCTGTTCTTAACCAACCCAAAACCCATAAACCCTAAATTCCTAAAATCTTTAATTCAAAGGGGTTTTCCCTAATCTACTCCAGATTTATGATTAAACATACCCTCACCCAATCCCACTTCACAAAACCCATTTCCTTCCACCCAAATGGTCCCCACGTTTGTCCCCTGCTTCACCTATTTGGGCAAAAAACGAATCCTGCATACCAATCAACAGCCAAGATGGTTTTCGTGCTCCCAAAGCTTGAATGAACGCTCCTGATCAGTTCAAGACAAACTAGCTACAGCTGTGCATCAACATCAATCACGTGAAGGCAAATTTGACTGAAAATTCAAAGGGCATGTTAGGGATTTCATATCTTAGGGTTTTTGTAACTAGAATCTTCTATCTAGTAGTATTTAAGGAGCTTACAACATGTGTAAGCCCTTGTTCCAGTTTTAGCAATACCTTTGTAATTCCTTTTTTATAAAAATTAAAGTTTGGTGTTTTTGAATTAAATTGTAATTCCTTTTAATTGTTTATGAAAAGTTTGTGTGTTTGGATTGCTATAACTGAGTTCCAATATAATTTGTGAAAGTTTGAGTTTGAGTTTCAAAAAGTTTTATAAAAAGTTTGTTTAGAATCTAGAAATCACAAACCTGTATGAAGTGAAAGTGGAATACAGGTTTGTGTTTTGTGATTTTGAAAGGTTTTAAAACGTGTTTGTGAGGATTAAAAAGATTTGAGTAAGTTTTTAAGGAAGAAAAAGATAAACAGAATATAGTATATGCTTGTATTTTTGTGTTTTCTTTGATCTTGTCTTAAACAGGTGTGCAAGGTTGTTGATTAAGTTCTGCACCAGCCCCAGCTGGTAAGGAGGAGGATTTCACATCCTCAAGGGCTTTGGATTGTAAAGACCTTAGGTAAAATTTCATTTACCTTTGAAATCTCAGAAAAGTGTAGCTTCATGTGATATTGTTGATTTGGTGATCATTTGTGTTTTAAGCTGTTGATTTAGTGTTCTTATGTGTGTTAGTGCATGTTAGATGCTAGTTGATGAGTTTTCATAGGTGTTAGAAGGTCATTGATTTGAAAAAGTTGGTTTACAAATATTTAACAGGGTGTTTGGAAACGTATTTTAGCAAGGTTTAGAATCTAATTTGTGTTTTGATAATGTGTTAAAGTTTTTGGTAATAGTTGAGATAGATTTGTTAAGTAGTTATAAGTAAGTTTGGACAGTTTTGTAGCAAGTTGTGAGCTTAAAAAGGGAAAACATAGGTAGAAATCTGCTTAACATCTTTCTGCTTATTTTTCTAAGTTTTGGTGCATGATTTTGTGAAATATTTGAGATATAGGTTGATTCTAGGTGTGTTATTGCTTGAGTGCCAGTTTGTGTATGTGTGTGCTTAATTTGTGGGTGTGAAGTTCAATAGAGTGCAAGTTATAAGCCCATATAGTCCACAGACCTAGCCATTTTCATCAGAAACTTGATATGCTTTGATGTGCTTGATTTGCTTTGATCTTGTGTGCTAAGTGTTTATTTGAGCTTATTGCTTGACTCCTTGTGCTTAAATAAGCACAAGGGTGCCCTTGTTCAAAGAATATACCACAAAAAAGTCACAAGCCAAGTCCTCTTGGCTCAAAAAGTGCACAAGTGTGCACTTGTCACTTGTTCATCAGAATATCACCAGACCTGGGCACAAATTGCCTTCTAAATTGCTTAATCTTGGATAATTTTGGGATTTGGATTTGTTTTTGTAGCCTACTAGTCACTGGAATCAAGTTTTCAAAAGCTAAAAAGAAAAAAAATAAATTGTCAAAAAGGACGTGGCCAGGACTCGAACCTGCGCCACTCCTCTCACAACCATACGCGTTAACCATCCTGCCCTAGGGTCTTTGACTGCTAGGTTTGGTTTGGTTTAATACTTAAGGAGTGTTTGAGTTTGGCTTATTTAAATAAGCCGTGACCTGTTTGGCTTATTCTAGCTTATTTATTAAGCTTTCTAGCTTTCTTTCATTTTTCCTAGGATTAAAATAGGTTTAGGGATTTTTCTGGCTAAAAGTTTTATTTTTCCTTTTATTTAATTATTTAATAGGATTATTTTTAGTTTTAAATTTAAAAAGTCATTTAAAAATATTAAACAGTAGTTAAAAAATACAAAAAAATAGTTTTTAGGTTTTTATTTGTATTTTTGAGGTTTACATATAAAAAAGTTTTCAAAAACTTTAATTTTTGATTTTATTTGATTTTAGGGTTTTTTAGCAACTTTAAAAATTAATATAAAATTAACTAAAAGGGTTTAGGAACTTTTGTTTACATTTTCTTCTTAGTTAGATTATTTAGGATTTTTGAGAATTTTTTAGAATTTATTTGAGGACTTTTAATTTTTTAGAATATTTTAATATTATTTTATTCATTAAAATAAAAAGTTTTATTTTTAATTTTTTTTCATTTTTCCTAGATACTAGACCTTAAAATAGGACCTTTGTCACTTTCCATTTAATTTTTAGGCTTTTCAATTAATTTTTAGAATTAATTTAAGATTTAATAGTTTTTAATAGTTTTTAGGAGTTTAAAAATAGTTTAATTGGGTTTTAAAATTTTTAAAAATAGTTTTTTGTTTAATTAGGTCATTTTTGAGGTTTACAAACTATAAAATCTTGTTTAGGGCTTTTTAATATTTAAAAGTGATTTTTAGGGCTTTAATTAGCATTAAAAAGTCATTATTAAATTAATTAAAAGGTTTTGGCAAATTTGAATTTTTTGTAAACTCTTAGAATATTATTTTGGGATTTTTAGTAATTTTTAGGAATTTTTAGATTAAAATTTTAAAATTTGTGTTTTTCACGTTTTACGTCGTAACTTTCTAATAGTGTTTTTGCCTTATTTTTCTAATTTTTTCGTCTTCGTCATTTTCTCTTCTCTTCTTCTCATTAATAATCAAAAACATAATCAATCATTCATTACACAACACACGTGCCTCCTCGAGAGAACGAACTCACCTCATTAAGGGTCATAAGTGTTTACGTTTTCCTAAACCGACGCTTAACGCTTACCGCTTTTTGTGTTGCTTTGTTTTTCCTAAAATAAAGTATATACAAAATCACTATATCAGTTAGACAAGTGCATTGCTCACTAAAGAGGATGCTCAAATTACTTCCTATTTGAAGATGATCTCCCAAATGAACTTTAACATTAGCCTTGTTGAAGCACTTGTCCAAATGCCGAAATTTGTTAAATTATTCAAGGAGTTGCTTAGTAAGAGGAGAAGATGGCTGAATTTGTCAACACAAGCTTAAATGAAAATTGTTCCGCAATCCTTCTCAAAGAACTTCCGGAGAAACTTGGAGATCTCGGTCGTTTTGTGCTACCTTGTACATTTTCCCAAATCAAAGAATGTATTGCCTTAGCCGATCTCGGGGCAAGTATCAATTTAATGCCATTAATTGTTTGGAAGAAGATATCATTACCCGATCTTACACCAACACAGATGACTCTTGAACTAGGAAATGGAACTCTCGCTTACCCCGTTGGTATTGCCGAAGATGTTTTTGTTAAAGTTGGTACCTTCACTTTTCCGGTCGATTTTGTTGTTGTTGATTATGAAATGGATCCTCGTATTCCGTTAATACTCGGACGACCATTCTTGAGAACCGGAAAAGCTTTAGTTGATGTTGCCGAAGGTGAATTAATTCTTAGGGTTGGGAATGATCAACAAGTGTTTAAGATGGG
The DNA here is from genome assembly GCA_025667525.1 of Glebionis coronaria. Lineage (NCBI taxonomy): Eukaryota > Viridiplantae > Streptophyta > Magnoliopsida > Asterales > Asteraceae > Glebionis > Glebionis coronaria. Next base: position 561,264 of record JANFOE010000494.1, read on the forward strand.
GAAGATTACAAGCAAATCAAATGGAAAAGAGTTGGCGAAAATGATTGATGTGCTTCAAGACGATCTTGTTACAACTACTTCGGAAAGTACAAAGCTTGATGATTTTGTACTTCACAACAATCCTCTTTTCGATACTTTATATGATAATCTACTTTTTCAAGAACATGTGGAAGATACTAATGATTCTCTTTCTGATTTGGGTGATCTACCAATCAATGACACTCCACCAATCTATGATGAATATGATGATGACTCTAATTCCGATTTGGATGATTATGATGATCTTACTTCTGAGTATGAAGGCATGTCGACTTATGATGACTTTCATGATGTTGACACTCTTTCGAGTGATTCTTCAAGTGTTGTGTCTTCTAACGATGATTTTGCTCCTATTTTTGATGAAGAGCCTCCACCAACAACACTCGATACTACTTTAGAGGATTACTCATTTGAGGAAGATTTCGCCACCTTTCTAAATACCTACTTTCCTAATGAGCTTGATTCTCCTCATTTGGACTTTGATTATGGTCTCTACCCTCCTTCGGATGTTAAGAAACCCGTTTCAAAGGAGAAGAAACCGGACGACACCAACATCCGTAGTACTTATGTTTTGACACATCTCTTTCCACCTTCTTCGAATGAGATTATGCGGTTTATGGGCGAATCTTCAAGGTATACTGAGTGTCAGTCTTATTTTCCCCGAAAGGAAAAGGTGTTCGATCCGGGTATCACAATTTTTGAGCTATCTCAGTTTCCATATGATGAAATAAAAGGAAAGACTTTTGTAAAATACGGAGCTATGCTTTCACCTCATCATATCTTCTACCACCGTGTTAAATCTTTGCTTAAGGGAACCTCATCTACTCTTCTTTAGCTTGTGCTCTTCACCTTAGGATTATGCTACTTGATGGATGAGAACCATGTATTTGACCCCAGCGAATTTTTGTAGAAGTGTGATAATCTTTGTATTTCAATAAGGTTGATGTTTTTCTAGAGAGAGAAACTTAGAGAGAGAAGTGAAAGAAACTATGTGTATTACTTTGAGAAATGAAACAACCAACACCTCTTTCCATGGTGGAAAGAGGTTTATATACCCAATTCCTTAATGGACTTGGGCCTCCGGCCCATGAACATGTTCATGGGTCGGGCTTAACATAAACAATACTACGAGCCTATAACTATATTATTGGAGTTACCGGGACTTTCTTTATACGTAAAAACGTATTTCCAACAATCTCCCCCAAAGGGAGGTCACTCCAAATTTACAAAGTTCTAATCTAGCATGTTAGATCTTGTTCTTGAGCTCGTAGTCCACTTTCTCTTTTCTTCTTTAACTTTTTCTTCTTTTTGTGAATATGTGTTGAATAATATCTGGCTTTTGCTTGGAACATGTTCTTTTGGCCTGTCTCGTGCAATATTTATCTTCTTGTGATGTTCGTCTCTTCGTGACTTCATGTCCCACACACCTATCCTTTGTTGAGTTCTTGAAAGTTTCAGAGTTGATACAGTGGAAGACTTTTTAGGTCAGACTTTCTTGATTTTGATGAAATATTTGATGCAGAAGGAATAGGTATGTGAGGACGACTTCAACTAGTACACCGCAACGCCACCGTCTTCGAATGCAGCAACATAATAAGACACGAATAAAATGGCTTTGACATTTTTTTCTGATTCGGGTACATTTTACCTCCGGTCGGTGAAGACCGTTGGACGATATTAGATATCGTATCTGTGACGGATAGTTTCAATTAAGTTACTTCCCGACAGGATTTCGCGGGTAAACCCGTTCTCTTTATTCGACCGTCCAAAGCTGACTGCGAACATAAAGAGTGAATCATCTGGATTAAAAATCCTTATGATTGAAGCCGTCAATTCATGAAACCGGGAACAAGTGAATTTCAATTAAGATTTTCACTATCGTTGCTTTCCAGTTGTCACGAGCTTGATTCAAATAGAATTTTGCTTGTCACCTACCAAGTGCTGTTTGATGTTAACACTAGAAGGATTTCCACTCGTCATTGTGAACACTAAAGAGTGTCACTCTGAGTGTTCTGGCAAGATCATACGATAATGCGTAGAGGCTTGGAACGAGTTTAAGTTCAATTAAGAATTAAACTACTGTTTCATTCCAGTTTTCACACTATTAGTTCTTAAAGAACCGCATGTGTCACCTACCATGAGCTTGTTTGATGTTGGCTCAAGAAGGATTTCCATCTTCATTGTAAAACTTACGCATCACTCTGATTTTCTGGCAATATTACAAGAATACTGCGTAGGACTCATAAAGATCTCTTACTTTTCACAGTGTGTGAAAAAGCAAGGAATAAATTGAAAGTGTCCTAATGAGACTTTTTATGATCTCGGCGCTCAAGACTCGATAGTGCGTTTTGATTTAGTGAGCGATGGCTAGAGAGGATTGCCACCTATTCAATATCAGTCTATTTGGAGTGAATAAACCAATAGATAACGTGTTGAGCTCCGTGTGATTAAAACAAATATCTTTTGACAGATATTTGAGTTAGATGGGAAGGGTTGTGCATTTCATCACTCGGTCCATGATGTCTCTTTAATATCGAGAATCATTGAAAAAATGTTCTCAATAGTATATGTATTGACCCGGTTTCTGCCTAAGGTTGTAAGGAGGGCTTCTTTCTTTACACCCTTTATCTTTACAATTCTTTTTCATTCTTCAACCCCTTCAATGCTTACCAATATGTCATAACTAGCACCTTGTTGTGATTGTTCTAGTGCTAACTTAAGTACTTGGTCGGCGTTCAGCTACGTTCATAATCTTTCTCCATCTTTCTTAAGGACTACTAATTCTATCTAGGGAATTGTCCTTGGGAAGATTCCGTCGGTTCTGATGAATCATTGGACTAATACCTAATCCTACCACCCTTTTGTCACCACATCCGTCGTGAATTAAGTATGTTTTGGGTAAGTATTGTCACCATGAAAATCCTTGAAAAAATCACTTAAAGCACTTGTGATATAATAATCAAAGTTTTTGTGCCTTATGTGTTTTGTTCATCAAAAACGCTCCCCCTTAACATGTGCATTACACATATTAAGTTGGTTTATCTTTTAAGCCTTTTTCATTGTTTAGCCAAATCTCATTAAGTCTCCTTAATCCCATTTTCTCCCCTTTTCCAAAATGTTAACCATCAATATTTTGGATATTAATGAATTAACCGGTCTTTGGGTAATAAAATGAAATTAGATGCTGGCAAAAAAAATATTAATGCTCCCCCTCAAATTAATGAGGGTTAGTTGTAGTGCTCAAGTACGATATGTTTGAAAGATTTAGAATCTCGAGAGAAATTCTTGAAAATATGATTATACATAAATTTACATATTCACAGTAATAGACATATGGAGTTGACCTGTTATAAGACGATCCATAATTAATTGGATTGTTCCGTGAACCTATGGTGAGCTCCATAAGGTCTTCCACCTACGAATCGTTCCACGCTTCTTAGCAACCAGAGCTTCCTTAAAAGTTCATCGATCTTTTTGATCGCGTACTTAGCTCCTCTTTTGCATTGGCTTGTCCAGTGGTACTTGACTGCTGGAAGCGGTAGGTCGGCATTGAGAACCGTCAGATCATCTCGAACATGCTTGAGTGTACCATCGCTGAATTTGTGCAGTTCGGAGAATCACATAAACTGCATGATGCCAGTCTCATTAGGATAAAATATCCCTGGTTCCGGTGTCGTGGTTCCCATGTAAGGCTTCTTGTTCTTGTGGAAATTACTGAGTGGAGTTGTATGGGGACGTTGCAAGTTCAGCTGCTCTTGATAGCTTTCCACTCCAAGTTGAAAATCTTTCACCCGGTGTTGGATGGCGATTTTTCTAGCATATTGACGAAAGTTGGAGCTCAATGCAATGACTATCTCAGGTGGTAAATGGTCGACTTTTTCCTGAGCCAATAACAACAGAAGATCTTCAATGTCTTCAAGGCGAAGGTACTAGAGACCACTTTCGTCAATTCTGTATTCCTTTTCATCAGTACTATTGAACACGATTACATTCAAGTAATCATAATCGAACACAGTCTGAGTAGTTGCTCCTTGTATGCTTTTAATTATATGATCTGAAACAATAGAAGAACCTCTCTTTGGATGATGGAAGTGATTGTAAGCTAACCTTTTCTTTGGAGTCCAGTGAGAGATGCCAAGTGATGCATAAGTGTCATAAAACTTAAGCAATTCCCTTCTCCATAACGCATCAGGTACTTTATCTTCTATCCACGGTACGTTCTCCAGATTGATAGCCTTGATCATAGTAAGTGATGTGGCATACTTATTCGCACCTTTTTCAAAGTACTCGAGATCATGAGATACAAAGTGTTCTATTGGAATCGTTGCAGAACCGGCGATGACTGTGGGTGTAAGAGGTCGTAACACTGGAGTCTGGATTCCCATAGTCGTCGCTCTCATTGCCTTTGTAAGCTCATTTAAATGATATTCTGCCTCATTGTGGCTGATCATCAAGGTATCCAATAAGTCCACATCTACGGCTGCCATTTTGATAAGATCCCGAGTCATTGTCGGTTTCCCATGAGAATACCTTAGAAAGGAACAAGAAATCGATATGATTGTTTAGGAATTGAGTCATCTCCATTTTCATTGCTGTGGCGAAAGGATGTTGTGGTGCTGCATTTGTGAGCCATAGTTGCTCCTGTACTGTGTCATCGGTGATAAGAGATTCAGCAAACGTGAGTTCAGGCACATTTAAGTCTTCTACTTCCATATCTGAAATGTGCTGATCTGCATATGGAGTTGAAGGTCGTTCTTGTGTCATCGGTATATCATCATTGGGCATAGAGACTGGAATTTCGTCTTCTTGTATGGGTTCTACAGATTCGTTGTGAGAAACATTAATAGAATCTGGTTCAGTAGATATATCTGTGTCAGTGTGCTGAGAACATGGTACAGTAGCGTCCACCGTCTTTTCTGCAGTTTCCGCAACGCTTTCTTCATCTTCCTCAATACCTTTCTTAATTTCCTTCTCGCCTTCACCCTTATTTGACTCGTCGCCATTTGTACCCGTTTTGTCATTTGTATCACCCTTTTTGGTTCCATTCCCGTCATCATTATCATCCCCATCATCCTCATCCCCATCTGAATCCTCGTCCTCGTCTTCTATGTTATCCTCATCCTCTTCTTCCTCATCCTCGTCTTCCTCATCCCCTTCCTCATTTTGATCATCATCACCATCATCCTCATCACCTTCCTCATTTTGATCATCCTCATCATCTTTCTCCTCTGACTCAGAGTCTTCAGTATCGGCTGGTGTATCTTCAATAATTTCTTTGTTGAGATATTGCAGAACTTTACGTTAATATTTCGATTTACCAGTCCTTATATCTCTCAGTCGTGTCTGCAACAATTTCATTAGTTGAAGGGTAGATAAACCAGTACCCAAAAGAGGTGGTAGTTCCTGATCAACATATGACTTTACTTCTCGTCGAATAATGCTGGGCATCTTCTCATTAATTGACCCAAGAAAGGCAACATTCTCTTTGTCACGAGTTTTCTTCTCTCCAAGAAATGATTTATGTTGTTCTTTAAGTTTAGACACGCTGTCAGATATTTTCTTAAGTGTAGGCTCGTCAGGATGTGGTTCCTTGAGAGTTTGTGTGTCAGGAGTGGTGAATCTTTCAGTCATTGCGGCTATTTGTTTAGCTTGAGCCTCCAGTTGTTGTTGAAGAGTCTGAATGAGTGGATCACTGACTGTGAGGAATGGGTTGGAGGTGGATGATACTTGTTGTGCTGATGGTAGAGGTGTAACCACGGCTGTAAGAGTGGTGGTGGATGATACGGGTTGTTCAAGGATAGGTGATGATGTTGGTTCAGTCATTGGGGCGATAGTTGATACAGGTTGTTCAACGATAGGTGATTGTGTAGGTTCAGTCATTAGGGCGGTAGTTGATACATGTTGCTCAATGATTGATGGCGGTGTAGATTCAGTCATTAAGGTGGTAGTTGATACAGGTTTTTCAACAGGTACTGGTGTGATAGCTGGTGTTATGACATTAGTGATAGCCAGGGTGGTTAGTAGTGGAATGGTAGTTGATATAACAGAAGTTATAGGAACATCCACCATATCTTCATTTGTCGAAGGATCAGTATTTGTAACCTCGACACCTCCCCTTCCAAATTAAGATATTTCATAACATCATCAGAGCCGGAAGTAGACATACTTTGAAGTGAAGTTCCTGGAATGATAGTTGCGTGAGCATCGTCATTAATCATAGTGTTAGTAGGTTCCAGTAAAGAAGTGGTGATATTGACATAATGTTACAACAAATTTGTATCTGTGTTTTCACTGCTAGGACCCTCTTTACTTTGCTCACGACTTTCAAGATGGAAGTTATCATCATCTTCATCGTTAGGATCATCATAGAAGGCAATATCGGCATCAGGTTCACCAAATTCCTATAAGTCATCAAACATTGTTGAGCCTGATCCTTTGTATGTTGCAAAAGTCTCCACTCTGCTTTGCTGAAGAGTAATACGTAGTTGTTTGGCTTCAGAAATGGTTTGCTTAGCTGGTTCAGCTGAAGCAACAAGTGCTTCTTTACCTTTGGTTTGCTTGGATTTCTTTGGCCTTCTTAATGGTACTTCTTCGTGGTCATCCTTAGTGTGGATCATCTCATCTTCTTCAGCATCTTCATCAACTAAATGCTCTCTCCCTGTGCCTTTATCTTTTAAGGAAGCAGTTGATTGGTGCTTGGAAACTCTTTTCTTTCGTTTACCTTTTTGCTTCTCTGCTTGTTTCTCAGAGGGAGCTGCATTTGCTCGTTTGAACTGTGCTTCTATATCTAGTAGCATCTCTTGGTAGTGATCACTTTCTTTGATTCCTTGATTCATCATGATGTCTGGCACTGGAGCTGGCCTGAGTGAATACTTTGTGAATTGATTATCCGCAGTCATAGTATCCAACACATCGTCACTATCTTGAGTATGATAGAATAAATTCCCACGAGGATCCATATCTAGGTCACTCTTCATGAAGAAATTGATGATTAGTTTTGTGAACCTTGGAAATGGGATATGCACCGCTTTCCTCTTGGAACTTGTGAATTGATGACAGAATTCCTGCCAAAGTTGTAATGCATAGTCCACTTTAGATCCGGTGTAGAGACCCCAAAAGATAATTTCCTGAGAGGGTCTCATTGCGTCTGATCCGCGAATCTTGGAAGTAAGGAATTTTACTAAAGTAGTGACAATTGCTTTCCAAAGTTGCCCAATATGTGACGTGTTAAACTGAGATAGGAAACCAATTTCACCCTCATCATTTAATTCTCGGATTACTCGAAGCAGTTCTTCTGAATCTGGGTCAGGCACAAAGTGTTATCCTTTTGCTAACTTAGGAAGCTTGAATAGTTGCCTAAATTGACACAATTCAAGTGTCAAGTCTTTGTTGTTTAGCATAAACGAGATAATCTTCTTTGACAATTGCTTTGCCTGTGTGATTGAGGCTGTTGCCCAAAATTCGTGCATGTATACTTAGGAACTGATGCAGTGACACGTAATGCATCCTTTATTGGTGAACAATCTAGGATGTCTGTTGCAATTTTGAATGCCGCCAAAGAAGGATCGAAATCGTCTTTCAGACGAAATTTGTTTGGTGCATGTTGCATTCTAGCATTAAGTGGAACAAGGATAAGATCTAGTCGTTTTTGTTCTTCTTCGGTTATAGACATTTTCCTGCTTTTAGAGAAACACAAGCACACTTGATATATACACATATATGTATCTCATAAACTATGTAAATCCTAAGCATAGGAAATAAATCACAACAAATGTCACCACATATGATTGAGTAACAAAATACAAACATAGTTTATATGGACTAAGTTCATACATTCAGAATCACACCTAGAATTATGAAAGATATATCACAGACAATTTATTCTATGGAGATAACGACCTAGCATTAGTTCCTTGAAAATTTGGGCTTCTTGGTTGTCATAACCAGAACCTCAGTAGGTCTAGGTTTAGTTTCAACCACAACCTCAGTTGGTCTTGGTTTAGTTTCAACCACAACCTTAGTTGGTCATGGTTTAGTTTCAACCACTACTTCAGTAATTTTTGGAGTATCCTCAACCCAAATTTGAGTAGGCTTGAACTCAGGGTTAGACAATGATGAGACTTTGTCTTCCATGGCCTGGATACAAAACACAAGACATTGAATAAGTAATTTGTATCTCTTTTGTTTACAGAGTTGTCAAATTATTAAATAAGATGAACTTCTATAATAAGAAACCTTTCAAGTATTCTTATGAGATAAAATTAGTTATCTTCAATATAACTTGGTTTCGTTTTAATGGCCCTTATTTTCTTATAGCCTAATAAAGTGGGAATGCTGTCTAGGCCTAATCCATTAGATCAGTCTTAGTTATGAAAATCATGTGAACAATACTAAAAATCCGTCACAAGCCTAACATGTGTTACAATGTAAACCCTTATCACAATCTAAAAGTCATCCAAAGCAAAGGCATTGCAATATTAAGTCAATCATAGTGCTAAACATGTCTAAACAAGCTTGCAAATTTTGGTCCATCGTAATAAGCCATCACATTGACCATCGAATTAAATCCATCGCAATGAGCCCATCGTAACGGACCCATCGCAACAGATCCATCGCAACAGACCCATCGCAACAGATCCATCGCAACAGACCCATCATAATGAGCCCATCGCAACAGACCCATCGCAACGGATCCATCGCAATAGACCCATCGCAACATATCCATCGCAACAGACCCATCGCATTGGACCCATCGCATTGGACCCATCGCATTGGACCCATCGCATTGGACCCATCGCAACGTGTCCATCCTAACAAGTCATCGCAATGGTCGCATCGCAACGAGCCCATCGTAATGGTGCCATCGCTGCGAACCCATCGCAGTTATGCCATCGCAATCAATGCGATGAGAAGCCATCGTAGTCAGGCACCGTATTCTGGGTGATAGAACCAAGGCAAATCTTTTGAGTTCGATTATGGGACTTAGAAGATGTTATAGGCTAAACTGGGTAAAACCAATGTTAAGCTAGGCTAGATGTACGAATCCCACCACTTACAACTCATTTTCATCAAGATTCTATAAACCCTAATTTTGATTAAATCATAAATTGGGGGTCTGTTTGTTATGTTTAAGATGATAAACGAGACAAGTCTAGAAACAAGTGATGATACCTAGATGGAGAGACGGATAAGTTTGTAACAAACAAAGATCAGGATATCCAAGCTTTTGAAAATGGCGGTTGAAGTGGTGATAGTGTTGTGTGTGTAACAGTAATGACAAAGAGACGGGGAGGGGAATATATTGACTATGGTCAAACCAAGTTGCAAGAAAGTGCGACTTGGTCCCCCTTTTTGAAATTGTGCAATGTTTTACCTCCAAGGATTAAGATATTAACTAATCACATGTAAAAAACACATGAACTAAAAAACACCTTAACCCGTAACGTCTTATCTTTGAAAACAAACACGAACACATACATTTAACGCCTAATTTAAAATAACCTATTCCTCAAGTTATATTCCACACAAGGCACATTTAGCATTTAATAATGACGATTAACGGTTTATGTTTTCTGAAAACCCTTTTTGAAGACCAATTTTAATTCCAAGAAAATTTAATATTTGCTCCCCCTTAAACACGGACCCATTTTCTATTTAAAGAGTTGTAGTCAATGATTTTAAAGAAGCAAATATCCATGAAGACATTTTCCGGTTTAGTGATTGATTGGAACGATTCTGGTGGCAATAAGATTTCTCTTATTTTTAAAAAATAAGTGCACTGAAACGTACACTAATTTGTGTTAGATCAAGTTATTAAGAAAACTTGGTCCGTTACAAGGTTTTAAAGTAAACCTTGCCCGAGAAAATTAATTCCCGTTGTGAGCCAACGTTTTCATAAGAAATACGTGACTTTAATGTGAAAAGCGGGTTGTAGTCAGAAATAACTAAAAGCCATATGGGCATGTTTTAAAATATGTACAACTTTTATACGGACTCTATTTATGGCGCCGTGTCAATTTTAATCGACATTTCTAAGGCCGTAAATATTACCGTACTAAAAGACATGCCCGTTTTGAAATGAAAAATATTTTTGGATTTTCTTGAGTTTATGTTTTTTATGGTTTTTATATGTTTTATATTTTTTTATTTTTCTTTTGGTGGTTTAAATATACACGATAATATACAAGATCACGATCAAAGGATACTCGAGAATAGTTTATCATCACTATTCTTCAGATTCTTCTGCCAACTCCTTAAGTGTCGCTGGTGATAATGATTTCATTCCTAGCTTTTCGATCAAAAACTCGATACGTCCTCGATCTAAGGCCTTTGTGAATATATCTGCCAGCTGATACTTAGTGTGGATGAAGTACAGTTCGATCACTCCATTTTCCACTTGCTCTTTGATGAAGTGGTAGCGTATTTCAATGTGCTTCGCCCGGGAATGTTGAACGTAGTTGCAGCAAAGGGCAATTGCACTTTTGTTATCACAATACATCGGGATTTTGTTGAATCCAAGACCGTAGTTAGGTAATTGTGATCTCCTCCAAAGAACTTGAGCACAACAACATGACATAGCAATGTATTCAGCCTCAGTACTTAATATCGCAGCGCTTTTCTGCCTTTTGGATGCCCAACTAACTAGTCTATCTCCAACAAGTTGCACACTGCCAGAAGTGCTACGTCTAGTATCTTGACACCCAACATATTCCGCATCTACATATGATATTAGTGCAATAGAGGAATCCTTCGGATACCACAGACCACGATGAAGTGTTTCTTTAAGATACTGAAAGATCCTTTTCACATCATGTAAGTGCTTTTCGGTAGGCCGAGCCTGATACCGGGCACACATGCATATAGCAAATTGCAAATTAGGCCTGCTAGCAGTCAGATAGAGGAGGGTGCCGATCATTCCACGGTAAAGTTTAGGATCGACAACTATTCCTTCTTTATCTTCATCTAACTTGGATCTCTCCACCATTGGAGTATCCACAGGGTCACAATTTTCAAAGTGATACTTCTTTAGTGATTCAAGAGCAAATTTGGATTGATTAATGAAGATGCCTCTGTGATTTTGAGAAATTTGTAACCCTAAGAAAAATGAAATTTTTCCCATCATTGACATCTTAAAGCGTGTGGACATAATTTTCTCAAAATGGTCAGACGGTCTTTGAGTAGTAGCAGCAAAATCTATATCATCAACATAAATTTTTACCATTATCATGTCGTTGTCCTCCTTGTGAATAAATAATGTTGGGTCCACTTTGCCTTTGGAGAAGGATTTTGAGATGAGATTAGACGATAGGAGATCGTACCACGCGCGTAGAACTTATTTCAACCCATAAAGAGCCTTCTTGAGCTTGTACACGTGATTAGGATACTCCGAGTTGACGAATCCATTCGGCTGGCTTACGTAGACATCTTCCCTTAGTTCTCCATTAAGAAATGCCGTCTTAACATCCATTTGGTAGACGATCATGTTCATGTGAGCAGCATAAGCAAGGAATAATCTAATTGCCTCCAATCGTGCAACAGGATCAAAGGATTCTTCAAAATCAATACCCAAAGCTTGTTTGTAGCCTCTAGCAACCAATCTAGCTTTGTTCTTCAGCACTCTACCTAACTCATCAAGTTTAACATTATATACCCACAACAATGTAAGGATTTTGACGTTGCTGGGTAAAGGAACTAATTCCCACACTTCAAGACGTTGAAATTCATTAAGTTCCTCTTGCATGGCTTCAATCCAAGATGATTTAGTCATGGCTTGTTGCCATTTTTTAGGTCCAGTATCGAAAAGAAATGCATCAAAGTAGCAATATAATGCATGTTCTTGGAGTTGGTGGCGTGTTAAGACTGGTCGATCGATGTCACCAATAATATTTCGGATTGGGTGATCCTTTGTCCATTTGGTGTTGTCAGTTTCAATTTGTGGTGGTCGGGAGTGAACGATTGCAAGAGCTTCCTCTGAGGTAGACGCACCGTTAAGGTTTTCTGGTATTTGTGAACCAAAGAAAGGAAGCTCTTATAAATGAGCAATTTCCAAATCGTGATCATAGTGATCCTCTTCAACATCATTAGGAACAAGTGGGGTGATGATTCAGGTGGAGTTTGTTAATTGGTGGGGGATGGGACATCTGGTTCAAGAGTAACAGTAGATGTCTCGGACTGATTTCCATTATCTTGAGCAACAACTTCGGGAAACGAAGCTACTACTGCAGGTGCTGGAGAATCCTTACTAGGTGGATCAAAGAATTCATCAAACATAGGTTGAAATAACTCTTCCCACTCGGGCCTTGTAGGTGGTATAAATGATGGAGATTGTTGGGAGTTAATCCGAAACTGATCGTACCGGTTCCCATCTCATGTAATGCGGGTTCAAAGCTGTGTTGCTCAGAAGCCATCGCTGTCAGCTCATCAAAATCGGCATAAAAAGTTTCTACTATCTTGCCAAGACGACGGTTATAAATTTGGTAAGCTTTCTTTGCAAGTGAATAACCAATGAAAATTCCAATGTCAGCCTTAGGTTGAAGTTTGCCCAAATTCTCACTATTTGTATTTGGATAACATAGTGCACCAAACACATGAATAAATGAAATATGGGGTTTTTGTCCATGAAGTAGCTCATATGGAGTTTTACCATGGCGTTTACGAATGATGGAGAGGTTTTGGGTATAACATGCGGTTGCCACTGCTTCAGCCCATAAGAATAAAGGAGCATTCGCATAAATCAACATAGTTCTAGCAGCTTCCATTAGTGTATGGTTACGTCTTTCCATGACACCGTTTTGTTGTGGAGTGCGAGTAACAGAAGTTTCATGTGAAATACCGACCTCTTCATAATAGTCTCGTAGAGTTTGATTTACGAACTCAGTTCCATTATCAGTGCGAATGCGGCGAACAGTAGCATTAAGACGTATTTGTATCATCTTTAAGAAAGTAATAATATAATTCGGTCCTTGATCCTTGGATGATAAAATTTTTACCCATGTAAACCTTGAGAAATCATCCACCATGACGAGGATGTATTTTCTATCACTCACACTAGCCGTACGCATTGGCCCACAAAGATCCATGTGCAAAAGATACAGTGGTTCTTGGTTGGTGTCTTCAGCTTTAGGATTGTATGATTTCTTGGTGCTTTTCCCCAAAGAACACGCGGAACATAAATGATCTTTGTCGAACTTAAGTTTTGGAAGACCACGAACAAGTTCGTTTTTAGCCAAATGGTTTATAACATCAAAGTTAAGATGAGATAATCGACGATGCCACAACCATGACTTGGTCTTAGATGCTTTGGAAAGAAGGCATACAGGAGAGGCGGCCATCATGTTTTGAATGGACAGTGTGTAGAGATTATCCCCTCGAGAACACTTTAACAAATCATTTCCTACAAGATCGCGAATAAAGCAAGTATGTTGTCGAAAAGCCAACTCAAGGTTTGAATCGCAAAATTGTCCCACTGAAAATAGATTGTGACCAAGTCCCTCCACATAATATACCCTTGAAATCGTAACATTCCCAATTTGGTATTCACCATAACCCATGATCTTCGCAATATGGTCGTTGCCGAATTTAACCTTTCCTAGAAACTTGCTGACAAAATTTCTGAGCATCGAGCGATCTCCGGTCATATGCTTTGAGCATCCAGTTTCCAAGTACCAGAGGATGATTTGGACCACCTAAAAATATCACCAGACAAAGACGATGTATCGTAATATAGTAGTTCCTCTTTGTTAGCAGGTACATATATGTTTATCTTAGATTTGCTAAACGAAGAATTCTTAGGCTTCCAAATTTGCTTCCTAAATGCTGAATTAGATTCTAATTGTCTAAGATCCTGAGGTACTTCTTCACTGGTAGGCACAATAGTGGGGGCAGACCTAGTTAAAGGCGCTTTTTCCATTTCTTAGTGCTAGTGTTCCTATTTAAAGGACATTGAGACCTAACTTCCGTTGATGTGATCTTAGTTAAAGGGCACGTAGTTCCATTAGTGGTGAAGGTCCTACCAGTGGGTTTCCATTGCCAACCAACTTGGGTGAATTTCTTCCCCGTTGGAATCCATTCAAGATTGTTCCTAATTGCATACATCTCATTCATGTGATCAACAAGGCATAAATCATGACGCTGAGAAAACATGCATTCATTACAATTCCAACATCGCAAATTCGAATTCACATTTTGCTTAGGCTTCTGCACAGATGCATATCCTTTGTCATAGATACATGATTCTTTTTATTTGAAACAGAAATAACATTCCTAGGGTGAACTTCTACTTTCTTCTTGGCAGTCATACTAGTGAAAGGCTTGATCCTATCTTTCTTGTCTTGAGATCCTTTAGCCTTAGTAGACATAATTACTCCTGTAGAAGCCATGGGAACATTAGTGATAGATTTTGAGTTAGCCTTGATGGGTGTGTTTAATATAGGCTTAGATTCTGGATTCTTATTGAATGGAGTTATAGCAATAGTGGTGGTTTGTTGTTTAAGTGGTGTAGAACCTGGTTTTCCTATGTACTTCAAGTGCTCTAAGCATTGTTGTACCCTCTCAATGTAAGCATGAGATGAGTAATAGTGACTATTCATAGGATCAATTTCATAGAAATCATCTACCACATCCCTAGCAAGCTCCGCGTGCTTAACTGCATCTTCCATATACCACTTATATGATAGTGAATTGTTCTTATTGTACGGGTTCTTAATGATCACCACCGTGTTGGTTTTTGGAGCACTAGAGGTCGGGGCAGAGATTGTAGCTGGATTATCAACAACTTCTTGTCCTTTGAGTTGAAGTGTCTCTTTTAATTCAGCCAAAACCATGTTTTTGTCTATGAGTTGAATATTTAAGTCAGAGATTTCCTCACACTTATGTTCAGTTGGTCAACGAGTGACTTTTGCTCTGCCACATTAAAAGCGAAGCGTTCTTCTAACGATCCATAAATTTGTGAGAAACCCTGCTTTACTTTATCAAACTCCCCTAGCATAGAAGTAATTATATCTTCTTGGGCATGATTTTTAATCTCTACAGCCTCTAGTTCCAATTTCTCTGCTACTGATTCTCTCTTAAGTCTCATAATTTCTTCCTCTAATTCCTGAATCACCTGAATCATCTTTTCACTTGTAGATTTGTGATAATCTTGTGAATCAATAAGGTGGGTTGATGTTTCTAGAGAGAGAAATTAGAGAGAGAAAGTGAGAGAAAATGTGTATATTGAATGAAACCAAATAAAACAACCAACCCCTTTTCCATAGGTGGAAAGGGGTTTATATATACCCAAGTCACTAATGGACTTGGGCCTCCAACCCATGACAAGCCCATGGGTTGGGTTTACTAATAAGTAACTTAACATTCAAATACGAGCTATATAAAATTTAATAATATCGTGGAGTGACCGATACTTCTAATATACGTTAATAACGTATTTCCAACAATCTCCCCCTAAGGGAGGTCACTCCAAGTTACAAAGTCCTAAACCTAGCATACTATACTAAGTCTTCGTTCTTCAGCTCGTACTCCTTTCTTCTTTTATCTTTTCTTTTTGTTCTGAATATGTGGATTTTGATCTTTTAGGCTTTGGCTTTAGAGCATTGTTCTTTTGACCCTTCTCGTGCGATCTTTGCCTTCTTGTGATTTTTGCCTCCTCGTGACTCCATGTTCCGCACACTTATGTTTTAGTTGAATTCTTGAAAGCTTCAGAGTTTGGTACAGCGGAAGACTTCATTTTGTGCTTTCTTGAATTTTGCTGACATTAATGTGAGAAAACATAAGCATGTGGGAACGACTTCATCCGGTACACCGCAACGCCGCCGTCTTCAAATGCCGCAACATAACAAGACATGAATGAAATGGCTTAGGACATTTCATTCTAAATCGGTAGCATTTTACCTCTGGTCGATGAAGACCGTTGGACAATATTAGATATCGTACATGTGACAGATAGTTTCAATTAAGTAACTTCCTGATAGGATTTCGCGGGTAAACCCGTTCTCTTTACTCGACCGTCACTAAGCCTGACTGCGAACATAAAGAGTGAAACACTTGGATAAATTATCCTTGTGATTGAAGCCGTCAATTCATGAACCTGGAACAAGTGAATCTTAATTAAGATTTTCACCATTGTTGCTTTCCAGTTGTCACGAGCTTGTTCATATAGAATCTTGTACGTCACCTACCAAGTGCTGTTTGATGTTAACACTAGAAGGATTTCCACTCGTCATTGTGAACACTAAAGAGTGTCACTCTGAGTGTTCTGGAAAGATCATATGATAATGCGTAGAGGCCTGGAACGAGTTTAAGTTCAATTACGAATTAAACTACTGTTTCTTTCCAGTTTTCACAAGATTGGTTTCTAAAGAACCGCACGTGTCACCTACCATGAGCTTGTTTGATGTTGGCTCAAGCAGGATTTCCATCTTCATTGTAGTTCTTGCGTATTACTAAGATGTTCTAGCAATATTACAAGAATACTGCGTAGGAGTCATAAAGATCTCTTACTTTTCACAGTATGTGAAGAAGCAAGGAATAAATGGAAAGTGCCCTAATGAGACTTTTGATGATCTCGTGGCTCTAGACTCGATAGTGCGTTTTGATTTAGTGAGCGATGGCTGGAGAGGAGTGCCACCTATTCAATATCAGTCTATTCGGAGTGAATAAACAAATAGATAATGTGTTGATCTCCATGTGATTAAAACAAATACCTTTTGAGAGATATTTGAGTTAGCTGTGGAGGGTTGTGCATTGCATCACTGGGTCCATGATGTCTTTCTTCAATATCGAGAATCATTAACAAATGATCTCAATAACATATGTATTGACCCGGTTTCTGCCTAAAGTTGTAAGGAGTGCTTCTTTCTTTACACCCTTTATCTTTACAATTCGTTTTCATTCTTCAACCCCTTCAATGCTTACCAATACGTCATCACTAGCACCTTGTTGTGATTGTTCTAGTGCTAGCTTAAGTACTTGGTCTGCATTCAGCTACGTTCACAATCATTCTCCATCTTTCCTAGGACTTCTAATTCTATCTAGGGAATTGTCCTTGGGAAGATTCCATCGGTTCTGATGAATCATTGGACTAATACCTATACCTACCATCCTTTTGTCACCAGATACGTCGTGAATTAAGTGTGTTGTGGGTAAGTATTGTCACCGTGAAAAATCCTTGAAAATCACTTAAGCACTTGTGATATTATAATCAATGTTTTTGTGCCTTAAGAGTTTTGTTCATCAAAATATCTCCCCCTTAACACATGCATTACACATATTAAGTTGGATTATCTTTAAGTCTTTTTCATCATTAGCCAAAAATCATTAAGTCTCCTTAATCCCATCTTCTCCCCTTATCCAACATGTTAACCATTAATATTTGGGATATTGAATGGATTAACCGGTCTTTGGGTAAAAAACGAAATCAATGTATGGCCATAGAACATATTAATGCTCCCCCTCAAATTAATGAGGATTAGTTGTAGTGCTTGAGTATGATATATTTTGAAAAATTTAGAATCTCGTGAGAAATTCTTGAAAAATTATCATATCTTCACACTACATCAAGCCACAAAAGCACAATATTCACCGTATTTACATATTCACATATTCGCAATTAACGTACAGTATGGAGTTGACCTTATTGAAGACGACCCATATTAAATGGATCGTTGCATAAGTCTGAAGTGCCCTCCATACGGTCTGCCACCCACGAACCTTTCTAAGCTCCTCATCAACCTACGTTCCCTGAGCTTTTCAACAATTTTCTTGATCACATATGTAGCCATTTTCTGATAACCCGGATGCCAATCCTCAATCACTTCTGGTAATTTCCCGCCAGAATTGAGATGCTCTAATTTGTCTTTGACGTGTGAGAGATTCCCATCACTGTACTTATGAAGCTCAGCTACCCTCATAAACTTCAAGATCCCACGACTGTTCAAGTAGAAAATCCCGCACATCGGAAGGTTTGTTCCGGTATAGGGACATCTATCGTCATGTTGAGGTAATACTTGATTAAGTGGAAGAGTCATGTTAAGCTTGCGTTGATATCTTTCAACTCCCAGTTGTAGGTCTTCTACACGTTTCTTGATGACAACGCTTCGTGTAAACATACGAAGTGCTGTGTTCAGAGCAATGATTTCTTCACGAGTGAGATGTGTAAGCTGATCACGTGTAACACCCCCAAATTTACACAATTCAATACAGCGAAAGAGTCGTTGGTGTTACGGGATAGCACATTACACACATCATAGACAACGCTTTAAAAATCGCGTCATTTTAATAATAAAGCATTTCCATTCATAAAGATCAGATTTACATAGGTCCCAAGTCATAGTATTTCATACAAGTTTTACAAAGCATTTGAATGGAAATTTGTTATTTAAGTGCGGGCCATGAGTTCTTGTCGTCTTCCCGAGAATTACCTTCAAGTACCTGAGATAAAACATGTTAAAATAAAAGGTCAGCGAAAACACCGAGTGAATTCATAGGGTTTAATGAAATCCATCAAAATAACATCGGTATAAAATTATTACCGAAAACCATTTTGTACAAATCATTGTAATAGGCCATAAAATAGCCAAAGTCATTTTATACAAATCCTTATCAAAATCATAATATAGGCTTTCGCCTTAAAAAATCATTATACGAACCGTTGTCGTTAAAAACATCATACAATGCGTTTTATAACGTTGTATAGATTAAATAAAAACCGTTATATGAATATGGTTATATAAAACCAAAACACGAACATAATATCAATAATAAGATCGTGTATTGCTAGTTAGGCAATATACCGTAATTCAATGCATAAAGTAGTATTTCGTTATTTTTGGATTATTACAAGCCGCATGACATTGTTACCTTACTAAACCAAACAACGGGTAACTAGCCCGAAACTCATTTGCCCATCTAAATTAGCGTGTCGTCACAATAATCACGCTTGTGTAAATCTTCTCATACATAAATTCGCTTACCAATCAATGTGGCACGACGGGGATCAACCGTCAAGGCGCGAACTGGGGTGATCGTCCCCAAATAGTAATATTATATGCATAAGCGTCTACCAAATCCCGGTAGTTCACAATTCATGCTAATGGGACTTTTAGTGACATAATGTAACACCCCCAATTTCATGTCATAGCAGCGGAAGGGTCATTGGGTGTTACTATCATGGTTCAACCTCAATATCATAGAAAACGCCTCAAAATGAGTCGTTTTATCAAAACATACGTCCATTCATTTGTTTAAAGATAAAACAGTTTACACACGGTCCCAAATAGTTTTAAGTTTACACAACCAACCAAATGATAAAAGTTTCTTAGAATAGACATAGTTTAGAAAAGTGGGCCAAAACATTGATATTAAGCAAGCTGCGTGAAACCACCTTCCTTGAGTGCCTTCTTCATGGACCTGAGATAAAACATGCTATAAAGTCAATAAAAATGTTGAGTGAATCTATAGAGTTTAAATTAAATAAACGAACACAAGTATTCTGAATAAACCTTCCGTGGTTGACAATCATGTGGATCAGACATAATTATCGTTGTTATTTCTATTTGCCTCGTGAAATTGAACGTTAACATATATATTTCAGCCCCACACACCTAGCCAAGTGCGTATATTTCTCTTATACAATTGCATCCGATGTTTCATTACTGGTGCATCACAACACCACGCGAGAGCTACTCGCGACCGGACTGGGTGTCACCCCGATAGATCTATCCCATAGTATTAGCGTTCCTTTCGATTAACAATTCACGATTCATGGGTCTTTTAAGGCTAAAACAAACTTACATAACAACTTTCATCTAAGCATACAATCGGGTCCTTTGTGTTCAATTTTAAAAGAATGAGGGTTTACCACAACTTCTCGTTGTACCCTTCATTTATATAATGTTTTTCCAATAATAAGGGTTTCCACAACTTCTCGTCGTACCCCTTTTATTTTAAAAAAACAAGCATGTTATCCCCCTCGCGGGTTTTATAAAGCAAGTAAACATGTAAAGCGAGTCTATAGACTCACCTTGGTACGATAGTAGTGACGTGACGATCGCCGACGATTTGTGATGCCCTTTTAAACACGAAGACCGCAACCTACCAAATAAGGCGCGTTCGTTAATAAACGACTCAAGTATATTTAATACTTAAATAATATGAAAGTCAATTTCGAATGACCATGAAAATCCCGAAAAATAACAAAAATATAAGTGTACTTCTATACCCTTTTATTCAACACTTATTCTTTTAGACACTTACACCCTCGACATTGACCCGTCATAAGATGCCAAGTCAACGCAAGTCAAACTATCATTTTACTTCCCTCGGACCAGTAGCTAAGTCATTTATATAATGACTTAACACTTGAGTAAGTCACCATGTCCAATAGTGAATACTCAACTCACGCCACACAAGTATTGAACTACGTGTCCAAAATACCACTCAGCATGTACACTCCAAATGTACACACCAATCTAACCTATCTAGACATGTCCGATTTCGACGAAACTTGGTGACAAACTCACACATAATATGAATAAGACTCAGTTTAAATTTCATTCAAAAATATTACTTCTAAGACCTTCTGCCCGACACACCTTCGTGTTACAAAAACCGGACAGTTTTACGCCTTTGACTTGTAAAACCATTTTGACTTATCTAAACAATTCCGTTTGCAAAACCGACACTCGGGTTTGAAAATAGACTCATGACCTGAGGTTTATCAACTTACAACAGCCCTTGAACATTTTTAAAACTCATTTTATAGTCCCCGAGATTCGTTCCAAATATCGACAACAATTTTCGGATTGTGCCGATACCCGTCTCCCGGTACACAAATACTAAAAGTAGCATAACTTTTCGCTCGTAATGAGTTAGAAGCTCTACTTTAGCTCAAATCGAAGCTAACGAAATTCTCTACGACCCTATCTTATTAGGTTACCAAGTTTACCACAGTAACAATTTCAAAAACGGACTTAAAGTTACTGCCTAAAATAGCCTATCTAAAAATCATACCAAATCAAATTTTCGACCCATTCCAACAATTTCTATAGTCCTAATATGATCCTAATATCATAATAACACATCTAATTAACTCATAACATCCTCAAATTTAATCTTACAAAAATAAAATATATAAAAATCTTACATGCAACCATAACCCACTATGAATATTATATTATTAACACCATATATAAACATAAACATGGATCAAACATCAAGTTCTTCACCAAAAATTGAAAGTAAAATTTGAGTGAATGCATGTAGAAGAAAATTATACCAATAGAAAGCTTATGAAATTTCCAAGATGGGTCTTGTTTTAGTTTTTGAAAATTCAAGCTAGAAAATCAAAAATTTGGATGGATTGGGGTTGATGGTGGACGGCCAAAATGAAGAACAAGAGAGAGGATGTGTGATTTTTTTATTAAATGAGTTTTTAAATAAAATCTAGGTAGTGGAATTTGTTTAAATAGTGGGGTGAGGGTACTTTTTGTCAAAAGTGCATTCTTTTGTTCCAAAAGTGTAAGTAATTAGTTTACAAGGTAGAAAATGTAAATTGTACATTTTAAAAATATTTACGGGGCTCGGGTTTCATAAAAATACTTTTCGTAAGTTAAAACGCTTCATAAAAATAATAATAAAGCTTCGACACGACTTAAAACGCAATTAAATCGAAAACGTCGAAAATATAAAATATCGAGACATTCGATAATGAAACGTAAATTTTTGGGCATCCGTCGGTATCGCGATCACTACTAGTTATCGTCATTCGTTAAAACGTAAAATACGAGAAATAAAGATTAAATATAATGAAAATCATTTTCATGATTATTTGAGAATATAATATCGATACCTAACATATTCCTTGTCGGTTTTTATCTAATCGACATTCTTACGCTAGTTTCAAGTCATAACCTTCTCGGTTAGTCGATAAATTAAAATTCTCATTAAAGTAAACACGTAATACGTAATAGTCGAGATTAAAATAACGACATGAAATTGACGGGTTGTCACATCATCCCCACCAAATTAGGATCTTCGCCCTCGAAGATCAACTTGCGTTCTTGCCCGATCGCTTGTTGAAATCAAAGAGATGAGGGTAATTCTTCCACATTTGGTCTTCTCGTTCCCAAGTAAACTCCGGTCCTCTCCGAGAGTTCCATCGAACTTTGACGATAGGTATTCGGCTTTGCCTCAGTTGCTTGACATCACGATCCATGATCTCGACCGGTTCTTCAATAAAATGCAACTTTTTATCAACCTTAACCTCGTCTAACGGTATAATGAGTTCTTCATCGGATAAACACTTCTTCAGATTCGACACGTGAAAAGTGTTATGAATCCCATACAGTTCTTGTGGTAGTTCAAGTTGGTATGCCACGGGTCCTACTCTAGATGTAACCTTGAATGGTCCGATATAACGAGGACTTAACTTCCCACGTTTTCCAAATCGTACAACACCTTTCCATGGTGATACCTTTAGCATAACCTTATCTCCCACGTTAAACTCCAATGGTTTTCTTCTTACATCCGCATAACTCTTCTGTCGGCTTCGAGCAGACAACAACCTATTCTTGATTTGCACAATCATATCCGTCGTCTCCCTAATCAAATCTGGTCCAGTGAGTTGGGCATCACCAACCTCACTCCAGCTAACGGGTGATCTACATTTTCTCCCATACAGTGCTTCAAAAGGTGCAGCTTTAATACTCGCGTGATAACTGTTATTGTACGAGAATTCGGCCAAATGTAAGTGCTTATCCCAGCTACTTCCAAAGTCTATCACACAAGCACGTAGCATATCCTCCAAAGTTTGGATTGTTCTTTCGCTTTGCCCATCAGTTTGTGGATGATAGGCTGTGCTCATATCCAAATTGGTTCCTAACGACTTTTGAAGTGATCTCCAAAATCCAGAAGCAAAACGACTATCTCTATCGGAAATGATTGAAATAGGAACACCATGCTTGCACACGATTTCCTTCAGATAAATATCGGCGAGTTTCTCCAAACCAAACCTCTCGTTGATTGGAATAAAATGAGCGGATTTAGTTAAACGATCGACAATAACCCAAATTGCATCGAACCCAGACGGTGTCCTTGGGAGTTTTGTGATGAAGTACATCGTAATTCGCTCCCATTTCCAGACTGGAATTTCAGGTTGGACAAGTAATCCTGACGGCTTCTGATATTCAGCTTTCACTTTTGCACATGTTAAGCATTTCGCGACGTATGTTGCAATATCAGCTTTCATATTCGGCCACCAGTATAACTTTTTCAAGTCTTGGTACATTTTGTCCGATCCAGGATGAATAGAATACTTGGACTTATGAGATTCTAACATAATCAAGTCTCTCAGTCCACCATAGAATGGTAACCATATTCGACCTCTCAAACATCTGATACCATCGGGTCGCGTCTCAAATGTTTCACCGTCTCCTCTAAATCTTTCGACAGCAATATTTTCCTTCTTGCATGCTTCAACTTGTGCATTTCGAATCTGCTCAGGTAAGTTATTATGAACTGTCACCACCAAAGCACGCACTCGAATCGGTTTCTCCCTTTCCTTTCGACTTAACGCGTCAGCCACCACGTTCGCCTTTCCCGGATGATAACGAATTTCGCAGTCGTAATCACTCAATAGTTCAACCCATCGACGTTGCCTCATATTCAGCTCCTTTTGATCTAGTATGTATTGTAGGCTTTTATGATCAGTGAATACTGTACACTTCGTACCATACAGATAATGTCTTCAAAGTCGCAGAGCAAAACCCACAGCGCCCAATTCCAAGTCATGGGTAGTGTAGTTCTCCTCATTCTTCCTTAATTGTCTAGAGGCATATGCGATCACC
This sequence comes from Glebionis coronaria, assembly GCA_025667525.1. NCBI lineage: Eukaryota > Viridiplantae > Streptophyta > Magnoliopsida > Asterales > Asteraceae > Glebionis > Glebionis coronaria. The sequence continues at coordinate 585,143 of JANFOE010000494.1, forward strand.
TTTTCGCATTGCATGAGAACAGCACCATATCCTCTGAGAGATGCATCGCAATAAACAACAAAGTCTTCACTTCCTTCAGGTAACGATAAAATCGGCGCACTACAGAGTTTCATCTTCAGGGTTTGGAAAGCTTCTTCTTCATCATCGCCCCACACATACGGTTTATTCTTCTGAGTCAGCTTCGTTAATGGTTTCGATATCAAAGAGAATCCTTCAATAAACCTTCGGTAATAACCAGCCAAACCTAGAAATTTTCGCACTCCAGTTGGAGTAGTCGGAGCACTCCAATTCTTGATGGCTTCGATCTTTGCAGGATCAACATGTACTCCACTTTTATCGACCACGTGTCCGAGAAATTGTACAGAATTAAGCCAAAAATCACACTTTGAGAACTTAGCGTATAACTTTTCGTTCTTCAACAAGTTCAAGATAATCCTTAAGTGTTCGACATGCTCTTCATTGCTCTTGGAGTAGATTAGAATATCATCTATGAAAACGATCACGAATTTATCAAGATACGGCTTACAAATGCGATTCATTAAGTCCATGAATACAGCAGGTGCATTAGTCAAACCAAAAGGCATAACCAGAAACTCATAATGACCATAACGAGTTCTAAACGCCGTAATAGGAATATCTTCCTCACGTATGCGAAGTTGATGGTAACCAGAACGAAGATCAATCTTGGAGAAAACACGAGAACCTTGAAGTTGATCGAATAAATCATCAATTCTTGGAAGCGGATAACGATTCTTGATCGTTAGCTTATTCAACTCTCGGTAATCAATACACATATGAAACGAACCATCTTTCTTCTTAACGAATAAGACAGGAGCTCCCCAAGGTGACGAAATCGGTCGTATAAAACCTTTATCAGATAGCTCTTGCAATTGCACAGATAACTCCTTCAACTCGGATGGGGCTAAACGATATGGCGCACGAGCCACGGGTGCAGCACCAGGAATTAGGTCAATTTGGAATTCTACTTGCCTTGGAGGAGGAAGTCCAGGCAAATCTTCTGGAAACACTTCAGGAAAGTCACGGATAACAGGTACATCTTCAGCACGTTTCTCCTTCGGTTCTTTCTCCACGACTTTAGCTAGGAATAACTCACAGCCTCTTTCGATATACTTACGTGCCTTAATGCACGAAACGATTTTTAGTCGTGAACTACGATGATCACCTTCGATAACCATGGTCTTGTCGTCTAAAGGAATCCTAACTTTCTTTTCTCCACACAAGATAGTCGCGTTATACTTGGATAACCAATCCATTCCGATAATAACATCAAAACTTCCCAATTCAACAATCATCAAGTCTATCTTAAAAATACGGTTCAGAAGATTAAGAGAACATCCTAGGAGCGCACGATTTGTACTCACTAATTTACCATCAGCTAGTTCTACCTCATAACTCACGTTTAATTCGACCGGTTTGATATCGATTAAGGCACTAAAACTTGTAGACACAAAGCTTTTGTCCGCACCAGAATCAAATAAAGCTGTAGCATAACGGTTGTTCAGTAAAAACGTACCAGTGACAACTTTCGGGTTTTGCTTCGCTTCGGCTTCTCCCAACTGATAAGCTTTTCCTTGGTTATCTCTACCACGTGCATTCTTTGGAGGTTGAGGGCATTGGTTCCTCATGTGTCCTTTACCTTGGCAGTTAAAGCACGTCACTCCCTTCTTTCCTGGTCCCCAACAGTCTTCAGTCTTGTGACCTAACTTGTTGCACTTTCCACACTTAGCACATTCACCAGTATGAGACTTCTTGCATCGTTGACATCTGGTTCCTTTATCAGCAGTTGCAGCTTCAGTCATCGCATTAGCGTTACCCCTCCTTCGGTTTTGATTTCTGTTGTGAGATTGACGGTTATCACCACGATCATCACTGTCATTTTCAGCTCTTCTTTTGTTGCCTTCAGAAACACCATCAGCCTTGTCTTGGATGATTTGACCCATTAGTTGGTAGGCCATACGAACAGCTTCATCAATGTTGGCAGGTTTAGATGAGGTCACATCCCCACGGATGTTGGTAGATAAGCCTCGAATATACTGCTCCACCTTCAAGTATCCTGGGTTAACTTTGTTCGGACAAAGTAGAGCTAGTTCATGGAATCTGTTTGTGTATCCATCGATGTCGGTACCATTCAGTCTCAGCTGATATAATTCCTGTTCTAACCTTTGAATAACACTCCTTGGACAGAATTCCTCAGTCATCCACCCTCTTACTTCCACCCAAGGTGTAGCGTAAGCAGCATCCATACCCATTGATGCCATTCTTCCATTCCACCAAGTTAATGCTCGCCCTTGAAGAGTAGCAGAGGCAAACATCACTTTATCTCCTTCCTCACTTCCACTAAATCGAAACACGGATTCTAATCTCTCAAACCATTGCATTAACCCAACGGCGCCTTCAGTACCCTTAAAAGTTGGAGGTTTGCATTTCATGAACGAGGTATAATTGCACTTCTTGTTTTCAGGAATCACCGGTCTATCAGCATTACCAGTTCCAGCACCAGCATTGCCAGCTCCAGTATTACCAGTTCCAGTAGCGCCAGTTCCAGTAGCGCCAGCTCCAGTAGCGCCAGCTCCAGTAGCACCAGTTCCAGTAGCACCAGTTCCAGTAGCGCCAGCTCCAGTATCGCCAGCTCCACCAGATCCACCAGCTCCACCGGATCCACCAGCTCCACCAGATCCACTAGCTCCACCAGATCCACCGGCTCCATTATTCAAGTTTGCCATAAATGCATTCATAGATATCTGAAATTGATCAGCTACTATAGCACGTAACTGAGTCTCAGTCAACTGTTTTGGCGGCATGATCCTGTTACACAATTCACATCAAAATGAGTATTCATTCAACGCTTGTGATAACAAAACATGAATAACACAGAATAAGAATAGATAGATGAAAAGAAACAAGAATGGATGATAGAACGAAGAATAGAATTTAGACAAGGAACGAAGATTCACGAGGAATGAGTCAAAGGACAGGGATTTCTATTGTGACAATCAACGTAGTTTGTAAATCACGTATTAGTATTATAATAATCAAATAATAAATATTTATAAATAAATAAATGTAATCCATTATGCTTCAAGCATAAATAATAATTAAATATGTATAACATATATATATACTTTGCTTGTTCTCGTCCATTGGCAACTCGGAGGTTTCGCTTGCAGATGTTATAGTCAAAAGATTTCAAAAATTTATTTTTGGAGAATCTTTTCGTTCTCTATAACTTGAGCTCTGATAGCAATCTGTAACACCCCCAATTTCATGTCATAGCAGCGGAAGGGTCATTGGGTGTTACTATCATGGTTCAACCTTAATATCATAGAAAACGCCTCAAAATGAGTCGTTTTATCAAAACATACGTCCATTCATTTGTTTAAAGATAAAACAGTTTACACACGGTCCCAAATAGTTTTAAGTTTACACAACCAACCAAATGATAAAAGTTTCTTAGAATAGACATAGTTTAGAAAAGTGGGCCAAAACATTGATATTAAGCAAGCTGCGTGAAACCACCTTCCTTGAGTGCCTTCTTCATGGACCTGAGATAAAACATGCTATAAAGTCAACAAAAATGTTGAGTGAATCTATAGAGTTTAAATTAAATAAACGAACACAAGTATTCTGAATAAACCTTCCGTGGTTGACAATCATGTGGATCAGACATAATTATCGTTGTTATTTCTATTTGCCTCGTGAAATTGAACGTTAACATATATATTTCAGCCCAACACACCTAGCCAAGTGCGTATATTTCTCTTATACAATTGCATCCGATGTTTCATTACTGGTGCATCACAACACCACGCGAGAGCTACTCGCGACCGGACTGGGTGTCACCCCGATAGATCTATCCCATAGTATTAGCGTTCCTTTCGATTAACAATTCACGATTCATGGGTCTTTTAAGGCTAAAACAAACTTACATAACAACTTTCATCTAAGCATACAATCGGGTCCTTTGTGTTCAATTTTAAAAGAATGAGGGTTTACCACAACTTCTCGTTGTACCCTTCATTTATATAATGTTTTTCCAATAATAAGGGTTTCCACAACTTCTCGTCGTACCCCTTTTATTTTAATAAAACAAGCATGTTATCCCCCTCGCAGGTTTTATAAAGCAAGTAAACATGTAAAGCGAGGCTATAGACTCACCTTGGTACGATAGTAGTGACGTGACGATCGCCGACGATTTGTGATGCCCTTTTAAACACGAAGACCGCAACCTACCAAATAAGGCGCGTTCGTTAATAAACGACTCAAGTATATTTAATACTTAAATAATATGAAAGTCAATTTCGAATGACCATGAAAATCCCGAAAAATAACAAAAATATAAGTGTACTTCTATACCCTTTTATTCAACACTTATTCTTTTAGACACTTACACCCTCGACATTGACCCGTCATAAGACGCCAAGTCAACGCAAGTCAAACTATCATTTTACTTCCCTTGGACCAGTAGCTAAGTCATTTATATAATGACTTAACACTTGAGTAAGTCACCATGTCCAATAGTGAATACTCAACTCACGCCACACAAGTATTGAACTACGTGTCCGAAATACCACTCAGTATGTACACTCCAAATGTACACACCAATCTAACCTATCTAGACATGTCCGATTTCGACGAAACTTGGTGACAAACTCACACATAATATGAATAAGACTCAGTTTAAATTTCATTCAAAAATATTACTTCTAAGACCTTCTGCCCGACACACCTTCGTGTTACAAAAACCGGATAGTTTTACGCCTTTGACTTGTAAAACCATTTTGACTTATCTAAACAATTCCGTTTGCAAAACCGACACTCGGGTTTGAAAATAGACTCATGACCTGAGGTTTATCAACTTACAACAGCCCTTGAACATTTTTAAAACTCATTTTATAGTCCCCGAGATTCGTTCCAAATATCGACAACAATTTTCGGATTGTGCCGATACCCGTCTCCCGGTACACAAATACTAAAAGTAGCATAACTTTTCGCTCGTAATGAGTTAGAAGCTCTACTTTAGCTCAAATCGAAGCTAACGAAATTCTCTACGACCCTATCTTATTAGTTTACCATGTTTACCACAGTAACAATTTCAAAAACGGACTTAAAGTTACTGCCTAAAATAGCCTATCTAAAAATCATACCAAATCAAATTTTCGACCCATTCCAACAATTTCTATAGTCCTAATATGATCCTAATATCATAATAACACATCTAATTAACTCATAACATCCTCAAATTTAATCTTACAAAAATAAAATATATAAAAATCTTACATGCAACCATAACCCACTATGAATATTATATTATTAACACCATATAAACATAAACATGGATCAAACATCAAGTTCTTCACCAAAAATTGAAAGTAAAATTTGAGTGAATGCATGTAGAAGAAAATTATACCAATAGAAAGCTTATGAAATTTCCAAGATGGGTCTTGTTTTAGTTTTTGAAAATTCAAGCTAGAAAATCAAAAATTTGGATGGATTGGGGTTGATGGTGGATGGCCAAAATGAAGAACAAGAGAGAGGATGTGTGATTTTTTTATTAAATGAGTTTTTAAATAAAAGCTAGTTAGTGGAATTTGTTTAAATAGTGGGGTGAGGGTACTTTTTGTCAAAAGTGCATTCTTTTGGTCCAAAAGTGTAAGTAATTAGTTTACAAGGTAGAAAATGTAAATTGTACATTTTAAAAATATTTACGGGGCTCGGGTTTCATAAAAATACTTTTCGTAAGTTAAAACGCTTCATAAAAATAATAATAAAGCTTCGACACGACTTAAAACGCAATTAAATCGAAAACGTCGAAAATATAAAATATCGAGACATTCGATAATGAAACGTAAATTTTTGGGCATCCGTCGGTATCGCGATCACTACTAGTTATCGTCATTCGTTAAAACGTAAAATACGAGAAATAAAGATTAAATATAGTGAAAATCATTTTCATGATTATTTGAGAATATAATATCGATACCTAACATATTCCTTGTCGGTTTTCATCTAATCGACATTCTTACGCTAGTTTCAAGTCATAACCTTCTCGGTTAGTCGATAAATTAAAATTCTCATTAAAGTAAACACGTAATACGTAATAGTCGAGATTAAAATAACGACCTGAAATTGACGGGTTGTCACACATAACCTAACTTTAATAATCCATTTCATTTCATTTATCGGGTCATATAATCATACATCGGGTCATACAATCATTCGGGTCCAAATCAAGAAATAAACAATTCGGGACAAATGGTGTCCTATTTTATCAAAACTAACATGTTATCTCCCTCGCGGGTTTATAAAACATTTTATAAAAACATTTAAAATAGTGTGAGGCTATGAACTCACGTTGATGTGGGAAGGCGGTTATCGGCGATTTGGATGTACGGTACGTGCTTCAATCACGGAAACCTAGACGAATAACACTTGTCTTAGACTCTTGTCCAATGACATTATAAAAATAACACTTATGTATACATATGATAATTTTATATATATGATGATCAAGTGGGTTTATATATTCTCATTTACTCATTTTAGTGTTATGTGTTGGAAATTTTCAAGACTAGTTACACTAGTTCAATTTGTTTACATTTTGAAGCCAAATGGGCCTATTACAAGCCCAATAATATTCATTAGCCCAATTATACTTTTATTATCAGTATTATAGTCTACATGTTGGGTCCAAATGGGTTAAGCCCAATAAGTAAGTTTATAAGTGTTTTACTAACTAGTCGGGTTTATAGTCCAATAAGGCTACTTTGGTCCGTTAACGTCTATATGTTGTAAAGCTCGGGTTTTATCGGTTTTTACTTGTTGTATAAGTTTATATATCAGTATGTGAGTTTATAAAAGTTTACATTAGACGGATCCGACCATCTAAGTTTTATTTGACAAAAACGTTAATCTTTCGGTTTTAGCCGAAAAGACGTAAAACTTAGGATATAGTTTTATAAGTTTGGAAAAACATTTATAGTTACAATTTATATAACATATCCCATTTGAATATCAATATTTATATAAATCTTTTATTATAACTATTATCCACTAGTGGGTTTTATACATTTATATATTTTATATAAATTTTGAGTGCTTATATTATATATTATTTATACAAAATCAGTGCTAAAAATCTAGTTTACTAAAATGGTCATATCTATAGTTATACATAGAGATAGAACCCCAAATTTTTATTACAGAAACTACATGATATGTGCTTCATTTTATTCCTCTATAGCTACTGATGAATCAACCTCTAAGTATTTTATAAAATTCGTCCAAAACAGTGTAGTCAGATTTGCACCCTAAACTTGTTTTGATCATATCTCACTCATTATAATGATTCCATTGTATGGACAACTCTCACATGTGTACAAGACTCATAGCTTACTGTATATTAATTTATTCAAGCCATTTTATCAGTTTATCATAAGATTCTTTACTGTTTTATACAGCCATCATTTTAAGCATGATTTTAACCTTGTTACCTATGGTTTTTCATCTCTTTAATCATGTTTATCAACACTTGATCCCCACACAACATTTTTATCATCATATAAATATACAATAAGAAAGAAAATACATGATTACATAATCAAAATAACAAGAAGATGGGAAGAACAATCTTTATACCACCAAGATTGTGTAGGTATTCATCAAGGCTTGGATTTTTGATGGAGAAACTTGTGATAGATTAACACCAATCTTCAAGACCACCAATATTTGTACACTCCTTGTAGAAATCAGCCCTTGGATATCACCAAATCACCATCTTGGATGTTAGGATCACCTCCAATCTTCAAGGCTTCAAGGTTTCTTCATTATATGTGTAGATAACACATAGTTTATGGATAGAATTGATCAAAATTTGATCAAAATGGTATTTTAGAGAGAGAGTGGACGAAATTAGGGAGAGAAGGAGAGAGTTGTTTCCATGTATGAGTTTTGGAGAAGTGGTTTAGGTGTTGGATGGTTTTGTGTAGGTTTAGCTTACATTGTAAGCTTGAATGGACAAGTGTCCATTTTACTTGTATAAAAATGACACCAAAGTTGTGTTGGTGGATAGTTTTGCCATACATATAGTGGGGGTGGGGCAAGATTTATCTTGTCTCATCCCCATTATTTTACGGGTATCCCTCGATTCTAGTTTCCTTGATTTGCGTGCACTCGGATCGTTTTACGAAAAATGTTTTTATAAATTATGAATCAACGGCACAAAACGAATCTAATAAAAATTGTCTCATCAAAAACGGAGTTCGAAAACGTAAATACGTAATCCTAATGTTTCCGGTTTAGTCGTAAAGGACATTAAATTATAATCGTAAGTCCTAATCTCTTCTCGTAAATTTGTGAGTTTATGAACCAACACAAATTTAAAATTCCAAAATAATATTCACGGATAAATTAATTTTCTGAAATGTGGGACTGTCACCAAAACAGTGTATGTAAACGTAAGCACGTAACGTAGAATCCTCCGGTTTAGACGTAGTCGATGCTACTTCAAGACATAAATCCAAATTTCTTCCAAAAAATAAGTGAGTTCATAATATAACATTAAAATAATGTTTTTAAATAATATTTGAGAATAAAATATAAACCATAAATTGACGGATTGTCACAGCATTTACCCCTAAACAGGATCTTTGTCCCCAAAGATCATCTTATCTTACTACTCGCTTCTTATAGAGTTAAAGCCATGTGGGTATTTCCTCCACATTCGGTCTTTTCTCACAAGTTTAATTCATTACAATACGCGAGTTCTATCAAACATAACTACGGGAATAAGATCAGGCTTAATGTTGACTTACTTTCTCTATCCATGATGTTCACGGGTTTTTGATGAGTGCAACTTTTCGCCGATCTAAACTTTATCAAGAAGTGATCAGATTCTCACTTGATAGACATTTCATCAAGTACGATATACGAAACATAATTCACGCAGCTACTGAAGTCCTAGGGTAGATCCAACTTATATGCCTTTCAAACCAATCTTTTACATCATCTCAATGGTCCCATACAACGGGGACTTATATCCCATGATCTTTCAGGTCATCAATTCATTTTTCCATGGTTAAAATTTTTGTCATAACTTCGCTACCCATCTGGCACTTCAAGATCTACATTTCATATTCACATAACCTCCTGCCCACTACCGGCAGTCAACAATCAAATCCTAATTTCAACAATCATTTCAGGTCTCGCGGGTCGAGTATTTTGTAAGGTTAGGTTCGCCATCATAGGAAACCTTAAACCTAAAAGACATGTCCAACTCACAATGGATGTATGTCGGGTGTCTTCATCCCAACTCCTACTTACAGATGCTCTAATATATATATCCTCACAAGATCCGATCTTGATCCTAATACGATAATTATCAAGGATAATCTCTCCAAAGCAAAACGATTTTACAGTTTGTTACCAAAGGTCAATCATTCAAACATAAAACAACACTTATAGTATTTTGTATCGTTACTTTACCTCGTCCCTTCGACTGGGGTGGTACAGTACTCTCATCAAGATTCGTTCTAAATGACTTCTGAGCAAATCTCTAGAAATTTGATGCGAAGCGAGGATCTTGATAGAGATGATCGATACAGGCACACCATATTTACATAACTCCTTTAAATACAAAAGAGTCCATTTCTTCATCAAGAATCTATCATTAATAGGAATGATATTAGCAGATTTGGTCAGTATGTCGACGATGACCCAAATCGAATCAAATTCAGATGATGACCTTTGCAATAGCTAGACGTTTACTAATGTACGAGGCGGTGTCTGCCTTCATAATTTGCCATTAGTATAACTTCTTCAGATAAAGATACATTAAATCAAAAATGACATGAATAGAATACTTAATCTTACGAGATTCCAACATGACTATATCTCACAGTCCTCCATATTTAGAAAACCACAAGTGGCCTTTTAATCATTTAACGCTATCGGCTTCTCAATTCTAATGATTCATATTAGTCGCGAATCCCTTTTTATTATTTATATTATCCTTTTTCCAAGCATCGGCTATATTTTAAATTGTTCAGCAAATTTATTTTGCACAATCATTATTACGGAACACCTTTTAATTGATTCTTTATCCTTCCTATATAATGTGTCAGTATCTACATTCACCTTTCTTGATGAAATAATTATCATGTCCACAATTCACTCAGAAATCATTTCTTCAAATTTTCAAAGTCTTAGTTCTATCTCAACTATTATTTTTATCAGTTTTGCTTGATCCGACGTTTTAAAGCGTCGATAATTATTACACGTAAATTAACAATAAATATTTATTTTTTATGACACGTAAACGCAAAAAGTTTTTAAATTTTCTCAGTTTGTCCAATTATATAAAAATGTTCAAAATAAATTTGAATTTAATTAACACAATTCTTGTTGATTTATCGGAAATAATCAGTAAGATCCGTAAATGTTCGAAAAACCTTCGTTTATACTTTGCTAAAAAATTTTCTTAATTGAAAAGCAAACATTGTCGTTTTAAGTCTTGGTTTAAATGGTTTCCTCAATCCCTCTTTGGTTGTCTTGAGGTATACACGAACATTTACCCCTAAACATGAGTTTAGTTAAATGTTCTAGGTATAAGGGAATAATCCCTCAAAAGTTCTTTTTGATAAAACATTTGTCAAAACACATTTACACTTTCTTTTTGGTAAAACCCAAAGTCTTAAAAGGGCTCTAAATTTTTGAAGAGTCAATATAGATTCCATTATCTTATTAGTCACACGGTCAAATAATGTAAAGGATTAAGTCTTTAATCACATGTTAAATACTCAAGGTACAAGTTTTCATTTTTTTGGCCAATTTAGGGCAGTCTATAGCTAATTATTAACTCATTCTTATTCTTATAAACAAACAGATGGTCCTTAATGATCCCAAGCATGAATTTATCAATTTACAGCCTACACACGTGATTCACCCAATTTATGAATGCTACATGTGTATTAGTCAATCCAAACGTCATCACGTGAAACTTATAATGTTTATTACAATTTCTGGATGTAGTGATTGGAATAGATAATCTTTTTCGCGGTTGCGAAGTTGATGATAACCATGCCGTGGATCAAATCTTCGAATATACGCTAGAACCTTGTAAATGATCGAACAAATCTATCATCTTGGGTAGTGGATATAGATTTTTAATCGTCAATTTACCTAGTTCACGGTAATTCAACAAATATAAGGAATGATAATACCATAGCTCTTCATGATGACGAGCTTGGTAAAATAAAAGCTTTCTCCGACAACTCTCTCAGTTGTACGGTAATTCTTTTAATTTAGATGGTGCTGACGTACAGTGCACAAGCCACAGGTGCAGCACCGGGAATATAATCAATACCAAATTCAACTTTCCTTAATGGCGAAGGTCTAGTAATTCACCAACAAATACTTCCTAAAGTTTCAAAAAACGGAAATATCTTTTAATAAATTTATATTAGGTTCTTTCTAGATTACCATATCTATGATCAGTTTATAACCATTCATGGTATACTTTTAAGTCTAAAAGCAGGATACAGCCACCTATCGGGAATTATATAAATCACTTTTGATAATCAACATCTTATCTTTTAGGGGAATTCTACCCGAGTTCCCATCAATTAAGACAATGTCGTCATGTCATAATCAATCAATCCATTCTAATGGCACTACTAACTTTTCAGTTTTATTGTCGTCGATAAGATGTGAACTTCTCAAAAAACTAATAATAACTCATAATCCTTCACAAATTCAAGGATATATGGAGACACAACTACCATTAAAAGAGTAAGGTCAACGCATAATCTACGCGATAGAATTTCAAATCAAATACAGACGAAAACATTTAATGAATATGAATATATCCCATGTTTTCATAATTTGAGTACGCATTCGAAAGCTCTTCGGATCGTTACCCAGGTCTTTCAAATGGAATTAAATCAAAAGAAATGATAGGAACGTTGATACATCCAGTCTGGTATCAACACTCGGTAATCAGATAATTTTCCTAAGAATCTCACTACGGGAGAATCGGACAAGAAAGAATTGTCAATTGTCAAATAAGACAATTTCCACAGATGAGTAAATTCGACTCAGAAGAATAGATGCTACAGGCACATATGTAGGTGTCCCTAACACTATGTCCCTATTTTTCACTTCTTGCAGATCTCATAAAATTTAATCTTTCAGAATCTTCAAAGAAAATGTAGTGTTTATTCATTAGTTTCAAGATTAACGATGCAATACTCAGTTCGTCAAAATTCTATCATCATGTTTATAATAAAAACACTTTCATGCTTAATTCTTAAATAAGAATCAATAATACATTTACAAAGATTTTCTTTGTTCTGAAAACAATTAAGTTTTCCAAGGTGTTTTATAAACAACTTCATTTCGATAACAATCACTCATAAATATCACTTTGAATAATCCTTATAGTGATGAAAACTCAATTTTTCTCAAGGGATACTGTTTTATCTTATAAAAACAATGAGTGATCTGCAAAAGAATGATGAAAAGTTGTGCACCAAGAACTTACTACAATATAATAGGAAATGAGCTTAGCCAAATAATCATGAGGTTCATGACCTCGATGGCACTTAAAAAGAATAATCCACAACGTAACTCAAATCGAGATGAGTACTTGTTCAATGGTTGCATCACTAATGTGAACATTAGGATGAAGCAATAAAGGATAGATAACATTGATACATGTAGAATTTAGCAATCAAAGGTAGTCTTTTCATTAATCACAAACAAGTCAAAATTGAACCGTAACACATTACGTGTCACTATGTCATACAATTCCAAGAACTCATCCTACCAAATGATGTCTCAGTTAAGTTAGGGATTATTTTTAAAAGATACCACAATGAATACTAATCTAAGAGTCATTAGGTGTTCAACCTGTCCCAGAAGATCCATCGATCTCAATTCAGAAGAAGATTTCTTCAATTAATTTCTTGGACACTGGGCATCCTCAATCGTGGACAATGGCCTAGGAACAACACTTAACACGAATCAACAATAAAAACCTTATAATTCAATCATATGACTTAACGGATTCCTCTAAACAATCTCATATTCTATATAAGTTAAATTTTATTTTATTCAAGTTTCAACCAATTTTATACTCAATTCGATATCCTACCTCATTTCCCAATACTTCAACTTTATTTTTAAACCTTAAAAGGGCAATAAAAGCTCGATATGAACAACACTTAATTTCCAATCCTATAACTCCTTTATCAATAATTATCAAATGAGTCACTAGTATGAAATGACTTGATCATTCAACTAGACTTCTCGGAAAGGTACTAGTGGCATGAGGCTTTTGGGTAATGGTTCCATTGACAGCCTCAAGTGCAACATTCACCCTTTCGATTCTCAAATTTAAGAATTGGGTGACAACAAATCAGATGACACCTTTCCAGGTGGTAACGTTTTGTCAAACTCCACTCTATAAGGAAAGATCGTCATGACATCAATATCAGATTTAATCTCGCCAATTCTTCTTTAATATCACAATCAACTAATATCAACATTTCTACGAATATCAACCATTTGTTGGGATCATAAATATCCACAACTTGGTTTAGATCTAGGATAGCTAGAATTACTACGGGAATAGCTTCGATTAATTTACTAGGGGATTTAGGGTTCCTTGTGACAATCTACGTCGTATAAATACCTCGTATAAATATCAAAATAATCATCAAACAATAATGTAATAAAATTACATCATATATATATAATCCAAGTTATATATATATATATATTAAAATAACACATATCAGTCTGTCCTTGTCGGTAACTCGGGAATTCTTTGGCACCGTTATAGTCAAAAGATTTTTAGACATTTTGTGAAAAATGTTTATAGTTAAAAGATTTTGAATTGTTTTATTCAAAACCTTGGTTTTAAAAATCTTTCGTTCTCTATAACGAGAGCTCTGGTACCAAACTGTAACACCCCCAAATTTACACAATTCAATACAACGGAAGAGTCGTTGGTGTTACGGGATAGCACATTACTCACATCATAGACAACGCTTTAAAAATCGCGTCGTTTTAATAATAAAGCATTTCCATTCATAAAGATCAGATTTACATAGGTCCCAAGTCATAGTATTTCATACAAGTTTTACAAAGCATTTGAATGGAAACTTGTTATTTAAGTGCGGGCCATGAATTCTTGTCGTCTTCCCGAGAATTACCTTCAAGTACCTGAGATAAAACATGTTAAAAGAATAGGTCAGCGAAAACACCGAGTGAATTCATAGGGTTTAATGAAATCCATCAAAATAACATCGGTATAAAATTATTACCGAAAGCCATTTTGTACAAATCATTGTAATAGGCCATAAAATAGCCAAAGTCATTTTATACAAATCCTTATCAAAATCATAATATAGGCTTTCACCTTAAAAATCATTATACGAACCATTGTCGTTAAAAACATCATACAATACGTTTTATAACATTGTATAGATTAAATAAAAACGTTATATGAATATGTTTATATAAAACCAAAACACGAACATAATATCAATAATAAGATCCTGTATTGCTAGTCAGGCAATATACCGTAATTCAATGCATAAAGTAGTATTTCGTTATTTTTGGATTATTACAAGCCGCATGACATTGTTACCTTACTAAACCAAACAACGGGTAGCTAGCCCGAAACTCATTTGCCTATCGAAATTAGCATGTCGTCACAATAATCACGCTTGTGTAAATCTTCTCATACATAAATTCGCTTACCAATCAATGTGGCACGACGGGGATCAACCGTCAAGGCGCGAACTGGGGTGATCGTCCCCAAATAGTACTATTATATGCATAAGCGTCTACCAAATCCCGGTAGTTCACAATTCATGCTAATGGGACTTTTAGTGACATAACCTAACTTTTATAATCCATTTCATTTCATTTATCGGGTCATATAATCATACATCGGGTCATACAATCATTCGGGTCCGAATCAATAAATAAACAATTCGGGACAAATGGTGTCCTATTTTATCAAAACTAACATGTTATCTCCCTCGCGGGTTTATAAAACATTTCATAAAACATTTAAAAGAGTGCGAGGCTTCACGTTGATGTGGGAAGGCGGTTATCGGCGATTTGGATGTACGGTACGTGCTTCAATCACGGAAACCTAGACGAATAACACTTGTCTTAGACTCTTGTCCAATGACTTTATAAAAATAACAATTATGTATACATATGATAATTTTATATATATGATGATCAAGTGGGTTTATATATTCTCATTTACTCATTTTAGTGTTATGTGTTAGAAATTTTCAAGACTAGTTACACTAGTTCAATTTGTTTACATTTTGAAGCCAAATGGGACTATCACAAGCCCAATAATATTCATTAACCCAATTATACTTTTATTATCAGTATTATAGTTTACATGTTGGGTCCAAATAGGTTAAGCCCAATAAGTAAGTTTATAAGTGTTTTACTAACTAGTCGGGTTTATAGTCCAATAAGGCTACTTTGGCCCGTTAACGTCTATATGTTGTAAAGCTCGGGTTTTATCGGTTTTTACTTGTTGTATAAGTTTATATATCAGTATGTGAGTTTATTAAAGTTTACATTAGACGGGTCCAACTGTGACAACCCTGGTTTTGAGGTTCGTCACTTAGTTTTGTTTTGTGCTAGTTACGTGTTTTTACGTGTTTATGTGCTTATTGCTGTGTATAGATTGTGGTTTGGATATCGTTTCCGGTACGGGGTACCTTGTGAGTGAAACGACGTGTGATGATTTCATGTTCATGAGTTCACATGGTAGTGACTATGAAGTGAGATGGTGTGATTTGGTGGTTTTACGTATACGTATATGTATTATAGAAAATCGTATTTTTACGATTTACGGTTTAGCGTTTAGAGGTCTCGGATGAGGAAATTTGTCATATGATATTTTTCGGGATGGTTTTAAGTCATTTAGGACTTAGTTATAAAGTTTATTTCAAAATTTGAGATTTTTATTAAAAGTGTATATTTTACGTCTTTTACGGTAAAACGCGTAAATTTGACTAGTTTTACGGTTTTGAGGTTTTGGAGGCTTTAGGAGCTGAAATAAATTAAGGAAAATTAAGGTAATATTATTAATACATATATTAATAATAAAAAGAAAAAAACGAAAAATATAGGGTTATGGTTGGTTTGTAAACGCAGGAAGAAAAGAATAGGGGGAAAAAAAGGAAAAAGGGAACTGCGCTTTTGTACATGGGCCAAGGACTTGTTAAGAAAGTATATAAAGTATTTTTACAAAACACTCATAAAATCCCTAGAGATCAAGGTTTGTTCGGCTTAAATGGTGGTTTTAGGGTTCTTCATTAATTTTTCTTCTTTCAAAAATTCTAAGGTAAAATCTTTAATACTCTTTTCAATTAAATTGTTTAATATTTTCTTTAATCATCTTATGATGGATTTAGGTCAGGGTTAATTTAAAAACAGTAAATTAATGTTATATTAATGGTGTTATAATGATTACATAAACTAGGGCTTGTATTAATTGGGGTTATGGGTGATTAATTAGGTTAATATGATTAAACCCGTTTTTAAAAACTAGGCAGAATTTTAAGTCAATTGTTTTGGTCATATTGGGAGTTCTACAAAGTCTTATTTTGCGATCCACATATACCTGGAAAGATATTTGAAGTGGCTTTCCAATGCAAGAAACTATAGTTAAATTGGAGGTCGGGAAGTGGGTCAAAAACAGGTTACAACAGTTGGAGGTCAATACAGTTTTGAAGTCAGCCTGTTTTCTTTTTAAGTTTTGGGTTGTTTGGGGCACTTAGGGTTGCATTGGGATCTTCTCACGAACATGAGAGATGGTTAATATATTTTATTAAGGATCTGCACTTGGGCTAAGATTGTGGTTTACGGTAAGACCCTCTAATGGTAATGAACTTTTCATACGTTTAAAATCAGTGAATTCTGGATAGGTAGCAATATATACACATATATCTGGGCCTTAACAGTAGCTTTAAGGTTAGGGAAAGTGGGAGGTTTTAGCTAACATGTATAAAAGTGTGAATATTCCTTTTACAGAAACCATGGGGTATGTTTAAGTGGACGTTTGACTTAAACTTTTGAGACCTAAAACTGGGACTGTTTTGTGTAAAATTATGAACCTGATAGCTATTAAACTTAACCAAGTTAGGGACTTGTTAAGGAATGGTAATGGGGTGATTAGAGCTTATCAATGAGGTATTTATATAGGAATAGACTAGATGTCCATCATAGGTTGATGAGCCATCTTAGTGATTGGTTCGTGTATTGATTTCGTGTTTTTGGTTTGTTAGCTTGTTGCTAGTGCGAGGACTTGTGAAGAAGTTATCAGGTGAGTTTCATAGTCCCATGTTTACTATTGATTTTGACTTCCAGATGGGATGGAAGAGACACTGTGTTGGGTTATTTATAAATTGTTGTTGTGAATGTTTTTATGGTTGTGGTGGCCTTGTGGTTTGACAAGGTAGTGGCCTTGTGGTTTGACAAGGTAGTGACCTTGTGGTTTGACAAGGTAGTGGCCTTGTGGTTTGACAAGGTAGTGGCCTTGTGGTTTGCCAAGGTAGTGGCCTTGGGATAGGTACATAGTGTGATCATCTATGGTACCATGATGTTGTTTGGCAAGGTAGGAGCCTTGGATTGGTTTGGTATGATTAATCTTGATTGATAGTTGTTAATGCATATTTGTAGCACATTGTCCATATGTTATTGTGTGGATGGTTGTTACTCACAGCTTGTAATTGATTTATCGTTGGAGTCTAAACCTATGACGCTCACCAAGTTTATGTTGACGTGTTTTAGTGTCTCTTTCAGGTGATACTATGGTTAAGCATGAGAACGTAAGTGGCTAGGATTAGAGAAGCTTAGGAATGCATATAGAAGGAGAATCCCCGTTTCCTTCTTAGTTTGTATTTGTTCTTTTAATAAGTGATACTATAGCACACATATATTTGTTTGGTTATGTTATTTGTTTGTCTTGGGTAAGCGGTAGGACTGTTACCTACTTACCTAGAATCCTAAGTCTGATGAGATATGGTCATGACTTTGTGTCTCCATTTTATGACATTTCTTATTTCATATAGTTATCTCTATAGACACGCCATGTTGTGATGATATCCATACGTCACGCCCCATATTCCGCCATGGTGGGGTGCTACAGAATGGTATCAGAGACAATTTATAGAGAATTAGGTTGCCTAGTCGTGTAACCTAGTCTATAGCTTAAGGGTCCCTGGATATAGGCGTCATAGGAGTACGTGTGCATTTTATATTAATTGATGTGTTTGGATGTTATTTATTGCGATGTTTTGACTAGTATGGATTGAACCGTAGTATGTTCATACTCAGTCACATGTTATTTTCTTTTCGGGTTTGTGACTAGTGCAGGTTGAACCATAATCGTCCACGCTAGTCACTGTTGTATTTTGCTTAAATTGTACATTATAGTACATAATTTAGTACAAGGTAGTTTCTATCTTTTATCGAGTTATTTTACATACCTGAGGTATGTTATTTTTCTTTTGATGTTTAAGTCATGTTCCCTAAGAATCGTGTGGTTGTTCGAGTTACTAGGAGTAGGTGGATATGAAGGATTTTAAGTTGTTTCCACTCTTACGGGCGACATGACTTATAACTTATTATGTTTTCGTTTTGGATTTAATCTATGTTGTTTTAGCTAGACTATGGATTTCGGTATTCCAAGAGTTTTACTATGTTATTCTAATAGATGGAGTTTTAGACCTATTTGGTTATGTGGTTATGAGCTTATGTGAGTAGATGGATTTATGTGTTATATGTTGTATTGATTCTTATAAGTGTCATCATAGGAGGGAGTGCATTGGGGAAAGGGTAATTGTATAAGTATGGTGGCCAACATAGTTATACAAGTACCAAAACTTCAATGGGTTCTCAAGTATGATTGCATGAAAGAGGATTAGTACATGCTTGTATATGGTGAGATGTAGATATTGGGTATACGTATAATATATGGGTTTATGTAACGGCCGCCTATGATATGGCTATTTTATTAGTGTGTTATATGTTTTGGGTTATAGTTGTGTTGTGTGATTTTGGGGTCACACGATATGGTTTGGTTTTGGAGGTGGGTTTTATGCTTTGTTGTGGCACGGCGAGATGGTGATTACTCGTATGGAAAAACGAGCGTATAAAGCGATTGATTGAGTTACGTGTATGATAACGAGTATGTTTTGGGAGATTTAATAGGTATATATATGCGGATGTATGTATACTACTATGTGTTAAGTTATGGTATATGTTCGTTCACCAGTTATTATAACTTGAACGTACCTTGTGTTTGTTCGTGTTTTATGGTGCTGGAGTTTAATGGAGTTCCAACGACGTTTTGAGTCTTTTGAAGTGTGTCTTGTAGCGTATTCTTTGAGTTTCGTATTTCACGTGTACGTTTTAAAATGGTGTTTTTGGTTTCAAGCCTATTGAAATAACTTGGGATTTCTTTTGAGATAATGAAATCTTTTGTGTTGGGTCTTGCATTTCTTTTGGTCGGTATATATTGAGTTAGATGGTTGGTTGTATTCGGTAAAATAAGGGTAAGGTGTTGGGGTCGTGTTTGAAACAAGATGTAACATAAGATTTCTTTTAATCAAAACTTATTTATTTTAAATTCTAAAAGACTTTCTTTGAAATAAAGCGAAGTAAAAAATTTCTTTCTACTTACATAGTTTATATAATTAGGTTTGACCGATTTACGTCATTTATAATTATTTATACAAGGTTAAATTGAGTTTATGAAGATTTCATATACAATTATATCTGTCATTTAAAAGGATTACATTAATCACTAAGTTTAATCTTTAGTCTTTTTAAAACAACTAGTATAAAACTGATTTGGTCATAACTTGTTCGTTTTTAGAGCTTTTTGAGTGATTAAAGAGCCAAAAATTATTTACTGGGAACGTACTTTTCAAATATTCAGAATGTATAGTCATGGGAGGTCAGTATCCTGATCGAAATTTTTGTACAAGTGTAGGGTTCAATGTTGAGTTGAATAGTAGTTTATTTTTATGATTTGGGATGCACGGGATACCTAGTTTTTGAGATGAGTTTTAAGTTCGTCAAGAGGGTTGTTTGTAGATTGTTTGAGTCACATAGATGTGGGAGGTAATAATAAGTAAAAAAGATAAGATATATATTCTTTTGGAAAAGTCGATCTTTTGTACGGTTTAAATAATATGTCGTGGGGCGTAATATGTTTGGTTGTCATTGGGTATTTCTTGGATTATTTTTCGTTGTCATGGGTCATTTTGAATTGATACATGTTCTGGGTTTGAGTTTTCTTTTGAGTCTCGTGGTTTTTTTTACTTGTTTTAATTGGTGCACGTGAAATGTCGTTAGTTATCCGTGGGCTTGATTCGTTGATCGTATCTGATAGATTCAGGATGTAGTTTTTGTTTCGTATTGTTCGGGAGCGTTGAGGTAGTCATATGAAAGACTTGGCCGCGCCTACACGCTTAAGTAGGTGACCATGAGAGAACGGTCGGAATACCCTTAGTGTGGAGGAAAGAAGTTCGTAGACGAACTAGTGTGGTCATGAGGTCTCTTAGGAGTACCAAGGAGATGAATAGAGATTTGTGGGATACTAGCACAAGTAACACGCCATAGAGAGTGTTGGAAGGGGATATAATACCTCAAAGGTATTTATGATTGTTCGTAGGGCATGTAAGTTTTCCGAAAATTTCCTGAAATTTAGTAGGTTTGCCTATTACTGTGAGGTAGAACCATAAATAGAGCAAGTAGGGGAGGTGAGAGGAATTGTAGTTAGTGCCTTTCCAAGGCAAATCATTGATGGAGTGATTTAAAAACAAGAGCTGTTAGAAATTGCAAGGAATGCCGGATAAAGGTTGAGTTGCCTGGTAGTAAATGTGATGTGGAAGCGGTTGAGTGGTCTGATAAGAGGAAGTATTGGCCTTATAGAATACGTGTAGATTTTCGCGAGTAGAACGAGGTAGAAATTCATTCGTATTGCCGCTGAGAGAGGATGCAATGAGGACGTAATTGAAACTGCTAAGGATGTTGTATGAACGCCTTGGGTTTATGGTTATGCATTTGGCTTCGCCAAAGCACTAGCGGTTTTCATGGAGTCAATGAACCGAGTGTGCATGAACGGATATAAACAAGTTGTCATCGGGAGCATCGACGACATCTTGATCTACTCAAATCTTAGAAAGAGAGTTAGGCAAATTATGAGTTGGGTTGGAGTTGTTGGGAAAGGGGATTAAGTACGATGAGAGTTGGGTAATAGTCGATAGACTGACTAATTCATCACCTATTTCAAGAGGAATGAGAAGTCACGTAGTTGGGAAGTTGGAAGAATTAATGGATATGTGAAAGACCATCATAGGTCACTTTGTAAGGAAATTGGAATTTAAAGTAGTTTGGGATACAGACTTAAGGGAGTTGATGAACATAATTGGACATGGGTGATTGATTTAGAGGTAGTTCGGAAACTCATTAGCGATGGCTGAGTTTTCATATAATGATAGTTATTGTACTAGAATTCGATAAATGCCATTTGAGGCACGATATGAAAGGATAGGGTGAGTTGTCTCCATTGTGGACTAGAATTGGTAAAAGAGGCTACTAATGTGGTAATGGTGTTTGTGGACAGAATGAGAGAAACAAGGGATGCTATGTAGAAAAGGAGGAAACCACTAGATTTAGTGACAAAGTTATGTATGGAGTTTCACCCATTGTAACGGGTGGTATGATTTGGAAAGATGGAAGTGTTGATGTAGAGTTTTGTAGGTCCATTTATGATCTTTAGTTAGATCAGACCATTAGCTTATGATCATAGAATTACCCAGGGGAAATGAGTTCTATACATGATACATTTCATGTACTGAGACTGGTAAAGGTTGTTTGAGAATGCATTTTGCATGTACAGTTATTCGGGACTTGTGTTAATAAGAGTCCTTGTTTTATCAAAGAGCCATTGGTGAGATTTATTGACTGTGAGGTCAAGAGTTTGGCAATGAGTTTAATTATTTTTGGTTGTATATGTGGTATTTTGAAAACTTGAACTAAAGTTCACATGGATATGAGAGGAGTTCGTTTAGAACAAGTATCCTCATGTGATTTGTTATTTGTGTGGTTGATCCTAAGGAGTAAATCTCGGGACGAGATTTCTATTAGGAGGGAGTCATGTGACAACCCTGGTTTTGAGGTTCGTCACTTAGTTTTATTTTGTGCTAGTTACGTGTCTTTACGTGTTTATGTGCTTATTGGTGTGTATAGATTGTGGTTTGGATATCGTTTCCGGTACGGGGTACCTTGTGAGTGAAACGATGTGTGATGATTTCATGTTCATGAGTTCACATGGTAGTGACTATGAAGTGAGATGGTGTTATTTTGTGGTTTTACGTATACGTATATGTATTATAGAAAATCGTATTTTTACGATTTACGGTTTAGCGTTTAGAGGTCTCGGATGAGGAAATTGGTCATATGGTTATTTTTCGGGATGGTTTTAAGTCATTTAGGACTTATTTATAAAGTTTATTTCAAAATTTGAGATTTTTATTAAAAGTGTATATTTTACGTCTTTTACGGTAAAACGCGTAAATTTGACTAGTTTTACGGTTTTGAGGTTTTGGAGGCTTTAGGAGCTGAAATAAATTAAGGAAAATTAAGGTAATATTATTAATACATATATTAATAATAAAAAGAAAAAAAAAACGAAAAATATAGGGTTATGGTTGGTTTGTAAACGCAGGAAGAAAAGAATAAGGGGAAAAAAGGGAAAAAGAGAACTTGGCTTTTGTACATGGGCCAAGGACTTGTTAAGAAAGTATATAAAGTCTTTTTATTAATCAAAGCACTCATAAAATCCCTAGAGATCAAGGTTTGGTCGGAATAAATGGTGGTTTTAGGGTTCTTCATTAATTTTTCTTTTTTCAAAAATTCTAAGGTAAAATCTTTAATACTCTTTTCAATTAAATTGTTTAATGTTTTCTTTAATCATCTTATGATGGATTTAGGTTAGGGTTAATTTAAAAACAGTAAATTAATGTTATATTAATGGTGTTATAATGATTACATAAACTAGGGCTTGTATTAATTGGGATTATGGGTGATTAATTAGGTTAATAAGATTAAACCCGTTTTTAAAAACTGGGCAGAATTTTAAATCAGTTGTTTTGGTCATATTGGGAGTTCTACAAACTCTTATTTTGCGATCAACATATCCCTGGAAAGCTATTTGAAGTGGCTTTCCAATACCAGAAACTAGAGTTAAATTGGAGGTAGGGAAGCGGGTCAAAAATAGGTTACAACAGTTGGAGGTCCATACAGTTTTGAAGTCAGCCTGTTTTCTTTTTAAGTTTTGGGTTGTTTGGGGTACTTAGGGTTGCATCGGGATCTTCTCACGAACATGAGAGATGGTTTATATATTTTAGTAAGGATCTGCACTTGGGATAAGATTGTGGTTTAGGGTAAGACCCTCTAATGGTAATGAACTTTTCATACGTTTAAAATCAATGATTTCTGGATAGGTAGCAATATATACACATATATCTGGGCCTTAACAGTAGCTTTAAGGTTAGGGTAAGTGGGAGGTTTTAGCTAACATGTATAAAAGTGTGAATATTCCTTTTACAGAAACCATGGGTATGTTTAAGTGGACGTTTGACTTAAAGTTTTGAGACCTAAAACTGGGACTGTTTTGTGTAAAATTATGAACGGGATAGCTATTAAACTTAACCAAGTTAGGGACTTGTTAAGGAAGGGTAATGGGGTGATTAGAGATTATCAATGAGGTATTTATATGGGAATAGACTAGATGTCCATCATAGGTTGATGAGCCATCTTAGTGATTGGTTCGTGTATTGATTTCGTGTTTTTGGTTTGTTAGCTTGTTTCTAGTGCGAGGACTTGTGAAGAAGCTATCAGGTGAGTTTCATAGTCCCATGTTTACTATTGATTTTGACGTCCAGATGGGATGGAAGAGACACTGTGTTGGGTTATTTATAAATTGTTGTTGTGAATGTTTTTATGGTTGTGGTGGCCTTGTGGTTTGACAAGGTAGTGGCCTTGTGGTTTGACAAGGTAGTGACCTTGTGGTTTGACAAGGTAGTGGCCTTGTGGTTTGACAAGGTAGTAGCCTTGTGGTTTGCCAAGGTAGTGGCCTTGGGATAGGTACATAGTGTGATCATCTATGGTACCATGATGTTGTTTGGCAAGGTAGGAGCCTTGGATTGGTTTGGTATGATTAATCTTGATTGATAGTTGTTAATGCATATTTGTAACACATTGTCCATATGTTATTGTGTTGATGGTTGTTACTCATAGATTGTAATTGATTTAGCGTTGGAGTCTAAACCTATGACTCTCACCAACTTTATGTTGACGTGTTTTAGTGTCTCTTTCAGGTGATACTATGGTTAAGCATGAGAACGTAAGTGGCTAGGATTGGAGAAGCTTAGGAATGCATATAGAAGGAGAATCCCCGTTTCCTTCTTAGTTTTATTTGTTCTTTTAATAAGTGATACTGTGGCACACATATATTTGTTTGGTTATGTTATTTGTTTGTCTTGGGTAAGCGGTAGGACTGTTACCTACTTACCTATACTCATGAGTCTGCTGAGATATTGTCATGACTTTGTGTCTCCATTTTATGACATTTCTTATTTCATATAGTTATCTCTATAGACACGCCATGTTGTGATGATATCCATACGTCACGCCCCATATTCCGCCATGGTGGGGTGCTACACCAACCATCTAAGTTTTATTTGACAAAAATGTTAATCTTTCGGTTTTAGCCAAAAAGACGTAAAACTTAGGATATAGTTTTATAAGATTGGAAAAACATTAATAGTTACAATTTATATAACATATCCCATTTTAATATCAATATTTATAGAACTATTTTATTATAACTATTATCCACTAGTGGGTTTTATATATTTATATATTTTATATAAACTTTGAGTGCTTATATTATATATTATTTATACAAAATCAGTCCTAAAAATCTAGTTTACTAAAATGGTCATATCTATAGTTATACATGGAGATAGAACCCAAAATTTTTATCACAGAAACTAAATGATATGTGCTTCATTTTATTCCTCTATAGCAACTGATGAATCAAGTTCTAAGTATTTTATAAAATTCGTCCAATACAGTGTAGTCAGATTTGCACCCTAAACTTGTTTTGATCATATCTCACTCATTATAATGATTCCATTGTATGGCCAACTCTCACATGTGTACAAGACTCATAGCTTACTGTATATTAATTTATTCAAGCCATTTTATCAGTTTATCATAAGATTCTTTACTGTTTTATACAGCCATCATTTTAAGCATTATTTTAACCTTGTTACCTTTGGTTTTTCATCTCTTTAATCATGTTTATCAACACTTGATCCCCGCACAACATTTTTATCATCATATATTCATCATACATATACAATAATAAAGAAATTACATGATTACATAATCAAAATAACAAGAAGATGGGAAGAACAATCTTTATACCACCAAGATTGTGTAGGTATTCATAAAGGCTTGGATTTTTTATGGAGAAACTTGTGATAGATTAACACCAATCTTCAAGACCACCAATATTTGTACACTCCTTGTAGAAATCAGCCCTTGGATATCACCAAATCACCATCTTGGATGTTAGGATCACCTCCAATCTTCAAGGCTTCAAGGTTTCTTCATTATATGTGTAGATAACACATAGTTTATGATGGTATTTTAGAGAGAGAGTGGACGAAATTAGGGAGAGAAGGAGAGAGTTGTTTCCATGAATGAGTTTTGTAGAAGTGGTTTAGGTGTTGGATGGTTTTGTGTAGGTTTAGCTTACATTGTAAGCTTGAATGGACAAGTGTCCATTTTACTTGTATAAAAATGACACCAAAGTTGTTATGGTGGATAGGTTTGCCATCCATATAGTGGGGGTGGGGCAAGATTTATCTTGTCTCATCCCCATTATTTTACGGGTATCCCTCGATTCTAGTTTCCTCGATTTGCGTGCACTCGGATCGTTTTATGAAAAACGTTTTTATAAATTATGAATCAACGGCACAAAACGAATATAATAAAAATTGTCTCATCAAAAACGGAGTTCGAAAACGTAAATACGTAATCCTAATGTTTCCGGTTTAGTCGTAAAGGACGTTAAATTATAATCGTAAGTCCTAATCTCTTCTCGTAATTTGTGAGTTTATGAACCAACACAAATATAAAATTCCAAAATAATATTCACGGATAAATTTATTTTCTGAAATGTCGGACTGTCACCAAAACGGTGTATGTAAACGTAAGAACGTAACGTAGAATCCTCCGGTTTAGATGTAGTCGATGCTACTTCAAGACATAAATCCAAATTTCTTCCCAAAAATAAGTGAGTTCATAATATAACATTAAAATAATGTTTTTAAATAATATTTGAGAATAAAATATAAACCATAAATTGACGGATTGTCACATCACGGGTCATGAAAAGCAGCATATCTTCTATATCTTCAAGGCGAATGATTGAAAAATCTCCTTGCTGTATCTTTTATTCTCGATCATCTTCTCTTTTCAGTCGAATTTCCGTCACATGATGATATCCATTCTTGGGTTCAATCTTCATTCCTAATATACTTGTGATTCGAAGATTGGATCTGAAGATACTACCTGAGTTGACTAAGCAACAACCTCTGTATGCCCTTCGCACTCGCTCGTCCCAATGTGATGCTCCTATAGCAGCATACATGTCATAATTACGGTTTATCTTTGGAACCCAGAGGCGATTGACCTTTTCTTCGATACAAGGTATTGACCCCCAAGAAGCAGCTTTCAACAAAGTCAGGGAGGTCCCGTACTTGGATGATCCCTTGAGAAGATAGTCAAGATCATATGTGACAAAGAAGTCAAGTGCAATTTGATTGTCTTGAGTAGCATCAAGTGGAAGAGGAGGCCTGGCCTTTGAACTGTATTGAGAGCTTTCAGGATTTCATCAGCATAATAATCATACTCCATTCGGCTTAATCTTGATTTAGCACGAAGTCTCTTGTCTTTAAGCGCTCTCTTCACCAAAGACGGAGTGACCGAAGATCCAAACTCATGAGACCAAAATGCACACAGATCTATTGGATTACGAATACGTAGATACAGAACATTTGCATCAGCATCTGTGATGGGATCATATGCAGCAGCTGCCGTGATCCATGGTTGTTCTGGTGCGATCTCATCGATCTGCAATGTATCAGCCCAATCCAGTGTGCGTGACTCAGGAACTGTAGGAACTGGTTCATTAGGTGGAGCAATAGATACTTGAACGGGTGCCGGTTCTGATTCAGGTTCATCAGTGGTTTCATGAATGACTAAATGTTGAGCAGATGCAGTTTCTGGTTCTGCAATTGTGGTAGCAACCAAAGAACTAACAGGATTAACAGTAACAGGTATAGAGCTAGAAACAGATGTACCGGGAATTGAAGATGCTGTTGTAGCATTCACATCATGGTGCCACTTGGTGCGTCCTGTCTCCGTAGATGTGGACTTATCCTTGCGAGCAACATCTTTCTGAGAATTGCCACCGGTCTTGGACGGTTTCTTCTTGCTAGCAGCATTGTCACTCATATCATCATCATAAGACTGATTAGGTTCGTCAGACTTGTCATTGTTGTCGCTACCCCTGTTCTCGTTGTCATCATCATCATCATCATCATCATCATCATCATCATCGTTCTTGTTGCTATCCTCGTCACTATCCTCATTACGATCACCGCCTTCACCATCATCATCATCATCATCACCCTTATCTTCATCACTCACATCGTCTTCTTCACCACCACTCTCTTCTTGTTCACTATCCTCCTCACCAGAGGCATCTTCATCTCCTTTTTTATACAAAATATGGTAAGGAACCACGCTTCCAAATGTCTTAAACAGCCTGTCATCCTCTTTTATAGCTGCATTAAGTGCCTTGTGAAGTGTCCCCTGAATTTTGGATTTGTCGAAAGATCCAACTTCAACCATGCGGGCGTGGAGAATCTTCTTCAGTTCAAAGTCCGTTAAGTCATATGCAATTTTATAGGCGGAATTGGAAGGGTTTGACGATTTAATCATCAACTTATCAGCCGCAATTTTCTACATCTCTTTTCGCAGCTTTGGCATAGTAGACTCAACAGATTCCTTTACCCTATCATTAAGTGAAGCTTCAAGTGTTTATTTCTCCTCTTTATATTTATTCTTTAATTCGCGGAGTTTGGCGATCCTTGCTGTACTTTTATCAGCTGCAGCTTTTCTAACATGAACAAGTTCTTCTGCATGAGATTTTCGTGTAGACTCCATCTCTGCATTGAACTTGTCTAGCATCTCGGCTTGAGATTTCTTAGATGCCTCTTCACTTTGCACTCGTTTGAGTAACTCTTCTCGGATTTGAGCCATCTCTTTTCTTTGAGTTTCCATGTGTTTATCCATCATTTCTGCCATGAAGAGTGCAGAAAATGAAGATGGCACAGGGCTACTCGGGGGCGGTTGAATAGGCACGGGATAGTAGTTGAGTCGTCAACGGTTCTGTTGGCATAGGCTGGATTGGTGGAGATTGAGTTGATATAGGCTTTGTAGTCACTATGACTGTTGTGGCAATGGACTCCTTTTCGATGCTTGCGGTATATGTTATGGATGTTTCTTTAGGTATTGAGTACCTGTCTAGTGTTCCAAACTCAAAAATGTCATGCGGCTCCTCGACTTCCTCTTCATCTTCTATCTGCACACCCGAACCACTACCTCCTGGGTCTTTCCTACTTTTTTCAACAGCCTTTTTCATTTGTTTCTTCTCACCTTTGCGAATTTGATCGGGAGTAACATCGTCATCAACATCTTCATCTCTAATGACAAACTTCTCAGCTTTGCGCTTATCCTTTTTAGCCACAGTCTTTGTTTTCTTGGTTTAGGCTCATGTAAGACAACTTCTTGCTTACGTTTACCTTTACTTCTGACTGTAGTTGACGAGACTTCTCCTGACTGAACTTGTTCGTGCTGTTTTCTGATTTCTCTTAGCATTTACTTGTAATCATCAGAAGCTAAAATTTTGTCCGTCAAGAGATGACTAGGAACAGGACCAGGATTAACAGCACCAGAGGGTCCTTCATGCCTTAGGTCCACAAGGTCATCAGCCTCTTTAGTGTGGTGACGGCTTTCTGCACGCTTATCAATAGAAGCATCATTTTCCATAAAGTAATGAATGATAAGCTTGATGAACCTAGGGTAAGGAAAAACTTTAGCCTTCTGCTTCGTGTTTTGGAAGAGTTGAAAATTAAACTCTTCCCACAACAAGGATGCATAATCTACATTTATGCGTTTGTACATTCCATAGAAGATACTCATAATTGGAGCACGCACAGCATCATGCCCAGTTGTTTTAGGTGTAAGACACTGACTAAGGATACCGAAGATAGCTCTCCAAGGTTGACACACTTTGGCTGTGGTAAACTCGGACACTATTCGTAGGTCAGGACATCCAAGAGCAAGGAACATCTCCATGAGTTCGTCTTTGGTAGGGTTCTTTGAAAATGTCATACCCTTGGGTGTATCCCGAATTCCAAATATCTTGCGAAATTCTGAAACGGTGAGTGTCTGTTGCTTGTTGTCGAGGAAGAAGGTGATCTTGTTTGAAGTCCTTTCCTTGGTAGCCCAGAATTCGTACATGTAATCAAATGGCACAGAAGCAGTACTCCTTAATGCATTCTTGAAGTGAGATTGATCAAGGATTGCTGAGGCGACTTTGAATCCAAGGTGAGTGGAATGAGAGACTTCCTTCAATCGGTAATTGTTCGGTATGAGCTTAAGTTCTTTTGCCTCGGCAATTGTGGCTGCTCTAGCATCTTGGAGTTCTTGCACAGTTGGATTAGTCATGGTTTCTTCTTAAGATAAGACATAAAAGGTTGATACACAAATATATATATATACCATTAAGTTGTTACTTCTAAGCATGACAAAATTCATCAAGTAATTATAACAAGCAAACAATTATCAATCCAACAATCCTTCATTCGGAATAAATTCTTTCATTCGGAAAACCTTCATTCGGAATGCCTTCATCCGTAATGCCTTCATCCGGAATTCCTTCTATTGTTCCCATTCAATCCATAACACAAGATTTAGAGAGAGAAATAGTAGAAAAGTAGAGAGAGAGAGTAGAGAGAGAAGTGGAAGGTTTACACTAAAACTAGGTGTTTTATGAAATGAACCAACACCCTCTTCCACATGTGGAAGAGGGTTATATATGCCACGGCTCTAAGGCCTTTGTGGGCTTCATCTTGGGCCGGGCTTGGCATTCACTTGGGCATATAGCCCCTAACAAAGACAATATTAGCTTTTCCCGACTAACCTATTACAATAAAAGACCAATAACGACTAAGATGACCTATTACATTCTTGTTCGACTATATAAAATATAGGACTAACAATCTCCCCCAATGTATCGGTCATCTTAAAAAGCTTAAAAAGCATAAGATGGTTGATTGAATACATTCTTGTAGAGGAGATCTTCCTGCTTTGGTCTTGTATCTTGGTCTTGATCTTGTTTGTAACAGCTTTGTTCCTTCATTCTTTCGTGATCTTTATCTTGAGCCTTTGTCATTTGACTTTGAGTGCTTGAGATCTTCATCTGTACTCCTTGTGACTAAGATGACCTATTACATTCTTACATTCTTAGGTATCTTGATTATCGCCATTTTGTGCTCTTGTGACTTCTGAATCGACATTGGTTACACAGCTACGCCACCTTCTTGATATGCAGTAACATATACAGACACGGATGAAATGGCTTTGAACATTTCACCCTAACTCGGTAGCGTTTTACCTCCGGTCGGTGAAGACCGTTTAGACGGTATTAGATACCGTACCTGTGATCGGGTAGATTCGATTAAGAACCTCCTTGACAGGGTTTCCCGGCGGTAGTAGCCAGTTCTCTTTACTCGACCGTCTCAAAGCAGACTGCGAACGTAAAGAGTGAATAAAAAATGATACGGCTATCTGTTTGATTAGAGTCGTCAATTCAGAATTCCTGGAACAAGTTTGATTCTATAAGAATCGCACCATTGTTGCTTTCCAGTTTGCCACAAGCTCGATTCATAAGAATCTTGCATGTTACCTACCGCTGTGCTGTTTGATGTTGACACTGGAAGGATTTCCATTCGTCACTGTGAACTCTAAAGAGTGTCACTCTGAATGTTCTGGCAAGATCACACGGATTTTGCGAAGAAACCTGGAATCAAGTTTGAATCAATTAAGAATCGAAACTTAGTTGCTTTCCAGTTCTCACAAGTTTGATTCGTGTAGAATCGCACAAGTTACCTACCATGAGCTTGTATAATGCTGGCTCAAGCAGGATTTCCATCTTCATTATGAATCGTATCACTCAGATGTTCTAGCAATATCACAAGGATAATGCGTAGGACTCGATTGTGTCCTAATAGGATGATATATTGATCTCTTTTGGCTCTAGACTCAGTAAGTGCATTTTGGTAATCGGAGGCTGGACCAGACTGCCACCTTTTCAATATTAACTAACTCGGAGTGAGAATGTTAATAGATACGTGTTGATCTTCGTGACAATGAGACAAGTTTCTTTTGAGAGAAACTCGAATGGCTGGGAAGGGTTGTGTATCGCATCACTAGTTCCATGACACTTGTCTTCAAAAGATGTGTTAACCCGGTTTCTGCCTAAGTTGCATAGAATATTCTACTCCTTCAATGCTTACCAATACGTCATCACTAGCACCTTGTTGTGATTGTTCCAGTGCTAACTTAAGTAATTGGTCCGCATTCAGCTTCATTCAACTCCATCTTTCCTAAGGACAACTATTTCTAGCTATGGAATGTCCTTGGGTATATCCCTCCGGTTCTAGTTGGATCATAGGGTTTAGTTTCCTATCCTAAACCACCTTTTGACTCCATCATTCCGTCGTGGATAGTGGGTTGTTTTGGGTAAAGATCGTAACCATAAAACCATTGAAAATCATTCAAAGTGTTTGATAAAAATCAAAACTTTTAACACTTTGAAAGTTTTACATTTCCAAAGAGCTCCCCCTATACACATGCATCGATATACGAAATAGTTTGGCATGTGAAGGAAAGAGTTGCACTTGAGTCTTTAAGATCACTTGTTGCGATATATTACATTTTAATCACATTTTCTCCCCCTATCTCTAATATAAAATATAATATTAGAGATACCAATAGATTAAAATATGACAATTTCCGAAAAATCGACGGGAGAGAAACATGTGTGCACGCATGAATCATGGAACATTTTTAGTCGGGTCGCTCCCCTCAACAATATATTTGTGTCTTGAAACAAAATTTGACAAAATTTTAGAAAAACGACACCACAAAATATGTTGAGGTACGGAGTTGAGATGCCTTGTCCGATATAATTTATTACTTATGACAGTTTTAAACCATTTTCAGAATGTGTTGGATATATAAAATATGACAATTTCTTAGATGTACCCAATAGCATTAAAAGGCTTGATTTTAAAACGCTCCCCCTCAAATATTGATCAAAATAACATATGACATTTGAGATATAAAAACCTATTATGAGGAAGGGAGTGTTGAACACACAATTTTGAAAGATTTAGAAAAACCTTTTGAGAAATTCTTGAAAATTTGTGTTCAACGGTTTTAAAATAATCAGGATAGAAGACTTCTCTTCTATTGCCTAGGGAAAGCGCACTGAAACGTATACTCCCCTTTCGGGTCCGTTTTTCATGAGCTCAAAACTTTGATTGTTTTGTGACTAGCTCATGACCGAGAAAAATAAATTTCCCGTTGTGAAGGATAAGTTATCATCCGTGATAAACTTTCCTTAAGTTGAAGTTCGAGTTCTAAGCTGACATTTACTTAGAAATCATTTTTCATGAACTTAAAAACTTTGAATGTTTTTATGAGAAGCTCATGACCGAGAAATATGATTTTCTCGTTGAGAAGGATAAGTTATCGTCCAAGATAAACTTTCCTTAGTTGAGGTTCGAGTCCTAAGCTGTGATGCGCTTAGAAGTCATTGTGAGAGAATATCAAGCAGCTTCATTTGCCAAAACCTCCATGTCTTCTGGAGTCATATACTTCATACCAAGACGGCCAACGAGATATGCAAACCTATCTTTCGAGAGAGCTTTTGTAAACAAGTCTGCCAGCTGGTACTCAGTTCTGACAAAGTATAATTCCACGATGCCACGTTCCACTTGTTCCTTGATGAAGTGATATCTGACATCGATGTGCTTGGTGCGGGAGTGCTGAACTGGATTACAAGATATGGCTATGGCCGACTTTGAGTCACAATACATAGGTATTTTATCAAAGTGGAAGCCATAATCCGTGAGTTGAGTTCTCATCCAGAGGACTTGAGCACAACACGCGGATAGAGCCACATATTCTGCTTCAGCTGATGAGAGCGAAGTGAAATCCTGCTTCTTTGACGACCAACTGACAAGCTTGTCTTCCCCTAGAAATTGTATGCTACCAGAAGTGCTTTTACGACTATCAAGACAACCTGCGTGATCAGAATCTGAAAAAGACGTTAGATGAAAACCGGTTTCCCTCAGATACTAGAGTCTAATGTGAATGATATTCTTAAGGTATCGAAAGATCCGTTTAACCTCTTTGAGGTGCTTTTGAGTAGGTCTGGCTTGATGTCGTGCACAATAGCATGTGGCATGATGAATATCAGGCCTGTTGGCTGTAAGGTACATAAGTGACCCGATCATACTGCGATATCGCGTTTGATCTACGGGATATGAGTACAAGTCAGCGTCTAGGGATGTGGTCGACAATGGTGTACCAACGCGAGCACATGAGGTCATACCATGCTTTTTAAGTATCTCTTGAGCATACTTAGCTTGGTTAATGAAGATACCACGTGGGGATTGATGAATCTGGAGGCCTAAAAAGAATTTTAGCTCCCCCATCATTGACATTTCAAATCTCCTGTGTATTATTTTTTCAAAACGTTTTGAAAGTTTTGGGTTCGTAGAACCAAAAACAATGTCATCAACATAAACTTGCACCAGCATTATGTCATCCCCATATTTATTAGTAAAGAGAGTAGGATCAACAGAACCTTTGGAGAATCCTTTGGACACCAAGAAGTTTGAAAGTTCTTCGTACCATGCCCTTGGAGCTTGTTTAAGTCCATATACAGCCTTCTTGAGACGATAGACTTTGTCAGGATGATGAGGATCGATGAATCCTTCCGGCTGATTCACATACACTTCTTCCTTCAAATAACCGTTGAGAAAAGCAGTTTTAACGTCCATCTGAAAAACCGTGAAGCCCTTATGTGCAACATAAGCAAGGAATATCTTGACTTCTTCCAAACGAGCGACTGGAGCAAATGATTCATCGTAGTCTATGCCTTCTTGTTGACGATATCCCTTAACCACAAGACGAGATTTGTTTTTGATGATGGTTTGTTCTTCATCCAGTTTGTTTTTCCAGATCCATTTGAAATCTAAAATTGACATTCCATAGGGTCGGTCAACAAGTTCCCAAACATTTAGACGTTCAAACTGATGAATTTCGTCTTGCATTGATTCAATCCACGCATGATCAGTCATGGCTTGTTTGATGTTTGTAGGTACAATTGAACTCACGATGAGTGCATACATACACACATCGCCATCGGTTTCGAGTTGTCTGCGTGTTTGAACCGGCTGTGAAGGATTTCCAATGACTTGCTCCAATGGATGATCACGTGTCCAATGGTGAGTGGATGGATATGGTTGGTAGAATGTATGCATGTTGGATGGATCAACATGTTGAGTAGAAGACTTTCCGACTTCGTGTACCGGTGTACCGAACGGATTGATAAATTCTTCATCGTCAGGTAGTGCATCGACTGCTTGATTGTTGTTTCCTCCTTCAGCATTGACGGTTGGTGATGTTGGTTGTATGACAGTTTCTTGAGTTTGTTGAGTATCCACTGGAATTGTCTCTTGAGCAACGGTTGCTGAAGTAGATGTAGTTGTGTCTTGTTGACTTTGTGCGGGTGCATCAGTAGTATTGACAACGGAAGGCTTTGATACAACTTGATTGTTTCCATAGTAATATTCAACAAACATTGGATCATATAAATCAACCAACTCATTCATTTGTGTCGTATCCGTCGAGTCTGCTGTAGGAGTATTTTCTTGACATTCTTGCACGGGACGTACACTGTTGTGTGTAGGTGACATTGTTGGACATTGAGGAGCGAGACATGAGCTGTTGTGTTCAAGTACCATTTGTGGCAATTCGTCAAAGTTCACATGAATTGTTTATATGACAATCTTTGTTTTCTTGTTGTAAACTCGATATCCTTTCGACAATGTAGCATACCCCACAAAAATACATGCAACACCTTTTTCTTTCATCTTGTCGAGATTCTCACCGTCTTTAAGAATGTAGCATAAAGATCCAAATACGTGAAAGAATTTAACCGTAGGTTTCCTGCCATTGATGATGTGGTAAGGTGTCTTTTCATGTCTTGGGATGACGAGAGAACGATTCTGAGTATAACAAGCAGTTGCAATTGCTTCAGCCCAGAAGAATAGCGGTAATTTTGAAGCAGAAAGCATTGTTCGAGCAGCCTCAACCAAAGTACGGTTCCGTCTTTCGACAACGCCGTTTTGTTCAGGAGTTCGAGCAATATACGTTTGATGTTCGATGCCTTCTTCTTGAAAGTAAGATTGCAAGTTCTTGTTCAAAAATTCAGTACCCCTATTCGTTCTTACGGTTAAGACTTGAGCTTGAAGATTGCGTTGTATCATCTTGAGAAAGTTTTTGAGAACCTCTGGTGTTTCATCTTTGGACCTTATGAAGAAAGTCCATGTGTATCTAGAGTAATCATCAACAATCATGAGAATATACTTTTTCCCGTTAATACTCTCTACACGCATGGGACCACATAAATCCATGTGTAGAAGTTCCAATCGTCCTTTTGAGCTTGGGGTAGTCTTTGTTTTGAAAGACTTCCGTTTTGCTTTCCCCAACTCACAAGAAGAACAAAGATGGTCTTTGACGAATTTCAACTTAGGAAGACCGGTCACAATATCATTCTTCAAAAGCAAGTTGATGGTGTCAAAGTTGAGATGTGACAATCGTTGATGCTATAACCATGCTTGAGATGATGAAGCTTTAGCCATTGCAAATTGGATTTGTTGAAGATGTGTCTTGAAGAGTTACTGTGTAGAGATCAGAACCACGAGAACCTATAAGCAGGTCATTCCCATCGTAGTCTCTAACATAGCAGGTAGATTTCCGAAAAGCCACTTCCAAATCCGCATCACAAAATTGACCAACCAAGAATAAATTGTGATTCAGTCCCTCGACGTAAT
This sequence comes from Glebionis coronaria, assembly GCA_025667525.1. Taxonomy (NCBI): domain Eukaryota; kingdom Viridiplantae; phylum Streptophyta; class Magnoliopsida; order Asterales; family Asteraceae; genus Glebionis; species Glebionis coronaria. The sequence goes on from JANFOE010000494.1 coordinate 621,550, forward strand.
AAACCCGTTTGATAGTGAGATTTCCTTGAACCAAATCGCCATATCCAAGTATTGGTGCAAACTGATCATTTCCAAACCGCACCGTACCCAGAAACTTCTCCACGAAGTTAATGAGAAGCTTGAGATTGCCCGTCATGTGCTTTGAGCACCCGGAGTCCATTATGAATAGGATGATTTTGACGAGATGCAGAAGAATTAGAAGACAATGTAGCATTTGACAAATGGGATCCCTTGATAGAAAAGGGTTCCAAAATAGTAGTGGGCCTAGATGCAAAGTCTATATGGAAGCTGATATTCCTAGACCCAATCACTAAAGTGGTTAACTTAGGTACCCATTTGTATCCGGGTGGTGTTAATCTCGAATACCCCTGTGTACATGTCCTAATCATGTTCTCATATAGCTTCTTTAATCTGTTTTGTTTTCCCAGAGTAGTGGATTCTAACGCACTTAGTTTCTTAAGTGGTTGATCAGTGGATTGGTTCAAAGTTCTTGTGGGTTCACTAGTACTAGTGGGCACACGAATAGGCTTCCTAGTTCTAGTATTCACGCCATTATGATTAAGAGAACAAGCATCATGATTGAAAGTACGAACACATTTTCCACATTCAACACAAACAAATTCAACATTCGAGGTCTTAGCATTTAAACTGTCATTACATGCAGTTACAGACTTTTTATTCTTAGAAAACTTAAAATTCCTATTGTGGTCTTCTACTTCCAACTTCTTTCCTTGACTATTGTTAGGCATGACCTTATCTTGCATTCTATTGCTCTTAAGTTGTGGTCCGCTAACGCTAGTAGTGGGGATTACTCCTGTAGAAGAAGACACACGTTGATTAGTTTTCTTAATATTCTGAGGTAACCGCGATGTTCTAGTTTGAGTGGGCTTAGTGTTCATCTTATACATTCTAGGTTCTATCACATTGGTACTCTTATCATTTCCTATCTTAGACAAAGTCTGTGGGTATTGTCCCAAAATAGATGATTTAGGGCATTTAACCGCATTCGGTTGACGAACGGCGGATGGTTTACCCAAAACAAACTTTCCTTTGATTTTCTCAATGAGTTTCTGTAACTCACTTATGGCTATGTCCCTTTCTTTTAGGTGAGCTTTCAAATCATTTATTTCAAAATCTTTTTCATTTATTAGCCGAAATGAAGAAGCTGACATTTCTTGACACTTTTTATGATTATGAGATTTTTCACCTTTTTGTAAAGCAAGTTCAAGAGAAATGGAGTGTTTCTCAAGTTGAGAAAAACTTTTCGAAAGTTTGTTATATGACTGAATTTGTTTCGAAAGCTCTACTTCAAGATTGCGACATTTCGCGTCCGATTCTGACACTAGGCATGCTACATGACAATATTGATCAAGATCGGTATACACACCAAGTATAGCATTCATATGGTCAGCATAAAAGTATTCCTTTGAAAGTCGATCAATTTCGTTAGAAAGTTGGTGTTCTTGTGTCTTTAATTTAACTTGAAGAAAATCAACTTCATCTTCAAGAGATTTGACATAGCTTAAATCAGTTAACATTTCCTCTGTGAGAGCATTATAAAACATTTCCACATTTTTTGAAAGATCATCAATGGTTGGAACAATGCATTGTTGAATGACGACTTCTACTTGTGGGTTAGGTTTAATATTCTAAATGGTATCCCTAGAAACTTTTTCATAGTCGACGACACCTTTGTACAAATTTAAAACCCCTTGTTTTATAAACTCAAATTGCTGAACACTTTTGCTTTTCTCATCCCATTTATGTTTTTCATCCAAAATTCGCTTTTCTAACAAAATTGATTGTTTTTTGAAACTCCTTTTTAAAGAAACTTTCTTTTGTGGTTCATCACTTGGTGGTGGAACACTGTTATACATCTTTTGTTCTTTTGAAAGTTATTTTTGAGGAACAAACTTAATATAATGATCAGAATCAGAAAGGTTTATTAAATCACTTAAGTTTGATCGACTTTCTTCTTGTTGATGAATGATTTCGTCGCAGTCAGGGAAAGCATAAGAGCAAGATTATCAACATAGCAACCGATATCATAAAGAGCAGGCTTGGTACTTTGAACTTTCTAGAGATATTCAGGCTTGACAAAACTCGTTTTCATATTTCTATTGAGCATATTCATAGTTTGAATAGACTGACCCGTTTTGTAAACAATGTTGTTTAACGTGTCGACTCTCTTTTCCAAAGCAAGAATTTTTTCAATATCCTTTTCTTCACGAGTTTTATAAAGCTCGGTTTGTTCTTTGTTAACCGACTCTAATTCAGTAATTTGGAGTTTATGTAGCAGCAGTTGTTCTTCAAGGTCCAATATCTTTTGTTTTGACATATGAATTTCGTGTGTTACTTCAAAACAATATTGTTCATTGAGCACCTTGCGTTCATATACCAAATCATTAGCTATCACAACCCGTCGATCAGATTCTTTTACATCATCACACTCTTTAAGCCTGTCTATCTCCTCGGCTAAGGATGTGTTTGCTTGCTTCAAACGTTTATTAGCCTCTTTATTTTCCTCAATTTCATGTTTTAAGGAATCAATAATAGACGCAAGCAAATCACGGTCCTCATCCGAGTCAGTATCCTGAACAGCTTTTCCGTCATCATTACACATATGTTGTGAATCCGTAGAGATATTGCTATCCTCCGTGTCCATTACATATGTGTCATTGATGCTTTCGGGTTGCTCGGGATGACGTCGTTCATTAGCAAACACATTATAGTTATCATGTGATGGTACCTTTTCAAGTGGCTCAGAATCATATATGGGTCCAGAAGTATCATCAGTCTATGGGTTCACTTCTTGAATCTTTGCCATGTACACATAATGTGCCTCTAACTCTTGATCATCGGCTTCATCATCAGTGTCATCACGCCAGTCAACTTCATCAGCTGTGAGTGGAATTCCTGCTTCTTCTTTCTTACACATCAGCATCTTTTCCTTGTGATACCCTGAGTCCTTAAACCGTTTTGGCTTCTTGCATTCCCTAGCCATATGCCCAAATCCCTTGCAGTTGAAGCATTGAATCCCAGTCTTCTGCACAACCGGAGTGCCTATAGTATCTCTAGCCCCAAATTGATTCAGCATCCTCTGATTATCATACCTAGCATCATGATCATACCTAGGCGCATGATCAACTTCCTTATATCTAGCATTGGATGATGATCTGAGGTTGTTGTTGGTAGGTTTGTAGATCTTCTTATAAGTAGTGGTGAGTAAAGACATGAGTTCTTCAATCTTCTTTTCCCTTGAAGTTTGTTCATCATCACTGTCTCCATCTGACTCGGTGTCATACTTTGGAGGTTGAGTGGGGACAATTGCTTTTGCTTTGTGTTTAGCAGAAGCAAGAGGTTTGGTGGATGAGCTTGATGACTTTGAGGAATGAGTAGGTGGTTGTTAACGGGGAACGGGTTTTGTTGAAGTAGCAGCCACAAAAGCAATAGAATTAGCAGACCGTTCTGCCTTTTCAGCCCTTAGTTCATTCACTTCATTCTGATGTTGTTTTAAGATATCATAAAGTTTGTGATAGGAGATGGTCTTGATATCTTCCCTTTGTTTAACCAAAGTCACAAACCTTTGCCATTCCGATTTGAGTTGAAGTAGAAACTGAACATTCGCATGATGATTGGAGATGGTGCACTGATTTCTGACAAGCTCATTCATCATTTTGTAGAATCTCGAGTAATATGAGTCAATGGATTCACCATCTTCAGATGTGAATTTTCCAAACTCCCAAAGTAGATTAGTCTCGAGATCTTGAATATTGATCGACTCCTCTTGCTTCAATCGATGAATTGCATTCAACATTTCCATAGCATTAGGACATGCATCAACTGTGGAATAGATATCATTATCAATTCCAGTGAGTATGAAGTTTACAACATCAGCTTCAGCTTGGAGGAGTTTCTTTTTCTCAGCAGAACATGTGTCAAAATCCTCCATAGCTCGTATAGTTGATGAAGTACCATCCTCTGCCTCTATTGTAATTGGTCTGAATTCAAAAACTGGAGGTGGATTCTCAAGGCAGTGACGAAGAGCAGTTCAGTTTTCTTTTCCGTCGAGAAATCTGAAAAAACGAGATCTCCATTGAACGTAGCAACCGACAGTGAGCACAGGTGGATTACCGTTGCCACCTTGTTCCAAACGAATTTGATTAGCAGTTGCAATGTTGATGTTGTTGTTAGACATGGTGAATACTTGTGGATGAATTGCAGATCTTAGTGGATTTGTTGTGATGATGTGTGGTTAAAACTAAAATTCCGAAAATTAAAAAAAAAAATTTCTCAGTCCGACAATAAATTCCTTAGTCTGACAAAACGGTAAGCCGAAAAATTTTGTATCGCCAAATTTTAATTTTGAGTTAGAAATAGCCAAAAACTAGTAGGGAAAAAAATTGAATTTACTTGACCTAAAATTTTATTTTATTTTCAATCTTCGTGTAAACTATGTTTCGAAACTAGTCTAGATAGTGGCTAAGTCTAAAACTACTCAAACAAAATATCCATCGGAATGTCCATCGGAATACATGTCGGAATGTCCATCGGAATACTTGTCGGAATGTCCTATCGAAATACCTGTCGGAATGTCCTATCGGAATACCTATCGAAATGTCCTATCGGAATACCTGTCGGAATGTCTAGATTGGAATGTTCTATCGCAATGCATTGTCGCAATGTTAGATCAGAATGTTCTATCGCAATGCACTGTCACAATGTTAGATCGGAATGTTCAGATCGCAATATGGCTAGAAAAAATTGGACAGAGTAACGACTCAATATCCCTTGAAACAGTCGGAATCCCAGATCACAATGTACGATCGGAATATCTCGTCAGAATAAGGTATTGAAATCAGGGTGATCGCAAAGTAGAATCCTTGGATTATTGCGATCCAGCCTCACACTTTGTACTTTCCGATGGTAACACTTGCTTGAATTTCGGAATGAAGAAAAACAAGAAATTTCGCAAATTTTGATCCAAAAGATTTGTGTTTTAGCCAAAACCAAGATACCCAAATCACTACTACTAGTATGTATATGATTTGTATCAAGAAAAGACCATAAAAACACAAAAAGAAATTTTGGGACGTGAGATTTAGATCAAAATAGCCACGAAAAATCAAGAACACAACACACGAATCTTCAATCACCTATCCACTATAGGCTCTTATACCAAATGTTGTTCTCGTTCAATCCATAACACAAGATTTAGAGAGATAAATAGTAGAAAAGTCAAGAGAGAGAGAGTAGAGAGAGAAGTGGAAGGTTTACACTAAAACTAGGTGTTTTATGAAATGAACCAACACCCTCTTCCACATGTGGAAGAGGGTTATATATGCCACGGCTCTAAGGCCTTTGTGGGCTTCATCTTGGGTCGGGCTTGGCATTCACTTGGGCATATAGCCCCTAACAAAGACAATATTAGCTTAAAGTCTAAGCCCGCTTTTCCCGACTAACCTATTACTATACAAGACCAATAACGACTAAGATGACCTATTACATTCTTGTTCGACTATATAAAATATAGGGCTAACACCTTCATCCGGAATGTATTTAATAAGTGTGTAAACACTTATCCTTTTGCCACTAAAATCAAGGAAAAACAAGACCTAATCATGTGTTATATATCATAAAAGTTGGAATTACGCGTGGTTTTGTGTTTTGTGTTAAAATAGGTACAAATGATCAAAAGAAGAGAAAACACGGGATTTCACGGTCAAATGTTGAAGAAAAGTCCAAAAAGAGACGAAGACAAAGTCAAAAGACCATAAGTGTGCCCAAAGTTCACGAAAACTGGCTAAACCGACACGTTTTGAAGAAACAATCAAGGAAGCCTAAATCGAGCTCGATGCTAGTGGATTTGATCATATACGAAGATAATTGAGCCTTGTGGGACCCACGTTGGATAAATGGGGTCAAAAGCCCATTTAAGAAAACATTTTGTTTGTTGGATCAAATGGGCCCAAAACATAATTCACTTTTAAAAATTTGGGAAGGATTGATTTGGCAAATACCCATTATGCAAAAAGAAAACAAACGTGTGATGTTTAGGCCAAAGCCCATTTAGTCTATAAACAGGGGCGGTGGAAATTATCAAGTGAAAAGTTTCACTTTGTTTTGTGGTCAAACACTCAGTCAAGCCCATCTTCATCCAACACATCACACGTGTCCCAACAATCCTCCCACACATTAACCTCACACGTTTTTTTTATTCACCCCACTTACCTCATTCTATTAAAACGCTTTTTATTTTTACCCATCCCCATTATCAAACGATGAAAACAAGGAAAAAAACTCACCCATTTACTTCTCTCTCTCCCCAAACGTATTCCCAAAAAAAAATAAAAACAACCAGCCACCATTTTACCCTCCCTACAACAAACCCTAATCAGTAAAATTCACAAAAGATTTTAGGGCTTATTACATATGTGTTTAATTCACATCAAAGGGAAATAAATCCCCAAGAAAAACGGGAAGAACACCAACCTGTGGTCCTCTACTCCAATCCGACGTGGCCGACTCCTTTCTTTTGATTGGAGGATACAAATCACTCCTCAAATCCTCCAATCACAATATTCCACGCTGGCAATCCGAGTCACAAGAGTTATTTTCAGCCGCAAGATCAAGCAAAGAGAAGAAGAAAAGATTTGAAGGGCCAGGATTCAAGACCTTGGGCACCAAGGAAATGGTTTGAGGGTTTTCCCAATAAAACCCCCCCATTTTCAAATGTAATGGAGCACTTTTCTTTATTTTTATTTTCAGAAATTAGATTAGATTTAATCTTGTATTTTTAAATTTCTAGTAATTGTAATTTTGATTTTAATTAATGAAAAGTTTTACGGTTATTTAATTTCAGTCTCATTTAAATTTCTTGCAAGTTTAATTTCTGTCAATCTTTTTAAATCTTGAATATGCTTTTCTTATTTACTGTTCGAAGTTTGTTATTCAATTAAATATAATATTAAAAAAAAAGATAAAGGAGAGTGAACATATCTTCCCCACTGGGAAGATATCAAGAAGTAACTGTTCGGATCGTTTGGTTTGTCTGGTACTTTGGTTCGAAGCTTTTGTTTGATTATACTAGTGGTATGGTGATGATATTAGAGATGATTCAAGGTGGTGTTTGCTTCTGGTCATAAGGAGGAACTGCGCCTACCTTCATCACAACGGAAATCTCCATCAGGTTTAATTTTCTTTTTATTTTATTGTTAATTTTTAATTTAGTTAAAGTTTGTTTAGTTTGTTGGTGTTATATCTGCTTATTTGGATCTGTCTGTTTGGTTAATGATTTTAGTTGATTATTTAGCTTATATTTCTTTTTGATAAAAGTTTATGTTTGATTTTGTTTACTGATTTTTTTATCTGCTTCTTGTCATTAGTTTATCTTTACTGTTCGGATATTAAGTAGTTTAGGATCTGCGATAATTGTTTGCTTTTGTATGTTTTTATTTGATATCTACCTGTTTGTTTTTTTATATGCTATATTTTCATCTGCTTATTGTTAGTTATCATTCGTGTGCTTATTTGCTTTACTTTCCTGCTTATTCTATTTATTTGGCTTATTTTCAGCTTATTAGGTTATAGCTTATTAGCTTTTCGTTTTGTTTTATTTTATTTGTCTGCTTTTGTGTTTTATATAGACTGTTTGGTTTGTTTATTGCTGTTATTTCTATGTCTAAGACAACAGATACAATTTATCTGTTGTTCCTTTTTGATTGTTCAAAAATTCCAACAAAAATAATTAGCAAAAAGTTTTGGTCTGGGGTGGGATTTGAACCCCAGACCTCTCGTTCAACTGCATACAAACATAACCAACTCCTCTAGACACTCTTTTGTGTATTAACTCGCATAGTCTTATTAATATAGGTTTAGTAATTAGTGGCAGATTTATTAAGTTTAGTTTAATTCAAAGTTTCTAGTTTAATGAATTTTATTTAAAAAGTTTAACTTTGAATTTTTTTTTAATTCAGTTTTGTTTTTATAAAATATAAAAAGATAAAAAAAATATTTTATTTAAATTGTTTTTATAAATTTTAATTTTAGTTTAAATTTTAGTTTAGATTTTTTAATAGTTTTCTTTTAAAATAGTATAATTAAGTTTTATTAAGTTTTATTTTAAAATATATTTTCTTTTAAAGTTTTTAAAGTTTTTAGTTTATTTTATAAAATTAGTTTTAATTGAGTTCAAGTTTTAAAATAGTTTTATTAAAATTAGTTTAAATTATAGCTTTTTTTTAAATTGGATTAAAAGTTTTTATTAATTAATTAGTTTAGTTTAAAATACCAAAGTTCTATTTACCAAAAACAAAATTAAGTTTTACGTTAAACCGAAAATCAATTCGAGTGAGTCGAGGAAAAACGAACATAATTGCTTAAAGTTGGATTATCAAAATCTTAATTTCAAATGGCGCCGCTGCCGCTTCGCTCGTACGATTGACGATTTTTTCGTGAAGACGTTTGGATTTTGGGATCCGTTCGTCCTTTGAACGTTAATTTTCTTGCACAAAAAAATCAAAAACACAAAAAAATCAAAAACTTAAAAATACAAAAAAATTAAAAAAATCACAAAAGCAATTTCTTTCCTAAGAATTGCACCAAAAAAATTAAAAAAATACAAAAGTAATACTTTTTCCTAAAAGTATTACACCAAAAATATTACGTATTACTGTTAAATTTTTAGTTCGATTTCTTTCGTTTTTATTGTGAATATTTATTTTTCTAAAAAAATACAAAAATATTTTTCTTTTACTATAGTATATTACGTAGCACAATAATTTACCTACTTTTCAAATAAGCCTTAGTTGGGATTTCATCACCTAACTATTTTAGTCGCATCCATAACGAGAAAAAAGGGCAAAATAGATAAATACTAGTAAGACGTTTGAACTCGACATATACAATCTTTAAGGTGGGTATAAGGCGACGCGCTATAAAAGGTCGTCTAAGGAAAAAGATTTTTAAGTGCTTTGTGCCACCTCGTTTCCCCGCTTGCTTGTGCGTATATTGAGAGGGACGACCGATTATTGGTTTGCCAACTCAATTAGTAATTAAGTATATATTTTTGTATATTTTTCATATTGCTCCTCGAGAGGGAAAATCCTTTTCCTCTCAAAGTCGACCGAGGTCACCTACCTCATTCCAAAGTTTTAATAGTATGCGCACTCGCGCGCGTACATACATACCGAGTGGTGTACCAAACTCTTCCAATTCTTCCAAAAAGAAGAAGAAGAAGAAAAACCAAAAGTCCGTCATTCAAGCCGATCCCGAGAATCGAGCTTTCGACTATACGATGGCAACGGATAATCGACCAATGATTGAGATTCTCCAATCTCATGTTGAAGGAACGATGACGCGATTGTGGTGCCGACCATTGGAGCAAATCATTTTGAACTTAAATCAGGTTTTATTCAAATGGTTTCCGCTACACCATTTTTAGGCCATACTAATGATGACCCACACGCTCGTATCAAACGATTCATGCAATTAGCTAATACCGTCAAATACAATGGGGTGCCACAAGAGGCTATTCGTTTACAACTCTTTCCTTTTTCCCTCGAGGGACAAGCCCGGATTTGGCTTGATAAGGAACCACCCCAAAGTATTACTACATGGATTGATTTAGAGACCAAGTTCATTAATTACTTTTTCTCACCATCACGGACCACCTCTTTAAGGAATGAAATCATTACTTTTGAGCAACAATATGGGGAAACTTTTAGTGAGTCTTGGGATAGATTTAAAGAGCTTTTGAGAAAATGTCCACAACACGGTTTCACCAAAGTGCATCAAATTAATACGTTTTACAATGGTTTAACTCTAAATGACCAAGACTCACTTAATAGTGCCGCGGGGGCAATATTCTTGTGAAAACCATGAACGAGGCTTGGGCCATTATTAAGAACAAGGCAAAAGTGCAAACTAAGAGTGTTCGTACTACAATAGCTAGTGCTAGTGATAATGAGGTGACTAATCAAATTAAGGAGCTTACTTCAATTGTGAACCACTTTGCTCTAAAAGCCGACACCCTCACTACACATGTGAATGTCGTGAAAGAAAAATGTGAAACATGTGAGACTTGTGGTGGACCACATTCATATTTCAATTGTGACAAGGTTTACAATAATCAACAAGTTTGTGCTTTTAATGCTAATGAGAGGGTTCCATTTAAACCTAATGTTGATGTTAACCATTTGTCTTACAAAAGTACTAATTATTTGGCTCCCCTGGGTTTTGTAGCACCGCAAAGACAACCCCCACCCACCCAAAATACCCAATACCAAAATAGGAACCAAGGTCCTCAAATGGGTAATTTTCAAGGGAATGCTAATCAAGGGAATTTTAATGGTCAAAATCAAGATTTTCAAAATAATAACCAAGGTTTTTATAATAGCAACGGTTATCAATCTCAATATCAAAACCAAGGTTTTCCTAATCAAGGGTTTAATCAAATGAACATGCAAAATCCTCAAATGGACTTGGTTCTACAAAAATTGACCGAACATGAGAAAATCATGAAAGCAATGCAATAATCTTCTAGACAAATACAAGAGTCCAACGATAAGAGATTTTTGACAATGATTCAAGCCCTTAGACCCCAAGGAGCCTTACCATCCAATACCGAGATTAACCCTCGTGCTAATGTGAGTGCTATCAATACTCGAAGTGGAGCCACTTTAGTGGGACCTTCCATCTCTTCGCCCATAAAGGAGAGACAAGGCCCGGAGGTCATAATGAGTAATCCTACTCCCCCTTCGGTGATTCCTCCCACTACCACTCCATTGCCGAAAGAGCCTATCCCTACCGTAAAAGTTTAAGCCTAATATCCCTTATCCCTCTAGGTTAGACAAGGCTAAAATGCTCACCAAAGATGACGTTCATGTCTCTAATTTTTTGAAAATGAGTTCCAACGTCAATGTTAACATAAGCCTTATTGAAGCACTTGCTCAAATGCCAAAATTAGTCAAAATGTTTAAAGATTTGCTTAATAAGAAAGAAAAAATGGTTGAGCTCGTGAACACCCGTTTAAATGAGAATTGTTCCGCGATTCTTCTCAAAGACCTTCCCGAAAAGCTAGGAGATCCGGGACGATTCGTGTTACCTTGCTCGTTTCCTCAAATCGATGATTGTATGGCTTTAGCGGATCTCAGCACTAGCATCAATCTTATGCCACTTTCGGTTTGGAAACAATTATCATTACCCGACCTTGTACCGACTCGTATGACTTTAGAGTTAGCTAATCGAACTCTCTCATACCCCGTTTGTATTGCCGAAGATGTTTTTGTTCGTGTTGGTGCATTCACTTTTCCCGTGGACTTTGTCGTCGTCGACTATGAGATGGATCCTCATATTCCGTTAATACTTGGTAGACCATTCTTAAGGTCCGGAAGAGCTTTAGTTGACGTGGCCGAAGGGGAGTTAATTCTTAGGTTTCGGGATGAACAACAAGTTTTCAAAATGGGAAAAATCACAACTAAATCAAATGGAAAAGAGTCCGTCAATATGATTGATGTTCTTAATTATGATAATGACGAGATTTTTATTAATCCTTTTGGAATTGAAAAGTCTACTCAAAATGATTTTGTGATAAATTCATCCCTTCCCTTAGAGCCTCAAATGTTTGAAACTCCTATTTACGATACCTATAGTGATGACACTTCTTCAAGTGATCACACTATCTTCGGTTTAGATGACTTACCTTTTGACCCACCCACTTTTGACCCACCCATTTATGATCAACCAATCTTTGATACCTACGATGATGACACTTCTTTAAGTGATCTCATTATTTTTGATGACCCACCCCATGAGCTTAATACACCTCATATCTCTATGAGTGATTCTTCCATGGAGACTCCTTTTGACTTTTATACCCCAATTTTAGAGGTCATGACTATTAAGGAGGATCCTCCACTCTTAGAGATCATTCTGACTTTAGAGGTTATTCCATTTGAGGAGGATTTAGATGCCTTTCTAAACACCTATTTTCCTCATGAGGATGAGTTTTCCTATGACTCCGATGATACTTATGTTTTCACATCGAGTTTGGAAGAGGACGACCTTCCCACTTTGGATTTTGACGACATTTTGAGCTTAAATATCGACACCTCATGCTATTTTCCCGTTAAGGAATCGGTGTTTGATCCCGGAATAGAAACTTTTGTGCTTTCATTGCCATATTACCATAGCACCCTTCCTTGTAAGAGACTTTTGCCTAAGGATACTCCACTTTTCTTTGACTTGCGTACCACCTCGGGGTTTATTTTGCTTTTGTGATGGAAATTATGTGTTTCACCCGGGTGGATTTTCATGGGGTATGCCTCATATGACTTTGTTTCACCCCTTTATCATGGAGAGATTTCCTCCCTTGGAAATCTCGGTTTTTCCATGATTTTCCCATTTGAATGATGACATTCGGGAATTCGAGTCGAGCTAGAGACTCGTGTTGAAAAATCAAGCATCGTTTAACTAGGTTAGATTTTTACCTTTCCATCCTTTCCACCTTTTTTACCTTCACCCATTTCCACCAATAAGTGTAGGGGGAGCCAAGTAGGTTGTTTGTGTTGATGTTGTGTGTAGGGACATGTGGCTAATGATCCACTTTTGGTACTTTTGACGAGACCTGTGTTCCCGTGTTTCCCATGTACCCGGTTCCTTCGATAAGTTTTTGCTATTGTGATTCAAATCTTGTATATAAATAAAACGAATAAATGTAATCATTTTAGTTGTCCTTTCCTTAGCTCGATTTTAAACAACGTACTCAATGTCCTAAGTGTAGGGGAGATTATTATCCCACATGCTTAAACATTGAGGACAATGTTTATATTAAGTGTAGGGGGGATTTCTATCAAAATTTTAGTGGGCTTTTCCATGAATTTGACCCCATTTAACCGGAAAATTTAAAATTTTTTCAACGTTTTTCAAATTTTTGATCTATTTTGGCCTTGTAGTATTTTTCATTTATTTTCTTTTTTTCATCGCATGGTAATTATATTTTCCATTTCAAGAATAAAGTCAAAAATAAATAAATGAATAAAGTGGTTTTAACAAGTTTAGATATCTTTGATATATTAGGCCCGTCGTGAATATTTTGACTCAACCCGAGTTTACTTATCCGAGTTTACTCTAGCTAGTATCCTTAACCATATGGACCTTAATTGGTTTATTAGGCTAAGCATCCACGAGTCTCATTCATTGAGATTTTAAATTGTGGAGAACGAGAGATGATAGAGTTGATAATAAGTTTAAGGGTTAATTTTTGCTTATATGGCTTTTGTGGCTCTTTCTCCCCGCTTGTATATTTAATTGCTTAATAAATGAGGATTTTTGCGGTGTCGATTCGATATCTTAACTCTTAGCCAAATCTTCATTCTCCTTTGTAAATAAAGCATGAACACATTGAGGATGCTAGCGTTGTGGACTTCCGACTAAGGTGGCTCATAACCACTATGTAGGAGGTATTCAGACCATGGGACCACGGAATTTGGCCTACTATATATATCACAAATAAAGAAGTAATAAGATTAAAACATGACCTCAAGGAGCCTTAGGGTGTGGGGCATGTAGCACGAACTTTGTCATTAGAGCCTTAGGGTGTATGGCATGGTAAGTGTTGAATAAAAATTGATCAATAAAATCAATTCCCTCGTTTATCGTTCAAGGAGCCTTAGGGTGTGGACAATAGACGGGGAGCATTTTTACATCTTAAAGAGCCTAAGGATATATGATGTGAACTTGCTAAACTCCACATAAAGTCTAAATGACTTTGGAGGAAATAATTAATAAGTAGTACTATTGGCCAAATTTTGGGTCCGAGAATTTATTCCCCAAATCGTGTTAAATCATCCTTGATGTGGGCTTACTTTAGTGACAACGTTTTTGAGGACGAGGTTAGGTTTTGAGTGTCGGGTTTGCACCGTTTGGCCTTCATTTTTGGACTTATAATTATCAAATAAGTCAAATGAGCCTACGGGTGAATGGCAATTAATAAAATCTAGAGATACAAAGTAGGAATTGGAGAAAGAGTTTACATAATTGTCTTATATAAGTGGTTTTAACCTAAGAACTTATGGTAAACAATGATCTCGTTTTTAAGCTTGGTATGGGGAACGTGAAACTTGAGGGTGATTAATATTCATGACACCAAAGCCCTAATTCAAATCTTAGATTTCTTTATGAGTTTCTTCCATCAAATAATTTTCAAGTTAATAAATTGTTATAACTTTTGTCTCCTTTAAAATTTTTATCTTTTTATCGTAGTAGTAGTAGTAATAGTCATAAAGGCCGAGATGGGTTAATTATGAGAAGAATGTAACTTTATGCTTTAAAATAATGCATTGCATGGGGTCATTGCAATGGTCAAGTGTAGGGGATTTAATAAGTGTGTAAACACTTATCCTTTTGCCACTAAAATCAAGGAAAAACAAGACCTAATCATGTGTTATATATCATAAAATTCGGAATTACGCGTGGTTTTGTGTTTTTGTGTTAAAATAGGTACAAATGATCAAAAGAAGAGAAAACACGGGATTTCACGGTCAAATGTTGAAGAAAAGTCTAAAAAGAGACGAAGACAAAGTCAAAAGACCATAAGTGTGCCCAAATTTCACGAAAACCGGCTAAACCGACACGTTTTTGAAGAAACAATCAAGGAAGCCGAAACCAAGCTCGATCCTAGTGGATTTGATCATATACGAAGATAATTCATCCTTGAAGGACCCACGTTGGATAAATGGGTTCAACAGCCTGAAGGTCTACGATATCTAAGGATTTGGTAAACTATGGATTAGATCTATTGATTAGAATGGATGAAGGAGGAAGATGGGGAAGAAGGAGATGAGGTGTAGAGAGAGAAAGGAGAGAAAAGAAAAGTAGAGAGAGAACGTGTATTTATTGAAATGAAAAATATGAAATGAAAAGAACCACCCCTCCTAACATGCTAGGAGGGGTTATATATAGCCCACCCTACATGTGGGCTATATGGGCTATACTTGGATCACGAGCCTAATACATTAATATATCGTTGGAGCGACCGATCCTTCATAAATACGTAAAAACGTATTTCCAACAATCTCCCCCAAAGGGAGTTCGCTCCAAGTTACAAAGTTCTAAATATTCTATATCTCGTGATCTATGCTAACTAAGATGTGACCGAGACTTTATTGGGAAAAACGTATTTCCAACAATCTCCCCCTAAGAGAGGTCACATCTTTATACAAAATCTTAAACCTAGCATCTATGCTTGAGTCTTCGATCTTGTTCTTGTGAATATGCTTGATGTGATCTTTGACTTAAGTCTTGAGCATGTTTTCTTGCCTTGACCTTGTGCATTCGTCACTTGTGACATTCGCCTCTTCGTGACTTCATGTTCCACATACTTATACCTTTAAATTCTTGAAAGCTTCAGAGTTTGATACAGCGGAAGACTTGACCTTCAGACTTTCTTGAATTTGTTGAAGTACTAATTGTATGTAGTATAAGCATGTGGTGACGACTTCTTCTGGATTGTACACCGCAATGCCACCTTTTTGTTACGCTGCATAAGACAGTTAGCAACAAACAATATACACGGATGAAATGGCCTTGAACATTTCATTCTAATTCGGTAGCATTTTACCTCCGGTCGGTGAAGACCGTTGGACGATATTAAATATCGTACTTGTGGCAGGTAGTTTCAATAAAGAACCTCCTTGACAAGATTTCGCGGGTAAACCCGTTCTCTTTACTCGACCGTCCAAAGCTGACTGCGAACGTAAAGAGTGAATCATTTGGATAATATTATCCGCATGATTTGAAGCCGTCAATTCATGTTCCTGGAACAAGTGAAGTTCAATTAAGAACCGCACCATCGTTGCTTTCCAGTTGTCACTAGCTTGATTCATATAGAATCTTGCAAGTTACCTACCAAGTGCTGTTTGATGTTAACACTAGAAGGATTTCCATTCGTCACAGTAAATACTTAATAGTATTACTCTGAATGTTCTGGCAAGATCACCAAGATATTGCGTAGAGGCCTGGAACGTGTTTAAATTCATTTAAGAATTAAACCATTGTTGCTTTCCAGTTATCACAAGTTTGATTCATAAAGAATCGCACAAGTCACCTACCATGAGCTTTTTGATATTCGCTCAAGAAGGATTTCCATCTTCATTGTAAATACTTTCGTATTACTCGGATGTTCAGGCAAGATCATGAAGATTTTGCGTAGGACTCTTAAGATCTTTCTTACTTTTCACAGTGTGTGAAGAAGCAAGGAAATATGAAAGTGTGTCCTAATGAGATATTTGATCATCTCAAATGGCTCTAGACTCGATTGTGCATTTTGGATTTTAGTGATCGGAGGCTGGAGAGGAGTGCCACCTTTTCAATACCAATTTATTCGGAGTGAATAAATCAATAGATAATATGTTGTCTCCGTGTGATTAAAACAAATATCTTTTGAGAGATATCTGAGTTAGCTGGGATGGGTTGTGCCTTGCATCACTGGGACCATGATATCTATCTTCAATATCGAGAATCATAAATGATCTCAATAGCATATGAATTGACCCGGTTTCTGCCTAAGTTGTAAGGAGGGCTACTTTCTTTACACCCTTTATCTTTACAATTCTTTTTCATTCTTCAACCCCTTCAATGCTTACCAATACGTCATAACTAGCACCTTGTTGTGATTGTTCCAGTGCTAACTTAAGTACTTGGTCGGCATTCAGCTACGTTCACAATCTTTCTCCATCTTTCCTAAGGACTACTATTTCTAGCTATGGAATGTCCTTGGGAAGATTCCTCCGGTTCTAGAGAAATCATTGGACTTTAACCTATCCTACCATCCTTATGTCACCACAATCTTCACCGTCGTGAATAGAGATGTTTTGGGTAAGTGTATGTCACCATGAAATCCATTTTGAAGTGCAAATCCATTTTGCTCCCCCTTAACATATACCACGATATTCGAAAACATTTCGCACATGTCGGGATGAGCTAACACGTTAAGTCAAACCATTTGTGATTAATCATTTCCCATATTAAATCACATTTTTCCCCCATATTAAAAATATTAACCCAATCGATGTTTTTAGTATCAATTGATTTAATAGCATTTTAAGAAAATTTGGGAAGAAAAATGCAAATCCAATTATCTTCATGAATTACACAAGCTCCCCCTCAAATTAATGAGGGTCTACTTGAAACGTAAATTAAATACCTTTTAAACACAAGTGTAAGGTATTTATCACGTGCAAATATCATATATGATAATGAATTCACAATATTAACAATTTACGAGGTTGGACCTGAATGATGGAGAACATCATATGAAAGAAGCACATGGTTCTTGTTCACGAATGTTGGTCTTCCTCGTAACTTCTGAAATTATCTTCCCCTTTACACCATATGGACAATTGATATCGTTGTCTTGACACCAACTTGTGAACTATTGGCACTTTCGGCATCGAAGAGTCTGAACGCTTGACAATTGCTCCCCCTCAATTGTTGACCCGTGTTCTACTTAAAGAGCTGTAGTAGTCGTTTGAGTAGTCGCATCGTCTAGTATGTAGATATCAATTGCAACGAACTTCGGATTGAGGAGTTGATAACTTCGGATTTTGAAGTCAAAGCTTTCCGGAGAAATGCTTGACTTCAATGTGAAAAGCGGTTTACTATCAGAAATAATAGCAAACCATATGGAGCATGTTTTAAATCTTTTAAACTTCTGCTCGAACTTTATTTACAACCCCGTGTCATTATTGAATTACATTCTAGGTTCGTAAATTGTAAAACCCGTATTTAAAAATCAGGATATTTAAATACGCAGTTTAATTTTAATAGACTATATAAGTATTAAATTTTAGACAAAGATATAAACGCAGAAATTAAATACGCAATCCCGGTTTATTTAAATACAATAAATATTACAGCTTACTCAGATAAGAAGTATTTTAGCCTCAGAAATATTATAGATGAAAATTTTATTCTACAGAAATAATTAACGTTAATACGCGTAGTCTCAGTTTATTTAAATATTACACATGAATAATTATTCAGAAAATAATTATTAAGTTTCAGAATATATTACGTATGTATTGTTACACAAAAAAAATTAATATCGCGTTTTAGAAACAAAGACACGGGAAATTTAGCACGAACACGTACGTTAAAAAGAAAGAAAGGATAAAAAAAATGGAAACTTTATAAAAGAAAATGAAAGGGTCGGATGTAGAAAAAAAAAAGAGAAACTTGGGCCTTGAGCCCATTCCTCTAATAAACAATACGGGGGTTCCCCTTTGGCTGAGACAGCGATCAAAAAAAAAAATAACAGAGAGTAGGGTTTTTATATTGCTGCCGACACTTAAGACAAAAAAAAAAAAATAGGGTGCCGCCGATTGAATAAAGCCAAGAAGGGTGACAAGGGTTCGATTGCTTCATCCAATACAGTCGAGGATGTGTGTTCGATTATCAACCTTACAACGGTAATAATCTTATTTCCTTTAATTTCGGTTTACATCACAAATCGACGGGTTCGTTTGGTTCCAAGAAAACCGAGACCAATGGGTCTCGGTGTGCTGTTTTGAGGCCAACCGCGGCCAGGGGGCACGCTGGTGGTGGCTGTGATGTGCGGCCGCAGCCAAAACCCGCAACCGAGGGTGTATGTTGGTTAACAGTGGGAAGAACGACCCAACGTGGGGGTTTTGTTGCCAGACCTGAATCAAAACACAAACAGGGGGGCGTTTGGGACTAGTCTGCCATAAAGGGGTGTTTGGGACTGTCAGAAAACAATAACAGTGGGAACTTGAACAAGCAGGGGGAACTAGATGACTAACAGGGGGAACTCGACCAACAGGGGGAACTAATAATGAAGGCAGTGGGAACTCTTTAACCAGAAAATAAAAAGGGTTTTAGTGTGAGATTAGCGACAGTTTTAGTGACACAAATTCTGTCACAAATTCTTGTTGACAGATTTCGTATCATATGTTGATTTGTTAGTGCGACCGAGATGGGCTCGGTAGGCTCGGGACATGATTATAATTTATAAAATAAATACTTTTATATTATACCTTTTTATATTAAATTGTTTTATAATTATATATATTTTAAGTGTATTAAATTAAATTAATTCTTAAATGTTTAAAAAGGGTATATTTTTTTAGGAAACGAATTAAACTACTTGAGAACTTTCTAAATTAAGAAACTTCTATTTTTAGCGGGATACTCATTATAGAAATACTTATCGCCAGATATACGTTATACGTAGCTATTAGTAAAACGTTAATACATTAAAAGGAATTATTATAAGACCGGATTTAGCCGTTAATATGCGTATGAAATTTCAGAAATAAATAAATAAGAAACCAATAAGATCAGTAAAATTTAATAATGGATATCTGTTAACTTATTCGCGTCCTTTATTTATGTAGCACGCGTGAAGCCCGAGTAGTATTCGTTCAGTCTTCCATTCAGTCAGTTACTGGACTAGAGGTACGGATTTTCCGTCCTTTCAGTAAGGACTTCCTTTCTATGCATGATTAGGGTTTCCCATCTTCAGCCAAATGTTTTCCCCAGTATATGTTTAAATTTATCAGTAATCATGTAATAACTAAATAGAATTGCCTGAGCGTTATATACAAGCACGACCAGTTTATGTACTAGTTACGGAGGTACCGTAACCACGGCACTAGAGGCACCGGTGTCGTGACTCACATGCAGGAGAGTGATATCCTGCATCGTCCCACTCATGTTCAGTTTGGCCATTTTTTTATATGTATGTTTTAGTGGGGCGTATGGATGCATCCTAGGCTATATGTGTTACAAGTTATCAGGGTGAATGTGGTGTGTGCTCTACATCCTTCACATTAGAGCTGATCCCTCCACCCAGCACAGTTATTTAGAGGTCACCCCTCTACAGCATGACGAGGTCACCCCTCCAGTTATTCATGCACGGTTGTTACAGCACGTGACCTATATAAGCTCTGGCAAATAAAATACAGTAAATGCATGTTTTCAGAATTAATAGTTATATTTCAGTATCAGTATATATGAACCAGGTTTCTCAGATTTTATGCAGAGTTCTACCCCATGTTACATATCATTCTTAAAGCTTCAGTATTCTATCGCTTATTTCATTCAGTATATTCTTATCATGTTTTATATCCGTTCACTGAGCGTTATGCTCAGCCGTAGTTCCTTTCATGTTCTAACGGCAGGTACACCAGGACGCTTTTAGGATTCTAAGAGCACGTGCATTTGAGATGGAAGCTATCCAAACTTCTTATTTTATGCACTTACATTGTTCTGCTTATTTGGACATTGTTTAGTCCTTTCTTTCAGTATTTTATTTTTCATGTTTTGAGCTTAGGTTGGATTACCGATGTTTGATTTCGGTATATCCGTTAGGGTCATTTAATGTTTTAGTACATTTACCTTATGCTTTGATGACACGCCATAAATACACGTAACGGTCCACTTATCCAAGTGGGGTGTTACATAAATATTATCGATTCCAGAAGACATGCTCTTTTTATCAAAACGTTTTGAAAACACACTTTTGAAAGATTTAGAAAAACCTTTTGAAAAATTCTTGAAAAATTGTGTTCAAAGTTTTGAAAACCAATTACTTGAGCTTAAGATGTTGAATATCTTAAAGGCGAGCTCAAGTCCGAGAAGTTGTAAACTTCCCGTTGTTAAGGATAAGTTACCATCGGCGATAAACTTTCCTTTTATCTGAAGGACGAGTCCTAAGCTGACATTTACTTAGAAGTCGTTTTCATGAGCTTGAAAACTTTGACTGTTTTAACGGAAAGCTCATGACCGAGAAAGGTTAATTTCTCGTTATGAGGAAAAGTTCTCTTATTTAAAAGATACACTTTCCTTTCTGAGCTTAAAACTTTAAATGTTTTAATAAAAGCTCATGACCGAGAAAGGTGATTTTCTCGTTAAGAGGATAAGTTATCATAAAAGATAAACTTTCCATTATTTTAAGTTCGAGTTACAGTCTGACATTTAACTCTAAGTCATTGTGCATGAGCTTAAAAAACTTTGAATATTTTTAATATAAGCTCATGCCCGAGAAAGATTAATTTCTCGTTATAAGGATAAGTTTATCATCGGCGATAAACTTTCCTGCCTTTGAAGAGCGGGTTATAGACTGTCATTTATCTATTAGCCTTTATGCATGAGCTTAAAACTTGGAATGTTTTTAATATAAGCTCATGCCCGAGAAAAATGAATTTCTCATTGTTAGGATAAGTTTATCATCGGCGATAAACTTTCGTTTCTTTGATGAACGAGTTACAGTCTGTGATATAACTATAAGTCCTTTACAGAATTGCAGCTTAACCATGAATCCCCTGAGACATTTGTTTCTCTGATATCTGCTTCTTCAGCAACCAAACTCTAAGAGTGTCCTTAGTTGAACCGTATACAATGATTGGACAGCTTCGTTCTTTTGGAACATCAACTTTGGTACCTGCATTCTCATTAGGAATTTGCTTGCTTTGACATGGGTTAGCGATATCAATTTTAGAAGCACGTGGGGGTTCACAGTTGGCTTTACTTGTGTCAAAGGCGACCTGAGTAGATGATTCACTTATCTTAGCTGGCAAACGTTTCCTTTTATAGAAAACCTTAAGTTTAGGCTTAAGTGATGTATCATCTTTTTCAATTTCCTCCCTAGTAATCTTCGTAGAATCAGAGACTATCCTAGTTAAAGGGCACTCGTTTCCTACAAGAGTGAAAGTTCTACCAGTGGGGCGCCACATTTTGCCAATGGGTTTGATTTTAGCAACCCACTAGGATTTTAGTCTAGCACGGGAGTTCTCCTCATTTAGCAATTTTTTGATACAAGAGTCATGATTTGCCGTAAAGAAACATTTTCTACATGTTTTACAAGTAGCATATTTAATGTCCGAGTAATTCCTAGATGATTGATCGATGCTCCTAGGAGACGTCATGCTACGGTTAGCAGTGTTGGGTAATCTAGAAGGCATCTGACTAGGTTGGACATTGCTATCTCTTGCATGTGTCTTTTGCTTAGCTTCCCTAAGACCAGATTTATAGCAAACGTCATTTGAACTAGTTCTAGACGTGGTCTTGGTATTTTTAAGGAAACTAGAGGCAATCATGTTATTAGGTCTTGCTAAGGCTGTTTTGGTCACATAGGGCCTAGTTGCTGGAGTGACTGGTCTAGCAAGATGAACCAAATCAACTTGGGAGGCAAACCGCGGTCTCGAGGATTGTGGTCGCTCGGATCTAAATGCAGTAGGTTGTCTGACAATCGGTTGTCTGACGAACTGATTTGTAGGCGGTTTCCCCAAGATTGATGGTTTTTCAAGCTTAGTGTCCACACTATGTCCTCTATTTTTCCTTAACTCGTTTTTCAACGCAGCTATAGCAAACACCTTTTCTTGAACTTGAGCTTTTAAGGTTTCATTTTCTTGGAGCAATCTATCTTGGGATGCCAATTTAGACTCTAGTAACTGAATTTGTTTCAAAAGATTATCCTTTTCAGCTTTCAAATCTAAAACTTTTTGATCCAATTTTCTTTCAAGAACAACGTTTGACTTTTCAAGTTTTTCAAAATATGTTTCAAATTTGTCCGTTTTCTTAGAAAATTCAAGTTTGGCATCCTCAAGATCTTTTGATTGTTGAGCTACAATCGTTTCGAGCTCTCTAATCTTAGAATCAGAAGCAGTCAAAAGACAATTATCATGATGTTTAGCAGTCAAAAGACAATTATCATGATGTTTAGCATTTTGAACACTTTCTCCCCCATTATGACTCACATCGGATGAATCAGAAGTGGTATTTCTATCACTTTTTTCCATCCCATGTTTGTCATAATTAGGTTCAGAATGCTCAATATGCGGCATGTCATCAGCAGATACATCATAAACAACATTACATTGTACCATGTTTGCAGGCTCTTCGTCATAAACGGGTAAGGTGTCATCAAAAGAGATCTCGTGAACATTCCCTGACGTGCCACTGGTATCATGTTGTCCTCCTGATTTCGTGCTCTTGCCATCGTTAGGCTCCAAGTTGTCAATCGTATGACCAGTTTCCTCTTGCATCGAAGAGTCTTGCACTCCATTATCATACCCTTGCTGAAGTCGAGATCTTTCATAAATCGAAGACAAGACCGAGGTCATGAGTTTCAATATTGTATCACGAAAAACTCGAAGCTCGGTATGTGTATCTCGAAGAAATGATTGGCAAAGCATTGAACTTTCAGACTTGATGATATTGAATTGGAGGAAAGGCGTGAGTTGTGTCACAAGAGCCTTATAAGCAAGTGCCAATGCAGAGTGATTAAAGTTTTCATTGTTGAGTTGCTCTGCTAGTTGGGTCAAGATAGTGAACATTGATTCCATGAATATATGACGATCTTGACCAAAGATTGTCATAGATTCGCTCCCTCCTTGAATCCGTGAAAGAGTAACTAGATGACACTGAAGCATTTGAAATGAAGTGATGCCACTTTTTCTAACTTTGTTTTGCATTGAATGCGATACTCCCTCTTGATTTTTTGATTTCAACGAATCCATTGAAAGTTTGATGACGAATAATTGTGGTCGTTGTTGATTTCAGGATTTTACAGCTCGTGAAAAGACTTAGAAATTGAAATTCACGGGATTGAGGATATAACTCTTTTCTCGGCTGAATAATTTCTTATCCGCTCAAACGTTGATAAAACAAACCCGATCAAAAATCCGTCAGCAAAATAAGCGTTGGCACTTTATCACGTTGTCACGTCACGTTGTCCCGACTATAACTTAATGTGAAAAAGACCTTGGTTGGAATATCTACCTTGATTCAGAATAACTTGCTTATCCAGAATAACCCCTACTCGGAATAACCCCTACTCGGAATAACCCCTACTCGGAATAACCCATACTGGGAATAACCCCTACTCGGAATAACCCCTACTGGGAATAACCCCTACTCGGAATAACCCCTACTCGGAATAACCCCTACTCGGAATAACCCCTACTCGGAATAACCCCTACTGGGAATAACCCCTACTCGGAATAACCCCTACTCGGAATAACCCCTACTCGGAATAACCCCTACGGAATAACCCCTACTGGGAATAACCCCTACTCGGAATAACCCTACTCGGAATAACCCCTACTGGGAATAACCCCTACTGGGAATAACCCCTACTCGGAATAACCCCTACTATTCGGAATAACCCCTACTATTCGGAATAACCCCTACTGGGAATAACCCCTACTCGGAATAACCCCTTCTCGGAATAACCCCTACTCGGAATAACCCCTACTGGGAATAACCCCTACTCGGAATAACCCCTACTCGGAATAACCCCTACTCGGAATAACCCCTACTCGGAATAACCCCTACTATTCGGAATAACCCCTACTATTCGGAATAACCCCTACTCGGAATAACCCCTACTCGGAATAACCCCTACTCGGAATAACCCCTACTATTCGGAATAACCCCTACTATTCGGAATAACCCCTACTGGGAATAACCCCTACTGGGAATAACCCCTACTGGGAATAACCCCTAATCGGAATAACCCCTACTCGGAATGACCCCTACTATTTGGAATAACCCCTAGTATTCGGAATAAACCTGGAAAAGCACTTCGAGACCAAGAACACCAACTTTTGAACGATTCTAAACCCGATTTTTGATAAAAACCACAAAAAGGTTTGTGATTTCTACCAAAATAAGCTAAACCCAAGACTTATCTACTAATCCCAACAACAAAAACACCAAAAATTACAAGATTCAAGGTTGATTTTCCTAAAAATCACTAATACATTCAAAAACTAAAAAACAACACTAATCCTTACCTTAAATCACCCCATGGCTCTTGATACCAATTGAAGGTCTACGGTATCTAAGGATTTGGTAAACTATGGATTAGATCTATTGATTAAAATGGATGAAGGAGGAAGATGGGGAAGAAGGAGATGAGGTGTAGAGAGAGAAAGGAGAGAAAAGAAAAGTAGAGAGAGAAAGTGTATTTATTGAAATGAAAAATATGAAATGAAAAGAACCACCCCTCATAACATGCTAGGAGGGGTTATATATAGCCCACCCTACATGTGGGCTATATGGGCTATACTTGGATCACGAGCCTAATACATTAATATATCGTTGGAGCGACCGATCCTTCATAAATACGTAAAAACGTATTTCCAACAATCTCCCCCTAAGGGAGGTCGCTCCAAGTTACAAAGTTCTAAATATTCTATATCTCGTGATCTATGCTAACTAAGATGTGACCGAGACTTTATTGTGAAAAACGTATTTCCAACAAAGCCTATTTAAGAAAACGTTTTGTTTGTTGGATCAAATGGGCCCAAAACATAATTCACTTTTAAAAATTTGGGAAGGATTGATTTGGCAAATACCCATTATGCAAAAAGAAAACAAACGTGTGATGTTTGGGCCAAAGCCCATTTAGTCTATAAACAGGGGCGGTGGAAATTATCAAGTGAAAAGTTTCACTTTGTTTTGTGGTCAAACACTCAGTCAAGCCCATCTTCATCCAACACATCACACGTGTCCCAACAATCCTCCCACACATTAACCTCACACGTTTTTTGTTATTCACCCCACTTACCTCATTCTATTAAAATGCTTTTTATTTTTACCCACCCCCATTATCAAACAATGAAAACAAGGAAAAAAACTCACCCATTTACTTCTCTGTCTCCCCAAACGTATTCCCCAAAAAAATAAAAACAACCAGCCACCATTTTACCCTCCCTACAACAGACCCTAATCAGTAAAATTCACAAAAGATTTTGGGGCTTTTTACGTATGTGTTTAATTCACATCAGAGGGAAATAAATCCCCAAGAAAAACGGGAAGAACACCAACCTGTGGTCCTCTACTCCAATCCGACGTGGCCGACTCCTTTCTTTTGATTGGAGGATACTAATCACTCCTCAAATCCTCCAATCACAATATTCCACGCTGGGAATCCGAGTCACAAGAGTTATTCTCAGCCGCAAGATCAAGCAAAGAGAAGAAGAAAAGATTTCAAGGGCCAGGATTCTAGACCTTGGGCACCAAGGAAATGGTTTGAGGGTTTTCCCTATAACCCCCCCCCCCCCCTTTTCACATGTAATGGAGCACTTTTCTTTATTTTTATTTTCAGAAATTAGTTTAGATTTAATCTTGTATTTTTAAATTTCCAGTAATTGTAATTTTTATATTAGTTAATGAAAAGTTTTACTGTTATTTAATTTCAGTCTCATTTAAATTTCTTGCAAGTTTAATTTCTGTCAATCTTTTTAAATCTTGAATATGCTTTTCTTATTTACTGTTCGAAGTTTGTTATTCAATTAAATATAATTAAAAAAAGAAGATAAAGGAAACTGAAAATATTTTCCCCACTGGGAAGATATCAAGAAGTAACTGTTCGGATCGTTTGGTTTGTCAGGTACTTTGGTTCGAAGCTTTTGTTTGATTATACTAGTCGTATGGTGATGATATTCGAGATGATTCAAGGTGGTGTTTGCTGCGGGTCATAAGGAGGCACAACGCCTACCTTCATCACAACGGAAATCTCCATCAGGTTTAATTTTCTTTTTATTTTATTGTTAATTTTTAAGTTAGTTAAAGTTTGTTTAGTTTGTTGGTGTTATATCTGCTTATTTGGATCTGCCTGTTTGGTTAATGATTTTAGTTGATTATTTAGCTTATATTTTTTTTTGATAAAAGTTTCTGTTTGATTTTGTTTACTGATTTTTTATCTGCTTCTTGTCATTAGTTTATCTTTACTGTTCGGATATTAAGTAGTTTAGGATCTGCGATAATTGTTTGCTTTTGTATGTTTTTATTTGATATCTGCCTGCTTGTTTTTTTTATATGCTATATTTTCATCTGCTTATTGTTAGTTATCATTCGTGTGCTTATTTGCCTTACTTTCCTGCTTATTCTATTTATTTGGCTTATTTTCAGCTTATTAGGTTATAGCTTATTAGCTTTTCGTTTTGTTTTATTTTATTTGTCTGCTTTTGCGTTTTATATAGGCTGTTTGGTTTGTTTATTGTTGTTATTTCTGTGTCTAAGACAACTGATACAATTTATCGGTTGTTCCTTTTTGATTGTCCAAAAATTCCAACAAAAATAATTAGCAAAAAGTTTTGGTCTGGGGTGGGATTCGAACCCGAGACCTCTCGTTCAACTGCATACAAACATAACCAACTCCTCTAGACACTCTTTTGTGTATTAACTCGCATAGTCTTATTAATATAGGTTTAGTAATTTGTGGCAGATTTATTAAGTTTAGATTAATTCAAAGTTTCTAGTTTAATGAATTTTATTTAAAAAGTTTTACTTCGAATTTTCTTTTAATTCAGTTTTGTTTTTATAAAATATAAAAAGATAAAAAAAAATTTTATTTAAATTTTTTTTATAAATTTTAATTTTAGTTTAGATTTTTAAATAGTTTTCTTTTAAAATAGTATAATTTTGTTTTATTAAGTTTTATTTTAAAATATATTTTCTTTTAAAGTTTTTAAAGTTTTTAGTTTATTTTATAAAATTAGTTTTAATTGAGTTCAAGTTTTAAAATAGTTTTATTAAAATTAGTTTAAATTATATTTTTTTTAAATTAGATTAAAAGTTTTTATTAATTAATTAGTTTAGTTTAAAATACCAAAGTTCTATTTACCAAAAACAAAATTAAGTTTTACGTTAAACCGAAAATCAATTCGAGTGAGTCGCGGAAAAACGAACATAATTGCTTAAATTTGGATTATCAAAATATTAATTTCAGCCTTCATCCGGAATGCCTTCATCCGGAATGCCTTTATCCGGAATGCCTTCATCCGGAATGCCTTCATCCGGAATGCCTTCATCTGGAATAACATTCATCCGGAATAACCTTCATCCGGAATAACCTTCATCCGGAATAACCTTCATCCGGAATAACCTTCATCCGGAATAACCTTCATCCGAAATAACCTTCATCCGGAATAACCTTCATCCGGAATAACCTTCATCCGGAATAACATTCATCCGGAATAACTTCATCCGGAATAATCTTCATCCGGAATAACCTTCATCCGGAATAACCTTCATCCGGAATAACCTTCATCCGGAATAACCTTCGTCCGGAATATTGTTCGTCCGGAATATTGTTCGTCCGGAATATTGTTCGTCCGGAATATTGTTCGTCCGGAATATTGTTCGTCCGGAATATTGTTCGTCCGGAATATTGTTCGTCTGGAATATTGTTCGTCCGGAATATTGTTCGTCCAGAATATTGTTCGTCTAGAATATTGTTCTTTCGGAATATTGTTCCTCCGGAATATTGTTCATCCGGAATATTGTTCATCCGAAATATTGTTCATCCGGAATATTGTTCATCCGAAATATTGTTCATCCGGAATATGGTTCATTCGGAATATTGTTCATCCGGAATATTGTTCAACCGGAATGAATCGTTCATTCGGAATATTTTTTTCATCCGGAATAACTCAAAAACATGTTTATTCGGAATATTTTTGTTCATCCGGAATAATTCAAAGACAAATTAATTCGGAATAGTTTTGTTCATCCAGAATAATTCAAAAACATGTTCATTCGGAATATTTTTGTTCATCCGGAATAAAACTTTGAAGAACCTGCTCATTCGGAATAACCCTAAACGCGTTCTATGAGAGATTAATCTAAACGCATGAGTGAGTTATAAGGCAATATAAGGCAACAAAACTTGTTCTAATCCTATTCCGAGACAAACCCAGCTTAAACCCCTAATTAATTCGAAAACCCTAATTTTAATGAATTAATTAAAACAACTCAATTAATTGGATTAAGGAATGAATTGAGACGAATTTGGAATAAAAAAGACGATGTTTGTACCTTGATGAAAGAACTAAACGGATTGGAGATCAAGAACGAGGGATTGTGAGCTTGTGTGTGTGTTTTTGTATGTGTTAATGGCGGCCAAAGAAACGAAGGAGAAAGAAAAATGGAAGGACGGGGTGTGTGTGTTTGACTTAGGTCAACAACAAATCAAGTTTTCCACTTAGTCACATATGGTCCCTATACTTTTCTTTTCTTTTCTTTTTTAGTTACTAACAAGATTAGGGTAACATCCGTTAAATAAGTTAACAAGCGTTAGACCTATCCCATCGTATTAACTATTCTTTGCCGCACACAACCTAAACATTTTATCCTAAAAGGAAATATCTGAAACCTATAACTCACGACAAATTACGAACAATCACAAATCGTATACCAAAGAAAATCCAGTCATTAACCATTTAACCGATTAATTTTTCTCGAGAACTTTTGAAGACCGTTTTGATGACGAAGATGATTTGATATTTTCTCCCCCTTAAACGATGACCCGTTTTCTATTTAAAGAGATGTAGTCATTGTTTAACGAGTCAAATATTGATGAAAGAATTTTCCAATTAATGTCTTAGAAAAATTGATTCGTGGTGGCAATAAGATTTCTCTTATTTAAAAAAATTAATGCACTGAGATGTACACTAATTTGTGTTAGACCAAGTTATAAAGTAAGATTGATCCCTTTGTATGATTTGGCTTGTAAACGATACCCTAGAAAATTAATTCCCGTTGTGAGCCAACGTTTTCCAAGGAAATACGTGACTTGAATGCGAAAAACGGGTTGCAGTCTGAAATATCTACAAGCCATAATGGGCATGTTTTAAAAATGAACAACTTTTATACGGACTCTATTTATGGCGTCGTGTCAATATTAATCGACATTTCTAAAGCCGTAAATATTACCGTACTAAAAGAAATGCCCGATTAAAAAGATGAAATATTTTAGGGTTTTCTTGATTTTTTATTTTTTTTATGGTTTTTGTAGGTTTTAGATTTTTGTATTTTTCTTTTTGTGGTTCATATATATGATAATATACATGATCACGATCAAAGGATACGCATGAATAGTTTACCACGACTATTCTGTTGATTCTTCTGCCAACTCTTTGAGAGTCGCTAGAGAGAAGGATTTCATGCCAAGCTTGTCGATCAAAAACTCGATTCGTCCTCGATCTAAGGCTTTTGTGAACATATCTGCCAGCTGATACTCAGTGGTGACAAAATACAGCTCGATCACTCCATTTTCCACTTGCTCTTTAATAAAATGGTAGCGTATGTCAATGTGCTTTGCCCGGGAGTGTTGAACGTAGTTGCAGCAAAGGGCAATGGCGCTCTTGTTGTCACAATACATCGGGATTTTTTTGAATCAAAGACCGTAGTCAGTTAGTTGTGATTTCATCCAAAGGACTTGAGCACAACAACCGGACATGGCAATGTATTTAGCCTCCGTGCTAGAAATTGCAGCGCTTTTCTGCCTTTTTGAAGACCAACTAATCAATCTGTCTCCAAGGAGTTGCACAGAACCAAAAGTGCTACGCCTAGTGTCTTGACACCCAGCATGATCGGCATCTGCATATGATATTAAAGCAATAGAGGAATCTTTCGGATACCATAGACCATGATGAAGTGTTCCTTTGAGATACCGAAAGATCCTTTTAACAACATGTAGGTGCTTTTCGGTAGGCTGAGCCTGATACCGGGCACACATGCATACAGCAAATTGTAGATCAGGCCTGCTAGCAGTCAGATAGAGAAGGGTGCCGATCATCCCACGGTAGAGTTTCGGGTCGACAGCAATCCCATTCCTATCTTCATCTAACTTGGATTTCTCCACCATTGGAGTATCCACGGGGTCATAATTTTCAAAGTTATATTTCTTTAATGATTCTAGAGCATATTTGGATTGATTAATAAAGATGCACCTGGGATTCTGAGAAATTTGTAATCATAAGAAAAATGAAATTTTTCCCATCATTGACATCTGAAAGCGTGTGGACATTATTTTCTCAAAGCGGTTTGACAATTCTATGTTAGAGGCATCAAATATTATATCATCAACATAAATTTGTACCAGTATCATGTCGTTGTCTTCCTTGAGAGTGAATAGAGTGGGGTCCACCTTGCCTTTGGAGAAGCCTTCCGAAGTGAGATATGTTGAAAGGAGATCATACCACGCGCGTGGAGCTTGTTTCAACCCATATAGAGCCTTCTTAAGCTTGTACACATGATTAGGAAACTCCGTGCTAACGAACCCATTCGGTTGACTAACATAGACTTCTTCCCTTAGTTCACCATTCAAAAATGCCGTCTTCACATCCATTTGATAGACGACCATGTTCATATGAGCAGCATACGTAAGGAATAGTCTAATAGCCTCCAATCTTGCAACCGGAGCAAAAGATTCTTCAAAGTCGATACCCAAGGCTTGTTTGTATCCTCTAGCAACCAATCTAGCCTTATTTTTCAAAAATCCACCCATCTCATCGAGTTTAACCTTATAAACCCACAATAAAGTAAGGATGTTAACCTTGTCAGGGAGATGAATTAATTCCCATACTTCAAATCTTTGGAACTCATTTATTTCCTCTTGCATGGCTTCAATCCAAGATGATTGAGTCATAGCATGTTGCCAGTTTTTAGGTTCTACTTCGGAGAGAAATGCATCAAAATAGCAATAGAGTGCACTCTCTTGTAATTGATGGCGTGTCGAGACTGGTCGATTGAGACCTCCAATAATATTCCTAATTGGGTGATCTTTTGTCCATTTTGTGCTGTGATTTTCAATCCGTGGTGGTCTGGAGTGAACGTTTGTAGGAGCTTCTTCTGAGGTAGACGCGGCTGAAGGATTTTCAGGTATCGGTATGCCAAAGAATGGAAGCTCTTGTTGGCGAGCATATTCCAAATCGTGATCAACAGAATCCTCATCATCATCATCATTAGGCACAAGTAAGGGTGAATATTCAGGTGTAGTTTGAGAATTACTTGGTGGAGGTGCATCCGGTTTAATGTTAATTGAAGATGCATTTGATGAAGCTTCATTAGCTTGAGCAACAACTTCAGGGATTGGAGCTATCACTACAGGTGCTGGAACTTCATCACTTGGGGGATCAAAGAATTCATCAAACAAAGGTTGAAATAGTTCATCCCACTGAGGCCTTGTAGGTGGTATAAATGAAGTAGGATTATTGGGAACTAATCCGAAACTAATAGCACCGGTTCCCATCTCGTGAAGTGCGGGTTCAGAGCTGCGTTGCTCAGAAGCCATCGTTGTCAGCTCATCAAAATCTGCGTCCATAGTTTCTACTATCTTACTAAGACGACGGTTATAAATTCGGTATGCTTTCTTTGAGGGTGAGTAACCAATGAAAATACCTATATCGGCTTTCGGTTGAAGTTTGCCCAAATTCTCACTATTAATGTTTGGATAACAAAGAGCACCAAACACATGAAAGAATGAAACATAGGGTTTACGATTATGTAGAAGCTCGTAAGGTGTTTTTCCATGGCGTTTCCGAATGATAGAGCGGTTTTGGGTGTAACATGCAGTAGATACAGCTTCTGTCCATAAGAATAACGGAGCGTTCGCATAAATCAGCATAGTCCTAGCACTTCCATAAGCGTACGATTCCGTCTTTCAACGACACCGTTTTGTTGTGGAGTACGTGCAGCGGATGTTTCATGTGAGATACCAACTTCTTCATAGTAATCACGAAGAGTCTGGTTGACGAACTCTGTTCCATTATCAGTACGAATACGACGGACAGTAGTATTTAAACGTACCTGAATGAATTTCAGGAAAGTGATGATAGCCTTCAGTTCTTCATCCTTTGTACGTAGAAATTTAACCCATGTAAACCTGGAGAAATCATCCACAATAACAAGGATGAATTTCTTACCACTCACACTTTCAGTTTGCATTGGCCCACAAAGATCCATATGCAAAAGATGAAGTTTTTCTTGATTGGTGTCTTCAGCTTTGGGCTTGTATGATTTCTTGGTGCTTTTCCCCCTTGAACACGCGGAACATAAATGATCCTTGTGAAATTTGAGCTTTGGAAGACCACGAACTACTTCGTTTTTAGCCAAATGATTAATAGCATCAAAGTTGAGATGAGATAATCTGCGATGCCATAACCATGACTTGGTCTTAGATGCTTTGGAGAGAAGACATACTGGAGAGGCGGCCATCATGTCTTGGAGGGACAAAGTGTAAAGATTTGCTCCACGAGACCCCTTCAACAAGTCTTTTCCTTCCAAGTTGCGGATGAAACAAGTGTGTTGTCGAAAAGAAACCTCTAGGTTGGAATCACAGAACTGTCCTACTGAAAATAAATTATGACCAAGACCTTCTACATAGTATACCCTTGAAATCGTGACATTTCCAATCTGACATTCACCATACCCCATTATCTTTTCAATATGATCATTACCAAATTTAACCGTTCCAAGAAACTTGCTGACGAAATTTCTAAGCATCGAGCGATCTCCGGTCATATGCTTTGAGCAACCGGAGTCCAAATATCAGAGGATGATTTGGACCTCCTGAAAATACCACCAGACGAGGACAATGTATAGGTTTCAGAATCTGATTGTTCCTTGTTATTAGCAGGTAAAATTTTAATGATCTTAGATTTGCTAACATTAGGTTTCTTAGATTTCCTAGTCTTCTTCCTAGTTGTTGGTGTAGATTCAAGTTGGCTTAAATCCTGAGGTATTTCTTCACTGATAGGCACTATAGTGGGGGCTGACCTAATTAAAGGGTGCGGTTTCCATACTTTAGTGCTAGTGTGCCTAATTAAAGGACGCTGAGACCTAACCTCAATGAATGCATTCCTAGTTAAAGGGCACATTTTTCCATCTAATGTAAAGGTCCTACCAGTGGGACGCCATTGCCATCCAACTTGGGTACGAGTTCTCCTAGTTGGCTTCCACTCAAGATCATTCCTAATGGCATTCATTTCATTCACATGATCAATAAGACACAAATCATGACGCTGAGAAAACATGCATTCATTACAATTCCAACATTTCAAATTAGAATTCACAAATGGCTTAGGCTTCTGCACATGCGCAGAGCTTTTAGTCTTAGCAACATGATTCTTTTTATTTAAATCTAAAATAACCTCCCTAGGGTGAGCTTCTACTTTCTTCTTGATGGTACTACTAGTGGAGGGCTTGATCCTATCTTTCTTGACTTGTGATCCTTTAGCCTTAGTAGACTCTTTTACTCCTGTAGAAGGAAAAGTGGGAACATTAGCAACAAATTTTAAAGGTGCCTTAGTTGATTGTGTCAATGACGGTTTTGATCCTGGGGACTTATTGAATGGAGTTACAGCAATGGGTCGATTAGTGAGTAGTGCAGAACCCGGTTTTCCTATGTATTGCAAATATGCTAAGCAATATTGAACTCGCTGAATATATGCATGAGCTGAATAATAGTAACTGCTTGAGGGATCTAACGTATAAAAATCATCTAAAATATCCCTAACAAGATCCACGTGCTTAATTGCATTCATCATATAAACATCGTAAGTATCCGGATTTTGCTTATGGTGCGGGTTCTTATAGATCACCACTGAATTGGTTGATGGAGCACTAGAGGACGGTGCAGAGTTGGTAGCTAAGTTATTAACAACTTCTTGTCGGGTGAGAAGAAGTGTCTCCTTTAACTCGGCCAAGACCATGTTTTTGTCAATGAGCTTGATATTTAAGTCATATATTTCCTCACACTTTTGGTTTAATTGTTCAACATAATATTGTTGTTGTGCCGCATTAAAAGCGAAACGTTCTTCTAGTGAACCATAAAGAGTGGACATTCCCTGTCTTGCACGTTCCATCTCCCCTAGAATAGACAAAAGTCTAGTTTCTAAGTACTGGTTTTTAGACTCTGAAGCCTCTATTTCCAAATTTAGTGTTTCGTTCGATGATAAATCTCTCTTTAATCTCATAATCTCTTCCTCTAATGCCTTAACTATCTCAATCATCTTGTCACTCGTCTCAACACTGTTTTCACAACCATTTGTTACCAAAAGATCCTCATTTTGAGTTTGGTGTTTTAATTCTAAAGATATACAATGTTGTTCAAGTTGATTAAAATGTTTTGCAAGTAAATTGTAAGAATCTTAAAGCTTTAAAAATTCAGCGTTAGACTCGTGACAAGAATGATTATCTACGTCATTTATAGTCTCAACAATATTTACAGAGAGATCATGCACATCATCACATATATTCACAACATCACATTTATTCATAGCAGATATAAGCTCATTCGAATAATTAACATTCACAGTAGTTAGCACATCGTACGATATTACTTGGGACAAGAATCGGTCATATTCGGATAAAATCTTTTCCATTTCAATTAATTGTAGTTCGTAAGCGGTGTCCATTTCATAAAACACTTTTTGAACTTCTTTAATTTCAAAATCGAGATTTTCCGAAAGAGATGCAAAACTTCTTTTTAGATTTTCGACAAAAGGGTTGATCTCATTCTTAAACACCTCGTTCATGTGTTCGAAAGCCCATTCTCTGGCGTTTAGACCATTTGAGGTCGTACATTCCTGGATGACCTTGTCAAAACTAGCAAAGTATTGATTAATCTCTTGCAAGTTTATCCATACAGTGCTAACAGGTGGAAGATCCTTTGGAATTTCCTTAGGTCCTTCCATTTTGACAAGTGTAGGAAGTGTACTAGGGTTTTATTCATTTAACATGTAGGTTGGTGTTTTGATGAGATCTTTATCAATATGGAAGCGAATTCTAAAGTCCTTTTTTGCAAACTCCTGATTCATTTTAAAATAATCACACTGAGGATATTTTGCAAAGTTGTATGACCGACTCTCATCAACTAGAGCCTTATTCTTGCTATCCTCGAAAATAAAAATCGGATCTAAGACCAATCCTAATTTGGTTACATCATAAAGTCTTGGATTATGGATAAAAGCTTGTCTTGCATACCGTGGGTTAGGGGGAAGGTCTGTTTGACTCGATAAGTTAAAATCTCTAAACGATGAGTCAAATAAGTGCACTAGTTGAGAGGCAGCGTATTGTCTTAAAAGCAAATAATCTAACCTTTTAATCCTATTAGCCGCATTAATTTCCATTTCATTCTTTTTAGACTCGAGTAGTTCGAAATCCGTTTGAAGTTTATGAAAATTAGTGACCACTAACTCTTTTTCTTTAAGTTCGTTGGAAAGATTTGCTCTTAAGGTTTCAATTTCTTGCAAATGACCCATTTGTTTGTTTCGAAAATGATCATATTCGGGATTTGTTAGAACATTGGACGAAGGAACTAATTCTAAATTTTGAACTTTTTCGTTCCACAAGGCAAGCTCAGCAGACAGATTCTTATTCGTAGCTAGGGTTTCTAAGAGTGAAGTATTCATTTGGCTAAGTAACTTTGCAGGAACCATGACCAAATCTTGTTGAGCAGGAATATGCGTATGCGAAATGAATCTCGGTTGTGATTCACTCAAAGTCTGGGGACTTGCATTGATATTACTATCATTGATTGTCTCCTCATTTGAAAGACTCACCACCGAAGACTCATTTGGATCAACACCCTCTTGCCCAACTTGATGTGGTTGAATACTAGTATCAGTGGTATTAGTAAGTACCTCAGATATTTGATCTGACCCAAAGCCAGAGATAGTTGCCATAAGAGCTGCCTGAGCAGATTGAAGATCATCACAGTCTGAATCGTAAGCATCCAGATCATCTGCTTGGTATGTTGCATTCTGTGTAGTGTGAACTTCTTGTTCCGCAATCCCTGGATCAGCAAGAAATGCTAACTCCTCTTCATCAAGTTCCTGTCCTTGTGCTTGAGCATTCACCAAATAAATCTTCTCAACAAACCATTGACCATCCCTTCTCCTCTTGGGTTTTGTGCAATCCCTAGACATGTGACCTTCTTCCTTACAGTTGTAGCATGTGATCATTCTCAACTTACCTGTGGAATTAGCCCGTGGAGCAGTAACCATTGGAGCAGTGTTGACCATTGGAGCAGGCGTGCATTGGTGGTTGATGTAGTGGGTCTCCCCTGATAAGGTTGAATAGGTTGAACCATTACTCTACCATCTTGAATTTTGGCTTCTTGTCAAGAATTAGATGAGTTCCTCAGCTGATTGTTAGTAGGAGCTGGTCCTCTAAATCCTCGTTTGCTCAATGTCATTGTGAGGTAAGCAGACATAGTGGCTAACACTTCAGCTGGGTCAGTTCCTTGTTTGAATTCAGGAATGGGAACCTCGTCATTATCACGATACATTGCTTGGTCTTGTTGAGCGACATAAGCACTAGAAGGAGTACTTATGTGGTGAGAATAGCTTGGTGGATATGCTGCATTTTCTTGATATGGAGAGTATGATGACTGAGCATAGGGTGCAATGCTTGCTGGTGAATATGGGTGAGGTTGTGGAGCACATTGTGATGCTTGTGATTCTCTCTATGACAAAGGTGCATTAAACCGATATTGTTGCTGATGTGAGGTAGGTGGTTGAGGTAGAATCGAATATTGGGGGAAGCTTGGAGTCATGTACGGAGATGGATGATAATCTTGGTGTCCCATGATATAAGGAGTGTTGTTATATGACAAGCTAGGTTGATTTGCCATCAAAGCTAAAGGTTCAGGGTGCATAGCTCGAGGCATACGGTGCATGATCACGTGTTTCTCATACTGCTGGAGAAAAGCATAGAGCTGGTCCAAATTGGACTTATGGAAATCCCTAGTTAACTTAACATCAGTAATATACTCACCCCATTCAGCTTGAGGTAAAGTATTCAAAAACTTAGTGTTAACCTGGAATGGAGCAATCACGAGATTGTACACATTCAAATCATTCATGAGAGTAGTGAATCTAAAGTAGTAGTCGTGAAGCGTTTCCTCGGGACTGTATGTGAACCGATCAAACAAGTCATACAACTGAAATTCGCGTTCCTGTTTAGTAAGAGACGTACCTTGTAGCAAAACCTGTAGGCGTTCCCATAACTCCTTTGCGACCTTATATTTACTTACCATTCGATAGATGTCATGTGGAAGAGCTTGGAGAATGGTTTGAAGAGCCTTTTCATCTGCATCGGCAATAAGTTGTTGAGCTGGCGTAAGTTTTTCAAACTCCCGTGGTCGAGTCACATTGTTAACAACGATGGTACCATAATCAAGTGGATCATTTAGAATTGACTTGACCATAAGCCTCCCATATGTCGGTTTTCCCTTAATGTATGACATCATACGACCTTGCCATGCTTCAAAGACTTCTTTAATGAGCATTGGAGGGCGATTATCCATTCCTGTTATGACGGAGATATCCGTAAGTGATGTCATTTGAGGCATTAATGAACTCGGATTCATTTTGATCACTTTAAAGAATCAAAGATTATCGGTTGATCAAGCAGTGAAGTAAGGTTGTGAGTTATGTTGTGTTGTTGAAATAAAACGTGTGTAAGAAACCAAGATTAAATCCTCTAAAAATCGTCGAAAAAACTCGTAAAATATCCCTTGGTTCGGAATAATATCCCTTGGTTCGGAATAATTAAGTTGATTCGGAATAAAAATACCTTTATGCGGAAAAAGACCTTGGTTCGGAATAATTACCTTGATTCGGAAATATATCTTTATTCGGAATTAGCTTGGTTCGGAATACCTTGGTTCGGAATAGCTTGGTTCGGAATATCACTTGATCCGGAATAACCTGGTTCGGAATATCACTTTATCCGGAATAACGTGTTTATCCGGAATAACTTGTTTATCCGGAATAACAGTTGGTTCGGAATAAGTTGATTCAGAATGGCTTTGTTCGGAATATCACTTTATCCGGAATAACAACTGGTTCGGAATAACTCGATTCGGAATAGCTTGGTTCGGAATAACATGTTTATCCGGAATACTTGTTTATCCGGAATAACTTGTTTATCCGGAATAACTTGTTGGTTTGGAATAAACTGGAAAAACTAGTTCGTATATTAAACAGTCGTATGTGAATATTAAGAACAAACCCAGATTTTTACCAAATTACACGAAAAGTTTTGTGATTTCTACCAAAATAAGTAAAACCCAATACTTATCTACTAATCCCAACAATAAAATCACCAAAAACTTCAAGATTCAAGATAGATTTTCCTAAAAACCACTAATACAATCAAAAACTAAAAAACAACACAAATCATTACCTTAAATCACCCCATGGCTCTTGATACCAATTGTAGATTTGTGATAATCTTGTGAATCAATAAGGTGGGTTGATGTTTCTAGAGAGAGAAATTAGAGAGAGAAAGTGAGAAAATATGTATATTGAATGAAACCAAATAAAACAACCAACCCCCTTTTCCTTAGGTGGAAAGGGGTTTATATATACCCAAGTAACTAATGGACTTGGGCCTCCAACCCATGACAAGCCCATGGGTCGGGTTTACTAATAAGTAACTTAACATTCAACTACGAGCTATATAACATTTAATAATATCGTGGAGTGACCGATACTTTTAATATACGTTGAAAACGTATTTCCAACATCACTTGTCTCAACGGAGTTTTCACAATCATTTGTTTTTTAAAGAGTTTCATTTTTAGATTGATTTTTAATTTCAAGAGATATACAATGTTGTTGAAGCTCATTAAAACGTTTTGAAAGTGTATTATAAAAATCTTGAAGCTTTAAAAAATCATCTTTAGATTCGTGACAAGAATGATTATCTACAGTATTCACAGGTTCAACAATATTCACAGATATATCGTGCATATCATCACATTTATTCACAGTAGATGAAAGCTCATGAGCATATTCAATAGTAACAACTTGCGTCACTTCGAGAGACACTGTATGTTCTAAGAATCGGTCATATTCAGATAAAATCTTTTCTTTCTCAATTAAATGTTGTTCATAAGCATCATCCATTTCATAGAAAACTTTTTGAACTTCACCCATTTCGAAACTTAGATTTGCCGCGAGATAATAAACTCCATTTTTAATATTGCTGACAAACGGAACGATCTCATTCTCAAACACCGTTTTCATGTGTTCGAAAGCCCATTCTCCAGCGGTTTGAGCCGTTGAAGTCGTACATTCCAGGATGACCTTGTCAAACTCAGTTAGGTATCGCTCAAGCTCTTCCAAGCTGAGCTTTACCGTACTTACCGATGGAAGATTCTTAGGAATTTCCTTAGGTTCGTCCGAATTGACAAGTGTAGGAAGTATACTAAGGGTTTCTCTAGTAGGCATGTAAGATGGTGTATGGATAAATTCCTTTTGCATATTAAAGCGAGTTCTAAAATCTATTTTTGCATATGATGCATTCATTTGTGCATAATCATACTCAGGATATGTAGGTAGTAATTTTAACCGATTCTCTTCATGTAGTGACATGCTCTTAGATTCATTTAAAACACAATCGGATCTAAGACCAATCCTAACTTGGTTGCATCATAAAGTCGTGGGTTATGGTGAAATGCTTGCCTTGCATACCCCGGGTTAGGTGATAGGTCTAAAAGACGCGATAGATTGAACTCTTGAAAAGAAGAATGAAACAAGTGTACTAAATGTAAAGCAGAGTATTGTTTAATAGCAAAATTTCAGTCTTTTTAACTTTCTCATACGCCTTGATGAGATGGCATTTATACATGATCTCATCGTTCTTTTCGGCTTTAAATGCATTAAAATGTCATAAACTTACCATGTATATGCTTGTATTTGTTTACTTGTGTGTTTTAGGTATGGATATTAATAACTGGATTTTCACCAAGTATGAAATAAATTCGTTCCAAGTCTTTTTGAATTGATTATTGGAAGAAAGTGCGACTCAGTCGTTCTTGGTGGAACAATAAATTGGGAAAAGTTATCTAATTTAAACTAAAAATAAAAATGTCGTTGAAAGCTTAAAAATTTAATCTAAGATAAAACAAGTTAAAACAATGCTAAGTAAAAAGGCGGGAAAAACTAAAGTTGGAAAATAAAAACAATTCAGAAAACTACCAATAAAACTAAGTCTGAGAAGAAAATAATTTGAATTTCATAAAAATAGACATTTTCGGAATAATGACGAATTCAGAGAAATTAGGGTTTTCGGAAAAAGGGGATTTTCAGAGAAATTGGATTTTCGGAAAAATGATCTTTTCAGGAAAAAGGGTATCTTCGGAATAAATGGATTTTCAGAATAATGAGCTATTTCGGAAAAATTGCGTTTTTAGAAAAATTGATTTCTTCGGAATAAAAGGTTTTTCGGAAAAATAGGATCTTCGGAATAATAAGGTTTTCAGAGAAATGGTTTCTTCGGAAAAACTAGCTTTTCATAGAAATGAGCTTTTTCGGAATAAAAGGTTTTTCGGAATAATGTAACAATTCAGAAAAATTAAGATCTTCGGAAAAAAGATGTTTTCAGAAAAAGTAGCTATTTCGGAATAAAGAGATTTTCAGAGAAATTGTTATTTCGGAATACGGCCTTTTCAGAAAAAGGATGTTTTCAGAGAAACAAAACCCTTTTCCGAAGAAGTAACAGATAAACAGTAACAACAAAATTTAAGCAATAAGCCACGAATAAGCACAAGCCAAACAAGCAATTAACCAAAACTTTAACCAAATAAATTTTAAGATGAACTAAATAAGCCACAAATTAAAAACTATTAGAACACTAAATAATCAAAACATTTAAAATCAACTAATAAGCAACTCTAATAATCTATCAAAACAACTTAATCAAAAATAAGCCAAACACTAAAAGATTAATAACCACAATAAGCTCAAAACATTCACCACATCAAAACTACAAGATCAATCACAAGAACAAATCAATCACATAATCAAAGAGATGAGATTAACTACATGATTATCAAGATTAAGAAAAAGATTAAGAAAGGTAGAATGAGAATTAAGAAAATAAGCTTGATTGATTAAAGATGAATGTAAAAAGATTACAAGATTAAAGTTGATAAACTTGAAAACTAGAGAGAAGAAAAATTTAAGAAAAACTTGAAAACTAAAATTAAACTACTACTAAAAAATTAACCACCTAACACCCTCCTAATGACACATTAGGAGGGTATTTATAGGAGGTGGGGAGATTACATGCTTAAGCTATCTAGTTTCTTTCTTCTCGACTCGACTCGACTTAATTTCTTTGTCTTTCTCGATGTCGTCTCGGGATTTGTCGATATAAGTTGAACTTGTCTTATAATTTTCTTCAAAAATTAGACTTGAGTTCTTCGACTTCATTAAACTTCCGTCTTTAGACTTTTTCTTCGATAAATCTTCAGAATTGGCCTTGGACTTCCGTTCTTTTTGCATTCTCGATCTTTTGACTTCGTCTTTAGTCTTTTTCTTCGATAAAAGCCCGTGATTGCCCATGTTTTCTTCCTTTTGCATCTTTTGGTCCTAAAACACAATAAAAACACAAACCACACATAATTCCGACTTTTACGACATAATATACACGTTTTGGTCTTGTTATTATTGGAAATAAGTGGTAAAAGGATAAGTGTTTTCACACTTATTAAATCCCCTACACTTTACCATTGCAATGTCCTCATGCAATGCACTAATTTCAAAGAACGGTTTACATTTTTCATCGTAGATAACCCACCTTGGCCTTTATTAAAAGAACAAAATAAGTAAGAAATCAAAGACTTACATTGGGGTTTTTGGTTGTCATGAATGTTTATCATTCTCAAGTTTCACGTTCCCCATACCAAGCTTAAAAACGAGATCATTGTTATTATAAGTTAGCAAACTAACACGAACTTATGTGGCCCAATTAATCAGTTAGACTCCCTTATTCCTAGGTGTATCTCTTATATTTTATTTTTGTCTTGAATGGTCACGAGGATGCATTGTTTGACTTATTTTGATAGTTATTTAGACTGAAAATAAAGTGGGACGATTTAATCAATAGTTTGCTAAAGCACAAAATCT
The DNA here is from genome assembly GCA_025667525.1 of Glebionis coronaria. NCBI lineage: Eukaryota > Viridiplantae > Streptophyta > Magnoliopsida > Asterales > Asteraceae > Glebionis > Glebionis coronaria. Next base: position 664,284 of record JANFOE010000494.1, read on the forward strand.
TCTAAAACTGCTTCTCGGGACCTCATAAAGTTCATATCTTGGCATAACTCGCTTCACGATTTGAGACCTTTCTCGGACCGATATTTGGCAGCGACTTCATACTTCAAATCTCTGAGAGACGTTCTTGAAATTATGGTTTTCTCTTCATAATAGGAATTTCTTCACTTGAAGTTTTGAGAGATTCTTTATATTTGGACCACGACTTCTTCATTTTTCTTCAATCTTTATTTTGGACTTTGATATACAGCGATCCGCCTCCTTTTAGGACTTGGATCTATTTATCCTCATACCTTGCTAGGGTCTTTTCGGATAGACTTCTCCATGATCTTTTGGGGAGTACTTGCTTTTTGTCGTGTGTCTCGATCCTTCATATTGATTTTCGATAAATGATTCTTCACATCACTTTTGGATCTTTAGCAACAAAATGTAGCCCTCATGCCTTGTTAGGGCCTTTTCGGACTCGCCAATCTTCGCATCCCGCTTCAATAAGTTATGCCTTGGCTATGAAATCTAATTAATACCGAGCAACTTTTAAACGATCTTGTGCTAGAAGCTAAGTAACTTTTCAAATCGTACAACCTTATTTATTGCAGATAAATTTATTAGCAAGCGATGGGAGAATAGGCTTATAATCAACTCACATAAATTCACGAAAGAATACCAAACTTATAATTGACTCTAGCATCTCTCGTTCTCTACAATTTAAAATCTCAAGGAATGAGACTCGTGGATGCTTAGCCAATTAAATCAAAGTTTTGGGTATTCAAGTCATCTATAAGATCTTGCAAATTCTTAGACTTTTTCAAGTTTAGAATTCGTATTTTAAAGTTCCCTTAATAAACGACTCTCTAGGATCAATTATAGGAACTTGCGAAAAGTTCTTGTTCTTAACCCGTGAGAGTTAAGACTTTCGCGTTTTAAAATTCCCTATATAAAAGCCTAGCAAAACTTGACTTAAACATGTTAAGGATACTAGCTAGAGTAAACTTAGATAAGTAAACTCGGGTTGAGTCAAAATATTCACGACTTTGAAAAATTAAAAACCACTTTATTGAAAATTTATTCTAGCAAGGAAAGAAAATAACCATAACAAAGGAAAATACAACTATACAACTAGGCCAAAATAGATTTAAAATTTTGAAAAATGTCGAAAAATCAAATTTTCTGGTTAAAATGAGGACCAATTCATGGAAAAGACCACTTACTTCGATAGAAGTCCCCCTACACTTGATATAAACATTGTCCTCAATGTTTAAGCATGTGGGAGTAAACTCCCCTACACTTATGACATTGTGCAGTTTGTTTAAATCTTGCTAAGGAAAGGACAACTATAATGATTTCAATGTGAACATATAAGATATGAAATATTTAATCACGATAATTTTAGGATAGAACCGGGAAGACGGGAACACGGGATCACGGTTCGTCAAAAGTCATTAAGAATGGATCTTTGAAGCTTTAATCCCGGCACAGAAGAAGAAACAAGACAAAAAACACATACGGGGCTCCCCCTACACTTATTATGAAAACGGTAAAGGATAGATCACGGGGGGCCTCCCGAGAAGCGCTTGTTTTTGATAACCGAGTCACGAGCCTGACTCGACCCAAAATTAGTTCATGGGAAACATGGTGAGGGATGGAATCATCTCATGAGAGATGTCCTCACCAAAGTACAGCTTCAGACGCTGGCCATTCACTTTAAAATTGGGCCCATTTGGCTGAGAAAGCTCAATGGTGCCATATGGGAAGACTTTGGCGACGGTGAATGGACTAGACCAGCGGCTCTTCAACTTGCCCGAGAAGATCTTCAACCGAGAGTTAAAAAGTAAGACTTGATCACCCACGTGGAACTCTCGGTTCTTAATCCTTGCATCATGGATGATCTTGGTCTTCTCATTGTAGATCAATGAGTTCTCGTAAGCTTCATTCCTCATTTCATTTAGCTCGTTGAGTTGAATCTTCCGAAGATCACCGGCTTTGTTGATGTCGAAGTTAGCCCACTTCAAGGCCCAGTATGCCTTATGTGCCAGCTCGATAGGGAGGTGGCATGCTTTCCCGTACACAAGACGATAAGGTGTACAACCGATCGGCATCTTATAGGCGGTACGGAAAGCCCACAAAGCTTCATCTAACTTATCGACCCACGCGGCACGATGCTCTCCCACAGTACACTCCAAAATTCGCTTCAATCCACGGTTGGAAATCTCGGCTTGCCCATTGGTTTGGGGATGATAAGCGGTGGAAAGACGGTTATTGACACCATACTTAGCCATGACTCTTGCAAATTGATCATTGCAAAAATGAGTCCCGCGGTCACTGATGATAGCACGAGGAACACCGAATCGACCAAAAAGCTGCTTCAAAAAGTTCACAACCACCCTCGCATCGTTCGTAGGAAGAGCCTTCGCTTCAACCCATTTAGAAATGTCGAGGATGTACTTGTTCCCTTTAGATGATGGAAATGGCCCCATAAAGTCGATACCCCATACATCAAAGATTTCACATTCTTGTATGAAATTTTGAGGCATCTCATCTTTATGTGTGATCTTGCCTTGTCTTTGGCAAGCATCACAATGTTTAACCATGTCGTGAGCATCATGATAAATGGTGGGCCAATAGAATCCAGAGTCGAAAACTTTCTTCGCGGTGTAATTGGGACCAAAGTGACCACCGGTGGGTCCTTTATAGCAAGCATCAAGGATTTGTACCGCTTCCGGCCCATCAACACATCGACGAATAATCAGATCAGCACATTGTTTGAAAAGGTAAGGGTCGTCCCAGAAATAATGTTCAATATCTTTAAAGAACTTTTTCTTTTTTTGGGACGTTAACCCTTCCTTAAGAATTCCACCCACTAAGTAGTTTGCAATGTCTGCAAACCACGGGGTGTCATCAAGACTGGAGTTGATAGACATTAAGGCCTCAAGGGAAAAGAGTAATTGATCTCTTGATTCGGATGATCCCCTTGATAAGGATCCTCAAGTATACTTAGATGATCCGCGGCTAGGTTTTCGGCTCCCTTCTTGTCACGAACTTCAATGTTGAATTCTTGAAGGAGCAAAACCCAACGAAGAATTCTTGGCTTAGAATCTTGCTTAGTCAACAAGTACTTCAACGCGGAATGATCGGTATACACATTGGTGGTAGAAAGGACAAGATAGGGGCGGAATTTTTCAAAAGCATACACTACAGCTAAAAGCTCCGGTAGTGGTATAATGCAATTGAGCCCCCGTCATTGTCTTGCTAGCATAATGGATTGGTTGGAAGTGTTTGTTCACTCTTTAGCCTAAAACCGCTCCAATAGCAAAGTCACTAGCGTCACACATCAACTCAAAAGGTAGCTCCCAATTAGGGCTAACCAAGACCGATGCCTTAGTTAGCTTATCCTTAAGAAGATTGAAGGATTCAAGACACTCTTTGGAAAAGATGAAGGGAGTATCTTTTTCCAAGAGGTGGGTCATCGGGCGAGCGATTTTAGAAAAATCTTGGATGAATCGACGATAGAAGCCCGCATGACCAAGGATACTTCTCACACCCTTCACGATTGAAGGTGGAGGAAATTTAGCAATAACATCGACTTTAGCACGGTCAACTTCAAGACCGGCTTTGGAGATTTTATATCCAAGAACACTGCCCTCTTTTACCATGAAATGGCATTTTTCCCAATTTAGAACAAGGCGAGTGTCTTCACACCTCTTAAGCATGCGTTCCAAATTGGCAAGGCAATGAGAGAAAGAATCACCATAAACCGAGAAATCATCCATGAAGACTTCCATAGTTTCTTCAACCATGTCATGGAAGATAGCCATCATACACCTTTGGAATGTCCCAGGAGAATTGCATAAGCCGAAAGGCATTCTTTTATAAGAAAATGTTCCGTAAGGACAAGTGAATGTGGTTTTCTCTTGGTCTTTGGGATCGATGGGAATTTGAAAATACACGGAGAAACCATCTAAAAAGCAGTAATAGTCATTACCCGCTAGACGTTCAAGCATTTGGTCCATGAAAGGAAGGGGAAAATGATCCTTTCTCGTAGCATCATTGAGTTTGTGATAGTCTATACAAACTCTCCACCATGTAACGAGACGAGTAGGAATCAACTCGTTGTTTTCATTGGGCACAACGGTGATTCCGCCTTTCTTAGGCACACAATGGACGGGACTAACCCACGTTGAATCTGAGATAAGATAGATCATTCCCGCATCAAGAAGTTTGATAACCTCTTTTTTGATTACGTCATGGATCTTAGGATTCACCCTTCTTTGGCTTTGAATAGTGGGTTTAAAGGCGTCCTCCATGAGAATTTTATGTGTGCAAAAGTGAGGATCAATTCCACGAATATCGGAGATTTTCCTAGCAATCGCTTTCTTGGATTCTTCTGCACGGCGATAAGTCGAGATTTTTCTTCCTCTTTCAAGTCCTTAGCGATGATGACGGGTGACTTCTTGTTGTCTTCAAGGAAAACGTACTCGAGATGAGACGGTCGGTCCTTAAGCTCTAAATCCGGAGGATTTTCGATGGAAGGCGTAGTCAAATTCGGTTCATCGATAGAAATATCCTTAGGAGATGGTGGAGAAATATGTTCCTCATTAAGTTTCTCAGTGGTACGAATGTCTTCATCCTAATTAGAGGGAGAATCGTCATATTGCAAGTCCACATCTCCCAAAGTTGCTTCAAATTCTTTCAAGATGAAATCACTTTCTCCAAATGGAGTTATTGATGGAGCAATAGAGGCAACGGTCTCAACAATGGGAAGAGAATAAGAACCACTTTTACAAGCGTCTTTGAAATGTTCTTCACAAGCCTCATCAAGAACATCAATGAAATTAACGCTCTCGTTTTCAGAAGGCTGCTTAGAAAGTTTACCCATGTTGAAGACGATTTTATCGTCACCAACTCTCATGATTAATTCGCCAGCGGCTACATCGATGAGAGTGCGACCGGTCCTCAGGAATGGACGTCCAACGATTAATGGAACACAGGGGTCCATCTCGTAGTCAACGACAACAAAATCCACCGGAAAGGTGAATTTGTCGAAACCAACGAAGACGTCTTCGGCTATCCCCACTGGATACGCAACCGTACGGTTAGCTAATTCCAAAGTCATTCGTGTGGGGACTAGCTCAGGTAGAGACAATTGTTTCCAAACGCTTAAGGGCATTATGTTTATACTAGCACCTAGATCGGCTAGGGCCATACAATTCTCTACCCCAGGGAAGTTGCAAGGAATCAAGAAACGACCCGGATCACCAAGTTTGGTTGGTAATTTCCTTAAGAGCACTGCGTAGTAATTCTCATTAAGTTGGGTCTGAGCAATATCGAGAAGTTTCTCCTTATCACTGACAAGATCTTTAAACATTTTAGCGTATTTCGGCATGTGAGCGAGAGCCTCAGCAAAGGAGATATTGAAATTCAGTTGTTTAAACATTTGGAGAAAGTTAGAAACCTGAATATCATCCTTGTTCTTCAATTTCTCTTTCCTCAACCTTGAGGGATAAGGTATATTGGGTTGAGAAGAAGGCTTCGGTATGGAATTCTCACTCACATCCTTGGGTGGTGGAGGGGTAGAATTAGAAGGTGGTGGAATTGGAGAAGTAGCAGGCGGAGGAGTAGAAGTTGGAGGAATTGGAGAAGGAGACTCGTTTTCCTTTGTCACAATCACCGGTGTAGGTGTAGGAAGCTCGGGTTCCTTTAAACCTTTTCCACTTCGAGTGGTGATTGCTTTCATCTCCCCTCTTGGATTAGCAACGGTGTTACTCGGAAGAGAACCCGATCCAAAGGCTTGATTACTTGGGAAGAAACTAGCCATCATGTTCCTCAAGTCATTCGTTTGACTTGTAAAAGAGTTTCACATATCAGCTCGAAGATCATTCCCTTGCTTCACCATATCCGCTTTCATGTTGGCCATTTCCCGCTGAATATTTTTGCACTATCGCATCATTAGTCCTCATGTAGGTTTCAACATCTTGGTGTAATACGGTGGGTTGGTTGGAAGGGGCATTGTAGGCGGGTGGTTGATAAGCAGGTTGTTGGTAAACTTGGTTGTTTCTTTGAGGTGGATATGGGTTTCTTTGGTTTGGATATGGAGTTGGAGCACGAGGTTGGTTTTGATTGTTGCGATTGAGGTTATTTGGGTTTTGTGGGGGAAAACCGGGTGGTGAAAGAAAGTTGTTTGAGCGATAGCTGAGCAAGTTACGGTCACCTTGAGGACGTGCTTGATAGCCTCCTTTAGAATAGGTACCGTTGGCGGCATACACATTTTCCGGATTGTCATGAGTCGAAGGACAATCGGTGTATGAGTGAGATCCCCCACATATATCACATGATTGAGTCATAGCATTAACTTGGGCATTGATAGCTTTGGTGTTGTTTGCGGCTTGGAGAGCAAGTGATTCAACAAGCGAAGTAAGCTTATCAATTCTCTTATCGCTCTCATTAGTGCTAGCACTAGCCACATTGGTCCGAACACTCTTGGTTTGCACTCTAGACTTGTTCTCAATAATATCCCAAGCGGCATTAGCAGACTTAACCAAAATGTTACCCCCCCCCCACCCCGAAGCACTATTTAGTGCATCTTGGTCATTCGTGCTTAAACGATTATAAAAAGTATTAATTTGATGTACTTTTTTTAAACCATGTTGTGGACACTTTCTTAAAAGTTCCTTAAAACGGTCCCAAGATTCACTAAAAGACTCACCATACTTTTGTTCAAAAGTAATGATTTCATTCCGCAAAGCGGTAGTACGTGAGGGTGGGAAAAAGTAGTTGATGAATTTGGTCTCTAAATCCGTCCACGTAAGAATACTTTGTGGCGGTTCCTTATCAAGCCAATGCCGAGCTTGTCTCTCTAAGGAGAAAGGAAAAAGTTGCAAGCGAATTACCTCTTGCGAAACCCCATTATACTTAAACGTATTAGTGAGTTTAAGAAACCTTTTAATATGGTCATGAGGATCATCAATTGAACGCCCCAAGAAGGGTTGAGCAGAGACCATTTGAATGAAGCCGGATTTAAGATCGAAGTTGTTGGCTCCAATCTCAGGTATGACAATAGCATCGGTGTTGCCCTCTACGTGCGATTGCAAAAGCTCGATCATTGGTTGATTGTCCATGGTGACAATAGGTGGAGTAATGACTTCGGCTTGAGCTACTTTCTTCTTACGAGCACGAGTACGCATGCACACCTACAAAAAGAAAAGAAAAATAAACAAGAAATATTTTTGGTTTTTTATTGTTTTTCTATTTTTTTGTATTTTTGAAAATTTTATATTTTTATGGATTTTTAAAAATTTTAAAGCAAGGAAAATAATGTTCAAAGATGAACGGATCCCAAAATCCAACGCGTCTCTCACTTAAAACCTTTAATCTTAACGAAAAGAGCCGGCAGCGGCGCCATTTAATAACTGGTTTTTCACCAAGTATGAAATAAATTCGTTCCAAGTCTTTTCGAATTGATTATTGGAAGAAAGTGCGACTCAGTCGTTCTTGGTAGAACAATAAATGGGGAAAAGTTATCTAATTTAAACAAAAAATGAAAATGTCGTTGAAAGCTTAAAAATTTTATCTAAGATAAAACAAGTTAAAACAATGCTAAGTAAAAAGGCGGGAAAAACTAAAGTTGGAAAATAAAAACAATTCAGAAAACTACCAATAAAACTAAGTCTAAGAAGAAAATAATTTGAATTTCTTACAAATAGACATTTTCGGAATAATGACGAATTCAGAGAAATTAGGGTTTTCGGAAAAAGGGGATTTTCAGAGAAATTGGATTTTCGGAAAAATGATCTTTTCAAGAAAAAGGGTATCTTCGGAATAAATGGATTTTCAGAATAATGAGCTATTTTGGAAAAATTGAGGTTTCAGAAAAATTGATTTCTTCAGAATAAAAGGTTTTTCGGAAAAATAGGATATTCGGAATAATAAGGTTTTCATAGAAATGGTTTCTTCGGAAAAACTAGCTTTTCATAGAAATGAGCTTTTTCGGATTAAAAGGTTTTTCGGAATAATGCAACAATTCAGAAAAATTAAGATCTTCGGAAAAAAGATGTTTTCAGAAAAAGTAGCTATTTCAGAATAAAGAGATTTTCAGAGAAATTGTTATTTCGGAATACGGCCTTTTCAGAAAAAGGGATGTTTTCAGAGAAACAAAACCCTTTTCCGAAGAAGTAACAGATAAACAGTAACAACAAAATTTAAGCAATAAGCCACGAATATGCACAAGCCAAACAAGCAATTAACCAAAACTTTAACCATATAAATTTTAAGAAGAACTAAATAAGCCACAAAATAAAAACTATAAAAACACTAAATAATCAAAACATTTAAAATCAACTAATAAGCAACTCTAATAATCTATCAAAACAACTTAATCAAAAATAAGCCAAACACTAAAAGATTAATAACCACAATAAGCTCAAAACATTCACCACATCAAAACTACAAGATCAATCACAAGAACAAATCAATCACATAATCAAAGAGATGAGATTAACTACATGATTATCAAGATTAAGAAAAAGATTAAGAAAGATAGAATGAGAATTAAGAAAATAAGCTTGATTGATTAAAGATGAATGTAAAACGATTACAAGATTAAAGTTGATAAACTTGAAAACTAGAGAGAAGAAAAATTTAAGAAAAATTTGAAAACTAAAATTAAACTACTAGTAAAAAATTAACCACCTAACACCCTCCTAATGACACATTAGGAGGGTATTTATAGGAGGTGGGGAGATTACATGCTTAAGCTATCTAGTTTCTTTCTTCTCAACTCGACTCGACTTAATCTCTTTGTCTTTCTCGATGTTGTCTTGGGATTTGTCGATATAAGTTGAACTTGTCTTATAATTTTCTTCTAAAATTAGACTTGAGTTCTTCGACTTCATTAAACTTCCGTCTTTAGACTTTTTCTTTGATAAATCTTCATAATTGGCCTTGGACTTCCGTTCTTTTTGCATTCTCGATCTTTTGACTTCGTCTTTAGTCTTTTTCTTCGATAAAAGCCCGTGATAGCCCATGTTTTCTTCCTTTTGCATCTTTTGGTCCTAAAACAATTAAAACACAAACCACGCATAATTCCGACTTTTACGACATAAAATACACGTTTTGGTCTTGTTATTATTGGAAATAAGTGGTAAAAGGATAAGTGTTTTCACACTTATTAGATATCGTGAAAAAGATAAAAGATCACAAGAAACAAGGAAAACGGACACGGGAAACGAAGCCGTACAAAGAACCGGGCCCTAGTTCATGAATTATCCAAGATTAAACCTTGAAGACTTGAAGATATGCAAGAGTGATCCTCAAAATATGAATAATTGACACTTAAAACCCTTGTATATTCATAATTACAAGTTTGGTCCCTTAAGTTTGTCAAAATTACAAAATGGTCCTTCAACTTTGAAGAAATGGCAACTTTAGTCCCTCAACAATTCTAAATTACCAAATATGGTCCCTCATGAAGTCAAAGATCAAAGAAGACCCTTGAAGATCAAGAAACTTACACGTATAGTCCCTTGAAAATGGATTTAATATCAAAAGGACTGAAGTTGTAAATAGCCTAAACTTGTAAAAGCCCTAAAACCTTGATTTGAAACTTTTTGTGGCCAATGTGTGAAATCAGAAACTTAGTTTACAAAGGAAAACGGGTTTGCTTGAAAAAGAAACTTGTTATTCATTGTTTTCCAAAGACTAAGGGCCAAATGTGTACAACTGAAATATTCAAACAATATTTGCGCCAAACACTTACCTTTCCCCCAATTTCGGATCAAAACGAGTTACTGTTTACCCTCAAGAACCCAGTAACTCCTCTCACTTAAACAAAGGGTAAATTGGAATTACCCATTCCCACACTTGATTCACACGCCCAGAAACATAACCCACACACAAAACCCTCAATCCCACCACCCAAGTGACCCCACACTCAACCTCGTCCACCAATGAAAACACAACTTTCTCTCTAAGGAATCTGACGTGTCAAGATCAACAACTTAGAGTCATAGCTTAACTCCAAAGCTAAAATGAACATCCCTGATGCATTTGGACAGCTCACCAACATCAAACGGCATCAAGCACTCAAGGGCATTCCTGGAAATTCATAGCTAGGGTTTTTAGCATTCTAGAATCATCTATTAGGCCTATATAAGGAGACCTCAACCTGTGAGAGTCCCTTGTTCCAGATTTTGGTTATTATCTTTGTAATTCCTTTTTATTTAAATAAAATTTGAATTTCTTAAAATTGTGAAATCTCTTTTGTGTTTTATAAAAGTTGTTGTTAGAATAGCTCAAATCTGAGTTCCATTTGATGTTATAGACCTTCCTTAATCTTGTGGTTAAGGCACGTCTATGTTTGTTAGGTTTTCAAAGGTTCAAAAATCTTGAAACCTTTGTTTCTGTTTTACCTATTATCTTGTACTAATCCTTAGCCAAGAGCCTAAAGCTCCTTCAAGTTTGTTGACACCAAGCCTGAGAAGAGATTTAAGCTATTGGGTGAGTTGTTTGTTCATTTGTGTTGAAGAATCATAAGCATCAAAACCTTGTTCTACTTTGAACATCAGCAGGTTTTGATCTCCTTTGTGAAGAACCTTGGTCTTGTTCTAGTTGTTGAACAAGGTCCAAGGAGCATTGCTGGTCCTCCTAGGATGTTGTGGAGGACAGGTATGGCCTCTTGTTTAAGTTTCCCCTAAAAGTTTCATGATATAGCCTGTTTTGGATTTTGGACTGTGATTTTGTGTTCTTGTGTTTGAGGTTGTGATTTTTGTGTTTGAATCTATTAGTTGCCATCTAGGAAGTGTGTTTGAATTATAAAATCAGTAGGTTGTGCTTAGAAATCACAAGTTGCTTTGAAAAGTTGTGGATTAAGGTGTGTTTGGGATAACAACCTGTTTTGGATTTGAGTTATTTTGAGGTTGTGCTTTGTGTTGCTTTGTGTTGAAACCTGTCTCATAAGTATAAGTGGTTATTTATCTGCAAGCTTTGTACATATAAATACCTAAAATTAACAATAGGCTCTAAAATCTTGAATACTTGTTGAAACTGGCTGAGGTTTGAAGGACACCTAGTTCTAATCATAGACTAGGGTTAACAAGTGATAAACCCTAGTTATTTACATCAGGGAAGTAGGATTGAAGTGTTGAAATTGGATATTTGGTCATTTATATCAGCAAAGTGTGCATTTGTTCTTGAAGTTCATATAAGCAAGTTGAATCTGCTTTGATCTTGTTCCATACTTTGATTCCGTGATTGATTTAACTTTGTTTGTGCTTAATAACAGTTTATATAGCTTGTGTATGCATCTGGTTGAATTTGGTGTGCTTATTCTAGCTTAAAACTACTTAAATGTTCATAACAGCTTAATATCCATGTCTGTGCTAGATCTGAGCATCTTTTGATTTTTCTGTGCTAATTGGTGATACTGAAGTTTGTTTTTGTGCTTGATTGTGACTCCTTGTGATTAACTGATCACTTGGGTGCCCTTGTCTTCCAACAAAACATATAGAATCTCTCTAAAATCAAAGGTCAAATAGTCAAGGCAGTGGGAACCATTTCATACTGAAAGTTCCCCCTGCTAGTGTTAATTCGACATCAGATTATCAATAAGCTATTCTAGCTTATTTTAACCAGCAACAACTTTGATTTTGTAATAGGTGCTCATTATTTGACCCATTTGTTCATACTTGAGCATTTGGTGGGTTGACTTTAGGGTTTGACTAGAAAACCAACTTAATTAACTTTTTCATAAGCGCTTATTGCTCAATTCCAGCTTACTGGTCTTGCTTATTGGATTTTGGTTGATTTATTTTGCTTATTGAATTCATTTTTAACATTTTGCAAGTTGAATCAAGTCCTGAGGTGCCTCAGAACTCTATCCCGACTATTTTGTCGTTTTGTGGAATTGTTCTTGGCTTATTTCTGGCTTATTGAGTGTGCTTTTTCAAAATTTCTTTTTACAGATCTCTTTAGTATCCAAAAAGAAGGTGTGTGTTTAAGTAGAGCTTATGGCATTGGCTTATTGCTTAATGGGCTTATTGGCCCAATAAGAATAAGATGTGTGTTCATTAAGCTGTGATAAGCTCATTTTCAGCTTTTGGGCCTTCAGAGTTTTGTGTTTAGAATTGAATTTTGAGTCAGATAGGGCTTTTCCAAGTCATTTGGGCTTATTTTGACTTTTTGGGCTAAAAAGCCCATTAAGGTTGACTGAATTTGCTTTTGGCCCATTTGAGGGCCCAATAGGGGTATTTTGGTCATTTCACTTTCATTTTCTATTTATTTAGGTTAAAATAAACTAGTTTGCAAGTTTCTAGAATTTTCATAATTTTTGGATTTTTAATATTATTTTAATATTATTTTATTATTAAATTTCAAATTTCACATTTTTGCACTTTTTATATTTTTCTTAGCTTAAATACATTAAAATAGGATTTTGCAACTCTTAGATTAATTTTATCATCTTTAGATTAATTTTTATAATTATTTTAAGTTTTAATAGTTTTTAAATCATTTTAAATAGTTTTTATTAGTTTAAAAATTTATAAAAATAGTTATTAATCTTTCTAGGTCATTTTAGAGGTTTACCAATTGAAAAATCTTTATTTAGGCTTTTTGATAATTAATTTGATTTTTAGGGCTTTAATTAGCATTTAAAAATTAATATTTAATTAATTAAAAGGTTTGAAAAAGTTTTGATCATTGGTAAACTCTTAGTTTATTTATTTTGATTTTTGGTAAATTTTTGGGAATTTTTAGAATTAATTTTTATTTTCGTACTTTTTACGGTTTTACGTTTGGTCATCGTAGTAATTAATTTTAGAGCAATGCTACAACCACAAAGAAAATCCCACAAAAAAGTTTACAAAATGATGTGTTATGTATTTGTGGATTCATGTAAGACAGAGAATTTAAAAGTAAATTTTATGTAACCACTAAGTTCATGACAAATCATTTTGTAAACTTTTTTGTAAGATTCTCTTTGTGGTTGCAGCATTTCTCTTAATTTCACGTCTTCGTCATTCTCTTTTCTCATCCCCTTCTTTCAAATATTAATCTCAAATCTTGCTACATTTTAGTCACACACATATACCTCCTTAGGAAACGAACTTTATTGGATCATTAGTGTTTGATTTTCCTAATCATCACTTAATACTTACCGCTTTTACGCCTTTTTCCTAAAAGGTGTAATTTACCACAATTATTTTGGCGCCGCTGCCGGGGAGGTTTGTCGTGATTAATTTGTCTTGTTGTTTTTAATATTAACTATAAATACTATTTGTATTAGTAGAAATCTACTAATACGTATTATCGGTTTTTTTGGTTTTTCTTGTGAAATTATTATTACTATATTGTATTAAGTATCACAGTCAATTCAAAATATCTCCAAAAGTGTGAAAACACAACCTTAATTGGGATTTGATCTCCTAATTATTGTATTCGAATCTCAAACAAAAAGAAAAAGGCAAAAATAGATAAATACTTTCGTGAAGCTCGATTTTGAAAAATACGAACTATAAGGTGGGTATAAGGCGGGTATTATAAAATATACCCTAAGGAAAAAGGATCTTAAGTCCTTCGCGCCGCCTCGTTTCCCCGCTTGCTTGTGAGTATTTTGAGATTGAAGGCTAATCGAGGGTTTTGCCGCCCAAAGTATTATTACGTATAATATATTTGATTGGTTTTCTTTGTGATTAAACCCTCTTGAACAATTTGGTTTTCACCAAAGTTCTAAAGTCATTTGAAGGCGTTCACTCCACGTGATCGTTTTCATTCTTTTGAGGCTTCTTTAATCAAGAGTTTGATTCGAGGAGAGATATGGTAGATTGTTGTGTACAAAGATACACCAAAATCCAAAAAAATTAAAAAAACAATAAAAAACACAAAAAAAATTGAAAATTCGCAAAACACCAAAAAATAATCTTCTTTGCTCACCTCCCATTCTACGTGAAGTTTATGCTAACTCGTACTCAAGTTAAACGAGCTCGTAAACGTCGTCAAAATCAAGGAAGTCAAGAGATGTTGATTGAAGAACAAACTCCAATTGTTGAACCTATTGTAGAAAAAGAAGTCGTCATGGCTAATCGTACTATGATGGAGTTGCTTCAAGCACCCACCGAGGGTTTTGGAGAGGCCATTGTGATTCCCGCTAACCTTGCGGAGAATTTCGAGATTAGACAGGTTTAATGTCGATGTTGCAAGCTAATAAGTTTAGAGGTCATGAGAAAGAAAAACCCGCATTATCACATAAGGAATTTTAATCGTCTCACCGTAAATAGCAAGTTTAAGGATGTTCCACATGACCCCATTAAAATGATGTTGTTTCCATACTCGTTAGATGGACCCGCAAAAATTTGGCTCGAGATTTCAATATTTGTACAACGAAATAATGAAAGTTTTTCAATGGCATGGGAACAATTTAAAGAAATGTTACATGAATGTCCACACCATGATTTTTCGGAATTACATCAAGTTGATACTTTTTATAATGGGCTTAATGATCATGAACGAGATTACTTGAATGCCGCCACGGGTGGTAATTTTTTGTGCAAAACGACTGATGAAGCTTTAAAGATTATCGAGAATATATCTAAGGTTTATAGCCCTCGTAACACACCGAGTGTTGCCAATATGGGTTCGTCATCGTCGTCATCGTCTCGTAGCATTAATGCCTTACATGACGAAGCTAATGAGGAAAATCGGTTTTTTGATAGATTTGCTAATCTTATGACTCATTGGAAAGCACAAGAGGCTTTGAATTCCGCTTCGGTTAAAGCGGTTGATAAGAGTTGTTTGTCTTGTGGGGGAGCTCATGATCTTTCCGAGTGCATTACCGCCGGTGGTAACACTTTTAGTGCTTACGTAGCAACGGGAACTTACAACCAAAACGACCAAGGTACCCGGCCAAATCAAGCTCCACCAAATCAAAATGCTAATAACTATCGAAACAACAATCAAGGTGGTAATTATCAAGGCAATTCACGTAACTACAACAAAGGAAATTATCAAAGTTGGAATGGACAAGTTACTAATCAAAACCAAAACCGTGATTTTCAAAACACTAAACAAGGTTTTCAAAATGCTCACACTAAAAATCTTCAAGGAGAATTTTTGGATTATGCTAAAGAAAATGATGCTAAGTTTGATAACATGCAACGTGAGATGATTAGCTTAAGATCCGAGTTGAAAAACGAGCTTAAAAACGAACTTGCTAATGAACTTAAAACTCATGCTAATAAAATGGAAGGAAATATCCAACGTCTTCAACAAAATCAACAAAAGATGGAACAAGGACAACATGAGATTAAGCAAGAATTGTTAAAAGCAGAGGGAGAAATTGCAAACCCGAAGGGAGAAATGAAGGTTATTACTACTCGTAGTGGTAAAACTTTCAAGGAACCAATCTCTCGTCCAAGTACTTCTACGGAGAAGGAAATCGAGAAAGAACCCGAGGTGATGGTCGAAAAGGAGCATATTACAAGCCCACGAAGTACCGCTCATACCACACCTAAGGTTGAACCAATACCAATTATGGAATCCGAGATTCCAAGGTCGTTGCCTAATGTCCAACCCACACCACCATTACCTTACCCTTCGAGACGAAACAAAGAGAAAATGCAAGAACGTAACAAACAAAAAATCGAGCTTTTTATAAAAATATTTCAACAAGTGCATTTTGATGTGAGTTTAGCCGACGCATTGTTATATATGCCTCGTTTCGCCTCCACTTTTAAAAATATGATGAGCGATAAGGAAAAGCTTTCAAAGCTTGCTAATTGTTCTTCGATTTATCTTAACCGCATACCGGAAAAAGTTGGTGACCCCGGAAAGTTTCTCATTCCTTGTGACATACAAGATATGAAAGAATGCCTCGCCTTGGCCGATCTTGGTGCGAGCATTAATTTGATGCCATTTTCCATTTGGAAATCGCTTTCGCTTCCGGCTCTAACTCCTTCGAACATGTTTATCGAGATGGCCGGTGATTCTATGATTTTAGCATGTGGAGTAGCCGAAGATGTTTTCGTGAAAGTGGGGAAGTTCTACTATCCCGTTGATTTTATAGCAGTTGACATCCCCGCGGATCCTCAAGTTCCTCTAATTTTAGGTCGTCCATTTTTAGACACCTCGAGATCACTTATCGACGTTCATGCAAGAACTATCACTTTGAGATTCAACGAAGAGGAACTTGTTATAAACGCTACTCAAAACTCAAAACCTTCTCATGTTTATGAAAACGCTACCATCAATCACATCGACTTAGTTGATGTGGTTTGCGATGAGTTTTCACAAGAAGTGTTAGGTTTTTCTGATAGCTCGTCAAGTGGCAATCCCACTATTTTGGATCTGATTCTTGCTAATTCTACACCAAATCTCACTCCATTCCAAGGAGGCGATTTAACTTCAAATGAAATTGACAATGAAGATGAGCTGTTTATTAGTGATGATACTTCTATTCCACCATTTATTCCGCCGATGGAAGTTATGAGTGTTGAGCCAAAATCTTCAATTGAGGAACCACCTATCCTTGAATTGAAAGATCTTCCATCTCACTTTGAATACGCATTCTTGGAAGGTGATGACAAGTTGTCGGTTATTATAGCAAGAGGTCTTGCTAATGATGAAAAAACCGAGCTCTTGAAAGTTCTTAAAGCTCATAAAGGGGCAATTGCGTGGAAAATTTCCGACATTAAGGGTATTGAACCAAAATTTTGTACTCACAAGATTTTAATAGAGGTGGACTACAAACCCGTAATTCAAAGTCAAAGAAGGGTAAACCCCAAAATTCACGATGTCATAAAAAAGGAAGTTTTTAAACTCCTTGACGCGGGAATGATTTATCCTATCTCCGATAGCCCATGGGTGAGCCCAATCCATTGTGTCCCTAAAAAGGGTGGAATGACCGTTGTGCCTAATGAAAACAACGAGTTAATTCCCACTCGTGTTGTGACCGGTTGGAGGGTGTGTATTAACTACCGAAAGTTAAATGACACCACTCGTAAAGACCACTTTCCTTTGCCCTTCATGGATCAAATGTTGGAGCGACTTGCGGGAAATGAATTCTATTGCTTTTTAGATGGTTTTTCGGTTACTTTCAAATCCCTATCGACCCTCGTGATCAAGAGAAGAATACGTTTACGTGTCCTTATGGAACGTTTGCTTATCATAGGATGCCTTTTGGACTTTGTAATGCACCGGGTACGTTTCAACGGTGTATGATGGCAATTTTTCACGATATGATCGAGAAGTCGATGGAAGTGTTTATGGATGACTTTTCGGTGTTTGGCAATTCGTTCACGTCGTGTTTATCTAATCTCGAGCAAATGTTAAAACGTTTTGAAGAAACCAATCTTGTGCTTAATTGGGAAAAATGTCATTTCATGTGTAAACAAGGAATCGTCTTAGGACATATGGTCTAGAAAGTTGGGATTGAGGTCGATAAAGCTAAGGTAGACGTCATCGCCAAGTTACCTCATCCCAAAACCGTTAAGGGAGTTAGGAGTTTTCTAGGCCACGCGGGCTTTTATCGTCGTTTCATCAAAGACTTCTCGAAAATCTCTCGACCTATGACACACCTTCTCGAGAAGGATGCTCCTTTTAACTTCAATGAGGATTGTGTTAGAGCTTTCGAAACTCTTAAAAGGAAACTTACCGAAGCTCCCATTCTTGTTGCTCCTGATTGGGAATTACCCTTTGATATCATGTGCGATGCAAGTGATTATGCTATAGGGGCCGTCTTAGGGCAAAGCTATGAAAAACATTTCCGTCCTATCCATTATGCTAGTAAGACGATGACCGAGGCTCAATTAAAGTACACCACAACGGAAAAAGAATTCCTTGGCGTGGTCTATGCTTTTGAGAAATTCTGACCTTATCTCGTCTTAACTAAAAGCATCGTGTATACCGACCATTCGGCTATCAAGTATCTCTTAGCTAAGCAAGATGCTAAGCCGAGATTGCTTCGTTGGATGCTCCTCCTCCAAGAATTTGATGTCACCGTGCTTGACAAAAAAGGAGCCGAGAATCTAGCGGCCGATCATCTCTCTCGTCTAGAAGATCCTCACAAAGATGTTTTCGAGAACAAGAAAATCATCGAAACATTTCCTCTCGAGACTCTCGGTGTTGTGAATTCTAAAGACACCACCCCATGGTTTGCCGACATTGCAAATTACCATGCGGGCAATTTCATAATCAAGGGTATGAAGACACAACAAAAGCGAAAAATCTTTCGTGACGTCAAGTTCTATTTTTGGGACGACCCTTATCTCTTTCAAGTTTGTGCGGATCAACTCGTTCGACGTTGTGTTTTTGCTGCCGAAGCTTCTAACATCCTTAGAGCTTGTCACGAGGGACCCACGGGTGGTCACCATGGTACTAATCTCACGGCTAAGAAAGTGTTCGACGCTGGCTTCTTTTGGCCTTCTATCAATCGTGATGCACACGCACTTGTAAAGTCGTGTGGTTCGTGCCAACGTCAAGGAAAATCGTCTCAACGTGATGAAATGCCGCAAAACATAATTCAACTGTGTGAGATTTTCGACAATTGGGGCATAGACTTTATGGGGCCGTTCCCATCGTCTCATGGTAACAATATATCCTCGTCGCGGTGGACTACCTTTCTAAGTGGGTGGAAGCTAAGGCTTTACCTACTAATGATGCTCGTGTGGTAGTCAAGTTTTTGAAGCAACTATTCTCTCGATTCGGAACCCCTCGTGCTATTATAAGCGATCGTGGAACCCATTTTTCTAATGACCAATTCGAGAAGGTCTTAAAGAAATATGGAGTTACTCATCGTCTTTCTACGGCTTATCACCCGCAAACGAGTGGGCAAGTCGAGGTTTCGAACCGAGCTTTGAAGAGGATTTTAGAGAGGTAGATTGGAGAAAACCGTGCTTCATGGTCCGACAAACTCGATGATGCTTTATGGGCCTTTAGGACCGCTTATAAGACACCTATCGGTTGTACTCCTTATAAGTTAGTCTATGGGAAGAATTGTCATTTGCCCATTGAATTGGAGCACAAGGCATATTGGGCCCTTAAGCATGCAAACTTTGACTTAAAGACTGTGGGAGATCACCGGAAAATACAATTGAATGAATTGGATGAACTAAGAGATAATGCTTATGAAAATTCATTGATTTTCAAAGAAAAGACTAAAAAGTTTCATGATGCAAAGATTAAAAACCGGGTTTTTAACGTTGGTGATCAAGTGTTACTTTTTAACTCTAGGCTTAAGATATTTTTCGGGAAATTGACATCTCGTTGGTCGGGTCCTTTCACCGTTACACAAGTGTTTCCTTATGGGACCATCGAGCTAGCTCAAGATGATGGTCCTAACTTCAAGGTGAACGAACATAGGCTTAAGCACTACTTTGGTGGGGAAATTCCTTCAATGGTTGACCTCGACCAAGTCACCTTCCCCAATGATAATTAGCATTGAGGGGATCGAGTCGAGCTCATGACTCGGTAATTAAAAACGAGGTGCCTCGTGGGGGAGATCCCATGCTTATCCTTTTATGCTTACTAATAAATAATAAGAGGGGATTTGTGCCCTTCCAATTCGTTGTCTCGTGGTTGTTTGTGATTGTGTTATTTAGATCATCATCATCATCAACGATTGAAGACTCTCGTGTTTGTTTACGTGAGCCTCCATCGTTTGCTTGAAGAAGTTTTTCACGAATCCATGACATATCCTTTATTGTTCTAACAATTACCTTTTAGCATACTTAATAAACGGCTTTAGATATATTGTTGATCACCCTTTTCATGCTAGATCCTAAGCATTCGATTCTTCGTCTCTAGTATGGGGGTGCTCCACCTTTAGACTCGAAACATTGAGGACAATGTTTACTTTTAGTATGGGGGGTGAATAGATACTTGCTTTGCTACGCCCTCACGCTTTCCAACATTCAATGTTTTGTTTTGTTGCTAATAAGGCTAAAAATGGCCAAAATTTAAAATTTTCTTAAGACACGAATGTATATTTTCTGATGGGTATAATAAGAACTAATTTTTGACTTGATGGGCATTTGGAGCCCTTTACATTCCTTAACCTGCTCAATTCAAGTTTTGCTAGACTTTTATATAGGGAGCTTTAAAACTAGAAAGTCTTAGCTCATTCGGGTTAAGAACAAGAACTTTTCGCAAGTTCCTATAATTGATCCTAGAAAGTCACTTATCAAGGGAACTATAAAATGCATTTTCTAAACTTGAAAAAGTCCAAGAAAGTGCAAGATCCTATAGGTGGCTTGAAAACCCAAAACATTGATTTGATATAGTCTTAATGAAAGCTAATCCAAATTTGGCTTAATTTTGACTTGCATGGCTAAGTATTCACGTGTCTCTTTAAATAGAGGACTTTATATAGTGAAGAACGAGAAATGATAGAGTTAGACAAGTGATCATGCTAAACTTAGAACATGAAAATGTTATTTCAAAAATTCATATGTTTTTAATTGTGGCTTTTTCTTCCCATAAGATCAATGCATTAGGAATAAAAATAATTGCAATAAGTAAGGTCGTACGATTTGAAAGGTTACTTAGCTTCTAGCGCAAGATCGTTTAAAAGTTGCTCGGGTTTGAATAGAGTTCATAGCCAAGGCATAACTTATTGAAGCGGGACGCGAAGATTGGTGAAGATCCAAAAAGGCCCTAACAAGGCATGAGGAGCTATATTTTGTTGCTAAAGATCCAAGACGATGTGAAGTATCATTGTTCCAAAATCAATAAGAAGGATCGAGACACAGACGAAAAGCAATTACTCCCCTAAAGATCATGGAGATAGTCTATCCAAAAAGACCATGACAAGGTATGATGATAAATATATCCAAGTTCGAAAAGGAGGCGGAT
Source organism: Glebionis coronaria (assembly GCA_025667525.1). Taxonomy (NCBI): domain Eukaryota; kingdom Viridiplantae; phylum Streptophyta; class Magnoliopsida; order Asterales; family Asteraceae; genus Glebionis; species Glebionis coronaria. The sequence goes on from JANFOE010000494.1 coordinate 685,113, forward strand.
CGTTGTATATCAAAGTCCAAAATAAAGATTGAAGAAAAATGATGAAGTCGTGGTCCAAATTTGAAGAATCTCTCAAAAACGTCAAGTGAAGAAATTCCAAATATATGAAGAGAAGACCATAATTTCAAGAACCTCTTCCCAAGATTTGAAGTACGAAGTACATGCCAAATATCGGTCCGAGAAAGGTCTCAAATCGTGAAACGAGTTATGCCAAGATATGAACTTAAGGAGATACTCGAGAAGCCGGTTTAAAAGATTTTGTCCTTCGGCTAACTATCGATTAAATCATGCTACTTTGCTTTCGGACTAATAAATACTTAAATAAGTCAATATGAATCACTTGTGATCCATGAAAAATAGTTAAAAAATGCTAGTAACCCATTTCCTTTTATAATAACTAGGATTACGGGGAGAAAAAGTATTACACAATTTGGACTTATGAGTAGTATTAGCATTGTGACTTGTACCAACAATGATCTCTTTTTTGCACTTAGCATGGAATGTATGACAATCAAGGATGACAAAATTTACTCTAAGGGACATTTACTTGTTTCTATTCTTTGACCCTAAAAGTCACATGCGTGATGAAAATCATACATTATGTCTTTACACATCTTCATAGTATTGTTGCAAGACTTTTACTTTTCAATAAAGGTTAATAAAATTGAATCTTGGTGATGCTTAGATACTTTGTTCTAGCATTGCGTGAGGGCACGACAATGGCTTAGTATGGGGGAGTGATGAGATGGCATTTATACATGATCTCATCGTTCTTTTCGGGCTTTAAATGCATTAAAATGTCATAAATTACCATGTATATGCTTGTATTTGTTTACTTGTGTGTTTTAGGTATGGATATCGTGAAAAAGACAAAAGATCACAAGAAACAAGGAAAAATGGACACGAGAAACGAAGCCGTACAAAGAACCGGGCCCTAGTTCATGAATTATCCAAGATTAAACCTTGAAGACTTGAAGATATGCAAGATTGATCCTCAAAATATGAAGAATTGACACTTAAAACCCTTGTATATTCATAATTACAAGTTTGGTCCCTTAAGTTTGTCAAAATTACAAAATGGTCCTTCAACTTTGAAGAAATGGCAAGTTTAGTCCCTCAACAATTCTAAATTGCCAAATATGGTCCCTCATGAAGTCAAAGATCAAAGAAGACCCTTGAAGATCAAGAAACTTACACTTCTAGTCCCTTAAAATGGATTTAATATCAAAAGGACTAAAGTTGTAAATAGCCTAAACTTGTAAAAGCCCTAAAACCTTGATTTGAAACTTTTTGTGGCCAATGTGTGAAATCTGAAACTTAGTTTACAAAGGAAAACGGGTTTGCTTGAAAAAGAAACTTGTTATTCATTGTTTTCCAAAGACTAATGGCCAAATGTGTACAACTGAAACATTCAAACAATATTTGCGCCAAACACTTACCTTTCCCCCAATTTCGGATCAAAACAAGTTACTGTTTACCCTCAAGAACCCAGTAACTCCTCTCACTTAAACAAAGGGTAAATTGCAATTACCCATTCCCACACTTGATTGACACGCCTAGAAACATAACCCACACACAAAACCCTCAATCCCACTACCCAAGTGACCCCACACTCAACCTCGTCCACCAATGAAAACACAACTTTCTCTCCAAGGAATTTGACGTGTCAAGATCAACAGCTTAGACTTATAGCTTAACTCCAAAGCTAAAATGAACGTCCCTGATGCATTTAGACAGCTCACCAACATCAAACGGCATCAATCACTCAAGGGCGTTCTTGGAAATTCATAGCTAGGGTTTTTAGCATTCTAGAGTCATCTGTTAGGCCTATATAAGGAGACCTCAACCTGTGAGAGTCCCTTGTTCCAGATTTTGGCTATTATCTTTGTAATTCCTTTTTATTTAAATAAAATTTTAATTTCTTAAAATTGTGAAATCTCTTTTGTGTTTTATAAAAGTTGGTGTTAGAATAGCTGAAATCTGAGTTCTATTTGATGTTATAGACCTTTCTTAATCTTGTGGTTAAGGCACGTCTATGTTTGTTAGGTTTTCAAAGGTTCAAAAACCTTGAAACCTTTGTTTCTGTTTTACCTATTATCTTGTACTAATCCTTATCCAAGAGCCTAAATCTCCTTCAAGCTTGTTGACACCAAGCCTGAGAAGAGATTTAAGCTATTGGGTGAGTTGTTTGTTCATTTGTGTTGAAGAATCATAAGCATCAAAACCTTGTTCTACTTTGAACATCAGCAGGTTTTGATCACCTTTGTGAAGAACCTTGGTCTTGTTCTAGTTGTTGAACATAGTCCAAGGAGCATTGCTGGTCCTCCTAGGATGTTGTGGAGGACAGGTATGGCCTCTTATTTAAGGTTCCCCTAAAAATTTCATGATATAGCCTGTTTTGGATTTTGGACTGTGATTTTGTGTTCTTGTGTTTGAGGTTGTGATTTTTGTTTTTGAATCTGTTAGTTGCCATCTAGGAAGTGTGTTTGAATTATAAAATCAGTAGGTTGTGCTTAGAAATCACAAGTTGCTTTGAAAAGTTGTGGATTAAGGTGTGTTTCGGATAACAACCTGTTTTGGATTTGAGTTGTTTTGAGGTTGTGCTTTGTGTTGCTTTGTGTTGAAACCTGTCTCATAAGTATAAGTGGTTATTTATCTGCAAGCTTTGTGCATATAAACACCTAGAATCAACAATAGGCTCTAAAATCTTGAATACTTGTTGAAACTGGCTGAGGTTTGAAGGACACCTGGTTCTAATCATAGACTAGGGTTAACAAGTGATAAATCCTAGTTAGTTACATCAGGGAAGTAGGATTGAAGTGTTGAAATTGGATCTTTGGTCAGTTATATCAGCAAAGTGTGCATTTGTTCTTGAAGTTCATATCAGCAAGTTGAATCTGCTTTGATCTTGTTCCATACTTTGATTCATTGATTGATTTAAGTTTGTTTGTGCTTAATAACAGTTTATATAACTTGTGTATGCATTTGGTTGAATTTGGTGTGCTTATTCTAGCTCAAAACTGCTTAAGTGTTCATAACAGCTTAATATCCATGTATGTGCTAGATCTGAGCATCTTTTGATTTTTCTGTGCTAATTGGTGATACTGAAGTGTGTTTTTTTGCTTGATTGTGACTCCTTGTAATTAACTGATCACTTGGATGCCATTGTCTTGCAACAAAACATATAGAATCTCTCTAAAATCAAAGGTAAAATAGTCAAGGCAGTGGGAACCAGTTCCTACTGAAAGTTCCCCCTTCTAGTGTTAATTGGACATCAGCTTATCAATAAGCTATTCTAGCTTATTTTAACCAGGAACAACTTTGATTTGTAATAGGTGCTCATTATTTGACCCATTTGTTCATACTGGAGCATTTGGTGGGTTGACATTAGGGTTTGACTAGAAAACCAACTTAAATGACTTTTTCATAAGTGATTATTGCTCAATTCCAGCTTATTGGTTTTGCTTATTGGATTTTGGTTGATTGATTTGGCTTATTGAAGTCATTTGTAACATTTTGCAAGTTGAATCAAGTCCTGAGGTGCCCTATAACTCTATCCCGACTATTTTGTCGTTTTGTGGAATTGTTCTTGGCTTATTTCTGGCTTATTAAGTGTGCTTTTTCCAAATTTCTTTTTACAGATCTCTTTATTATCCCAAAAGAAGGTTGTGTGTTTAAGCAGAGCTTATGGCATTTGCTTATTGCTTAATGGGCTTATTGGCCCAATAAGAATAAATTGTGTGTTCATTAAGTTGTGATAAGCTCATTTTCAGCTTTTGGGCCTTTGGAGTTTTGTGTTTAGAATTGAATTTCGAGTCAGATAGGGCTTTTCCAAGTCATTTGGGCTTATTTTGACTTTTTGGGCTAAAAAGCCCATTAAGGTTGATTGAATTTGCTTTTGGCCCATTTGAGGGCCCAATAGGGGTATTTTGGTCATTTCACTTTCATTTTCTGTTTATTTAGGTTAAAATAAACTAGTTTGCAAGTTTTTAGAATTTTTAATAATTTTTGGATTTTTAATATTATTTTAATATTATTTTATTATTAATTTCAAATTTCACATTTTTGCACTTTTTATATTTTTCTTAGCTTAAATATATTAAAATAGGATTTTTGCAACTCTTAGACTAATTTTATCATATTTAGATTAATTTTTATAATTATTTTCAGTTTTAATAGTTTTTAAATCATTTTAAATAGTTTTCATTAATATTTAATTAATTAAAAGGCTTGAAAAAGTTTTGATCATTGGTAAACTCTTAGTTTATTTATTTTGATTTTTGGTAAATTTTTGGGAATTTTTAGAATTAATTTTTATTTTCGTACTTTTTACGGTTTTACGTTTAGTCATCGTAGTAATTAATTCATGTCTTCGTCATTCTCTTTTCTCATCCCCTTCTTTCAAATATTAATCTCAAATCTTGCTATATTTTAGTCACACACATATACCTCCTAGGGAAATGAACTTTATTGGGTCATTAGTGTTTGATTTTCCTAAATCATCACTTAATACTTACCGCTTTTACGCCTTTTTCCTAAAAGGTGTAATTTACCACAATCACGCCTTAATTTCCGTTTCAACCCTTTTAGACTCGAGAATTTTGAAATCCATTTGTAGTTTTTGAAAATTATTAATGACTGCCTCTTTTTCTTTAAGTTCTTTCGAAAGATTTGCTTTTAAACTCTCAATTTCTAGCAGATTATCCATTTGGACTTGCCTAAACCTATCAAATTCAGGATTGGTTAAGGTAGTGGACACTGGAGTTAATTCCAAGGTTTTAACCTTTTCCTTATGCAAAGCAAGCTCGACAGGTGAAGTCTGATTAACACTAAGGGTTTCAAGGACCACATTATTCATTTGGCTAAGCATAGATGACGAGACCATAACCAAATCAGGTTGAGCAAACGTATTTGTAGTCGTAATAGCTCCCGGTTGTGGTTCACTCAAAGTTTGGGGACTTGCATTGATATTGCTATCATTGTTTTTCTCCTCGATTGAGTTACTAACCACCGGAGGCTCTTTCGGATACTCAAACACTTGCTCAACTTGATAAGGTACAATACTAGTATCCGTAGCAGTATTTGGTACCTCAGAAATTGTGTCAGCTCCATAAAGTGAAAGATTTGCCATGAGAGCTGCCTTGGCGGTATTGAGATCATCACAGTCAGAGTCGTATGCATCCAGATCATCATATTGATATGCGGCATTATTTGTGATGGCTGTTGTGAGACCGTTAGTGTCCGCGACTCCCGGATCTACGAGAAATGATAACTCTTCTTCTTCGAGCTCACGTCCTTGGGCTTGAGCATTCACCAAGTAGATCTTCTCCTGAAACCATGTGCTATCCCTTTTCCTCTTGGGCTGTTTGCACTCTCGAGCCATGTGCCCTTCCACTTTGCAGTTATAACATATAATCATCTTCATTTTGCCAGTGTTATTACGCCTTGTAGCAGCAGTGTTAGATGAACGTGCACCATCAGTAGATGAACATGCACCAGCAGTAGATGAACTGGGTCTCCCCTGAAGTGGTTGCACCATTACTCTGCCATCTTGAATTGTAGCCTGTTGTCGACAGTTATAAGAGTTCCTTAACTGATGTTTGTCGGATCTGGTCCTTTGTAACCTCGTTTGTTCAATGTTTGAGTGAGATAAGGAGACATTTGAGCAAGTATATCAGTAGGACTATCCCCTTGTCTAAACTCAGGGACAGGAATCTCATCATCACAATAGAATGCTGGTGCTGATTGAGCTACAAGCTGATTTGAGGGAACACTACCATCTTGTGAGTAATGGGGTTAAGGAACCTCAAGGTGTTGATAGGTAAGAGCAGGGTTTGTTGGAGGTTGATACGGTGAATACTGTTGTGAAGCATAAGGTAACTGATGTGAGTCTCCTTGTGATGATGTTGCTGGTTGCTTGTATTGTTAGTGATAAGATGTAGGCGGTTGTGGCAAGATCGAATACTGTGGGAAACTTGGTGTTTGATACAATGGTTGATAGGAAGATTGGTGTCCCAAAGCAAATGGAGAGTTGTGATATGACATTGTAGGATGGTTTGCCATTAATGCCAATGGTTCTTGATAAGATCCCTGAGAGATTCGTTTTTGGATCACGTGCTTCTCGTGTTGTTGTAAGAAAGCATAGAGTTGATCTAAGTTTGACTTATACAAATCTCGAATCATCTTGACATCAGTGAAATATTGGCTCCATTCTTGGGGTAACGTGTTCAAGAACTTTGTGTTTAGTTGAAACTGAGCAATCCTTAGACTATACACGTTCATGTCATTCATCAAAGTAGTGAAACGCCAGTAGTAATTGTGAAGAGTCTCCCTGGAATGTATGTAAACCTATCAAACAAGTCATACAATTGACACTCTCGTTCTTGCTTAGTTAGAGAGGTCCCTTGTAACAAAACAACTAATCGATCCTGAAGATCCTTTGCCACTGTGTGTTCACTTACCATTCTATAGATATAGGGTAGAAGGGCTTGAAGTATTGTCTAAACGGCCCTTTCATCTGCATCGGAAATGAGTTTGTTAGCATCGGTTAACTCATGATACAACCTTTCCTGCGTCACGTTGTTGACGGTAACTTCTCCCCAATCTAGTGGACCTTTTTCAATTGATTGAAGCATAAGTCTACCATTGGGTTTGCCCATGATGTAAGTTTTCATGCGACCTTGCCATGCTTCAAATAAGTCTTTGATGAGCAAAGGTGGGCGAGTGTCAGTACCCGAGATGATTCAGATGTCGGTAAGCGAAGTCATGGTTGGCATATATGAATTTGAATTCATTTTATGATCCCTTGAAAATTTTTTTATCAAAAATGATCGAGCAATGAAATAAGATTATGTGTTTTAATGTTGTTTAAATAAAGATATTATGATCTTTTGGTTGTGTGTTTTTGTTAATGTCTCCAAATAAATGCAAAGTTGAAAAAAAATCCTCTAAGTGTTGCAAATGATGGCTGATCGTACTCCTAGATCGGACTCCCTGTTCGTACTCAAGCTATCGTATCCTGATTGTACTCACCTATCTTACTCAAGCCATCGTATCCTAATCGTACTCAAGCTATCGTAACCCACGATCGTACTATGCTATCGTACTCCCTGATCGTATCCTAGATCGTACTCTGCTATCGTACTCTTGATCATACTCTGCTATCGTACTCCCTTATCGTATCCTAGATCATACTCTGCTATCGTACTTGACGATCGTACCCAAAGATCGTACTCCTTGATCGTATTGATGATCATAGTGGTGATCGCAGTCTAGATCGTACCTGTGATCGTAGTGGTGATTGTGGTCACTGATCGTAACCTTGATCGTAGTATGGGATCGTGACTATGGATCCCAAGTAGAAACCCCCAGGGTTGATGCAATCACAAAATGAGATCGTAACACAAAAGTATAAGCCAAGACTTGGAAGCAACAAGAAAGAATGGATTTTTACCTTGGAATTCATGATTCTAACCAAACAAATGTTACCAAATCGTTGCTAAAACAAATTAGAAGAGATATAGATCACTTGGAATCACAAAAACACGAAAAAATTTTGAAACTTTGGAAAAATCAATCAAAAACACATGAACACACTTAGAAAAGTATGAACAACAAAAAACCAATCTTTACTTAATTCCATAGATCTTGATACCAATTGTAGAAGTGTGATAATCTTTGTATTTCAAGAGGGTTGATGTTTTTCTAGAGAGAGAAACTTAGAGAGAGAAGTGAAAGAAACTATGTGTATTACTTTGAGAAATGAAACAACCAACACCTCTTTCCATGGTGGAAAGAGGTTTATATACCCAAGTCCTTAATGGACTTTGGCCTCCGACCCATGAACATGCTTATGGGTCGGGCTTAACATAAACAATACTTAAACATTACTACGAGCCTATAACTATATTATTGGAGTGACCGAGACTTTCTTTATACGTAAAAACGTATTTCCAACAATTTTCTTCAAAGTTTTTACCATAGTACTCAAGGTCGAGTCAGGCTCATGACTAGGTGACCAAAAACAAGCGCTTCTCGGGAGGCAACCCAATGATCTATCCTTTTTATCCGTTTTCATAATAAGTGTAGGGGGAGACCCTAGTATGTGTTTGTTGTTTTCTTTCTTATGATATGCAGGGATTGGCGCTTTGAAAGATCCACTTTTGGTGACTTTTGACGACCCGTGATTCCGTGTACCCGTCTTCCCGGTTCTATCCAAAACTCTTTTGATTCATTATTTTATCATTTATGTTGAAATATGAATCACTTTAGTTGTCTCTTCCTTAGCAAGATTTAAACAATGTGCACAATATCCTAAGTGCAGGGGAGTTTAATTCCACATGCTTAAACATTAAGGACAATGTTTATATTAAGTGTAGGGGGGACTTCTATCGGAGTTAAGTGGGATTTTCCATGAAAATGGCCTCATTTTAACCAAAATTGATTTTTTGACATTTTTCTAAATTTTTGATCTATTTTGGCCTAGTGGTAATTTCCTTTGTTATCGTTATTTTCTTTCTTCATAAATTATTAATAAAATGGTTTTAATGAGTTTAGATGGCTTTGATATATTAGGCCCGTCGTGAATATTTTGACTCAACCCGAGTTTACTTATTTGAGTTTACTCTAGCTAGTATCCTTAACCATATGGACCTTAATTGGTTTATTAGGCTAAGCATCCACGAGTCTCATTCCTTGAGATTTTAAATTGTGGAGAACGAGAGATGATAGAGTCAATTATAAGTTTTGTATTCTTTCATGAATTTATGTGAGTTAAATATGAGCTTTTTCTCCCATTACTTGTTTAATAAATAAATGAAATAAGTAAGGTTGTACGATTTGAAAACTTACTTAGCTTCTAGCCCAAGATCTTTAAAAAGTTGCTCGGGATTAATTAGAGTTCATAGCCAAGGCATAACTTATTAAAGCGGGATGTGAAGATTGGCGAGTTCGAAAAGGCCCTAACAAGGCATGATGGCTCCATTTTGTTACTAAAGATCCAAAGTGATGTGAAGAATCATTATTCAAAAATCAATATGAAGGATCGAGACACACAACGAGAAGCAAGTACTCCCATAAAGATCATGGAGATGTCTATCCGAAAAGACCCTAACAAGGTATTAGGATAAATAGATCCAAGTCCGAAAAGGAGGCGGATCGTTGTATATCAAAATCCCAAATAAAGATTGGATAAAAAATGAAGAAGTCGTGGTCCATGTTTGAAGAATCTCTCAAAAACTTCAAGTGAAGAAATTCTTATTATGAATAGAAGACCACTATTTCAAGAACTTCTCTCAAGATTCGAAGTATGAAGTCAATGCCAAATACCGATCGGAGAAAGGTCTCAAATCGTGAAACGAGTTATGCCAAGATATGAACTTTATGAGGTTTCGAGAATCAGTTTTAAAAGATTTTGTCCTTTAGCTAACTATTGATTAAATCGTCCTACTTTATTTTCGGCTTAAATAAATTATCTAAATAAGTCAACAATGCATCCTCGTGATCAATCATGACAACAATAAAATATAAGAGATACACCTAGGAATAAGGGGGTCTAAGTAAATAATTGATCCACATGAGTAAGTGTTAGCTTTACTAACTTATAATAACAATGATATCGTTTTTAAACTTGGTAAGAGGAATGTGAAACTTGAGGGTGATAAACATTCATGACACCAAATCCCTAATGTAAGTCTTAGATTTCTTTACTTGTTTTTTCCTTCAAACATTTTGTAACTTTCTACCTTTTTTAGTTTCCTTATTGTCTAGTATTTAATAAAGGCCAAGGTGGGTTAATTATGATGGAGAATGTAAATGTTGCTTTGTAACTAATGCATTGCATAAGGGCATTGCAATTGTCAAGTGTTGGAGATTTAATAAGTGCGAAAACACTTATCCTTTTACCACTTAATTATAATTAAAACAAGACCAAAACGTGTATGTAATGTCGTAAAAGTCGGAATTCTGCGTGGTTTGTGTTTTTGTTTTCTTTTAGGACCAAAAATGATAAAGGGAGAAAACACGGGCTTTTACGGGCTTTTATCGAAGAAAGAGAGAAAATACGAAGTCAAAAGATCAAGAGTGCAAAAAGAACGGAAGTCAAAGTCCTATTCTAAAGATTTATCGAAGAAAAAGTCTAAAGACGGAAGGTTAACGAAGTCGAAGAACCAAGTCTAATAAAATATGAAAATTATAAGACAAGTTCATTTTATCATTCGAAAAATCCCGAGACAAAGTCGAGAAAGACGATGAAATTAATAGACGAAAAGATAAAGAGAAAGAGAGAAGAAACCAACACCACATAACCTCCTCCTATAAATAGCCTCCTAATCCTTCATTAGGAGGTGTCAGATAATTAGTTAGTTTAATTAAGTTTTAGGAGTAGATTAATTACTTTCTCTCTCTAGATTTACTTTCAAGTTTTCAAGTTTTTTCATCCTTAATCTTGTATTTGAATCTTTAATCTTCATCTTAATTTCAAGCTTTTCATAATCACTCTCCTTCTAACTTTCTTGATTTTAAATCTATTGTTTTGTTTGATTAATCATGTAGTTTGTTTAATCTTGTTGTATGTTTGATTGATGTGCTTATTTTATTGTTCTTATGGTTTTGATGTGTTTGATGTTTTAGTTTATTGTGCTTATTGCTTATTGTGTGTTTGTCTTATTTTTAATTAAGAGTTTTTATTATTTTAATCTTTTAAAAGTTGTTTTTTAATATTTTCCTTATTTCGTGTTTTTAAAGTTTTTAATTTGTGGCTTATTATCTTTTTCTTAAAATTAGTTTGGTTTATGTTTTGGTTAAGTCCTTATTTGGTTTTAGCTTAATTTTATCTAATCCGGATTTTATAAACCCTAGTATTCCGACTTATCATCTTTGTCTTATTCCGACTTAGGTTACAAAATTTATATATTCCGAATTAAACTTAGTACTATTCCGAATTAGATACACATATCAGCTTATTCTGAATTGTCATATGTTTTAAGATTCCGAATTAAATTCTACTTTTTATTCCGAACAAGGTAAATTTCATAGCATTCCGGATTAGGTTGAGATGTAGAACATTACGAATAAGGTATAGTTGTTGATATTCCAGATTAGGTTCGAATCAGATATTCCGAATTAGTTGCAAGTGACCAATTCCGGATTACTATCCGGAATACTTATTCCGGATTAGGGGTAAATTTTTGATTCTGAATTACATAGTAAGCATTATTCCGGATTAAGTGTTGATCTTGATATTCCGACTTAGGTTAGTTTTGTTATATTCCACACTAGGTTAGGTTTGTAGGATTTCGTATTACTTTGAGATCCAGGATTCCGACATAGGTTTATGTTTGGCATTCTGAATTGGTGTTTTGTTCTTGTTTCCCGAATTATTTTTAAATTTACATTTTCCCGCTATTTTTCTTAAGTCTCATTTTAAATTGTTTTGTCCTATTTTATTTTCAAATTTACTTTTCATCAAGTTTTAATCTTGTCATTTATTTTTAAAAGTCTATATTTTTAGTTTATAACTTTAATGCTTTCATTTTTATTTTAAAATAGATAAACGACATTTCCTTTTTACACCAAGAACAACTGAGTCACACGTCTAATCCTTTTTCAATTTGAATTTAGTAGAGAGAAACAAACTTTAATTAAGATAATTCTCTATATTACATGACAAGAGTTTCGGAATAACAACAACAATCTATAGAATCATGAAGTGGACATCGAACATCATCACGAATACCGACAATGAGATAACGATCATAATTTCCATCATCTCGAGTTACACACACATTCCACTAAATTTAGGTTCCAATAATCAAAAGAAGAAAAGAAAATTATGGGGTCTAATAAGAGGACAAAAATAGGCATGCCCTTATTAACACGTACTAGCAAGGTAGCGATTCAAAAGAAATAATTGTCCCATACCATGGACAATATTAAAACGAAAAATCACAGGACTACCCAAATTTAGATATAGACTCGCGAAATCGAAGAAGTGATGTCATATGATCGAACCATCGTGACTCAAAACATTAGATATACATCTTAAAAATAATAATACAAGTATGCGTGTGATGGGTAATCCACTATTACATTCTAATTAATGTTACTTTGTATATTGTAAAAGCGATCATTTGCACATTTTTAATTTATGTTACACCAGTAAAGACTTCATATCTCTCATTTTTCAATCTTTAGAAAGTTTTTATTTTTGGAAAGTTACACTCTCAAGAAAAATTACTAACATTAGTAGATTCGGTGACTCGGTTATCATAATTGATAAAATCATTAGGTTTAAAAATCTCGATACTCATGTCAAAATATCATTAATGTTCATATCTTATGTACCACAAACGTACGTAGTAAGAATTTTCAAAGTTTCATATTATTATTACGACTTATCTTATTACGTATATACATGTAACCAGCGAGACTCGGATTTGTTCAATTGACTCTTAAAAATCAACATTTGTCTTTTTATTGTACATAAGTCTTTCCTTAAAACTGATCTTTTATATCACCATCACGCGACTCGACTCACACGCTAAAGATGTTTCACGTAGTATTATCCCGGATAACTTAATGATTTTAGTAAAGACTTGAATCTCGATAATAATAATAGAATAAATAATCAAAATGCTTATTTCAATAATTCTAAAATGTAAAAAATTCAAAATTTAAAACTTTAGCCAATTATCAAGTGATTTTAAAGTTAACACATCTCATACTAGAGTAAAATGATGTTCCATCAACTTTTAATAATTTATTTCCAGCATTAGAATTTCTCACTTAAAGTGTATATTCTGATTTTGTCCCAATTTATTCACTACAAGGAGTTATGAATTCCAGTTTATACCAATGAATTCGTAAATATAACTTGATCTTATGTTTAAAATAAAACCACTTTTACAAAGTCTCTAGCTCCAAAATACATGACTAATTTTTCTACCCATGTTCTATATTACAAAACACGTCAAAAGTTTACTATATTAACCCAAAAATTAATTCATACCAAGCCCAAAGCTACATATACTCGATAGTCATACCGTTAATTTTATTAATAACTCCTATTTCAAATTAATGTAAGCAATTCTTGACTATTCCATCACAAGGTTTTAGTATCAAAGTATTAATATATGAAAAAAAGGATTTTACGAGTAATATAAATTGCTTATTATGATTTACCAAACAAGGTTGAAGGAAAAATAATTTCACTTTGTCACTTTACCCTCTTTACGAATTTTACTTGTTGCAAGACGCATCATAGGTCATTTTTAGCCAAAATTTTCATTCACCATACATTAAATGGGTAAAACACTTTATGTTTAAATCATCCAATCAACAATGTTTAATGCTTATTTAACTGGCACAAGTGTCGGACCTCGTCATGTAAAATATTGAATTCATAAAAAGAAACAACAAAACAATTGAAATAAACGGAACGAGAGTACGTATGTCAATGCTATATATGTTAGTATCGGCTTCGGATGAGTCTCGAAACTGTGACAATAAAATGAACAAAAGTCAATCAAACTTCAAGTTATGGCGCTTGATCACAACACTAGTATATTCTTAAAGCTCGTCTTTAAATTCGAGTAGAATGGTAAAAATGATTAAATGGTGATACGCATCAACCACGCTTTATAATATACACATATGATTTTCCGTTACGACATACACATCGCTGATTATACTTCGGTTATGTTATAGTTACGCGAAATAATATATCAAACCCATAAGGAATAAGGGAAATAAAATAATATGTTTGTAATTTATGTTTCAAAAAGAAGATGTCCAAAAATGACAAATCAGGGTGCGACTACGAAAATTGAGATTAATCTGTCGATAAGCAATACGTTACGAAAAAATATTTATGTATCCATAGTATCAAACAAGGTTCAAACGCGGTTATTTAGTCAATAACTACTTATCGAGATCGGCGAGTGGCGATGAGGCCAAATTCTAAACAAAATCGCATTTTAAATGTACGATAATAATGCAAGGACCATTGCTTCACGCGCAATGCCTTTAAATACCATAGTATATGCATACCTATACATACAATCATTCCTACATACACGTAGGATCACAACGCATTGTTGCCATGCAATGCAACTTAGCACGTATGCCAATTACATGCAACCTATAAGATAGTCTTACAAGAATTTGCAAATTACGATGATAAGTACTCAACGTACATAACAATAAATCTCAATATATTATCATATTATTTACTTACTAAATACACAGAAATTCATATCAGTTTTTAGGGATACATCTAAATCATAAAGTAATGCTAAAAGAAATCTCACCGGAGCCATGTGGAGTAGTTGCCTACATTAAAAACATTTTACGACACACCAAAAGTTATAGTTTAGGTTTTTCAAAAATCGACCTAGTTCTCTATAACTTGTGGCTCTTATTACAAATCTATAACACCCCCAAATTACCACGCAGCGGAATACCACTTTGGTTGTTACTTCATAGCACATCACACACAATCATAGAAAGCGACCTCAAAAGAGACGTTTAAAATAAACATAAAAGAATATTTACAATCATTGTCTAAAACATTTCCAACCCAAAAATAAAGTTTTCATCAGAGTAGCGTTACTTGTCCCCAAATATCTTAACCAAAACACAACAATTTTTTACCACAATATGACAATAATTAATTTGATAAAAGGGAAGGAAATCCAAAATTTTAGACCAAATAAGCACCAACTCCCTCCATGCATGCTCCGCTGCTATCAATCTTGATTACCTGAAACACATGCTTAAAATCGTCAACACAACGGTTGAGCGAATCTATAGGTTTATCAAATCATAAGTTGAACACAAGTATTAAAAACCAATCATGATCATTCAATAGCATTGTCGTACTCACAATCTATTATTCAAGTATTTCATATTTAGCAAAGATAATTGATTGTATTTAAGCTCATGACACCGACCCGTTAAATTAATCACCCGCGCCACATTTGTCGGCATGATCAAAGTGAAACCATTGCCCCTCTTAAGGTATTCGTTGCCAGATTTATACCTTATCTCTTATCACAAGTTATCCGTCCGCAGAGGGTACTCAACGTACTACCTCTCGTCTCGGAAGGGTCGTCAACCCCATATTACTATCAATTGTATAAGTGGCTATTTCCAACCCACACAAGGGAAAGACAGTAGTTAACGGTTTATGAAATTAGGGCCTTTAGCAACAAGGTACTTAATACAATCCAAACAACATTCGGGTCCAAACAATCATTCATGACTTGTTTTCCATTTTATTTCAAATAGCATGTATCCCCCTCACGGGTTAAAATTATTTAAGACAAGTATAAAGCGAGGCTATAGACTCACCTTGAGGTATAAGAGTACTAGTAGATGACGATCATCGACGACAAGGATGCCCGAGAAATTCAAAAGTCGACACCTAACAAACACGGCGTGCAAATAAATCAACATACTCAAGTACCGATATGTACTTAGTGTAAACAAATAAATACACTCAAAACCCCTTAAATACATACAAGTAATCCACAGAAGTGATATTTACTAGATATTTTTACTTTATTATCTTATTCGAAAAATACTCCAAAAACATTTCTGCCGATACATACCAAATGTACGCGTTGTTTTCCCCTACTTAAACATCATGAAATTTTATGAAACCTTCCAGAAAACTCATTTATAATATGAAAACAACATCCTCCTAAAATTTCATTAAAAGATTTTACTTTTAAGTCCGTCTGCCCAACACATCTCTAAACTTGAAAAACCGGACAGATTTGTACCTTCACGTTGTAAAATCATTTTGACCTTCTTAACCAATTCCATTTACAAACCCGACTCTTGATTATGAAAATAGACTCAAAGTTATAAGTTTAGGGCCTGAGATCAGCCTCTAAAAATTTTTAGAACTCAACTTATAGTTCCCGAGATTTGACCAAATATCGACATCAATTTCGTATTGTGTCGATACTCATCTCCCGGTACACGAAAATTTAAACTAGCGTAACTTTTGACTCGTTTGGAGTTAAAATCTCTATCTTATACCAAAACGAAGGTAGAAAGAATCTCTACAACTATATCCTATAATGAAAACCTGTACTTAGAGTTAAAATCAAGAAAAATACCCTTAAAGTATCTGACCTAAAGTATACTTTTCAAAACCATATCAAAACATCTTTTTGACCAATTTCAATCATTCATACACCCTTAATAACATATATAATCATCCTAAAGAAATCCAAACATCCTAAATTACTTGTATGTTCATCCTCTTTCAAAACTCAAAATCAAAAACATCACATACAATATAATTAAATCATGTAAAAATGATAATAACATGAATATAGGACCTTACCAACGATTAACAGGATCAAACAATCACCAAAACCAAAAACCCCATTTTGGGCGTGGGTTTATGAAGCAAAAACACCAAGAACAAATATTTTCCAAGCTTCCATATTTCAAATTCATGTTCCTAAACAAAATTAAACACAAACCCAAGAATTTAATTAGATCGAACATAGTATTTTTCAAAATCTATCAAAATTAAATCTTGAAAAAATGTTGTTGCATGTTGAATATTTTTTGTGGGATTTACTTATCTTGATAATACAAAGGCGGGTCTTTGATTAGATTTTCCAAAAATCAATTTTTGGTGGTGGTTTGTGGTGGTTGGGTGGTGGCCGTGGGATTAGAGAGAAAAGGGAGGAGGAGAGAAAACTTTTGACTCGTTGAGGAGTGTGTGTTTATATAAGGCTTATATATAGTGGGGGAGGATAGATTTTGTGAATAAGGTCTTATTTTGGCCTTAGGTGCAAAATAACTTTTAAAGAGCGGTAATATGACTACTAGTCATTTTTTGAAAATTTGCGAGAGTCGGGTTTCGTCCCGGTTTCATAAAGATTAAAATCTCGTTCAATAAAAATACTTTTTCAAAGATTTAAACACACACGAAAAGTAATAGTAAGGTTCCGACTCGACTTATTACATAATAAAATAAAAACTTCAAAATCTCAAATATCGAAACGATCGATAATAAACATAAATATTTGGGCATCCAATGGCATCACGATCACTTACGGTTCTCTCGAATCGTCACAACATTCAAATAAAACCACATATTACCTGTTTCAACTTAAACCGTCAAATAATAATTATTTTTAAATTTCTCAAAAATTCAAAATCGGTCGTAAAATTAGGAGTAAGTAATGGCGTTAGGTTCGGGGTATCACACTTTATGTATCCAACACATTCGAAAATGATATTAAATCTGTTATATGTTATATATTATATCGGAAAAGGCATCTTAACTCTATACCTCAACATATTTTGTAGTGTCGTTTATTCCAAAAAAATTTCAAATTTTTGTTTCAAGACACACATATATTGTTGAGGGGGAACAACCCGACAATAAAAGTTCCATGATTCATGCGTGCATACATGTTTCTCTCCCAACGATTTTCAAAAATTGTCATATTTTAATCAATTGGTATCTCTAATATCAAAATTTTATATTAGAGGTAGGGGACAAAATGTGATTAAAATGTAATATATCGCAACATGTGATCTTAAAGACTCAAGTGCAACTCTTTCCTTCACATGCAAAACTATTTAGAATATCGATGCATGTGTGTAGGGGAGTATTACGGAAATGTAAAACTTTCAAAGTGTTAAACTTTTGATTTATATTAAGCACTTTGAATGGTTTTTAATGGTTTTATAGTTACGATCTTTACTCAAAAACCTACTATCCACGACGGAACGATGGAGTCAAAAGGTGGTTTAGGATAGGAAACTAAGTCCTATGATCCATCCAGAACCGGAGGGATCTACCCAAGGACATTCCATAGCTAGAAATAGTTGTCCTTAGGAAAGATGGAGTGAAATGAAGCTGAATGCGGACTAATTACTTAAGCTAGCACTCAAACAATCACAACAAGGTGCTAGTGATGACGTATTGGTTAGCATTAAAGGAGTTGAATATTCTATGTAACCTAGGCAGAAACTGGGTCAATACATCTATTGAAGAAGTGTCATGAACCCAGCGATGCAATGCACAACCCTTCCCCAGCCATTAGAGTTTCTCTCAAAAGAAACTTGTCTCATTGTCACGTAGATCAACATGTATCTATTGACTTTCTCACTCCGAGTTAGTTAATATTGAAAAGGTGGCAGTCCGCTCCAACCTCCGACTAATAAAATGCACTTATCGAGTCTAGAGCATGAAGATATCAATCTATCATCTCATTAGCACACAACCGAGTCCTACGCATTATCCTTGTGATATTGCCAGAAAATTTGAGTGATACGATTCACAATAAATATGGAAATCCTGCTTGAGTTAACATCAAACAAGCTCCTGGTAGATAACTTGTGCGATTTTACACAAATCAAACATGTGATTACTGGAAATCAGCTAAGTTTGGATTCTTAATTTATTCAAACTTGATTCCAGGTTTCTTCGCAAAATCTATTTGATCTTGCCAGAACATTCAGAGTGACACTCTTTAGTGCTCACACTGACGAATGGGAATCCTTCTAGTGTCAACCTCAAATAGCACTACGGTAGGTGAATCGCAAGATTCTCTATGAATCAAGCTTGTGACAAACTGGAAAGCAACAATGGTGCGATTTTTTTAGAATCAAACTTGTTCCCGGAATTTCGAATTGATGACTCTAATCAGACGGATAATTTATCCTTATGATTCACTCTTTATGTTCGCAGTCTACTTTGAGACGGTCGAGTAAAGAGAACTAGCTACTACCGCCAGGAAACCCTGTCAAGGAGGTTCTTAATCGCCCGATCACAGGTACGGTATCTAATGTTGTCTAACGGTCTTCACCGACCGGAGGTAAACCGCTAGCGAATTAGGACGAAATGTTCAAAGCCATTTTATCCGTGTCTATATATGTTGCAGCATATCAAGAAGGTGACGTAGCTGTGTACTAACCGAAATCGTCTTCACATGTTCATACTATAAGTTAACGACTTCCGCAACTCTGATGTATATTTGAAGGACTAACTAAAACTATATTTGTACGGGAGTTAGTTAGCCTCTCGAATTCAACAAAGTATGAACATGTCGAATCAGAAGTCACAAGAGCACAAGATGGAGATAATCAAGATACTTAAGAATTTAATAGGTCATCTTGTCACAAGAGCAAAAGATGAAAACTATCAAGGATATATTGAAGATATCAAGCACTCAAAGTCAAAAGACAAAGGCTTAAGATAAAGATCACAAAAGCATGGAGGAACAAAGCCATTAAAAACAAGATCAAGACCAAGATACAAGACAAAATAAGGAAGATCACCTCCACAAGAATGTATTCACTCAATCATCTTATGTATTTAAAGATTACCGATACATTGGGGGAGATTGTTAGCCCTATATTTTATATAGTCGAACAAGAATGTAATAGGTCATCTTAGTCGTTATAGGTCTTGTATTGTAATAGGTTAGTCGAGAAAACCAGGCTTGGACTTTTAGCTAATATTGTATAAGTTATGGGCTCTAAGCCAAAGCAAAGCCAAGCCCAGCCCAAGAACAAGCGCACGAAAGCCTCTTAAGCAGTGGCATATATGTACCCTCTTCCATGTGTGGAAGAGGGTGTTGGTTACCATTTACTTTCTCTCTCTAAATGTGAAACTTCCACCATCTCTCTACTTTATCTCACTACTTTCTCAATCTAACTTCTCTCTATTTCTATCATATGTCTTGTGTTATGGATTGATTTGGATTAACACGACGTGTAAGGTTTATCCACCTTAAGGAGCTTGTTGATTAGTGAACTCTCGAGTAAGGAGTACTCGAGGAGTGGAGTAGGAACGAGGAGTGAGCTTCGTTGTCGAATCACTATAAATCCTTGGTGTTTGGTTTGATCTTTCCTTTAATCATCTCTTTACATTCATTATTCTTTCCTTGCATATACTTGTGATTATTAGTTTAGATCCACTATCTATTGTTCATATTGTGCATAAGAAGATTTCACATAATCACTCAAATCTAATTCTTTGAAAAATGATTTTTTAAAAACCGATCCTTAGACAAGTAAATTTTAAGAAACTATTCAATTCCCCCCCCCCCCCCCCCCCGCTTCTAGTTTCTCTAGTCTCTTATATCGGATAAGGCATCTCAACTCCGCACCTCAATATATTTTGTGATGTCTATTTTATCGTATATTGTCATATTATGATTAATTACGACACACATATATTGTTGACGGGGAACTACCAAACAAAAGTGCCATGATTTATGTGTGCACACATCTTTCTCTCTCAACAATTTTCAGAAATTGTCATATTCTAATCAATTGGTATCTCTAATATTAAGTTTTATATTAGAGATAGGGGAGAAAATGTGATTAAAATGTAATATATCAAAACATGTGATATTTAAGACTTAAGTGAAACACTTACCTTCACATGCTAAACTATTTCAAATATTGATGCATGTGTGTAGGGGAGTATTTCGAAAATGTAAAACTTTCAAAGTGTTAAAAGTCTTGATCAAGAACTTTGATTGGTTTTCAATGGTTTTATTGTGACGATCTATATCTAAACAATCTATTATCCATGACGGAACGATGGAGTCAAAAGGTGGTTTGAGATAGGAAACTAAGTCCTACGATCCAAACAGAACCGAAGGGATCTACCCAAGGACATTCCATAGCTAGAATTAGTTGTCCTTAGGAAAGATGGATTTGAACGTGAACGAAGCAGAATGCATACTAAAAACTTATGTTAGCACTGGAATAATCACAACAAGGTTTTAGTGATCATGTCTTGGTAAGAATTAAAGGGGTTGAAGAATGAAAAAGAAATGTAAGGATAAAGGGTGAAAAGAAAGAAGCCCTACATACAACTTAGGTAGAAACCGGGTCAATACATCTACTATCAGTGCAACACCCGCTCTGTTAAAAGAAAAAGTGTCACGATATGGTGTCATATATGACAACCCATAAATTTCACATCTATGCTATGTGCTATGATTATATGAATATGAAATTTGGCTGGAAACTTTTGCTTTTTATGCCTTACTTGGTAAGATGAATTGTTTTCCACAACCTCAACTGCCACTTCAACATATTCCTATATGTTGGAAATACAATGTATATATATCAAGTCTAAAGATCTAAAAGTAATTTAATAAGTACATTATAAATAAGAATATCTCATATATAACTATGATGCCTTAAATTCCCTTAGAAACCTTAGAATCCTTTTAAATGAGTTGTAAACTCAAGAATAGTAAACTATAAATGTAGAATACATATGAATAAGTCATTATGGATTATAAAAAGGTTGTAAACTATACTTTGAAGACAAAATAATACCTAAGAATGGTAAAAACATAAACTATACAAACCTAAGTACAAATATATGTACATAATAGTCTAGATCATCACCTAGAAATCCTTGGTAAAAAATGATTCAAGCAATATAACTACCTAATATCTATGTAAAAGTATCAAATACGATATAATAAGTATAATATATCATATAAAGGAAAGATAATTGATCATAAAATAGTAATATTCACTAATCCAAAGCTAATTACAAGTTAAGACCTAGTAACCAAGATTAGTATATAAAATCTATTTCATATTGAATTAGAGTCTAATCTTTTGTAACTATTTATAAAACTCAACTAAGTATCATATTAAGATTATATATTTATTTCAAGTTAAGTTACAAGTTCATAAAGCATAAGGTACAAGTTATCAAAGCATAGGATCTTATGCTCCCATAATTATACCTCGATTATGATTACCCTATGTAAACCCTTAAACTAAGAATGTAGAAACCTTATAAGTCATAAAAATATAACATAATCCCTAAAATAAGTGTTTATGAAGATACAACACTAATCACCCAAGATAGAAAGTCATTAGGCTTAATGACCTAAAAACCCTTATATTAAGAAATCTACATAGAATCACTACCTATTCTTTTAGGACAAGTCAACAAACACTTGTAGAATTACATTAAGGTAATAATACTATATTAAGACAATGTACAATTAACCTAAAGCAAAAGGTACAAAATTTCAATGCATGGCTTGTAAATTAGGTCAAAATGGGTATTTTCACCCTTTGGACATGTTTACTTTCAATAACTCAGTAAAACAATGTACGGACATCAAGAATACATTGAGGACAATGTAGGAGGTATAAATTGAGGTCACATCAGTAGCTAAACTAAGGATAATGAGTTTTACAAGGATTAAGCCCTAGATCAATAGACACCCTAACCCGCCTAAGTTTTCTTCCCAATTTCACCTCAAACCTTTGTTAACCTTCAAACCAAAGACCCAAACTTCTTAATTACAATGTCTAAACCCTAAATATACCCGAATCCATCACTAATAACTTTCCTAAACCCTTAATTACCAAAATTACAAAGTATAAAGTTACAAGCCCTAGAAAATAGATTCGGCTAGGTTTTTCCTCCAAAACACATTCAAAATGCTTTCCCTCCCATTTTTAAACTTATGATTAGATAAAATAGATATTTTGGGATATTTATAAGTAGGTGATGCACCTCATCTAAAAGAAGCCGTGAGTTCCTAATGACCACGTACTTATATATTTTTTATCCTAGACCTCAAGACTCATTCTTAGACTAGCATAGATCTTTCCTAGGCTTCCTTTGTAACTAATCCCTGGTTCTTACACGTTTTGGGGCAAAAATTGTAGATTAAGGGTTAGAAATAGTATAAATAGGAGTCTTTAGCTTCATTTTAGAAACATCCTTCACTTTTACTTCTAAACACCTATACATTCTGTTCCTATACCTCCATTGAATCTATAAGTAGTCCCTAAGATTAGTATCAAGCTTTGGAAGAAGTTTTAGGATTTTCTGAAGAGTTATGAGGAAGATATAGTCCATATATCCTATTATGAACCATTTTGGAGCATCCTAGGTAATCACTTTGTTAGCTATTCTTTGATCTTGTTATAATACTTTATTAGAGTTTTTATAATGTTAATAAGATGTTAGAAATATAATCTAAAAGAAATTAGAGATTTTGATAATTTTAAATGAAAGTTATAAGCTAAAGATGTCTTAAAACCCTAGTTTTGTAATTTACATAAAGTAATAAGAAAAAACCCATTTCAAAAGCTAAATTTTTTTAAATGTTATCATGATGATTCTAAACATGATTAGAAACATTGTTTAAAATCCTAGATTATTTTATCCTTTTTTGAGGTTGTTATGTGATTTTTAAAAGTATAGGGATTAAAACTGTCATTTTTTAACTATTTAACATTTTGGCAGACAAGTGTTATTTTATGAAATTTAAAGATATAATAATAAGTATTTGAAAGTTTGAGAACCTAAGGTTAAATATTGATGGTTTAATTCGTAAATAATGAAACTATATACTTTAGGGGTTAAAAGTATAATTATACAAAGTATAACCAAAAGGGCTATTTTTGCCAATTTTGGAACTAAAAAAGATTAATTATAAATATCAGGAGGTAATGAAAGTATCATGTTAGTAGGGAGCTTTGTACAAAGATGTTCCATCTTGATATAATGTTCTGACTGATTCGTTGGGTTTACGATTTAAAGTGCCCTCACACCTCAAACGTTTATAGAATGGCTTTTGAGTATGATGGACCGAACAATGATGCTAGAATTAAACCAAATATTAAATAAAGAATATATAACCAATACTTAGAAAGATTGAACAAAAGATTAAAGACTTGATACTATACACAATCTGTAAATCCAGGTTTGTATGAGACCAAGTTGTCGTTTGTATGACCAAGCTGTTTATTTGTGAATGAAATACATCTGATTATAACTCAGATTGTATGGACATAATGTGAGTTCATAGCCTAACTTTTAAATGCTTCATAAATGATTTTAAAACCCGTGAGGGGGATATATGCTAAAATGGAATACAGGTGTTTTTGGTATGCTTCCCGAATATGATTATTGACACTATGTTTACTACTTCCTTAAAATTCCCTTTGTAATTGTGAATCGCTAATCATTTCTTGAAATAGGCGCTAATATCGTAAATAGTACTATTTGGAGACTGACATCCACTGTCTGGGCAAGTCGCACTTGCTAGCAACTCAGTGGTCAAACATGCATACTCTATTTTGCTACTCAGGATAGTTTGGCAGACTTCCTCGTAAGGGCAATTATGGGTTCTGGTATGTCCAGTTGCGGTATCATGAACTTAGTGCGATATATTATTGTTTTATGTGAGCGAATAATAACGTAGCTCAGGAAAAAGGATCTTGTATTCAAAATATATTTAAAACCTATGAATTCACTCAACCTTTGTGTTGACCTTAAGCATATATTTTAGAAACTGTAACTGTTAGTATGGAGCAGCACAATGATGTCATGTAGAGGCACAAACTTGAAATTATTATCTTAGATTTTGGGAACCTCATATTGTAAAACTCTGAATTTTTAATGATATATAAATAAAGTTGATTTAATCACTCTTTTGAGTTGTTTTCTATTATTATGACTTGTGTTCTATGAAGTAATACCCCAGATCAATGTTCCGTTACGTAAAGGTAAAATGAGGGTGTTACAGATTGGTACTCAGAGCCATGGTTATAGATAACAAGAAATAAAATCTTAAATATAATTACTTTTAAAATAAATTCAAAAAATTCCTCTGTGCCAAAAGCCAGTGCTGCTACAAGAGTGATGTAAATGCCTATACTTGCTACTCTTTATAACTATGTGTAAGGATACCATTTTTATGTGTAAGTATAAAGATTATACTTATAAGTAAGTAATATTATGTTTATATATACATAATAAGTTAGGATTTATCAACGTCTCTAGAAATATTTATTCCTATCTTCCTCCTATTATCATCTTATCAGATTCTTAAAATGAACATTCTACAAGTATTGCTGATGATTTCCCAAAGTATATTTCCAATCTCCCGATGAATAACCGTTATGATACTTCAGAAAATACACCCAAGGATCAGAGTATCCCAAAAGCCGTTTTACCTTTTGATGATGACCCGTATATGCAAGTTATACGAGCATATAATAAAGAAATAGATTTTAAACCTTGACAACAAAAGTTTCCATCACCTTACCTTATTAATGTACCATCACCTATATATGAAAACTTACCCAAAAATACCTATGAATAACAAATTAAAGATGTCCTACCCTGTATGAAAGAACTTCTTCCCGAGCGTATTGAAGATCTTGAAGATAAAGTTAAAGGGCTTAGGAAAGGCTGAAGAATTATACAACGAGATTATGAGAAATTAGAAGAAGATTTTGAAAAAATTAAGGCTAAGTTGTGGAGAAGACAAATGATACACGATGAAGAAATTGTTCAAGCGCGACTGAAGATTTCTACTCTAGATTTAATCATTGAGGACATCCAAATTAGACATTGATCAAACATACAAAGTCTTTTTGATGTCATCTAAGAACTTACGAGGGAGAGATGAAGACGTTAGACTATTAAGTTGTAGATACTTTCAACTTTATGTCTTTACTTTTATGTTAACAGTGAAGCTTGTCTTGTAAGTTTAAACAGACAAGTTATTAATAAATAAAAGTTTTGCATCAAATATTGTCGTTTCATACTTATTTCTGAGAAGTAAGATATCCATGTTTCTTGGTTTTCTCATAAATAATTATGAATGAAATAGCATTAATTCTGGGAAAAGCATATACTTGATAAAGTATATATTTTTGGAATTTCTGTTATCTTCTATGATAATGAATTATCAAGTGGAATGTATCCCGCAAGTTTGAAGAAAGAATAAGGAAACTTCCCAAGTTTTCTATAAATATTATATTCTAGGCTTTTGTCTATCAAAAGATTCTTATTGTAGAACATATGTAATAGAGAAGCTTGTTTTATAAGACGAGTTTTTACATTTTTCGTTATATTCCTCAATTCCATATCATGGAAAAATTACGTTATGATTATGTATGAGGCATATCTTTATAAACCCGTGATAAACTTTGAAATCCTATTTCATAGTTGGATTTATTATCTTCATATATGAATGATAATCAACATAATAAGTTTTCAATATAAATCCAAAAGATATACCTTGTGTTCGATAAGCATTTGTATGTGTCCATATACATATGTGACAGATGTTCTGATATGAGTATACCTTGGATTATAAATTCTTTCTATTCTATCTATCATTCTAAACCGTAAAAGTAGTTGACAAAGGAATGACGATGACGTGGCTCCAATCCTGCAATTACAAATTTTCAATAAGAAGTAATATTTGAAAGAAGATTCTATGACTAATTAGTTTTTGATATCCAAGGAATAAAAGATGATACTAGTATCACCTGTTGGATTGTAGGAGCCAAATTAATTAGTTTTATGTTGTAAAGTAAAGCTTGCTTAATGAGATAAGCACTTCTTCAGTTATCTTGGTAAATTCTTTATACTCAACCTATTGAGATAAAAGAAGTACATAAGATCGCTTGATTAAATTTCAAATATTTCTTAAAAAGATGACCGAGAAGATGAAAGAAGAACTCTGTCATCTAATGATGAAAGGAAATAACCTAGAGACATACAAGAGGAAATTTCAAGAGTTAGTTGAGTTGTATCTTATCCTATAAAGTGATGAAGTCTTTTATCATAAAATTTCATCAAGAATTTTTTTTATGGAATTTCAGCTGAGATTCTATTAAGAAGACTCCATCAGAAGATTTTGTTAAGGAATTTTATCGAAGGTTTTGAAGAGAGATTACCACTTCCAAAATCCCAATATATGGGAAAAGACATTTACCTATACCCAAAGAGTTAATGAACAAGGCAATTAAGCACAATCCTGTGCGAAAATCTGAAAAATCTTAAGCGGAAATTTAGCAATGAAAGAACATTTGTAAAATTCAAGTAAACTAACATCCAACCTACGGTGAATATGGTGGAAACCTTCTTCTGTGTAAGAAATACACTCTGCATCACACAGGACTTTGCACCATCTGGTGTCGGATTTTCAACATAGTAGCTCGTTGGATTGGGAATTTTAAATGCAAGTGGCCTTATATGCTATATGTTCGATAAAACTTTCATGTATCTTATATACATGTTGTAAGGAATAAAATATCGTCTTCTATTTTAAAGTAGTTCGTCTCAAGAAAATCATACTCTTAGATATTATATACAAGCCGTCTTACATACACTGATATAAGAAGGAAGCTTAAGGAAATAAAAAATACTAGAATATTTTTTTAAATTCGTGTTATGTCGGAAATTTCTATGTTAATAATTTACATTCTGTTTATTTGATTGAATAAGGACACTTCTTAGGTGAAATGAATAAATCTAAATCACCAAATTTATGATTTTTTCGTTGCATAAAGTTGGACGCATCTTTATGTTAGTAAGAATTTATAAATAGACTTAAGAATATACTATATAAGACAAGTATAGACCAAATAAAACGTTAGAATACTAAGTGAGATCATACGTATATTACCATATATTATATTGGAAGATACGTCAATATTCGTCTTAAGTTTGGAATTTGTAAATACTTGGAAGTTGAAGTATTCCATTCAACTCAATGAAACTTTGAAATCCTTATGCTTTTAGAAATAAAGCAGAATACTAAGTCATCTGACTTACTAGTTCAACCTGAATTTCCTCGATGTAAATAGGTAAGAACAATAAGGATTTTTTTTACTTCAAGTAGACTTGAAGCCATCCGGATCATTTATCTTACTAGAGTAACTGAAACGTTATCGTGCAAAACACTCTAACTTAACTGATAATTACAACGATGCGCGAGACATATAGAAATGTAGTACGTGAAAATTTTTGAACGTGCTACGTGAAAAATTTTGAACGTGATACGTGAAAAATTTTGAACTTGATACGTGGAGATATGGTGAGTGTAATTTGAGCAAACATATCGTGATCCATGATACGTGTAACATATCTTGATCGTGATATGAGGAACGTGGAATGAAAATGACATGTGAAACATATCGTGAACATGGAATACGGCGGCGGTATCGCCAAATGACATTAGGTGAGACGTGGACTGTGACGTGAAACGTCTATCTGAGGATAGGGAGTTATACTAAACGTGAGTCTGGTCTCTCCAATTCTTGCAAAACTTCCCAGAACGAAGATGAACGTAAAATCGTAAGCCAAGATATGATTCATGAACATAATAGTGTCACGAACGTGAGCGTGAAAGTAAGTGGAGAAATTAGAACAAGGACGTGAACGTGAATAAAGAGTACAAATGCAAACCCTTGTCTGACCCTTGGTTGGAACGCGTCCAATCAATCTGTTGGTTCTGAAATCCGTGCGGATGTAAGTATTTTGCAGACTTGATCAAACTGTTGGTAATGACCCATATAGCATCTTGCTTCTTCTGATTTTGTGTTAATCTGGTAACTAAAATCCATGGAGATCTTGTCCTATTTCTGTTCATAATATCTGTTGGTTGCGAAACATCTTAGTCTATTGGTGTTCTATCTTAGCCTGTTGGTATGTCAGGTACTTAGATATGAATGTAACTATATCTTGCTTCGTAGAAACTTGATACATAGAAATTTGCGGAACTATAACTCTCTGAAATTCGACTTTTCTTAGCGTAGGATTTTTCTTGGAACACCTAAGGTAGTGTAGGGTTCTCACCTTTACGCATAAGTTGAGTCATGGTAAGATTAACCGTGGGATTACACGTGATTCAGCGTGTCACTGTAATCAACCAAAATTTCGATTGGAAATTTTCAGGGTGAAATTTCTCTTGTCATATAATTTGCAATATAGTGCAGATATGGTGTTCCTGTTCTTCTCTAGACTTAGAGAAAATCAGGTTATCCTCAATGAAAAACACTGATGAATTTGCTTATGAGTTTATGGAAACTCATTCTTATAATGCTGCTGGAGCATTAATGAGACTAATTCAAAATCATAAATCTAGCATGACCGAGTCGTGAACGAATAGCAGTCATGGACATGTCCTGCTCCTTCACTCGTCACTCTTGGCAGCATGATCATGATCCCGATCTTGGAAAAGCGATTAACACCCTAAAGTCGATTGGACTTGTTGTCAATACTTGGAGGAGAATAACGGTTATGAATGGTGATTTGTTTAAATCGATGGTAGTCGACACATAATCTCATGTTACCGTCCTTCTCCTTGAAGGTTCTTCTGGAATGTATGGGAATATTTTGAAATCCTCGGCTGGTTATGCGAAAAAGGAACTTTAGTGGTTGTTCCTTAACTGACAGCTAGAAAATTTTAGCAGCCATGACTAACCCAACACGTGCTTGTAAAGCATAGATAATTTGTACCGATTTTCCTGATGGAAAACCATGCTGAACGTATTCATGACCCAGAACATTACCGTACATAATCATGAACTGTAGCATGGTGTGTTGTTCGTAGTCCATTATTAGGATTAAATTCAACTCGTGTCTGTGCGAGGTAATGTGTTAGCAGCTTGGATCTCATCATTAGGCTAAAGGAAAATATTCGTATACATGGGAATATGAATGGTGTCCTTTATGGTCATGAATATATGATATATGGTGCAAGATATGAGAGTGTCATCAAGCAATCGTGACAGATCTTACTGGTACGCCGGTGATGGTACTGAAATTCTTGTAGCCTGATTAATACATGGCACAAAAAAATGGATATACCCTTGGAGGGTACCCTGAATTTTTTAGAAATGTTCCATAATTGGACGTGAGTCATGTGTCTTGACTCGTGTCTTGGAAAATGTAATCATGACATGTGTCTTGACTGGTGTCCTGACATGTGTCTTCAGAAAGTATACGTGAGACATGTGTCTTGACTGATGTCTTGACATGTGTCTCGAGATGTGAAACAAATAGAACTACAAATATTAGGTTATTATGCCAAAATTGGCGGATCGATTAGACCACTGATCCTTGTATTTCTGATCACGTCCGCGGCTGGAGCTTCGGTTGTGATTGCTAGGATAGTTGATGTCATAGTAGTGTTTACTATCGTCTTGTCTGTCAGTTTCATTGCGGTCATTCTCATGACTGTGATTCATGTAACTATTCAGCTGAGTGGTCGGCTGGTACCGGTTTGTACTCATATGACAAAAACGACAACTGAATGACGTGTGACATGTAACTAAGAATTAGGGACAATGATTGATGAAAATCGTCTGATGGTGAAGCATCTTTTCGTCCAATCGCTTTGCTTTGACGCCTTTGTCATCGTCTTGTAGGATCTCCAGGTTGTAAACAGCATCCGCATCTTGTAGCGTCTCCAAACATCAGCAGCATCAACCTTTAGTAACATCTCCAAGTTATGAGCAACATCAGCAATCTTGTAGAATATCAGCAAGTGAACATACACCTGAGATGATTCAGAATCGACTACCGAATACTCATGAAGCATTGCAAGTAAAGTACACATGGATTAAGGTACGTGTAATACACATGGAATACGGTACATGGAGTACGCATGAAATGTACATGAAATGATCGGTATGGGGTCGGTCATTTGTCATGATTTTAAAGGAACTATAATCGGTTAAACGGTTAGAAAAACCATCATGATAACCTGGCAATGCCAGCATATACATCATTCTGGTTGCATAGAGAAATGTTAAAGTGTGGTTAGACGAATTCCAACGATGTGTTTCCTGAAATCATGATTAATGAAACCAACCATGACTATCATGAAAGCAGGATTCAATGAAATCCTACAATGTCCTCCATGAAAGCATAAATAACAAAAGAGACGTAAGACGTAATCAACATGAAGACGGAATTATCATGGAGAAACATGAAACAACATAACATGAAGGATGAAACTGAAGTTGTATAACATAATCAGCATGAAACTGAAGTTAACCATGACAGTATGAAAACATACTTGACATAAAACATATTAACTTATGAGGGGACATGAAAAAAAATTTATGCCACTAAATCATGAGAAAATTTTTATACATGAAAACAGTGCATGAATACATGATGTAGTTTATAAAAAAACCTTTATATGCGTGAGGGGACGCCTATGGGTCGGTCCCAAAACAAAAGACATGGTGAGGGGACGCCTATGGGTCGGTCCCAAAGTTAAACTTTCGATAAAAGCACATGCGACTAAATAGGGCCAGTCCTGTACCAACCATTACTTAGTCAAAATTTCTGCAACAATGATATATGAAATAATAAACTGAAACTCAGCTGTCAAAACTTAACATAAAAATTTTTTATGTGACAAATTATGAACTACTGGGTTCAGTTTGCATTAATCACAGTTCACGAGGAACATCATGTATAAAACAATGACACATAACTAAATATGAATGACGATTGTCCATCCATATTAGTAAAACAATATCGATGAAAACATCAAGGTTAAAACATCAAGGTGCTGAAAACATCATGGTTAAAACAACAAGGTTCTGAAAAACATCATGGTTAAAACAACAATGCGCTGAACACATCAATACGTGGAATAACAAGCGTTGGCTTAGGAAGCTCATAGTGACTACCCACTAGTCACAGGTCAAGTTTTAGAGCCTACAGGTCGAAGCCTTGGCTCTGATACCATAATTGTAACACCCCATTTTGATAAATGGAATGTCACGCGTGATTATGGCGTGTCATCAAAGCATGCAAGGTAATATGCACTAAAATATACATGACCATAGGGAAAACCAGAATCAAACATCGGTTCCCAAACATAAGCCCAAAAAATAAATAAAATAAATGAACAAAAAGGAAGACTAGACAAGCATAAACATATGAAGGCATGAGGAGAAGAAGTCTAAAGGAGCTCCCATCCTATGCGTGTCCTCCAAATGCTCTAGTTTAACTTTAGGTACCTGCCATTTTGGGACATGGAAAGGAAAGTAACGGCTGAGCATAACGCTTAATGCATAGATATACAACATAGCATGAAAGGCTGAAACATAAATAAGACTAATAGCAGCGAAAATGTATATGTCCTGGAAAACCTGGAACATGTTCATAAAACTAGTTTTATAGTTTGAAAAGCCTTATGTTTATCTTATGAAAACTGTTTAACATGTTAACCATTAGCCAATATAGGTCATGAAATATCAACGTGCATGAATACTTGGAGGGGTGACCTCGTCATGCAAATTAGAGGGGCTGCCTCTAATTTAATATACTGGTTTTGGGTAGGAGGGATTAGCTCCTTGTGAAGGATGCAAGGCACACACCATATTCACACTGAATAATCTGCTGAAAACATGTAAACTAGGATGCACCCATACGCCCCACCTGATAATAATAATATGGCCAAAAGCTGAAAGGGACGCCGCGAGCTATCACTCCGCCGTGGTGAAGTCATAACACTGGTGCCTCCAGTGTTATGGTTATGGTACCTCTATAACTAGGTGAAACTGGTCATGCATGTATATGGCTTTAAGTATTCTAATTTAAACATAAGCAATTCAAGAACATATAAATCATATACTGGGGAAAACAGTTGGCTGCATACGAGAAATCATAATAAGGAAAAATGTCCATACTAAAAGGACGGAGAATCTGTACCTTGTGTCCAGTGAACGAAGAAGACAAACGGAAGAGAGTCCTACTTCGGTATCACTAATGCTACATAAATACATACGTGTATAAGTATCTGACCACTGAGTATGTAACTGGTTTTATATCATGTCTTAGCTTGTTTTATATGTTCATGTCATGTTTTACTGAATTAAGCTTTATACTGTGTTTATCATATATTCTGTCTATTCTAATTAAGTATTACTTGTATTTCATGTATTATTATACTTGTTGTGTAATAATAGGTAACTTTCTAAAAATAGCTGGTTTTCTAAAATAGAAAGTTTCCAAAAATAGAAAGTTACCAAAAATAGAAAGTTTCTAAAAATAGAAAGTTTCCAAAAATAGGAAGTTTCCAAAAATAGAAAGTTTCCAAAAATAGAATTCCAAAAATAGATTTACTGCTTAAAATAGATAAGTTTCTAAAAATAGAAAGTTTCCATAAATAGATTAACATCCTTAATTAAATAAGTTTCTAAAATAGAAAGTTCCATAATTAGATATAAGCTGGATAATTAAGCTAATTATATAAGCTTAAGTGTTTACTGATTGATATTCTAAGTCATGTAATTAAATAGTATAGTTATTAATTATTTCATGTGAATTAAATAAACTATAGGTTAATGTATTTAATTAAATATAACATGGTTTAATTAAATAAAGGCGAAAATGCTTAAGTTAAAACATGTATTATTATCTATTAATAATATAACCTAAGTCATGTAAATTAATTAATTATAGGTCATGATTTTAATAATTAATTAATTATATAGTCCAATTAAATAATAAATACTTAGGTTAAAATTCATGTATTAATAATAAAATTAATAACCCTAAGTCAAGTAAATTAAATTAGTCATGTTCATGTTTTTAATAAATTTAATTAAGTCTTGTAAAAAAATATAACTTGTAAAAATATTTAACCTTGTAAAAATAATTCATGAATCGGACCATGTTTTATTCTAACCATGTGTGAACCGGAACCGTGTTTTAACCCATGAACCGGACCCAAATACACCACCATGCCCCGACCTAGGTCGGGGTCTCCCTTCCTTGCTGATGTCGTGACCCGAGACCACCACACCGAGACCATAAGGTCTCGGTGGTGCGAATTAAGCCAACCTGAGACCCCCTTGGGGATCGGTTTAGGCGTCGGCCAACAAACAAACACCCCTTAACACTTAATTGATTATACCCCATGATTAAATAACATGTTTATACTTGTTTTTAATTAGTTATAAAAAAACATTCATGATTTTATATGATTAGTAAATCAAAAACATAAAATAAAAGAGGTTTGAGTTTATACCGATCACGTGAATCAAAGAAGGATGATAACACGAACGACTATCTCTTGAATTGAATCACCAAAAATCAACAAACAACCACCCTTGGTGGTGTTATACCCGGGGGCCAAAGAGGGAGAGGAAAAAGGGGCTGGGGTTTTAAGATTTTGTGAAATCTTGTAAAATGAAACTATGTTTCCCTTTTTCCTTATTTTAGTTAAATCCAAAGTGGGCTTGGCCCCTTCCTTTTCCTAATTTCGTGGTATGTGGGCCTCCAAAGGGGAAACCCGTTGTTTTTCCGGTGTTCTAACTATTTACGTGTTCTGGTGTCGTGTTTACGTGATTAAAATAGCTATCGTTCGTGTCTTATTATATTTATTCATGATCGTAATAAATATACATAAATACGTAATACTAAGCTCGTGATTATTTACGTTCATGATTTCATGTTCATATGTTTGTGATTATAATTATTATTGAAATAATTATCGTGTCTTAATACGTATTAAATACTTATCGTGATATAACACGTACGTAATTCTTGTAATTAATATTCGTGATACGTGCTTATGTTATATAAGGAAAGTTTTAACCCTATACGTACGATCATAAGTGTACTGTTCATGGTAAAAGCATGCGGGTTTTACACTTATGCATATAATAGTATTATTTGGGGAAGATCACCCCAGTTCGCGCCTTGACAGTTGATCCCCGTCGTGCCACATTGATTGGTAAGCGAATTTGTGTATGAGAAGATTTATATAAGCGTGATTATTGTGACGACACGTTGTTTTAGATGGGCAAAGGAATTACGGGTTAGCTACCCGATATATGTTATAGAAAAGTAACAAGGTCATGCGGATTATAAGAATCCAATAATGAAAATACTAATATACGAATTGAATTATAATATTATGCCTGACTAGCAATACGGGGTCTTATTACAGATATTATGTTCGTGTTTTGGTTTTACATAACCATTTTCATTTAACGGTTTTTATTAAACTCTATACAACGTTATAAAACGTAATGTATGATGTTTTTACGACAATGTTTCGTATAATGGTTTTGAAGGAAAAAGCCTATATTATGATTTACGACAAAGATTCGTATAAAATGTCTTTGGCCTATTTTATAGCCTACGACAAAGAATTGTACAAAATGATTTTCGGTAATGATTATATACCGGTGATATATATATATATATATATATATATATATTAATGGTTTTTATTAAACTCTATGGATTCACTCCGCGTGTCGCTGACTTTTAACATGTTTTATCTCAGGTACTTGAAGGTAATTCTCGGGAAAACGACAAGAATTTATGGCCCGCATTCAAATAAAAATTTCCATTCAAATGTTTTATAAATGTATATGACATACTATGACTTGAGGACCTATGTAATTTGATATTCATGAATGGAAAATGCTTTATTATTAAACGACGCGATTTTTAAGCGTTGTCTATGATTTGAGTAATGTGCTATCCCCTAACACCAACGACTCTTCTGATGATACAAAATGTGATATTCGGGGGTGTTATAGTTTGGTACTAGAGATCTCGTTATAGAGAATGAAAGATTTTTAAAACAAAGGTTTTAAATTAAAACATTTCAGAAATCTTTTAACTATAAATATTTTTAATAAATATTTTGAGTAAAATGTTTAAAAATCTTTTTACTATAACGGTGCCGAAGAATTTCTGAGTTACTGACAAGGCCAGACTGGGAAGTGTTATTTTAATATATATATAATTTGGATTTTATATATATATATATATATATATATATATATATATATATATATATATATATATATATATATATATATATATATATATATATATATATATATATATATATATATATATATATATATATATATATATATATATATATATATATAGAATCTGGATCGATTGAGAAGGAAAAAAAACCTTCTCAATTGAGAAGGTTTTTCAAAAATCATAGCTTGTTAACTTTGATTCAAGTTTTTCAAGTGTTGATACATTTTAATATGATAATAATACAAAATGAGTCAAAAAAAATTTGAATCAGCATTAAAAAACTCTCGATTTTGTGCTATTTGTAAAATATTGAATTTACTACACAAATTTTTCTAATCATTTCATAACTCGATTTTTACAAAGATTTATGAATCAAACTTATGATTTATAGTTTTGATTCACTATTAAATGATGTTAACTAGTGAATCAATGAAAAATTTTCGAATCCATGGCTCAAACAAAGATTTCTCAAATTTCTCAAAATAAAAACCTTCTCAATGGAACCGGAGCCTATATATATATATATATATATATATATATATATATATATATATATATATATATATATATATGTTGTAATTTGATTACATGATTGTTTGATGATTATTTTAATACTTATACGAGGTATTTATACGACGTAGATTGTCATAAGTAATCCTAACTCCCCTAGCAAATCAATCGAAGCTATTGATGTAGGAAATCTAGCTATTCTAGATCTAAACCAAGTTGTGGATGTTAATGATCCCAACAAAATGGTTGATATTTGTAGAAATGTTGATATTAGTTGATTGTGATATTGAAGATGAATTGTCGAGATTGAATCTGATATCGATGTGATGACGATCTTTCCTTATAGAGTGGGGTTTGACAAAACCTCACCACCTAGAAATGCGTCATCTGATTTGGTGTCATCAAATTCTTAAATTGAAGTCGAAAAGGTAAATGTTGAACCTGAGGCTGTCATTGGAACCGTTACCCAAAAGCCTCATGCCACTAGCATCTTTCCGAGAAGTCTAATTGAACGTGTGGGTCATTTCATACTAGTCACTCATTTGATAATTATTGATATAAGAGATATAGAATTGGAAATTAAGTGATGTTCAAATCTAGATTTTATTGCCCCTTTCAAGGTCTAAGAATAAGGTTGAAAGTATCAGAGAATGAGGTAGGATGTCGCATTGAGTATAAGTTGGTTGAAACTTGAATAAAGTCACATTTAACTCTTATGGAATACGAGATTGTTAAGAGGAAGTCGTTAAGTCCTGTGGTTGAATTATAAGGTTTTAAATGATTGTTGGTTCGTGTTAAGGGTAGTTCCTAGGCCATTGTCCAATGACGAGGATGCCCAGTATCCAAGAAATAAATTGAAGAAATCTTCTTCTAAATTGGGACCGATGGATGTTCCGGGACAGGTGGAACACCTATGACTCATGTAGATAACTATTCATTGTATTATCTTTTAAAATCCCTATCTTAACTGAGACATCAATTGCTAGGATGAGTCCTTGGAATTGTATGACATGGCGACATGTAATGTGTTACGATAAAATTCGTAAAATCCATTATTTTACCATTATTTTATGTAATGAAGTTTCACCCATTAATTCTAGAACACATACTCATGTGTTATGTTCCTATAAGTTGTGTGTGAACTTGTCCACTATGTACTTATACATTTACATTCATATTGCTTGTCAATAAGTTACATAACTTAAACCTTGTACTTGAAACTAGGGATAACAAGTAGTAAAATGTATAATCAATATTTGAAATATTCAACACTTAATAAAATTTGGAAATATACTACATTAGGTATTGTAGCCGTGTATATGTGTGTATGTATACTAGGAGTTTACTTAACTCTTGGACTAGCCCAATAATAGATGCCATTTGTGTGCAAGCCCAACACAAAGCCCATGTCTAAGGCCCATTACCCCTTTTGGCTAGCTAGACACGACACATAGACTTGTGTGGAAGGAGAAGAGTTCCCTTGGAAAGGAAAGGGATGACAATTGGCACAATATGTCTTACCACGGTAATTCATACCTTTTGTCATTCCCTTCCTCTCTCTTCTTTAAGCCGTAACACACACCTACATCACACACACATTCTCATTTCACATGCATCCAATCTCACTCTCCTTGTTTCTCTCTCAAATCATTCGGCATTAAGCCTTAAAAATCCAAAGTTTGTTCATTTAATCTACTAGATCCTTGGCCGATAGTAATCACTAATCATTTTGTATCATCATCATCATCATTGGAATCACTAGAACAAGCCCTAGCCGAATCTTTAAGGACATGACTTGGTTTACATTTAGGGTTTCTTCATCAACTAGATTAGATCTCTAATCTCTTTGTTCATCTAGATCATTCTTGGTACTTTTATGCAAGAAAGGTATACTCCTCATGCTCTTTCATTTCTTCATGCATTCATCATCATACATTTAACACCCCCAAATTTACACGCAGCGGAATACATCTTTGGGTGCTAAACAATGATACAACAACACATAATTTATAAAGAACGACTCGAAAAGAGACGTTTTAGATTTATCGTTCCTAAAACATTT
Organism: Glebionis coronaria; assembly: GCA_025667525.1. Lineage (NCBI taxonomy): Eukaryota > Viridiplantae > Streptophyta > Magnoliopsida > Asterales > Asteraceae > Glebionis > Glebionis coronaria. The sequence continues at coordinate 723,287 of JANFOE010000494.1, forward strand.
GTCAGAGTAGCGTAGTCCCAAGTAATCGTTACCAAAAGATAAGTTAAAACAACATATTGGTTTGTTTTAAAAATGGAACGATAAATAAATCAAAGAGTTTGAACAACAAAAGCAGTGCACAACTTCATCCCCCGTGACCTCCAAGCTTCCACTTCTTGATTACCTGAAATACATGTGAGTAAAACAATCAGCAAAAATGCCGAGTGAATCTATAGGTTTATGAAATCAATTTGAACACAAGCAAAGATTATAAGTTTGTGGCATGCTTATAAGCATCAAATAATAATTCGCATCAACAATAATAATTGTATATAGCATAAATTGCAATAAGCTCATGGAACCGAGCCCTTAGACACTCCCATATCAGTCTAATAAGACGAGAGATTTATTAATTGTCGGTTACCTCCAGATTATTGGTACATTGCCGTATACCTGACTTCTCAATACAATATGTTCAAACAGTGTGGAGGTCGGGCCTAAGCTTCTATGACAAGTCCACAAAAACTGAACCGGGGCGGCTTCCCCCATAGATCTATTAATTATACTAGCGGTTAACCCATCATAGGTTAATTAACGGTCCATAATTGAGGTTTTAACAAAGGCAATCACTTAATGCAATTTAAAGGCAACCACGGGTCCATTCATAGAGGGACAAAGCATACCATAAAAATCTTGTGTTCTAAGTTTATAAAACATGTATTCCCCCTCGCGGGTTTAAAATCATTTAATAACTAGTATAAAGCGAGGCTATAGACTCACGTTGATAATGAAAGGCGGATTATCGGCTACGGGCGTGCTTCGGTCACGGAAACCTATATAAATAATAATCGGTCTTAGACTCTTGTCCAATGACTTTTATCAAAATAACAATATACATATGATGATTTTATACATATGATGATCAAGTGGGTTTATATATCCTTGTTTACTCATTTTAGTGTTTACGTTTTGGTAACTTTTTACTAGTTTACTAGTTTTACCTACTTACCTATTTTAAGTCCAATAAGCTTAGTATAAGTTCTTTAACTTTTTTTAATCCATTTTATACCTATATTATCAGTATCTATACTTTCCATGTTGGGCCCAAATGGGTTAAGCCCAATAAGTCCTTTTTATAAGTGTTTAACTTATTTAGTCCAATTATTAGTCCAATATGCTTAGTTAGCTCGTTAATGTCCGTATGTCCTATAGTTCGGGTTTTATCGGTTTTTACTTGTATTAGTTACTTATATATCAGTATATGACTTTTATAAACTTTACATTAGACGGGTTTGATTGTCTAAGTTTTAATTGGCGAAAAACGATAATTTTACGGTAATAGCCGAAAAAGTCGTAAAAATCAAGTGTATAGTTTTTATTACTTATAAGTATTATTCCATAACCATTTATATAATTTATCCATTTAATTAACCTTTTACATATTTATATAAATAAGTTTCATAAGTTAGTGGGTTTTTATTTTACATTTTATACAATAAAATTTGAGTGCGTATATAATAATAATAAACATTAATTCTCAAAATCTGATTTTTATCTTCATGTTCACCATTTTTATCATATCTAGAGTTATATAATGAATTAGAAGCTCATTTTTGGGTGACATGTTCTTCATATTATGTGCTACATTTAACATAGTTATAGCTACTGCTCATTGTAAGTTTATATTGCCTTAACAGTCCCTACAAAACTACTTATTCAGATTAGAATACCCAACTTGTTTTGATCATATCTCACTCATTATATTGATTCCATTGCATGGCCAACTCTCACATGTGTATAACATCTTGTACTTACTGTAAATGGATCATACCATGCAATTTTATCAGTTCAAGTTTTAGTTATATACTGTTTTTATACAGCCAACTAAATAAGCATGATTTTAGCCTTATTTCTCATGGTTATTAACATTTTTAAGCATATTTATCAACACTTGATCCCCACACAACATTTTTATCATCATATATACATCATATACATATACAAAAATAAAGAAAATACATTTTTTCTTTACAAAAATAAGAAGAGAAAATAGAGAGGATGATCTTCTTTACCAACCAAGTGTATTTCTTGTTTTTGGAAGACAAGAACTTGATGAACACCAAAAGTAACTCCAAGATCATCAAACACCAAGAACAATAGTTGAGAAATCAGCCCTAGGACACAAGCAAATCACCTCCAATATTGTTAATATGGCCACCAAATGATCAAGGCTTCAAGATAACTCCATGATAGAGCTAGATAACATGTATTTCATGGCTAGAAAAGATCAAAAGGGGTGTTTTGTGCTTCAAAGTGGATGGCAAGGGTGAGGTTTTTGAGAGAGTTTGAGGTAGTTTGCATGTGTAGAAAGTTGGTAATGAGAAGTGGGTGAAGGTTTGATGGTTTTAGCAAGTGTGTAGCTTAAAGTGTAAGCTTAGTCTTACACTTGTAGCTAACAAGTTAACAAGATGCCACATATTGATGTGGTGTCTTGTTGTGCCATCCCATATTAGCTAGTGGGGTGGAATAATGTATTTTGTCCCACCTCACTAATTTACGGGTATCCCTCGATTCTAGTTTTCTCGATTTACGTGCCCTCGTGTCATTTTACGAAAAACGTTTTTATAAATTATGAATCAACGACACAAAATGAATCCAATAAAAATTGTCTCATCAAAAACGGAGTTCAAAAACGTAAATACGTAATCCTAAGGTTTCCGGTTTAGTCGTAAGGGACGCTAAATTATGCACGTAAGCCCAAATTTAAATCCGTAAATTGTGAGTTCGTCAACCAACACAAAAATAAGTTTCAAAATATTATACGAGAAAATATTTCACTACCTGAAAATGTTAGATTGTACTTTTTAAAAGTTTAAACGCACACGAAAAATAATAATATAACGACTCGATACGTAATTGAAACGATATCGTCGAAAGTATTAAATATCGAAACTATCGATAATAAAATATAAAATTTTTGGCATCCGTCGGTATCGCGATAACTAGTAGTCCTCGTTGCTCGTCAAAATATTAAAATATAATATTTAATATCGGTTTCAACTTAAACAGTTAAACATAATAATATTTAACGTTATAAAATACTTCAAAATAATTGAAAATAGAATTAAATTATGACCTTATTTTTACGGGTTTTACATCCTCACCACCTTAAGGGAGCGACGTCCCGACGCTCAACTCGCCTCACTTTCGCCAACGCGCATTAAAGTCTCAATAAACATCGTCGTTGAAAGTCATAAAGATATTACATAATATGTGTTCTACATGATCGGACGTCATCGGATGATGCCGTCTCAAGTTCTCACAACTTACGATCATTTGACTAGATCACATACCACATAAGTACATAAAAATAAAAGGTCGAACAATAACATCAAGTATAGGTTTCCATCGTTAATCATTGAGAAAACCTTGAACGAACCCTTGATAATAACCACTTGATCACAAGAGTCTTTCCACTTGCGGTGTCGGCTTCAACATACTCCTCGAGGTTGTAACGAATTTATTAACTCCATTCCTTAAGAGATTCGGTCCTCAATCATTCCACGAGTACACACATAAATCCTGGTGATACTTATCGTTTCTTCTTATACACTGCTTCCCGAGATTTATTTTAAACTCAAAATAAAATAGTGATCTTCAGTACGAGGAACAGAACGAGATAAAAATAAATTTAATAAACGCATAAACGGACAAGATGTGGTAAAATGATTTAAGGTTAACGATCGACGAGGGATCTCGACTCACGTAACCGTAAAACATAATTATTCACAATACTAGAAAAATGAGAGCGAAGAATGAATTATACATTATCATTAAAATAACATTTGTCACAATTATCCGTCCCGGATTTGGTATTACCTTAAAACTCAGTTGAGGTACTTTCTTGATAAAGATGATACATCAAAAATAGAAGTAAAATAGTTTCAAAATTTATTTGGTCGTCTTAAGAAACTTTGAAAGAATGACGTAAATTTATTAATTATACTCATATTGATGGTTACGATTTAGAAAATATAATTTCCAAATTAAATCATTGTTAGGAATATAAATTAAACCGGTAATTTCATTACATTAAAAATAAAGTATGATAAGTCAATTAGTTCAAAAGATAGAGCATAATTTCATTTAAACATTAGTTTTAGTTATACAAAATATGATGTATAAATTTGACCTTTTTCTTATGGTAGTTATTTCGATAATTGAAAATCATTGGAAAATGTATAAAAGTTCCATAAAAATTTTATAATACTTTGTAGAAATACATAAAGGTGTTTATTATTTCAAAATAATATGGGATATATTCGGGTTTCGAAATGTGACAAGATAACAAGCGAATACGAATGAAAATAATAGTCAACAATTAATACGAAATCAATGGTACAAAAGAAAACGAAGCAAATGTCGTATGAATTCTTAAAGAGAATAATAAGATAAAGGCGTTGATGGTAAGACGATAAGAAACAGTAGATTAAACAAGTTGTCAATTTCGCTAGTGCGGTCGGTGGTTTACCAATATCAGTTTGTTAACTTAGCGGTGGTCGATACATGATCGGAAATAAGATCCATACAAAAATTTAATAAATAAAATTCCTAATAATCACTTGTAATTAAAACAAATCAAATGAACGATGTTAGTGTTTAAAGAGAGAAGTCAAAGCACGGTTCACAAGAGTGGATTTCAAGACAAACGAGAGTGACGGACGTCATCCCGGATATACGGAAATCACTCTAGTGATAATTCATTATTCACGTGCGGAGACATTCCAAAGATCTACCCAGTCGCATAAAGAAGATTGGACGAGAAGGAAGGATAAAACATCGAGACTTTCAAGTCATTTATCAACAGTCAGTAATTAAACGAACGGTCAAAAGAAATTAGTTATAAGACAAAATGAAGTAACAAGTGGAAAAACGATTGTCGAGTAAAAACGTATTCGTAAGCGCGTAATTCGTTCAAGAGAAGGTAAGAAAACGTATGCGGATGCATAGAAATTGTGCTACTTGCATAAAATATAAGGGTTTTCAAAACTTCTTTTCATTTTATTTCATTTTATTTATCTTTATCATAAATACAAGTAAAAAGTTATTTATTATCAAGATTTTTAAGTGGACTACTATTCAGCCTAGCATGGCTCCATCTAAATTAGACATAGGTGATCAGGCCATGTATAATTTAGGGCTAGCAACGTAGTGCTTCATTTCGTCGAAAAGTATTACGTTTCTTATGTTTATATAAACCATGCCATTTGTAAAATGGAATTTAAAAATAGTTTATAAATTTATAGGATATAAGTAATTTGTGAGATACTTAATAAGCAACTTTTAATCTTACGAAAAGTATGTTATAAGACCAAAGTAAAAATAATTGGTGAAAATAATCGTAAAACAATATCAGATTTATTTATAATATGACATTATGACAACGTATAAAGTAGTCAAAGTTTTGCAAAAAGTGGCAAATAGTAGCTCATAAAACAACCAATGAAATGGTTACAAGTTGTTAAGTTTTCAAAGGGTTATAAGGTTTAGACGAAAACGTCATGAGATACGCGATAAGAATGTCAACGAAGAATGTGAAGGCAAAACTTCAAAACTCAACTCAAATCAGTGGAAGGTTAGAAGAAAACGAAAATAAAATAACATCGAATGATAAATGAGTCATATATATGAAAAGAATAAAACAATCCACATGTGTATTCGTTAGTTGTAAAATAATATTTGTTAAAATTTTACGATCTCAAATGAAATCAAAACAGCTTAGAAACATTTAAAACTCATGTTCTGAATTTTCTATCAGATTTAACTTTTAAATATGAGCCGATTAATTGACCTGATAAACGACATCTCCAAGACTCAGAGTCTGAAGCATTCTGATGCAAAACGACGTTTCAGAGGACTTTCAAGTTTTACCCGAGACCTGAAACCCAATGTAAAATGACCAAAATACCCCTGCAAGTTCTGTGCAGGTTTGACTGTTTTATTTTAAAAACGCAGGTTTTACTTTTATGTTTTGACCTGTTATACTGCCCCTGTAGTTTCTACAAAAATGTATTTTTCGACACTTCTTAACGGCTCAAAATATATACATATATACACACATGTCTTGTGGATTTTATAACAACGAAAAATAAATCTCGTAATGAGCATCAAATAAAATATAGCATGATGAATGACAGAAAATGCTTCAAGGTATTCAACACGAAATTTAGGAAGCAAAACGGTGAAAGACGTTTGTAATTTAGATTTCAAAATGCAATGTAGGCAAATCTCCTTGGTGCCACGATTGTCAAAAACACAAAACATAGCAAGAAAAGAATGGAACATTAACATGCTACACTCCGGGAGCGAGAAGGTTAATGAAAAACAAATGATACATTTTTATATAAGTAAAATCGTATTCCAATTCTAGCGCCATAATCTAGACGATGATTTATAAAATGACGATGACGTTACCGAGATATAAGTGAACAATACACTTCGTAGTCGATACATATAAATGTCAATAAATAGCGGTTAGTCTATTCCAAGGACACATTGAGCTACACAATGGTCTAGAAATTACGTTTCAAGACGTCCAAGCACAAATAGCCGGAAGACGATTTGGATATCTACGTATATATCTCAAAGGGTTAAATAATGAAAGTAACGCGCGCAGATGAAGGTATGTAAGGTCATAATATAAAGTTTTTGCAATAAAAGCAATTTAAATAGTTCAAAAATAAATACAGAAAGATCTTGAAAATTCAATGTATTTATTTAAGTTAATCATTAATAAATGATAAACTTTTATCGAAAAGTTTAACGACATAAATATATATCGATAAAGGATTATAGTATTTATTTAGAAATACTTAGCAATAAGGCATACATAATAATGTATACTAAAGTTGTAATCCCAGAAGTAGCTTGAACCTGAAGTCACGCGAAATCATGTGCACCGACTCTTTGAAAAATAAAAACTGATAGTTATAGTTTAGGTTTTCAAAATAAAGACCTAGTTCTCTATAACTCATGGCTCTGGTACCAATCTTTAACACCCCCAAATTTACACGCAGCGGAATACATCTTTGGGTGCTAAACAATGATACAACAACACATAATTTATAAAGAACGACTCGAAAAGAGACGTTTTAGATTTATCGTTCCTAAAACATTTGTCAGAGTAGCGTAGTCCCAAGTAATCGTTACCAAAAGATAAGTTAAAACAACATATTGGTTTGTTTTAAAAATGGAACGATAAATAAATCAAAGAGTTTGAACAACAAAAGCAGTGCACAACTTCATCCCCCGTGACCTCCAAGCTTCCACTTCTTGAATACCTGAAATACATGTGAGTAAAACAATCAGCAAAAATGCCGAGTGAATCTATAGGTTTATGAAATCAATTTGAACACAAGCAAAGATTATAAGTTTGTGGCATGCTTATAAGCATCAAATAATAATTCGCATCAACAATAATAATTGTATATAGCATAAATTGCAATAAGCTCATGGAACCGAGCCCTTAGACACTCCCATATCAGTCTAATAAGACGAGAGATTTATTAATTGTCGGTTACCTCCAGATTATTGGTACATTGCCGTATACCTGACTTCTCAATACAATATGTTCAAACAGTGTGGAGGTCGGGCCTAAGCTTCTATGACAAGTCCACAAAAACTGAACCGGGGCGGCTTCCCCCATAGATCTATTAATTATACTAGCGGTTAACCCATCATAGGTTAATTAACGGTCCATAATTGAGGTTTTAACAAAGGCAATCACTTAATGCAATTTAAAGGCAACCACGGGTCCATTCATAGAGGGACAAAGCATACCATAAAAATCTTGTGTTCTAAGTTTATAAAACATGTATTCCCCCTCGCGGGTTTAAAATCATTTAATAACTAGTATAAAGCGAGGCTATAGACTCACGTTGATAATGAAAGGCGGATTATCGGCTACGGGCGTGCTTCGGTCACGGAAACCTATATAAATAATAATCGGTCTTAGACTCTTGTCCAATGACTTTTATCAAAATAACAATATACATATGATGATTTTATACATATGATGATCAAGTGGGTTTATATATCCTTGTTTACTCATTTTAGTGTTTACGTTTTGGTAACTTTTTACTAGTTTACTAGTTTTACCTACTTACCTATTTTAAGTCCAATAAGCTTAGTATAAGTTCTTTAACTTGTTTTAATCCATTTTATACCTATATTATCAATATCTATACTTTCCATGTTGGGCCCAAATGGGTTAAGCCCAATAAGTCCTTTTTATAAGTGTTTAACTTATTTAGTCCAATTATTAGTCCAATATGCTTAGTTAGCTCGTTAATGTCCGTATGTCCTATAGTTCGGGTTTTATCGGTTTTTACTTGTATTAGTTACTTATATATCAGTATATGACTTTTATAAACTTTACATTAGACGGGTTTGATTGTCTAAGTTTTAATTGGCGAAAAACGATAATTTTACGGTAATAGCCGAAAAAGTCGTAAAAATCAAGTTTATAGTTTTTATTACTTATAAGTATTATTCCATAACCATTTATATAATTTATCCATTTAATTAACCTTTTACATATTTATATAAATAAGTTTCATAAGTTAGTGGGTTTTTATTTTACATTTTATACAATAAAATTTGAGTGCGTATATAATAATAATAAACATTAATTCTCAAAATCTGATTTTTATCTTCATGTTCACCATTTTTATCATATCTAGAGTTATATAATGAATTAGAAGCTCATTTTTGGGTGACATGTTCTTCATATTATGTGCTACATTTAACATAGCTATAGCTACTGCTCATTGTAAGTTTATCTTGCCTTAACAGTCCCTACAAAACTACTTATTCAGATTAGAATACCCAACTTGTTTTGATCATATCTCACTCATTATATTGATTCCATTGCATGGCCAACTCTCACATGTGTATAACATCTTGTACTTACTGTAAATGGATCATACCATGCAATTTTATCAGTTCAAGTTTTAGTTATATACTGTTTTTATACAGCCAACTAAATAAGCATGATTTTAGCCTTATTTCTCATGGTTATTAACATTTTTAAGCATATTTATCAACACTTGATCCCCACACAACATTTTTATCATCATATATACATCATATACATATACAAAAATAAAGAAAATACATTTTTTCTTTACAAAAATAAGAAGAGAAAATAGAGAGGATGATCTTCTTTACCAACCAAGTGTATTTCTTGTTTTTGGAAGACAAGAACTTGATGAACACCAAAAGTAACTCCAAGATCATCAAACACCAAGAACAATAGTTGAGAAATCAGCCCTAGGACACAAGAAAATCACCTCCAATATTGTTAATATGGCCACCAAATGATCAAGGCTTCAAGATAACTCCATGATAGAGCTAGATAACATGTATTTCATGGCTAGAAAAGATCAAAAGGGGTGTTTTGTGCTTCAAAGTGGATGGCAAGGGTGAGGTTTTTGAGAGAGTTTGAGGTAGTTTGCATGTGTAGAAAGATGGTAATGAGAAGTGGGTGAAGGTTTGATGGTTTTAGCAAGTGTGTAGCTTAAAGTGTAAGCTTAGTCTTACACTTGTAGCTAACAAGTTAACAAGATGCCACATATTGATGTGGTGTCTTGTTGTGCCATCCCATATTAGCTAGTGGGGTGGAATAATGTATTTTGTCCCACCTCACTAATTTACGGGTATCCCTCGATTCTAGTTTTCTCGATTTACGTGCCCTCGGGTCGTTTTACGAAAAACGTTTTTATAAATTATGAATCAACGACACAAAATGAATCCAATAAAAATTGTCTCATCAAAAACGGAGTTCAAAAACGTAAATACATAATCCTAAGGTTTCCGGTTTAGTCGTAAGGGACGCTAAATTATGCACGTAAGCCCAAATTTAAATCCGTAAATTGTGAGTTCGTCAACCAACACAAAAATAAGTTTCAAAATATTATACGAGAAAATATTTCACTACCTGAAAATGTTAGATTGTACTTTTTAAAAGTTTAAACGCACACGAAAAATAATAATATAACGACTCGATACGTAATTGAAACGATATCGTCGAAAGTATTAAATATCGAAACTATCGATAATAAAATATAAAATTTTTGGCATCCGTCGGTATCGCGATAACTAGTAGTCCTCGTTGCTCGTCAAAATATTAAAATATAATATTTAATATCGGTTTCAACTTAAATAGTTAAACATAATAATATTTAACGTTATAAAATACTTCAAAATAATTGAAAATAGAATTAAATTATGACCTTATTTTTACGGGTTTTACAATACATCTATAAACACAAGTAAATAACTTGTTAAAATCATGATTTGGTAAAGCTATGGCCATTATAGGTCACGGCATAATTATGAGCACCATAGTCATGGTTAAAAATCTTTTTAATAAGAAACCTATGGCTTGTATTCTATGTTTTAAACTTGATTAAAAACCATATGAAACATTTTATGAATCTAAATGTAGCATGGGTTACAAATCTTGTTTTATGGGATTTTGGTGAACTAATAATCATAGATCTCATAAAATAAACTTGTGTAACTTAAAAATCATGAAGACCATGACATTAAAGGTCACGGCTAAAATGAATGATGAACTTATGATGTGTCTAATAAGTTTTAATGATGGAATATGTAATATTACATGTAAAATGGAATACTAAAAATCACTAAAATGATTTATGTGAACATATGTAGCCGTGGGTTATATATTACCTTGAATGAGTTTTAAATGTACATGCATGCTTATATAAACCATAGATATATGATAAGAGTTAACTTAAACATGATGAACATAAAACAAGCTTCTAAAATTTTATTGGAACATTGGGGGAAAACAATATAGCCGTGGGCTATATGTACTTTTCTTGGAATGATGGTAACCTTGGAAACATGCATGAAACCTAGATAATCATGATTGGATTGTTGTAAATATTTACAAGACTTAAAACTAGCTAAAATGTTCATCTTGGAAATACCAAGATATAAAATGATGGCCGTGGGCTATATGTATATATGTATGGACTTGTGACTTGATTTCTTAATTTGTACATAGCTAGATCTTTTTTGGGGATACTTATAAGTACATACAACCTTAAAGTAAGTTTTGACTCATCTTAATAAGCTATCATTAATTATAGCCGTGAGTTATAAGCTCATATTAGGGCTTATGACTTGCATGCAACCTTGTAACACATCTAGATCTCATTTGGTACATCACATAAAATAAACTATAAGTTTTATTCTTTTGTTAAGATTTAAAACTAAATATGAGTAAGCTAATAACAAACTTATAAGAAAATCGTATACTAATACTTACATAAAATGTAAATTAGTGTTAATGGACTATTTAAGCCCATGCAATGTTAGCCCAAGACTTAATGGACTCAATAAGCCCATTTAATAAATCTTAGTGACCTAAAGGACTTAAGTTTATACTTGAACGCATTTAAAATGATTAATGGACTTAAAACATATTTAAGCCCAATAAATGTGTTAAAGGCCCATTTAACAAGTTAATAAACATAAAAATATATTTAGGCCCACTAAATGGCTCATTAGATGCTTGGTCCATTTAATGAGCCCAAATAATGTTTTGAGTGTTAAATAAAATTTTTTATAATAACATGTAACTTATAAAAATTTTTTGAGTAAAATAACGATTTATGAAACTTAAGGACTAAAACCGTGACTTATGAAACTTGTTTTGGTAAATTAGTAAACACAAGGACTGAAAATGTAATTATCCAAAACTCTAGGGTTTAATAAATACCATCTGAGGCATATTAAACGCTAGGGACCATTTTGGGAAGTTTCTAAAAGTTATTTTGTCATTTTAAAACCCTAGGGACCATTGTTGTATTAATATGAAACTTAAAGAAGCCCTAGGGGCTGTTTTGGTCATTTTATGAAAGTTGTAAAACCTAGATTTAATTAGGGGGACTAAATCTGGCATAAGCCGAAACTTAAACAAGCCCTAGGTACCAAATGTGTAACAATCTGAAAGTTTACTTTGTTTAAAAATATGGAGGGACTAGTTTTGCCATGTTCCGAAACATTTACAAACCCTAACCCAAATTCTATTTTTAAACTTAGTAAAATTAAACAAACCCTAAACTATTAGAATTTATAATATAAATTCTTAAACTTGTAAATTATAAATTATTTTATAAATGTTAAATAATTTATGGGAACTTTTAAGTTAATAAAATATTATATTTTATTTTTCAAAGATAAATATTTATATATTTGATTTATGAAATGAATTGCATAAACAATATGGATATGTATTACTAATACATAAACTCATATACTTTTAGAAAATAAAATTATATGAACGTTGAATGAATTGAATACTAATATTTAAGTAGAACACCTTAGTTTACTTAAAATATAAAACTTAATAGTAAGTTTAAATGAATGATTATGATACATGAACTATGAACGTAAACTAATATTTTAAGTAGAACGTTTTATGTTTACTTAATTATAAAACATAATAGTAAGTTTAAATGGATGATTATAATTCATGAACTGCGAACGTGAACTAATATTTTAAGTAGGACATTTTATGTCTAGTTAAATAAGAAACTTAATTGTAAGTTGAATGGTTATTATTAATACATGTATTACGAATACAAACTCATATTAAAGGTTAAACATTTTATGCTTACTTAGAAATAAAACTTATATAGATAAGTTTAAATGAATATTGTTGATACTTGAACTACGGTTATTTAGATAAATACCGTAGCATAAATGAACTGATTAAAAATCTGTATAAGCATACACATATGTTCTTTGTACTATCTATTAAGACTGTACTATTTGATTAGGCATAACTTGTGGCGTGAGCATTATTTGGATTTTCGTATTATACAGCTATTGCCAACTCCCAGGTGAGTTTACAGCCCCATATAAACTATTGATAAACTTTTCCTCCACGGGGGAGAAAATATGCAACTATTTTAAAATGGACATAACTGAATTGTATAAACTTAACTATGATTGACTATTATAGAAACTATTAAATTGTTGTAAATCGCCCGAATGTTATAAATAGATCTATTAGGGATTGACATTCCCCATCTGGGTGAGTCATGAACAATCTACTTATGACATGTTTAAGAAAATTTTTATTTATTTGTTTAATAAACATGTAATCTGATTTGAATAACTCTTTATCTTATGCTCTATGGACTATATGCTATCGATCCACCCTTGTGACATCTCCGTTGATAATTCCGCATATTTTAACCCTACCCGGGGTGTCATAGAGAATGGTATCAGAGCATTAGTTATAGAGAACAAGATAAATTAAAATAAAATAAAAATAAAATGATTTTTCTTTTATTTAAAACTGGACTATAACTTTATAAAATATTTTTGGATTTTTTTTTGGGACCGTATTAGCTAAGCATATAGATCTTAGGGCATTATGTGCTATGTGAACTAAGAGTATACTGATTTGATAAGTAGACTGGTTAACTGACTATATATATATATATATATATATATATATATATATATATATATATATATATATATATATATATATATATATATATATATATATATATATATATATATATATATATATATATATATATATATATATATATATATATATATATATATATATATATATATATATATATATATATATATATATACATATATAAGTATTAATATATATATATAATCTTAAAAACATTACGATAATTGTTTAAAAGGGATGTACTTCATTGAACATGTAGCTAGGAATAATATTTTTTTTGTAAGCATATACTTACTTCAAATTTAAAATAATATTATTTTCAGAGCATCATGACCTCGCCTACCGTACCTTCGACTTTTCTACCAGTAGTAGCACCTACACCAGCCACCCGTCCGTCTCCACGATCCGTGTAGTGCGGATGGTTATCAGCCTCTGACTCGGAGGATGATCAGACCATCGAAGTTGTGCTTCTTGAGGACCCTTTTCTGCTCCAGCATCAGTCATACTCGGCTCAACCTCTATGGAGGAGGACCAGGTGTCTCAAAACCTACCGTCTTCTACACCCGCATCTTTACCATCGGGCCATTTTACCGAGTCCGTACCCGGCTCTACTTTTGAGATCAGGGAAGGCTCTGGGGTGGGACGTGGCGACTCTGTCCAGGCCCAAATCGCCGCACTGGCCGCACACCAGGAGCGGGAGATATCCGAGCTTCGCAGCCTATTGACAGCTGGTCAACTAGGCTACATTGCCGTTCAGGAGCGCATCGACTCCCTCTCTCATACCATGAGGGGAGAGGCACAGGCAGCTCGAGGCGTCCAGACCAAGACTGACGAGGCGTTGCAGTGGCTTTGGGAGGAGAACTATCGTCTCCACCAGCGTATCCAGACCATGGAGAGTCTCCAAGACCAGACCCATGCTGCTCTATCTACTCAGGAGCAGTCATTGTCCATTTTCTTCGACCTCTCCACCGTCCGTCATGACGGAGTTACTACAGAGATGACCTATCTTCGTGGGGCCGTCGACGGACTCAGGACTCAGCTGCTGACAGCATTCTGCATGCTCAAAGAGGCCAAAGCAACAGTTCGGACTCTATGGATCACCAAGTTAGCACCTGCAGCTTCATTAGCCCCATCAGCCCCATCCTAATCTAGCAGACCATCTAGGCAGGAGTAGGATAGATGTACTAGATTTCTTGTACATCATGATCAGCCTATGGGTCGCACCCTAGCTGACATGGTATAGGACTTTTCTACTTTTATTTCTTTTTCAGCTTTTGGTGATGTAATCTTGTACTTATCATTTCTTTTCTTTGGACATGTAACTTTGGGATGTATTAAAAACTGTGTGTATCATTACCTTGGACAAGGCCCGACCGTCCTATGACTTAGATTTTGTTATGCTATATGGATGTTAAATTTCTTATGGAAATAACATGTAATCACTTTCTTTATTGTATTTGTTGTGCAATGTATTATATTATGAGATCTTGACAGGTTATCCAAATTTGTTATGAAATAAGTGCATGAATTTTTCCCGTGCAAATAATATAAAAACTGTACTAACGTTTGAACTAATAATCTAATTTTGTGTATGATTATAGACAAATGGTGATTACGAGATCAAATCCCAATAATGCAACCACTTAGCTGATAATGCTGAATCCCCAGAAGCTACTCGAAATGTCACTGCCGCACAACTTCGGGAAATGATAAGTGAAGGCATCACAGCAGCCATGGCAGCCAGAGGAGCTGACCCGAATGCAAACAATGATCCAAACTTCAATGCACGCAGAAACAACACCAACAGGGGTTGCTCTTACCCCGACTTCTTAAAATGCAAACCTCATACTACTGAGGAAAAGAAGGAGTTGTTGAATTGATGCAGTGGTTTGAAAGACTAGAGACAGTTTTCCGCATGAGCGGTTGTGTTGACGAGAACAGAGTTAAGTTTGCCACATGCACACTACTTGAGAGCACCCTCACCTGTTGGAACTCTGTGCTCGCTACCCTTGGACATGACACTGCTTACACTCTCACTTGGGCCAACACCAAAGAGAGGATGACTGAGAAGTACTGTCCTAGAGGAGAAATGAAGAAGTTGGAGATAGACTTATGGGATCTAAAGTGTAAGAACAATGATATGCTTTGGTACAACCAAAGATTTCAAGAGTTAAGCTTGATGTGCACCAGAATGTTCCCTCAAAGGAGCGACAAGATTGAGAAGTATGTTAGTGGACTCCCTGACAACATCCATGACAATGTGCTAGCTTTACGACCCACTACCGTTGAAGGTGCTATGGAATTTGCGACTAAGCTTATCGACAAGCGAGCCCGTAATCTGTCCGAAAGGCAAACGGAAAACAAGAGAAAATCCGATGAAAGCTCTCGTAGCCAGCACCAGCAGCCTTCCAAAAGGCAAAACGTTGGGCAAGCTAATGACACTACTCCCACAACCCGCACCAAGAACTACCGGGATCTAAGCCCAAGTGTCCAAAGTGAAACTATCATCATATCACTGGAGGATAATGCCAAGGATGCTACATGCGGCCAACAAGGCATTTTGATCGTGATTGTCAAGCAAATGTTGCTACCCCGGGTCGACCCAGTACCAATCTCGGAAACAGCAACAAGGGCAAGTCCAATACGCGTGGGAGTGGAAGTGGGCAGCAGGGAAATCGAAACCCCACAGGTGGAAGCAGTAGTGGATCAAAGAAAGTTGTGGTATGTTACGAGTGTGGAACCCCTGGGCATGTGAGACCTGACTGTCCCAAGTTGGCCAACCAGAAGAAGGATAACAAGGGAACTTCTTCGCAAATGTACATGGCCGGCAATGCCCAAGCTAATCCAGACTCCAAAGTCGTCCCTTGTACGCTATTTATAAACCAACGATATGTATCTGTCTTGTTTGACACATGGGCAGACCAAAGCATTATATTTACTAAATTTAGTAAGGTATTGAAAATCACTTCATTAGTTCTAGACCCCTATTATGCTGTAGATTTGTCGACGGAAAAGTTGTGACGGTTAACACCATCATTCGAGGTTGTTCCTTAAACCTTCCCAATCACCCGTTTTACATCAATCGGATTCTAGTAAGTCTTGGTAGCTTTGATCTCATCATTGGCATGAATTGACTAGCAAGTATCATGCAGTTATCCTATGTGATCAAAAATTGGTTCGTATACCTTGGGGAGATGAAACTTTGATTATACTAGGGGACAGTAACCCCGATATAGTCAACACTAGATTTAGTGTCATTTCTAGAACCAACAAGCCAGGGAGTACTTGGTCTAGGGATGCCCTATTTCTTTAGCCTGTTCTTCCCGCCTAAAAATGAAAGACACATCCAACTCACAATGCGTGTATTTTGTAGGGTTATATCTGCTACCTTAGGCAACGCTAAACCTGAAGGACACATCCAACTCATAATGGGTGTATTTTGTAAGGTTATATCCGCCACTTTAGGCAACCCTAAACCTGAAAGACACATCCAACTCATAATGGGTGTATTTTGTAGGGTTATATCCGCCACCTTAGGCAACCCTAAACCTGAAGGACACATCCAACTCATAATGGGTGTATTTTGTAGGGTTATATCTGCCACTTTAGGCAACCCTAAACCTGAAAGACACATCCAACTCACAACGGGTGTATTTTGTAGGGTTATACCCGCCACTTAGGCAACCCTAAACCTGAAAGGCACATCCAAATCACAATGGGTGTATTTTGTAGGGCTGTGTTCGACATCCCTCGTAAAGAGATGTTGAATGTCCCATGTTTTTGGACATACCACTTTCCTCTTCAGGTCCAGTTAGTTCGACACTACCATCATCCACCAGAATCTGGGAGATGTAACTTCCTCCCCTTTAAAAGTCAAAATTTGTGCAAATTTTGAACTAGTAATAGTGGATGCATGACCCTTTTTGTAGCACCCCGCAAGGCGCGCACTTATTTATTTTTGGTATCTTCTTTTATTTCCACCATTTGAGGTACTTCCTTTCTGCGCCCCTCTCGCTCAGCCCCGCGGCGAATAAAGTAGATTCTTTGCAACCTCCTACCCAATCGCCATCAGTAGTAAGCTGAACCTCTCTGCTAAATAAAAGCTTTAGTACTATTAACTAATGTCTGTATCCCACAAGCTTTAGGTATAACAGCAAGTCTTTTGTGTGAAGCTGGTGACATAGGAGGGGTTCTGGTTAAAATATTCTTTTATTTTATTTTACCTTCAACCCCCAAATTTCATCATCGGGTGTGGAGATATAACCTATATCTCACTCGTGAAAAGGATGCAGTTACAGTGCGTCCCAAGTTTCCCCAGCATATAAAACATGCTGGCGTGTCCTCCTCATATAAAAAACCATATGCAGTGGATTTGCCCTCCTAACTAAATCCACAACACCATTGTTCCTCTCCTAGATCCTGGAATGGTATAACTGTGACCCCCGTAGAGAAGCCCGCTTCTATCCATCCATAGCAGTAATCTCCTTTACTGCTAAATCAGATGTATAGTGCAATCTGGATAAAGATCTCTTTGCATTTCCTTCTATCCATCCATAGCAGCAGTCTCCTTTACTGCTCAATCGGATGTATAGTGCGATCTGGATAAAGATCTCTTTGCATTTCCTTCTATCCATCCATAGCAGCAGTCTCCTTCACTGCTCAATCGGATGTATAGTGCGATCTGGATAAAGATCTCTTTGCATTTCCTTCTATCCATCCATAGCAGCAGTCTCCTTTATTCCTCAATCGGGTGTATAGTGCGATACGGATAAAGATCTCTTTGCATTTCCTTCTATCCATCCAAAGCAGCAGTCTCCTTTACTGCTCAATCAGATGTATAGTGCGACCCAGATAAAGATCTCTTTACATTGCTTCCTATCCATCCATAGCAGCAATGTCCTTTACTGCTCAATCGGATGTATAGTGCGACCCGGATAAAAATGTCCTTGCATCACCTTCTGTCCACCCGTAGTAACAGAAGCATTCATTACTGCCCAATCAGATGTATAAGGGTAACCTAGGTGAAGGCCACTTCGCGTTTATGCCACCATCCGTACCTGAGAGAGAGTATGAAATGAACCATATACTTAGAACATCTTTCACTTAAAATATAACTACGTTTTTAGTAGCTTTGAGGACAAAGCTAAAATAACGGGGTGGTGCTATAAAATCCATGATTTTACCATGATTTTATGTAATGAAGTTTCACCCATTAATCCTAGAACACATACTCATGTGTTATGTTCCTATAAGTTATGTGTGAACTTGTCCACTATGTACTTATACCTTTACATTCATATTGGTTGTAATTAAGTTACATAGCTTAAACCTTTTACTTGAAACTATGGATAACAAGTAGTAAAATGTATAATCAAAATTTTAAATATACAACACTTAACAAAATTTGGAAATATACTACATTAGGTATTGTAGTCGTGTATATGTATGTATGTAGACTAGGAGTTTACTTAAATCTTGGACTAGCCCAAGAAAAGATGCCATTTGTGTGCAAGCCCAACACAAAGCCCATGTCTAAGGCCCATTACCCCTTTTGGCTATCTAGACACGACACATAGACTTGTGTGGAAGAAGAAGAGTTGCCTTGGAAAGGCAAGGGATAACACTTGGCACAATATGTCTTACCAAGGTGAATCATACCTTTTGTCATTCCCTTCCTCTCTCTTCTTTAACCAAAACACACATACATCACATACACATTCTCATTTCACATGCATCCAATCTCACTCTCCTTGTTTTTCTCTCAAATCATTCGGCATTAAGCCACAAAAATCCAAAGTTTGTTCATTTAATCTACTAGATCCTTGTCCCATAGTAATCACTAATAATTTAGTATCATCATCATCATTGGAATCACTAGAACAAGCCCTAGCCGAATCTTTAAGGCAACAACTTGGTTTACATTTAGGGTTTCTTCATCAACTAGATTAGATCTCTAATCTCCTTGTTCATCTAGACCATCCTTGGTACTTTTAAGCAAGAAAGGTATACTCCTCATGCTCTTTTATTTCTTCATGCATGCATCATCATACATCTATAAACACAAGTAAATAACTTGTTAAAATCAAGATTTGGTAAAGCCATGGCCATTATAGGTCACGACATAATTATGAGTACCATAGTCATGGTTAAAAATCTTTTTAATAAGAAACCTATGGCTTGTATTCTATGTTTTAAACTTGATTAAAAACCATTTGAAACATTTTATGAATTTAAATGTAGCATGGGTAAAAAATCTTGTTTTATGGGATTTTGGTTAACTAATAATCATAGATCTTATAAAATAAACTTGTGTAACTTAAAAATCATGAAGACTGTGATACCCTAGAACCGAGGTCACTAACATTACCCTAAATTCCGCTTATTTTTGAAATTTTTAATAAATTTTAATTTCTATATATTTTAGTATTTTGGTTGAAACCGATGTTCGAGGTTATAATTTTGACGATTGACGATTTAAGAAGGACGATGACGAATACGATCCCGATGGATGCCCAAATTTCTATAATTATTGTCGTTTTATCGATATTGTAATTTTCGAGAATTTTACTTACGGTTCGTGTTAAGTCGAGTCGGGTGAGTTTTATTGCTTTCCGGGTACATTTAAAGTGTCCTAAAAGTATTTTGGAGTGTTTGGGATGATTCCCGACTCCCGTAAAATTTTCTAAAATGACTAGTGAGTCAATCCCGTAAAGTTTTAGAGTCATTTTTACTTGAGGCCAAAAGAAAGCTTAAATTGCACCTTTAGTCCCTCCCATTTCACAAAAAGGAAACAAACACTCACACACATAACATTTCAAAGAAAAAAAAATCAAACCCACCCTTTTGCTCTCTCTAGGCCGACGGCCAAACACACCAACACCACCACCACTTCAATTTTTCTTGGGTTTTGATTAATTCCAATCAAAGACCACCTTCTAAAATCCTTTAGTAAGTGTTAATCCATGGTTATTTCAAACATGCATTAACAAAAATTTTTCCAAAAATTAAAGATTTTTCAAAAGTCCATTTGGATGTTAATTCGGCATTTGCATGTTTAATTCATGTTAGAATGATGCTAGAACACCAAAAAAATCAACCAAAATCAATTTGGTTGATGGGTTTTGATCACCCAAACCCCACAGCTCAAAGGGGGGTGTTTGGGGATCATGGTGGTTAATGTTTTGATGTTTGATTTTGTGTTTAATCATATGTTTACATGTTTTTAGATGGGTATATCCAATTGTATGTTTGTTTTTATGAGGATATTGATAAATAGGGGTTTAGGACTAAAAATGATGTTTGGATATGCTTAGAAGTACTTAGGATGATGTCTAGTGTTGGTAAATGGGTTTGAAAACGAGCGTTGGTATGATTTTGGTATAGGTAATTTTAGGCAGAAAGTTTGAGGTGTTTTCGTAAAAATTATTTTGAAAACAGGTCTTGTGATTAGGATAGAGTTGTAGAGCATCTTCTTAGCTTCGATTTGGTATAAGATAGAGCTTACGACTCCTAACGAGTCAAAAGTTACAACGTTTTGAAATTCGTGTACCGGGAGATGAAAACCGTCATAATCCGAAATTATGCTTGGTTTTAGGTCAAATCCCAGGGACTATAGGTTTAGTTTGGTAAATGGTCAAAGGTTGAATTTTGGTCTCAAACCTGCACATTTGAGTCTATCATAAGACTTAGGTGTCAAATGGGTCAATGGAGTATTTTAAACGGGTCAAATGAGTCCGACTTGGTCAAAGTACAATTTCAGAAAGAAAAATGTAGTTTTGGAAAAGTGTTGAATAACGAGTCGTAAAAGTGAAAACTTTTGTTGGGATTAAATATGTGTTTTCTACAGGTCTTAAAGTATTTTTGGGAATTTTCTCAAATTTTATAAAAAGGGTTAAGTATAGTAAAACAGTCCGTACTTTCGGTAAGTATCGGCGAAAATGTGTAAAAATGGTTAACGTTAATAATAAGGACAAATCGTATAAAACGAGTAACACTTGTTTGTTTTGTTTTGGCGTGAGTTGTAATTATCACAAGTGACTAATATGTATGTATTTTATACAGTACCATAAGGTTTATAAATGAGATTACTCATTACGCGTTATTTGGTTTGATAGGTGTTGATTTACCCGGGCATCCGTATCGTCGTTAGTGACCGTCACTCGAACTATCGACTACTTGTTATATAAGGTGTGAATTTATAGCCTCGCTTATTATTATTTCAAACTGTTTTACCCGCGAGGGAAATGCATGCTAGTTTTCAAAATGAACATATGTCATGAATGATTGTTGGACCCGAATGTTGCCTTGAAATTGTGTTGAGTACCTAGTTGCAAAAGGCCCTAAATTCATGAACTATTAACTATTGTTTAGTCCTAGCGTTGATTAGAAATAGCCGCTTATACAAAGTGATAGTACTATGGGGTTGACTACCCTATCCGAGACGAGGGCTAGTACGTTGATACCCCCTTCGGACGGATAATTTGTGATAAGAGATAAGGTATAATTGCAACTGATGCCTTAGTAGGGGCACTGGTTTCATCTGAATCACGCCGGTAATTATTACGCGGGTGATTGAGTTAACGGTTTAGTGTCATGAGCTTAAACACAATTGTCAGTACCTTGAATATAGATTGTTTGATCGACAAGTCTATGAATGATCGTGAATGGTTTTTATTTCACATATGTTTAAAATGAATTGTAAAACCTATGAATTCCACTCAACGTTTTCGTTGACCAAATTTAGCATGTGTTTCAGGTAACCGCTGAAGTGTAGCATGGAGCGTGCATTGGATGGATGTTGTGTGTGGAGCTTGGAGTCTACTTGTTTTTCCTCCCGTTATTACTTAAACATTTTTAAACTTTGATGTCATGTTGTTGTGAAAACTGTAACTTTTGGGGTTGAGATTCATGGGGACCATATCGCAAAACTCTGTTGTATCATTTGGGGTTGGAAAACCGTAGACATGTAACTTATCAACAATTTTTAATTTAAGTTTAAATTTGACGTCTCTTTGGAGTCGTTCGATATATCTTGTGTGCGATGATAACTGCCTAGCACCCAAATGTTGTAGTTCCGCTGCGCATAGCATTTGGTGGGGTGTTAGAGATTGGTAATCAGAGCCATGAGTTATAGAGAACTAGGTCGTTTTGAAAATTCCTAAACTATAACTTTTGGTGTCGTAAGAAATTGTCCAAGCGCACACAACTATCCTGCATGGCTCCGGTAAGGTTTATTTTTGTATTCATGGCATTTGACGTATACTTTTGAGTTGAAGTATATATGTGGGTATTTATTATGTAAATATGGAAATTACTATATGTAAACGTTGAAATTATACGTGGAATACCCGACACCGTAATTCTTGTATTACTTATGCATGAGCATCATATTATCGCATTTTGGGCATGTGTACCACCTTTGCATTGCATTTGCATGCATGTATTTATAAATATTGCATAGTTATCTTACGTACCCTCCAAAATTCTCTGTTATTGCAGGAATGGCCGAGGTACCGCCGAACGGTAATGGAGACGATTATGTCGTAGGTCACGAAGGGGGACCGTTTCCTCCGAACCCGCCGGATAATGACAATGGATGGATCGCTCCAGAAGAAGCGGTAGAGCCGGGAAATGACAGTGACCAAAGTGACGTGGACAACTTCAGTATCAGCAGCGATGGTAGTGAGGATTCTGAGGAAGGGCCCGAGGAACCGGTGGATGATGGAATTCCCGAGAATGCTGTCGGTCAGACCGAACTTGATTTATTTCAATCTCCAAATTCGCCAAAGGGTTATGAAGTGCCTCCGACCCACCGATATGAGCAGCAACCCTTTCGTCGCCCGATGGACAATTGTAAGGACTACCGGAAGACAGTGCCAGGGTTTGTTGGAGTAAGTAATGGGAGTGGTGCAGAATCCAGCAATTCATCTAAATCACAATCGATTCATGAGAATATCGCGAGGGTCTACTTTCCGAGACCAAGACACTACTGGGATCCCGAGGGTCGTTTGAGGAGGATGGATAGGTTGATGTATGAGCGGTTTGTGGTGGAGACCAGGGTAATCAAGAGGTTTGATAAGAATGAGAGGGAACACCAAAGATTATTGGCAAGAACTTCAAGAATTTAGTATGATGGAAATGCAAACAAGAGTGATATCAACAGTCTAAGATCGATGATCGCGAACTTGAGCGCCAGTCTTGATCGAGTTAGGGAAGATCAAGCGAGATTGTCTAGGATGCAGAGTTAGGAGCTAATGACTTCATGATCCAGCCACCTGCCAGAGGTGCTTGTATCACTGTGGGAAATCATGTAGCGGTTGAGTGTGGGTCTACTTCAGGGACGAAGAAGGCGACTGAATGTGGGCCGAATGACAAAGGAAAGAGGAAGAGGGATGAAGTGGACGAGGAAGATAGCGACGAGAAACCCGAGGAAGATGATGATGAACCGCCATCCAAGAGGCCGTGTGGATCAGCACATGCCTAGTTGCTTGTCTTGTATTTTATCTTTGATCGTTGTAATAGAACTGTTTTAGACTTTTGTATGATGGCATTGTGACGAAAAACTTGAGGACTTAAGTTTTATGGTGAATGGTTGTAGTGGCAATACTTGTCACAATTTTGGTTGATTATCAATACAATCCATGTTTACCTTTCATGATATTTGATATGTCTTTAATTTGATCTTTTGTGATGTGAATTGATGAATATTAGTAACTTTGTGGTGATGTGTCGTTGTATTTATATTATGTCTTGAAAGAGAAATCCATCTTAATATTGATGTGTATACTTACATTGTTTTTCTATTTTCCATGTCTTTGCAGAGAGGTGTATTTGATAACGCACCATGCCTCCAAAGCTAACAGCCGACCGTGTGATCACGATGATTCAGGAAGCCATTGCGAATGCGCTAGAAGCAGATCGAGCAGGGAGGAACCCAGACCAGGGCAGAAATGTGGGGAGACAGCAAGCCCAAGAGAGTGTACTTACTCTAGTTTCATAAAATGTGGTCCCACGCAATTTCGTGGAACTGGTGGAGCTCTAGAACTCAAGAGATGGTTAGAAAAGGTCGAAATTACTTTCGAGATTAGTGGTTGTTCAGAAGCGAACAAGGTCAAGTTTGCGGCTGCTACTTTTTTTGACGATGCATTGAGTTGGTGGAACACCCAAGTAGCCACTGTTGGGTTAGCAGTAGCGAATGCAAGAACATGGACTGCTACTAAAGCTCTTTTGACCAAGAAGTTTTGTCCTGAAGAGGAGTTAGGTCAATTGGAAGATGAGTTGAGGCACCTGACTTTGAAAAACAATGATATCACTTCTTACACCAGGAGGTTTAATGAACTAAGCCTTTTGTGTCCAGACACCTTTGTCGATGGTAACAAGAAGATGAAACAGTACATCAAAGGTCTGTCCAGTAATATCAAGGGTGAGACGACTTCGTCTAAACCTGGGTCGTTTGATGAAGCGGTCCAGATGGCTCACGCGTTGATGGATGTCAAACTCCAAGACAAGAAGAACTTCATTGCTGAAGGAAATAAGAGGAAGTGGGAGGCGGCGCAGAGCAATCAATCCCAGGGTCAAATCCGAGGTGGAAACCGAAACAACAATGGTCAGAACCGCAATCAACAGTTCAACCAGCGAAGGAATGAAGGGATGAGAGCTGTGACAAACCCCAGAGGAGCGAAGGTGAATCCCCACTGTGGTCGATGCAACTTGTACCATGTAGGGAGTTGCCCGCCTGCGTGCGACAAATGTGGAAAAGCGGGTCACAGGATGTCTGATTGCCGAACAAAGGGGGTAGCCACTGGGGTGAATGCTACGAGAGTGATGGGTTGTTTTGGATGTGGAGAAAGAGGCCATAAGCAAGGAAATTGCCCGAAGGCAGGAAACAAGCAAGGAGGTAACAATGCTGCTGCCGTGTATCAAGTAGGGACGGCTGATAAACCACAGGGTCCTAACGTGGTTACCGGTACGTTTTTGTTAGACGCTTGTTATGCTAGTATTTTGTTTGATTCTGGTTACGACAAGAGTTTCGTAGATGTTAAATTTAGTCGTCATATCGATAGAAAACCGGTATTGTTAGCGACTAGTTATAACGTGGAGTTAGCCGATGGGAAAATCGTTAGTACGAATTCTATACTGAAAGGGTGTACCTTGAAGTTAGGAAATTACGCTTTTGAAATCGACTTAATGCCTATAGAGCTAGGATCGTTTGAGGTGATCGTGGGAATGGATTGGCTGATGGCACACAGTGCTGTGATCGTCTGTGGAGAGAGGTTAGTTCAGATCCCGTTAAGTCTTGACTGTGAAGGGAGACGAATGCACTTCTCGTTTGAAAGTGATTTCTTGTTTGAAAATGATGAAGTATGTAGAAAATGGATGCGATGTGTTTTTGGCACAAGTTTCGAGTGATGGTGATTTAGAGACGAGGATTGAAGAGGTACCTGTAATCTGCGAATATCCGGAAGTTTTTCCAAACGAGTTGCGGGTTTACCACCCACCCGTGAGGTCGAGTTTCGAATCGATTTGGTGCCGGGAGCTGCGCCGGTTGCGCGTGCACCCTATCGATTAGCACCATCCGAGTTAAAGGAGTTATCGGATCAACTGAAGGAGTTGATGGATAAAGGATTTATTAGGCCGAGCTCATCACCATGGGGAGCGCCAGTGTTGTTTGTGAAGAAGAAAGATGGGTCATTTCGGATGTGTATTGACTATAGAGAACTCAACAAGCTGACGGTTAAGAATCGGTATCCATTACCGAGGATTGACGATTTGTTTTATGAAATACAAGGTTCCTGTGTATACTCAAAGATCGACTTGATATCAGGGTATCATCAACTGCGTGTGAGAGAGGAGGATATTCCTGTAACTGCCTTTCGTACGCGGTATGGACACTTCGAATTTTGAGTGATGCCGTTTGGGTTGACAAACGCGCCTGCTGTATTCATGTACCTTATGAATCGTGTATGCAAGCCGTATCTAGATAAGTTTGTCATTGTTTTTATTGATGATATTCTTATTTACTCTAAGAGTAAGGAAGAGCACGAGAAGCACCTGAGAAAGATATTGGATCTGCTGAAGAGAGAGAAGCTGTATGCGAAGTTCTCTAAGTGTGAGTTTTGGTTAGAGTCTGTGCAATTCCTTGGTCACGTAATTGATAGCAAAGGAGTTTGCGTGGATCCTGCCAAGGTCGAAGCGATCAGGGAATGGTCGGCACCGACAACGCCGACTGAAGTTCGACAATTCCTTGGTTTAGCTGGGTATTATCGGAGATTCATTGAAGGATTTTCGTTGATTGCGAAGCCATTGACAAAGCTTACCGAAAAGAATAGGGTGTATGAATTGGGAGATGAGGAAGAATTCGCTTTCAAAACGCTCAAGGACAAGTTATGTTCCGCACCGATATTGTCATTACCTGAAGGAACCGAAGACTTTGTAGTGTATTGTGACGCATCTCGTAAGGGTTATGGAGCTGTGTTGATGCAGCGCGAGAAGGTGATTGCTTACGCGTCGAGACAATTGAGGAAGAATGAGGAGAACTACACGACGCACGATTTGGAATTAGGAGTTGTAGTTTTTGCGTTGAAATTGTGGAGACATTATTTGTATGGGACGAAGTGTGTTGTATTCACTGATCACAAGAGTTTGCAGCACATTTTAGATCAAAAGGAGTTGAATATGCGACAAAGACGATGGATAGAATTACTGAGTGACTATGACTGTGAAATTCGCTACCATCCTGGCAAAGCGAATGTTGTAGCGGATGCACTTAGTAGGAAGGATCGAGAGAAACCTTTGAGGGTCAGAGCATTGGTGATGACTGAGAGTGTTGATTTAACCGAAACTATACTGAAGGCTCAAGAGAGGGGATTAATGAAAGAGAATGTTGATGCTGAGAACTTGGGAAGAATGTTGAAACCTCTTTTTGTGGTTAGGTCAGACGGACTGAGATATTTCGAGAATCGGATTTGGTTACCGTTGTGTTCATCCGAGAAAGGAAAGCCTGGAGTACGAGATTTGGTTATGAACGAGTCCCATAAGTCGAAGTACTCGATACATCCTGGATCGGATAAAATGTATCATGATCTGAAGAAAGTTTATTTGTGGCCGAATATGAAGGCGGATATTGCTCGTTACGTTAGTAAGTGTTTAACTTGTGCGAAGGTTAAAGCAAAACACAAGAAGCCGTCTGGGTTGTTGGTACAACCAGAGATCCCAAAATGGAAATGGGAGAAAATCGCTATTGATTTCGTGACGGGTTTACCCAGAACTCCTAGTGGATGTGATATGATTTGGGTAATAGTGGATAGATTGACGAAATCTGCTCATTTCTTACCTATGAAGAAAACAGACAGTACGGAAAAGCTGGCCAGTGTGTACGTGAAGGAGATCGTTTGCAGACATGGAGTACCGTTATCGATCATTTCGGATCGCGATAGTAGGTTTACTTCGGAATTTTGGAAATCGCTTCAACGTGCGATGGGCACTGAATTGAATTAAAGTACGGCTATCATCCGGAGACTGACGGCCAGAGTGAACGAACTATTCAGACGATGGAGGACATGCTCCGAGCATGCGTGATTGATTTTGGAGGAAGTTGGGAACGCCACTTGCCTTTAGTGGAGTTTTCGTATAATAATAGTTATCATGCGAGCATCAAGGCTGCACCGTTCGAAGCGTTGTATGGAAGGAAGTGTAGATCGCCTGTGTGTTGGAGTGAAGTAGGAGAAAGTCAATTGACTGGACCCGAAATGGTTTTAGAGACGACCGAGAAGATTGTGCAAATCAAGAACCGACTACTTGCTGGGAGAAGCCGACAGAAGAGTTATGCCGATAACAGAAGAAAACCGTTGGAATTTGAAGTCGGAGATATGGTTATGCTTAAGGTTTCGCCGTGGAAGGGTGTAATTCGTTTTGGGAAGAAAGGAAAGTTGAGTCCGAGGTATATTGGACCATTTAAGATCGTTAAACGAATTGGACCAGTAGCGTATAAGTTAGAGTTGCCGAGCGAGCTTAGTGCTATTCGCGACACGTTCCACGTATCGAACTTGAAGAAGAGTTTGGCGGATAAGGAATTGGTGATTCCTTTGGACGAGATTCAACTGGACGACAAAATGCATTTTGTGGAAGAACCCGTGGAAATTATGGACTGAGCGGTCAAGAGGCTGAAGCGTAGTAGAATTCCCATTGTGAAGGTTCGATGGAATTCTAGGCGTGGACCGGAATACACTTGGGAACGTGAGGACTTTTGCAAGGAAAGGTATCCTCATCTGTTCCAACGGCACGAAATGTGAGTATAAGAAGAGGCGAGCGCCGGGACGTCGCTCTCTTTAAGGAGGGGTGGATGTGATACCCTAGAACCGAGGTCACTAACATTACCCTAAATTACGCTTATTTTTGAAATTTTTAATAAATTTTAATTTCTATATATTTTAGTATTTTGGTTGAAATCGATGTTCGAGGTTATAATTTTGACGATTGACGATTTAAGAAGGACGATGACGAATTCGATCCCGATGGATGCCCAAATTTCTATCATTATTGTCGTTTTATCGATATTGTAATTTTCGAGAATTTTACTTACGGTTCGTGTTAAGTCGAGTCGGGTGAGTTTTATTGCTTTCCGGGTACATTTAAAGTGTCCTAAAAGTATTTTGGAGTGTTTGGGATGATTCCCGACTCCCGTAAAATTTTCTAAAATGACTAGTGAGTCAATCCCGTAAAGTTTTAGAGTCGTTTTTACTTGAGGCTAAAAGAAAGCTTAAATTGCACCTTTGGTCCCTCCCATTTCACAAAAAGGAAACAAACACTCACACACATAACATTTCAAAGAAAAAAAATCAAACCCACCCTTTTGCTCTCTCTAGGCCGACGGTCAAACACACCAACACCACCACCACTTCAATTTGTCTTGGGTTTTGATTAATTCCAATCAAAGACCACCTTCTAAAATCCTTTAGTAAGTGTTAATCCATGGTTATTTCAAACATGCATTAACAAAAAAAAATTTCAAAAATTAAAGATTTTTCAGAAGTCCATTTGGATGTTAATTGAGCATTTACATGTTTAATTCATGTTAGAATGATGCTCGAACACCAAACAAATCAACCAAAATCAATTTGGTTGATGGGTTTTGATCACCCAAACCCCACGGCTCAAAGGGGGGTGTTTGGGGATCATGGTGGTTAATGTTTTGATGTTTGATTTTGTGTTTAATCATATGTTTACATGTTTTTAGATGGGTATATCCAATTGTATGTTTGTTTTTATGATTTGGTTTTATGAGGATATTGATCAATAGGGGTTTAGGACTGAAAATGATGTTTGGATATGCTTAAGATTACTTAGGATGATGTCTAGTGTTGGTAAATGGGTTTGAAAACGAGCGTTGGTATGATTTTGGTATAGGTAATTTTAGGCAGAAAGTTTGAGGTGTTTTCGTAAAAATTATTTTGAAAACAGGTCTTGTGATTAGGATAGAGTTGTAGAGCATCTTCTTAGCTTCGATTTGGTATAAGATAGAGCTTACGACTCCTAACGAGTCAAAAGTTACAACATTTTGAAATTCGTGTACCGGGAGATGAAAACCGTCATAATCCGAAATTATGCTTGGTTTTAGGTCAAATCCCGGGGACTATAGGTTTAGTTTGGTAAATGGTCAAAGGTTGAATTTTGGTCTCAAACCTGCACATTTGAGTCTATCATAAGACTTAGGTGTCAAATGGGTCAATGGAGTATATTAAACGGGTCAAATGAGTCCGACTTGGTCAAAGTACAATTTCAGTCCGAAAAATGTAGTTTTGGAAAAGTGTTGAATAACGAGTCGTAAAAGCGAAAACTTTTGTTGGGATTAAATATGTGTTTTCTACAGGTCTTAAAGTATTTTTGAGAATTTTCTCAAATTTTATAAAAAGGGTTAAGTATAGTAAAACAGTCCGTACTTTCGGTAAGTATCGGCGAAAATGTGTAAAAATGGTTAACGTTAATAATAAGGACAAATGGTATAAAACGAGTAACACTTGTTTGTTTTGTTTTGGCGTGAGTTGTAATTATCACAAGTGACTAATATGTATGTATTTTATACAGTACCATAAGGTTTATAAATGAGATTACTCATTACGCGTTATTTGGTTTGATAGGTGTTGATTTACCCGGGCATCCGTATCGTCGTCAGTGACCGTCACTCGAACTATCGACTACTTGTTATATAAGGTGTGAATTTATAGCCTCGCTTATTATTATTTCAAACTGTTTTACCCGCGAGGGAAATGCATGCTAGTTTTCAAAATGAACATATGTCATGAATGATTGTTGGACCCGAATGTTGCCTTGAAATTGTGTTGAGTACCTAGTTGCAAAAGGCCCTAAATTCATGAACTATTAACTATTGTTTAGTCCTAGCGTGGATTAAAAATAGCCGCTTATACAAAGTGATAGTACTATGGGGTTGACTACCCTATCCGAGACGAGGGCTAGTACGTTGATACCCCCTTCGGACGGATAATTTGTGATAAGAGATAAGGTATAATTGCAACTGATGCCTTAGTAGGGGCACTGGTTTCATCTGAATCACGCCGGTAATTATTACGCGGGTGATTGAGTTAACGGTTTAGTGTCATGAGCTTAAACACAATTTTCAGTACCTTGAATATAGATTGTTTGATCGACAAGTCTATGAATGATCGTGAATGGTTTTTATTTCACATATGTTCAAAATGAATTGTAAAACCTATGAATTCCACTCAACGTTTTCGTTGCCCAAATTTAGCATTTGTTTCAGGTAACCACTGAAGTGTAGCATGGAGCGTGCATTGGATGGATGTTGTGTGTGGAGCTTGGAGTCTACTTGTTTCTCCTCCCGTTATTACTTAAACATTTTTAAACTTTGATGTCATGTTGTTGTGAAAACTGTAACTTTTGGGGTTGAGATTCATGGGGACCGTAACGCAAAACTCTGTTGTATCATTTGGGGTTGGAAAACCGTAGACATGTAACTTATCAACAATTTTTAATTTAAGTTTAAATTTGACGTCTCTTTGGAGTCGTTCGATATATCTTGTGTGCGATGATAACTGCCTAGCACCCAAATGTTGTAGTTCCGCTGCGCATAGCATTTGGTGGGGTGTTAGAAAGACCATGACCTTAAAGGTCATGGCTAAAATGAATGATGAACTTATGATGTGTCTACTAAGTTTTAATGATGGAATATGTAATATTACATGTAAAATGGAATACTAAAAATCACTAAAATGATATGTGAACATATGTAGCCGTGGGTTATATATGACCTTGAATGAGTTTTAAATGTACATGCATGCTTATATAAACCATAGATCTATGATAAGAGTTAACTTAAACATGATGAACATAACACAAGCTTCTAAAAGTTTATGGGAACACTGGGGGAAAACAATATAGCCGTGGGATATATGTAGTTTTCTTGGAATAATGGTAACCTTAGAAACATGCATTAAACCTAGATAATCATGATTGTTTTTTTGTAAATATTTACAAGTCTTAAAACTAGCTAAAATGTTCATCTTGGAAATACCAAGATATAAAATCATAGCCATGGGCTATATGTATATACGTATGGACTTGTGACTTGATTTCTTAATTTGTACATAACTAGATCTATTTTGGGGACACTTATAAGTACATGCAACTTTAAAATAAGTTTTTACTCATCTTAATAAGCTATCATTAATTATAACCGTGAGTTATAAGCTAATATTAGGGCTTATGACTTGCATGCAACCTTATATCACATCTAGATCTCATTTGGTACATCACATAAAATAAACTATAAGTTTTATTCTTTTGTTAAGATTTAAAACTAGATATGAATAAGCTAATAATAAACTTATAAGAAAATCCTAGACTAATACTTACATAAAATGTAAAGTAGTGTTAATGGACTATTTAAGCCCATGCAATGTTATTCAAAGACTTAATGGATTCAATAAGCCCATTTAATAAATCTTAGTGACCTAAAGGACTTAAGTTTATACTTGAACCCATTTAAAATGATTAATGGACTTAAAACATATGTAAGCCCAATAAATGTGTTAAAGGCCCATTTAACAAGTTAATAAACTTAAAAATGTATTTAGGCCTACTAAATGGTCCATTAGATGTTTAGCCCATTTAATGAGCCCATATAATGTTATGAATGTTAAATAAAAGTTTTTATAATAAAATGTAACTTATAAAAACTTTTGGAGTAAAAAATAACTATTTATGAAACTTAAGGACTAAAACCGCGACTTATGAAACTTGTTATGGTAAATTAGTAAACACAAGGACTTAAAATGTAATTATCCAAAAGTCTATGGTTTAATAAATACCATCCGTGGCATATTAAACCCTAGGGACCAATTTGGGATGTTTCTAAAAGTTATTTTGTCATTTTAAAACCCTAGGGACCATTGTTGTATTAATCCGAAACTTAAAGAAGCCCTAGGGGTTGTTTTGGTCATTTTATGAAAGTTGTAAAACCTAGATTTAATTAGGGGACTAAATCTGCCATAAGCCGAAACTTAAACAAGCCCTAGGTACCAAATGTGTAACAATCCGAAAGTTTACTTTGTTTAAAAATATGGAGGGGCTAGTTTTTCCATGTTCCGAAACTTTAACAAACCCTAACCTTAATTCTAATTTTAAACTTAGTAAAACTAAAACAAACACTAAACTATAAGAATTTATAATATAAATTCTTAAACTTGTAATTATAAATTATTTTATAAATGTTAAATAATTTATGGGAACTTTTAAGTTAAATAAAATATTTTATTTTATTTTTCAAAGATAAAATATTTATATTTTTTATTTATGAAATGAACTACATAAACAATATGGATATGTATTACTAATACATAAACTCATATACTTTTAGGAAATAAAATTATATGAACGTTGAATGAATTGAATACTAACATTCAAGTAGAACACCTTACGTTTACTTAAAATATAAAACTCAATAGTAAGTTTAAATGAATGATTATAATACATGAACTATGAACGTAAACTAATATTTAAGTAGAATATTTTATGTTTACTTAATTATGAAACTTAATAGTAAGTTTAAATGGATGATTATAATACATGAACTGCGAACGTGAACTAATATTTTAAGTAGGGCATTTTATGTCTACTTAAATAAGAAACTTAATTGTAAGTTGAATGGTTATTATTAATACATGTATTACGAATACAAACTGATATTAAAGGTTAAACATTTTATGCTTACTTAGAAATAAAACTTAGATAAGTTTAAATGAATATTGTTGATACTTGAACTACGGTTATTTAGATAAATGTCATAGCATAAATGAACTAATTAAAAAGCTGTATAGGCATACACATATGTTCTTTGTACTATCTATTAAGATTGTACTATTTGATTAGGCATAACTTGTGGCGTTAGCATTATTTGGATTTTCGTGTTATACAGCTATTGCCAACTCCCAGGTGAGTTTACAGCCCCATATAAACAATTGATAAACTTTTCCTCCACGGGGGAGAAAACATGCAACTATTTTAAAATGGACATAACTGAATTGTATAAACTTAACTATGATTGACTATTATAGAAACTGTTAAATTGTTGTAAATCGCCTGAATGTTATAAATAGATCTATTAGGGATTGACCCTCCCCATCTGGGTGAGTCATGCTCACTGTGCCTTGGCCGGGACAACAGATGTATACCATGTTGGAACTAGGTTTGGGTGTCTTTTTGTAAGACACTACGTCCTCATCTGTTGAGGACTATAGAAGGTTAAGCTTCAGTTTCGAGTAATAGCAAATGTAATCTAAATTTTTAGTAAGAATGCTTTGTGCATTGTTACTTCTATGATTAATGTATGTCTAAACTAATTAATGTCAAAACCTGTAAATTCAACAACTTTATGTTGACCCTCTAAGCATGTTTATCTCAGGGAAATGAAGTTAGAACGAGATATGTGCATGGACTCAAGCATCTATGTAATCTGCATCGTAGGAATCGTCAAGGGTTCCATTTGGGGAAAATGAACAATTTACTTATGACATGTTTAAGAAATTTTTTATTTATTTGTTTAATAAACATGTAATCTGATTTGAATAACTCTTTATCTTATGCTCTATGGACTATATGCTATCGATCCACCCTTGTGACATCTCCGTTGATAATTCCGCATATTTTGACCTTACCCGGGGTGTCACACAATTTTTGACTTGTTTGATTAATGAAAAGACAACCCCTGATTGCTAAATGCTACATGTATCGATGTTATCTATCTTTTCTTACTTCTTCCTAATGTTCACATTAGTGATGCAACCATTGACCAAGTACTCATTTCGGTTAGAGTTGCATTATAGATTCTTCTCTTTGTATTCCTGAGTACCATCGAGGTCATGAACCTCATGATTAATTGGTTAAGCTAATTTCCTATCATATTGTAGTTAGTTCTTGGTGAACAATTTTTCATCACTCTTTTGCAGATCACTCATAGCTTTTATAAATTAAAACAGTATCCCTTGAGAAAAATTTAATCTTCATCACCATGATTATTTAAAGTGAGACTTATAATTGTTATCGAAATCAAGTCGTTTATGAAACACCTTGGAAAACTTAATTGCTTCCATAACGAAGAACATCTCTCTAGATTCATTTGATTTTTATTTCATGATTAAGAATGAATATATATATTTTAAACATGATCACAAAGTTTTGAAGAACTGAGTATTGCATCGTTAATCCTAAAATTGTATATACTTGCGCGCCTACGTACTATTTGGAAGGGACCATGCAAGGCTGATTAGTAGTCACCATGAAATTGTTAATAAACACTATATTTTTCTTTGTAAATGTGAAAGATAAAATTTTTATGAGATATGCAAGAAGTGCAAAATAGGGACATATTGTTAGGGACACCTACATATGTGCCCATACTATTTCTTTGAATCGAATTTACTCATCTGTGGATATTGTTTTATTTGACAATTAACATCCACTTCTTGTTCATTTCATTCATGAAAAGATTATTTGGAAACTTATCCAATTATCGATTGTTGATATCCGGCTTGGATTTTCAACATTCTTATATTGTCTTTTAAATAGACTGCCTTTGAGCATTGTGGGTAA
This sequence comes from Glebionis coronaria, assembly GCA_025667525.1. Lineage (NCBI taxonomy): Eukaryota > Viridiplantae > Streptophyta > Magnoliopsida > Asterales > Asteraceae > Glebionis > Glebionis coronaria. Next base: position 758,925 of record JANFOE010000494.1, read on the forward strand.
CGATCCGAGCTGCTTTCGGATGCATACACAAATCATGAAAACATGGAATATATCCATATTCGTTAATATTTTCGTCTTTGTCCAATTTGACATTTTGTCGTGTAAATCATGCGTTGACCCTACTCTTTTAATGGTAGTTATGTCTCCAGATATCCTTGATTTTGTGAAGGGTTACGAGTTATTCTTAGCCTCTTGAGAAGTTCTCATCTTATCGACGGTAATAAAACTAGAAAGTTGATAATGCCATTAGGATGGATTGGTTGATTATGACATGATGTCATTGTCTTAATTGATGGGAACCCAAGTAGAAATCCCCTAAATGATAAGATGTAGGTTATCAAAGGTGATCTAAATAATTCCCGATGGGAGATCGTATCCTGCATTTAGGCTTGAAATTTTACTATGAATGTTTGTGAACTAGTCATAGATCTTGTAATCTAGAAAGAACCTAAGGTGTATTTATTAAAAGATGTTCCTGTTATCCGCTACTTTCTGAGGTAATTGCTGATGAATTACCTAGACTTCCGCGAATAAGGCAAGTTGATTTTGGTATAGATTATATTCCCGGTGCTGCAGCTGTGGCAGTGCACTGTACGTCAGCACCATCTGAATCGAAAGAGTTACCGTACAACTAAGAGAGTTGTCGTAGAAAGCTTTTATTCTACCGAGCTCGTCATCATGAAGAGCTATGGTATTATCATTCCATATATTCATTAATTACCGTGAAGTAAATAAATTGACGATCAAAATTGATATCCATTACCCAAGATGAAAGATTTGTTCGATCATTTACAAGGTTCTAGCGTATGTTCCAAAATTTTGATCTACGGTCTGGTTGTTATTATCAAATTCGTGTCCACAAAAAAAATTTTCTATTCCAATCACTACATCCAGAACTCGTGATGAACATTATGAGTTTCATGTTATGTCGTTTGGATTGACCAATGCACATGTAGCATTCATAAATTTTGTGAATCATGTGTGTAGGCTGTAATTTGATAAATTCATGCTTGTGATCATTAAGTATCATCTGTTTGTTTCTAAAATAAGAAGGAGTTAGTAATCATTTGTAGACTACTCTGAGTTGGCCGAGCAGTAAAAACCTGTACCTTGAGTATTTATCATGTGATTTAAAGATTTGATCCTTTACATTATTTGACCATGTGATAAATGGTAGTGGAATCTATGATGACTTTTCAAAGATCGGAGCCATTAAGGCTTTAGGTTATACCAAAAAGGAAGTGCCAAGAGGTTTTGACAGATATTTATCGAAGGATTTTTAAGGAATTATTCCCTTATACCCAGATCATTTAACTAAACTCCCTTAGGAGTAGATGTTTGTTTATACCTCAAGACAACCTAAGAGGGATTGAGGAAACCATAAAACCCATAACATGGAATTAGGAACGACAGTTTTTGCTCTTCAACTAAGAAATTTTTTTGACCAAAGTATAAACAAAGATTTTTCGAACATTTACGGATCTTATTAATTATTCTCGATAAATCAACAAAAATCGTGTTAATTAAATTCAAATTTATTTTGAACATTTTTCTATAATTGGACGAACTAAGAAATTTTAAAATATTTACATTTACGTTTCATAAAAATTAATTACTTGTAATATTTATCGACGCTTTAAACGTCAGATTGAGCAAAACTAATAAAGATAATAGTTGTGACGAAACTAAAACTTAGAAAATATGAAGAAAGAATTTTTGAGTGATTATGGTCATGATATTTAGTTCATCGGGGAAGGTGAATGTAGTTGTTGACGCATTATGTAGAAAGAATAGAGAACCAATTAAGATGTGTTCCTTAGTATTGACCATACACAATAAATTGCCCGAGCAAATTAAAAATTTACAAGTCGAGGCTTGTAAGAAGGATAAAATAGACAATGAAGGGTCTCGTAGCTAATGAGAACCACTAGAAATAGGAGCTGATGACATTAAATGTTTAAAAGGTCGCTTGTGGTTGCCTAAATAAGGAGGATTTCGAGAATTAGTAATGTTGGAATCTCATAAGTTTAAGTATTCTATTCATTCCATTTCTGATTAAATGTATCTTATCTGAAGAAGTTGTACGGATGGCTAAATATGAAAGCAGACAGCGCAACATAAGTTGGCAAATGTCTAACTTTTGCGAAGGTCAAGGCTAAACACAAAAATCCATCAGGATTGCTTCTACAACTTATAAATCCTGTTTGGACGTGGGATAGAATCACCATGGATTTTATCACAAATCTTCCAAGGTCATCATCTGAATTTAATTCGATTTGGGTCATCGTCGATAGACGGACCAAATCTGCTAATATCATTCCCATTAATGATAGGTTCTCGATGAGGAAATTGACTCTTTTGTATTTAAAGGAGTTGTGTAAGCATGGTGTGCCTGTATCGATCATCTCTATCAAGATCCTCGCTTCGTATCGAATTTCTGGATATTCCTTTAGAGGTCATTAGGAACGAATCTTGATATGATTACTGTTTACCACCCCCAATCGGAGGGGCAAGGTGAAGGAACGATACAGACATTAGAAATCTTGATTTATGCTTGTATGATTGACATTTGGTAGTGTTAAGGATGACAATTTACCTTTGGATAGGTTATCATCGATAATTATCGCTTTAGGATTGAGACCGAACCTTGCGAGAATCTATATAAAGAAAAGTTTAAAAGCACCTGTAGGTGGGAGTTGGGATGAAGATACCCGACATACACCCATTGTGAGTTGGACATGTCTTTTAGGTTTAAGGTTGCCTATGATGACAAAACTAACCCTACAAAATACACCCATTGTGAGATGTAGATCTTGAAGTGCAGGATAGGTAGCGAAGTTATGCCAAAAAATTTCACCATGGATAAGTGAATTGATGATTTGAAAGATCATGGGAAAATAAGTCCCCGTTGTATGGGACCATTGAGATAATGTAAAGATTTGGACCGGGAGGCATATAAGCTGGATCTACCCTAGAACTTCAAGGGCTACATGAATTATGATCCATATATTGAACCTAATAAAATGTCTATCAAGTGAAAATCTGATTACTTCTTAATGAAGTTTGGGTCGGCAAAAAGTTGCATTTCCTCAAAAACCCGTGGACATTATGGAGAGAGAAAGTGAGTCAACTTAAGAACGATCGTATTCCCATTGTTATGTTGATGAAACTCGCATATTGTAATGAATTACACTTGAGAGAAAAGACCGAATGTGGAGGAAATGCCCACATATCTTTGACTCTATAAGAAGCGAGTAGTAAGATAAATTGATCTTTGAGGACAAAGATCCTCTTTAGGGGTAACTGCTGTGACAATCCGTCAATTTGAGGTCGTTATTTTATTCTCAACTATTATTTATAATCATTATTTTATTGTTATATTATGAACTTACTCACTTTTGGGAAGAAATTTGGGTTTACGTCTTAAAGTAGCATCGACTACGTCTAAACCGGAGAACTCTATGTTACGTGTTTACGTTTACATACTCCGTTTTTGTAACAGTCCGACATTTCTAGATAATAAATTTATTCTCGAATATTATTTTGGAATTTTAATTTGTGTTGGTTCATAAACTCACAAATTTACGAGAAGAAATTAGGATTTACGTGCATAATTTAGCTTCTTTTATGATTAAACCGGAAACCTAGGTTTACGAGAAAATTTTTATTAGAATCTTTTTGTGTCGTAGTATCATAATTTATAAAAACGTTTTTCGTAAATCGACCCGAGGGCACGCAAATCGAGGAAACTAGAATCAAGGAGTACCCGTAAATTAGTGGAGATGAGACAAGTTTACACTTGTCCCCCCCCCATACATGTGGCGGCAACATGAGCTCCCATGAGCTTGTTGTCAAAGTTTTACACCAACAAGAGACACTTGTCTCATCATTTCACCAAACCACTAACTCAAAACCATTACCTTCTCACACACACACACAACATGCAAGTTTAATAAAAAATATTATCAAACCCTCTCTTCCTCTCCCTTTTGGCCGTCCCATATCACCACCAAATCACCATATTCATCAAAATATTAACCATAAACAAAAGCTATAATCAATATATGTTGTAGCCTACTTGAAAAGATGAAGATTGGAGGTGATCTTAACAAATAGAAAGGAGTTATCATGTAGGCTTAGGGCGGATTTCTCATGAAGTCTTCATACTCTTAGTGATCTCAAAGTGATCTTGATAAACTCATAAGATTGGTTTCCAAAAACCAAGTCTTGTTCATCATAATCTCATCATTTCATCATACTGATTGGTATAGAGATCAATTTCTTTCTATCACCCTATTGTTTTGTATATGTATTCATCTATTTTATTCAAAATGTATATGATGATAAATGATGATCAATATATTGTGTGGGGATTTTCTGTTACTAGATTAGTCTAAAAAGGTTAAAATCTACATGTAAACATGTTAAAATCATGACTAGTTATAAATGCTGTATAAAACAGTAAGTTCCATATGGTCACTTTATTAAATGGCTTGGATTATTGGATATGCAAATAGATAATTTATTTTTACACAAGTGGTGAATTGGCCACTCAATGGAATGTTAAAAATGAGTAAGATATGGCCAAAATACTATTGAGGTACAAATCTGGCTGGTCTATTTTGGACGAATTATTAAAAATACTTAAAAGCTTATTGAGCAGTAGCTATAAGAGAGTTATTTGTAGCACACATCATTTAGTTTATGTTGTTTAAATTTTAGGTTCTATCTCCTTGTAGAACGTAAGATATGTCAAAAATGGTGGACATGACTTTAGAAATCAGATTTCTTAATAAACTATATAATATAAAAAGAGCACTCAAAGTAAATACTATTATAAAGTAAGTATATAAAGGCCGCTAACTAATAATAACTATTATAAAATAAGCTTGTATACTAAAATAAATAAACATTACATTTTAAAAAAGTAAAACTCAAATGTTTTCTAAAACTACAAACTATATACAAGTTTTATGTCTTTTCGGCTAAAACCGAAAGGTTAACGTTTCGCCATATAAAAATTAGATGTTCGGACCCATCTAATGTAACATTTTTATAACTCATATACTGATATGTAAACACATTTGACAAGTAAAAATCGACAAAATCGAGCTTTGTAACTAATGGACCATAATGGGCCAAATTAGCCTCGTTGGACCACTAGGCCCAACTAGTGTGGTTAAATATTATTGGACTTACTCATGGGCTTAACCCACTTGGGCCCAAAATATGAGTATGGGCCTGGTATTAAAAAGATAAATGGACTAATAAAATGATATTAGACTCTTAATGGGATTATTGGGCCTTAATGTGTAAATGGGCTAAAACTAGTGTAACTAGTATGATAAGCCTAAGTTAACTAATACTAAACAACTAGTAATGTTGTGTAAGGAAATAAAAGCCCACTTGATCATCATGTTATGACATCATTACATATACATAAAAACTTTTATAAAGTTATTGGGCATAGCCTAAGACCGAGTATTATTTGTCTAGGTTTACTGTGATCGAGGCACATACTATACATCCTAATCGCCGATAACCCGCCTTCCCACACCAATGTGAGCTCATAGCCTCGCACTCTTTTAAATGTTTTATGAAAAGTATTATAAACCCGCGAGGGAGATAACATGCTAGTTTTAATAAAAAAGAGGACACCAGTTGTCCCGATTATATGCTTATTGATATGGACCCGAATAATTATATGACGCAATGAATGAAATGAAATGGATTATTATTAATTAGGTTATGTCACTAAAAGTCCAATTATCATGAATTGTGAACTACCGGGATTTGGTACACGCTTATGCATATAATAGTACTATTTGGGGAAGATCACCCCAGTTCGTGCCTTGACGGTTGATCCCCGTCGTACCACATTGATTGGTAAGCGAATTTATGTATGAGAAGATTTATATAAGCGTGATTATTGTGACGACACGCTGTTTTAGATGGGCAAAGGAATTACGAGTTAGCTACCCGATATATGTTATATAAAAGTAAAAATGTCATGTGGCTTATAAAATCCAATAATGAAAATACTGATATACGAATTGAATTATAATATATTGCCTGACTAGCAATACGGGGTCTTATTACTGATATTATGTTCGTGTTTCGGTTTTACATAACCATTTTCATATAACGGTTTTTATTAAACTCTATACAACGTTATAAAACGTAATGTATGATGTTTTTACGACAATGGTTCGTATAATGGTTTTGAAGGCAAAAGCCTATATTATGATTTATGAAAAAGATTCGTATAAAATGTCTTTGGCCTATTTTATAGCCTACGACAAAGAATTGTACAAAATGATTTTTGGTAATGATTATATACCGGTGATATATTGTAACACCCCCAAATTTATACAACTCAATACAGCGGAAGACTAGTTGGTGTTACGGGATAGCACATTACTCACATCATAGACAACGCTTAAAAGTCACGTCGTTTTAATAATAAAGTATTTCCATTCATAGATATCAAATTTACATAGGTCCCAAGTCATTGAATTTAATACAGGTTTTACAAAGCATTTGAATGGAAAATGTTGTTTCAATGCGGGCCATGAATTCTTGTCGTCTTCCCGAGAATTACCTTCAAGTACCTGAGATAAAACATGTTAAAAGAAAAGGTCAGCGACGCCGAGTGAATTCATAGAGTTTAATAAAATCCATCAATATAATATTGGTATAAAATTATTACCAAAAATCATTTTGTACAAATCATTGTGATAGGCCATAAAATAGCCGAAGTCATTTTTATACAAATCCTTATCGAAAATCATAATATAGGCATTTGCCTAAAAAAAATCATTATACGAGCCAATGTCGTAAAAACATCATACAATACGTCTTATGACGTTGTATGAAAATAAAAACCGTTATATGAATATGGTTATGAAAACCAAAACACGAACATAATATCAATAGTATGACCCCGTATTGCTAGTCCGGCAATACATCGAAATTTGGTGCGTCTAGTAGTATTTCGTTAATTGGATTATTATAAGCCGCATGACATTGTTACCTTACTAAACCAAACAACGGGTAGCTAACCCGATACCCAATTTGCCCATCTAAAGTAGCGCGTCGTCACAAAGGTCATACTATGGAAATCTTCTCATACATAAATTCGCTTACCAATCAATGTGGCACGACGGGGATCAACCGTCAAGGCGCGAAATGGGGTGATCGTCCCCAAATAGTACTATTATATGCATAAGCGTCCACCAATCCCGGTAGTTCACAATTCATACTAAAGGTACTTTTAGTGACATAACCTAACTTTAATAATCCATTTGATTTCATCTATCGGGTCCTTTAATCATTTATCGGGTCATACAATCAGGTCATACAATCATTCGGGTCCAAATCAATAAACAAACAATCGGGACAAATGGTGTCCTATTTTATAAAAACTAACATGTTATCTCCCTCGCGGGTTTATAAAACATTTCATAAAAACATTTAAAAGAGTGCGAGGCTATGAACTCACGTTGATGTGGGAAGGCGGGTTATCGGCAATTCGGACGTACGGTACGTGCTTCAATCACGGAAACCTAGACAAATAATACTCGTCTTAGACTCATGTACAATGACTTTATAAAAATAACAATTATGTATACATATGATGATTTTATATATATGATGATCAAGTGGGTTTACATATTCTCATTTGCTCATTTTAGTGTTTACGTATTGGTATCTTCTTACTAGTTTACTAGTTTTACCTATTTACGTGTTTTAGGTCCAATAAACTTATTATAGTTCTTTAACTTGTTTTAATACATTTTATACTTATATTATCAGTATTTAAACTTTACAAGTTGGGCCCAAATGGGTTAAGCCCAATAAGTTCTTTTTATAAGAGTTTAACTTATTTAGTCCAATTATTAGCCCAATAATGTTAACATAGCCCGTTAATGTCCGTATGTTATTTAGTTCGGGTTTTATCAGTTTTTACTTGTTATATATGTTTATATATCAGTATATGAGTTTTATAAAGTTTACATTAGACGGGTCCAACCGTCTAAGTTTTATTTAGCAAAAACGTTAATTTTACGGTAATAGCCGAAAAAGTCGTAAAAATCATGTTTATAGTTTTATAACTTATAAAACTTAACAAGTTACCATTTTTATAAAATGTCTACTTGTTTACCATTGTACATATTTATATAAATGAAATATATAAGTTAGTGTGTTTTAATTCATATTTTATACTATTTTTATTTGAGTGCTTATATAATACTATTATTCTTTAATTTCCAAAATCTGATTTTTATTTTCATCTTCACCAAAACTGCTATATATAGAATTATATATGGAGATAGAAGCTCAAATTTTTATCCCATAAACTACATAATATGTGCTACATTTAACTCTTCTATAGCTACTGTTGAATCATCTTCTAAGTATTTTCTAAAAATCGTCCAAAACAGTAAACTCAGATTTGTACCCTAAACTTGTTTTGATCATATCTCACTCATTACAATGATTCCATTGCATGGCCAACTCTCACATGTGTAAAAGACCCATAGCTTACTGTAAGTCCATTAATCTATGCCATTTTTATCAGTTCATCATTTGATTCTTTACTGTTTTATACAGCCATCATTTTTAAGCAAGATTTTAGCCTTGTTTCTTATAGTTTTTCACCTTTTTAAGCATGTTTATCAACACCAAATCCCCACACAATATTTTTAATCATCATTCATCATCATATACATATACATAAGTAAAATAAATACAAGATTACATAATCAAAAATAACAAGAGGATGAGGAGGACAATCTTTATACCACCAAGTTGATGTAGGTTGTGATCAAAACATGGATTTTGATGGAGAAACTTGTGAATAACCAAGACCATCTTCAAGACCACCATTCTTCATGAACACCTTGTGGAAAGTCAGCCCTTATACTCCATATAAACTCCTCCTTGGATGTTAAAACTTGCACCAATCAATAGGGTTTCAAAAGGGCTTCAACATATGTATGAATATCATGAGATTTCATGGTAAATTTTGATCAAGGAGGGTGTTTGATGGGTGAGTATGGATGGCATATTAGAGAGAGATGAGAGAAATTTTGGTTGTTTTGCATGTGGGAAATGAGAAGAATGGTTTTAGTTAGTGGTTTTGAGAGGTTGTAAGCTTACATGCTAAGCTAAGGACATGTGTAAGCTACTTAGATTACACTTGACACCAAATGTGGTGTGGTAGCTAAGTTAAGGCCGGTTATAGTGAGGGTGGGGCAAGTGTCCCACTTGTCTCATCCCCATTTATTTACGGTTACTCCTCGATTCTAGTTTCCTCGATTTGCGTTCCCTCGGGTTGTTTTACGAAAAACGTTTTTATAAATTGTGAATCAACGGCACAAAACAAATCTAATAAAAATTGTCTCATCAAAATCGGAGTTCGAAAACGTAAATACGTAATCCTAAGGTTTCCGGTTTAGTCGTAAAGGACGTTAAAATAAAATCGTAAGTCCTAATCTCTTCTCGTAAATTAGTGAGTTTATGAGCCAACACAAATTTAAAACTCCAAAATAATATTCACGAATAAATTTATTTTCTGAAATGTCGGACTGTCACCAAAGACGGTGTATGTAAACGTAAGCACGTAACGTAGAATCCTCCGGTTTAGACGTAGTCGACGCTACTTCAAGACGTAAATCCAAATTACTTCCCAAAAATAAGTGAGTTCATATTGTAACATTAAAATAATGTTTTCAAATAAATATTGAGAATAAAATATAGACCATAAATTGACGGATTGTCACAGCATTTACCCCTAAACAGGATCTTTGTCCTCAAAGATCATCTTACTACTCACTTCTTATAGAGTTAAAGCCATGTGGGTATTTCCTCCACATTCGGTCTTTTCTCACAAATGTAATTCATTACAATACGCGAGTTTTATCAAACATAACTACAGGAATAAGATCAGGCTAAATGTTGACTTACTTTCTCTATCCATGATGTTCACGGGTTTCTGATGAATGCAACTTTTTGCCGATCTAAGCTTTATTAAGAAGAATTCAGATTTTCACTTGATATATATTTTATCAAGTTCGATCTATGAAACATAATTCACGCAGCTCTTGAAGTCATAAGGTAGATCCAGCTTATATGCCTTTCAAACCAATCCTTTACAACATCTCAATGGTCCCATACAACGGGGACTTATATCCCATGATTTGTCAGATCATTAATTCATTTTTCCAAGGTTAAATTTTTGGCATAACTTCGCTACCCATTTGGCACTTCAAGATCTACATTTCATATTCATATAACCTCTTGCCCACTACCGGCAGTCAATAATCAAATCCTAATTTCAACAATCATTTCAGGTCTCGCGGGTCGAATATTTTGCAAGGTTAGGTTCACCATTATAGGGAACCTTAAACCTAAAAGACATGTCCAACTCACAATGGGTGTATGTCGAGTGTCTTTATCTCAACTCCTTCTTACAGATGCTCTAATATTTAGATCCTAACAAGATTCGATCTCCATCCTAATATGATGATTATCAATGATAATCTCTCCAAAGGAAAACGATTATACGGTCTATTACCAAAGGTCAATCATTCAAACCTAGTACAGCACTTATAGTATTTTGTATCGTTACTTTACCTCGTCCCTTCGATTGGGGTGGTACATAGTACTCTCATCAAGATTCATTCTTAATGACTTCTGAGCAAATCTCTAGAAATTCAATGCGAAGCGAGGATCTTGATAGAGATGATCGATACAGGCACACCATGTTTACACAACTCCTTTAAATATAAAAGAGTCAATTTCTTTATCAAGATTCTATCATTAACAGGAATGATATTAGCAGATTTGGTCAGTCTGTCGACGATGACCCAAATCGAATCAAATTCAGATGATTACCTTTGCAATAGTTAGACGTTTACTAATGTATGAGGCGATATCTGCCTTCATAATTGCCATCAGTACAACTTCTTCAGACAAAGATACTTTTAGTCATAAATGACATAAATAGAATACTTATACTTACAAATTCCAACATAACTATATCTCACAATCTCCATATTTAGGCAACCACAAGTGGCCTTTAAAAAATTTAACGCTATTGGCTTCTCAATTCTAATGGTTCACATTAGCCGCGAACCACTTTTTATTATCTATATTATCCTTTTTACAATCATCGGCTATTTTTAAATTGTTCGGCAATTTTATTTTGCACCTTCATTATTAAGGAACATGTTCTAATTGGTTCTTTATCTTTTTCCACATAATGTTTCGGTAATTACGTTCACTTTCTCCTGATGAAATATATAACATGACCGTATTAATTCAAAATCTCTTTCTTCATATCTTCTATGTCTTAGTTTCGCCTTTACTTTTATCTTTATCTGTTTTACTCAATCCGACGTTTTAAACGTCGATAGTTATTACAACTAATTAAGTATTAAATATTCAATTTTTATGAAACGTAAACGTGAAGATTTTAAATTTCTTAGTCCGTCCAATTATACGAAAATGTTCAAAATAAAATTTAAATTTAATTAACACGATTTTTGTTGATTTATCGAAAATAATTAATAGGATTCGTAAATGTTTGAAAAATCTTTGGTAAAAATTTTCTTAGTTGAAAAGCAAAAATTGTCATTTCAAATTTTAAGTCATGGTTTAAAAGGTTTCCTCAATCCTTCTTAGGTTGTCTTGAGGTATACACAAACATTTACCCCTAAACAGAAGTTTAGTTAAATGGTTTGTGTATAAGGGAATAATCCCTTAAAAATCCTTTGATAAAACATTTGTCAAAACATATTTGCACTTTCTTTTTAGTATATCCCAAAGTCTTAAAAGGGATCTTTATTTTTAAAGAGTCAATATATTCCATTTTCTATTAATCACACGATCAACTTAATATAAAGGATTAAGTCTTAAATCACATATTAATTATTCAGGGTACAGGTTTCTATTGTTCGGCCAATTCAGGGCAATCTATAATTAATTATTAGCTTCTTCTTATTCTTATAAACAAACAAATGGTCCTTAATGATCACGAGCATGAATTTATCAAATTACAGCCTACACACATGATTCACCAAATTTATGAATGCTACATGTGTATAATCAATCCAAACGACATCACGTGAAACTCATAATGTTCATTACAAGTACCGGATGTAGTGATTGGAATACATAATCTTTTTCGCGGACGCGAAGTTGATGATAGCCATGCCATGGATCAAATTGCTAGAACCTTGTAAATGATCGAACAAATCTTCCATTTCGAGTTATGGATATCGTTTTCGATTATCAATTTACTCAGTTCACAGTAATCTATAAATATAAGGAATGATAACACCATAGCTCTTCATGATGACGCGCTCGGTAGAATAAAAATCTTTCTCCGACAACTCTCTCAGTTGTACGGTAATTCCTTTAATTTAGATGGTGCTGACGTACAGTGCACAAGCCATAGGTGCAGTACCGGGGATATAATCAATACCATTTTCAACTTGCCTTAATGGCAAAAGTCTAGGTAATTCATCAATAAATACCTCCTAAAGTTTCAGATAACATAAACATCTTTTAGTATATTCATATTAGGTTCTTTCTAGATTATAGTATCTATGACTAATTCACAACCATTCATGGTATAATTTTAAGTCTAAATGCAGGATATAGTCATCCATCAAGAATTATTTAGATCACTTTTGATAATCAACATCTTATCTTTTAAGGGGATTCTACTCGAGTTCCCATCGATTAGGACAATGTCGTCATGTCATAATCAATCAATCCATCCCACTGGCACTATCAACTTTCCAGTTTTATTGCCGTTGATAAGATGTGAACTTCTCAAAAGTCTAATAATAACTCATAATCCTTCACAAATTCAAGGATATCAGGAGACATAATTACTATTAAAAGAGTAAGGTCAACGCATAATCTACGCGATAGAATTTCAAATCAGATACAGATGAAAACATTTAACGAATATGAATATATCCCATGTTTTCATAATTTGAGTACGCATTCGAAAGCTCCTCGGATCGTTACCCAGGTCATTCAAATGAAATCAAATCATAAGAAATGATAAGAACGTCAATACATCCAGTCGGGTATCAACACTAGGTAATCAGATACTTTTCCTAAGAATCTCACTACGGGAGAATTGGACAAGAAAGAATTGTCAATTGTCAAATAAGACAATTTCCACAGATGAGTAAATTCGACTCAGAAGAATGGATGCTACAGGCACATATGTAGGTGTCCCTAACACTATGTCCCTATTTTTTTTTCACTTCTTGCAGATCCCATAAATATTAATCTTTCACAATCTTCAAAGAAAATGTAGTGTTTATTCATTAGTTTTATGGTGACTACTAATCAGTCTTGCATGGTCCATTCCAAATTGTATGTAGGCGCGCAACTAAATATAATTTCAAGATTAACTATGCAATACTCAGTTCGTCAAAACTTTTATCATCATGTTTATAATAAAAACATTTTCAAGCTTAATTCTTTCATAAGAATCAAAAATAAATTTACAAAGATTTTCTTTGTTATGAAAACAATTATGTTTTCCAAGGTGTTTCATAAACAAATTCATTTCTATAACGATTACTTATAAATCTCACTTTAAATAATCCTTTCAGTGATGAAAGTTCAATCTTTATCAAGGGATATTGTTTTATCTTATAAAAACAATTAGTGATCTGCAATAGAGTGATGAAGATTTGTTCACCAAGAACTAACTACAATATATCAGGAAATGAGCTTTAGCCAAATAATCATGAGGTTCATGACCTTGATGTCACTCAAAAAGAATAATCCACAACGTAACTCAATTCGAGATGAGTACTTGTTCAATGGTTGCATCACTAATGCGAACATTAGGGTGAAGCAAGAAAAGATAGATAACATCAATACATGTAGAATTTAACAATCAAAGGTAGTCTTTTCATTAATCACAAACAAGTCAAATTGTACCGTAACATGTTATGTGTCACTATGTCATACAATTCCAATATCTCATCCTACCAACTGATGTCTCAGTTAAGTTAGGGATTATTTTTAAAAGATACCTCAATGAATACTAATCTACAAGAGTCATTAGGTGTTCCACATGTCCCGGAAGATCCATCGGTCTCAATTCAGAAGAAGATTTCTTCAATTTATTTCTTGGACACTGGGCATCCTCGTTAGTGGACAATGGCCTAGGAACAACACTTATCACAAATTAACAATCATTTAAAACTTATAATTCAACCACATAACTTAACGACTTCCTCTTAATAATCTCATATTCCATACTGGTTAAGTTTTCACTTTATTCAAGTTTTAACCAACTTATACTCAATTCGATATTCTACCTCATTCTCCAATATTTTCAATCTTATTATTAAACCCTAAAAGGACAATAAAAGCTCGGTATGATCGACACTTAATTTCCAATCCTATAGCTCTTACAACAACAATTATCAAATGAGTCACTAGTATGAGATGACTCATACATTCAATTATAATTCTCGGAAAGGTATTAGTGGCATGAGGCTTTTGGGTAATGGTTCCAATGACAGCCTCAAGTGCAACATTCACCCTTTGAATTTCAAATTTGAGAATTGGGTGACAACGAATCAGATGACACCTTTCCAGTTGGTAACGTTTTGTAAAACTCCACTCTATAAGGAAAGATCGTCATGACATCGATATCAGATTTAATCTCGCCAATTCTTTTTCAATATCACAATCAACTAATATCTGCATTTCTACGAATATCAACCATTTGTTGGGATCATAAATATCCAAAACCTGGTTTAGATCTAGGATAGCTAGAATTCCTACGAGAATAGCTTCGATTAATTTACTAGGGGATTTAGGGTTTCTTGTGACAATCTATGTCGTATAAATACCTCGTAAAATATAAAAATAATCATCAAACCATCATGTGATAAAATTACATCATATATATATATATATATATATATATATATATATATATATATATATATATATATATATATATATATATATATATATATATATATATATATATATATATATATATATATATATATATATATATATATATATATATATATATATATATATATATATATATATATATATATATATATATATATATATATATATATATATATATATATATATATATATATATATATATATATATATATATATATATATATATATATATATATATATATATATATATATATAATTGAAATGTAGTATAATGCAAGTTCGTTTTCTCAGTTCTTAACCAATAGAAAGTCCAACCAATATCGGATTTTTAATTGTTCTTGGTTGTTAAGCTTGCTTGGTAATCTATTGCTAATTCAACAAATGCTTGCCAAAAGGAAAAATAATACCTACGTATATTTAAAACAAATTGCAAATACCACGTTTTTATTCAAGTAAAAATTTAAATTGCAAAATTTGAAACTAAAGGGACTAAAATTGTAAATTCTATGAAATGTAAATGCTTGAAATGTAAATTCTAACAATTATAAGGACTAAAAATGCAAAACAGTTAACTACAAGGACCAATTATGTAAAACTAGTAACAAACTAACCAAAATGGTAACAAATTAACAAACTATCCAACTGAATTTAAACACTTTCAAAAGTAAAGGACTTAAACTTGCAAATTCCAGAAAATTAGGAAGTTTAGCTAGGAATTAAAACTGATTAAACCTTTAAGGACCTAAGTGCAATTTTTGAAAACTTTTTAATCAAAAACGGGTTAAGAACAAAATAAGCTCGTTTGAGCTTATTACTAAACCAAAATCAATGAAACAAATTGCAAAAGACTTCAAATCCAATTTAAACTACGTGTGTTTAAGGAATTCAGCTAAGAATTAGAAATAAGCTAATGAGTGCTTATCAATAAGCTCAAAATAAGCTACAGCTTAAACCAAACAGTCACAACTTGAATTTTTTATCAAAACTGATTAAGTACTTGATTTAAAGAATGGGAAATCAAACCAGAACTATTTTCATCAAGAAATAAGCTAGAAATCTGAATTAAGCTCAAAAGAGCTTATGTTGACCAAGTTTGACCAGATTTTGGAAAAAGCTCAAATTTTCAAAAATCAATATTCAACACTTTGTAAACGTTTTTGTGAAAGAAAATCACTACTTTTATGAAGTGGATTTGGAGATTCAAGAAAACAGTGCCTAAAACATTACAGAAAAAGCACTTTGCTAAGACTGAACTGAAAAGCTATTTTCTGGCTTATTGTTGAATACTGTAGAAAATCCTCACTATCACAGAAACCTTAGATGTTACTTGATCTATAGAAAAAGGTTTGAGCAAAAATGATTAACTAACAAAGATGCTATAATGATTTGAAAATGGAAAGTTCTAAAATGCTAGTTTGCTAAGACTGATGCACAAAGTTTCAAAACACAAAAGTGAGCTATATGACTTATGAGTAGAAGATATCAGAAAAACTAAACTCAACTTGATCACACAAGACCAAAACAGGCTAAAAATCAAACTTGTTACAACTAAAACACCACAAATCTCACAATGATTACGGCTTAAACCTATTGCCAAACACTACTTCTGATCTTTTTATGAGACTTTGTGAAAGATTTTTGAGCAAAAGTTTATACTGAGTTAAAAGCTAAAATATCCTAAGTTTATAAACCAAGATGCAATGTATACAAGCAAGTAACAAGAGTTAAGCACTACTAATTCTCAAAATGAATAGCTAAACTTATGAAAACTAAAACAGACTAAGTATCAAGCTATAAAGCTATAACCAATTACACTAAGGCTACACAGGTCTAGAATCAATCACAACTGAACTAATCAACTTTTATCATGCCACCAAGTAAATTCTACACTAGGTATTAAGCATGGCAATTGCAATTGAGTGGAACCAAAAATAAGCAATTCAAAACCTATTGAAGTAATCCTTTGAGAAGAAGAGGAGCGCTGAGCTCTCTTGCCCTAGTGATAACCACCACCTTATCACTAGGGAACACTTAATCAACAATCTAATCAGCTACAAATCATCTACAATCTTCAATCTGCTTGAAATCTTCAAATGAACAATGGAATGAACAAATTCTGATCAAACAGCTAACAAACTTCACAAATGTCAGTTATGATCAATGATTGATCATAACAAACATCAAACAGCAACAACACTATCCAAATGAAGCAAGAATCTGACTGGAATGAGAGGAACAGAATTGGCGGGAAAAAGTAAATTTGAATTTTATTGAGGGAAATCAGTTACAAAGTTTGTTACAAGCTATCAACTAACTAACTAACTCAAGAGTTTGTCAGACTCTTGAGTAGTTAGAGTAGAAATGAGGGAAAAAGGAAAGGAAAGGGAGAACTAGGTGTTTTACAAAATTAGGCTACCAGTGAAAATGAAGTACAATCTAACTATTTATAGGCAAGAAGGGAGAGTTTGTTGGAGTTGGTGACGTGTCAGAACCAGTCATAACTTGCCACGTGGAAAATTCTGCATTTGGCACTTTGAAGGTATGAACAATGATTTGGGTGTTTTTGATTGGATGAGTGACTTGTTAATTGGTTTACACCGTTGAACTCGTCTCTCAAAATTGAGCAATATTGGTGTTTTAATCTTCCCATGAAATGGCTTCTATCAAAATCGCGATCCTGGCAATTTTTCTTTTTGAAGAAGACGCCACGTGTCAGTTTCTGGTTGGCTTAAAATATGTCACACGGATCAAAACTGTTAAGATTTTGTAATAAATGTGGGTGGCGGTAGTGGGCATTTATTGAGCTGAAATGGCAATCCGTGTGAAGCATTATCCCTCTTCTCATTGGTTGAAATCTTGACACATGGATCACACTTGCATATCTTTCCAATCTTGGCAAAACAAGTCCTTCTTCTTGGCAGATTGCTGTTTTAAGCTAGGATCTTCATTCCTTTGACATTTTTGGTCCTTTAACTTCCATAACTTGTACAAAATGGTCCTTTGACTGAGTTGACTTGATAGTTGACCAGGTTTGACTTGAATCTTGACTTTTCATTATTTGCACTTCTAGTCCTTCAACTTTCATAACTTGTCAAGATAGGTCCTTATACTTCAAAGTCTTGTCACTTTTGATCCTCTTTTGTCTTTTTCATCCATTTGAGCTTGAATTTTCCTTGTTTGCTTGAAAATGTATCTTCTTACCTACAAAAGTGCACACAAACACAAACATACCACATAATACTGTTTTTGCCAAATAAATTGGTATTTTGCTTCATGTTTTAGGGTTATTTGTTGATAAAAGGATATGAGTTTAAGCTCATATCAAATTCCCCTACACTTGAACATTGCCATGTCCTCATGCAATATTATATTTCAAGGCTTAAAAATTTACATTTCCCTCATAATTAATCCACCTTGGCCATATGAGATGCATCTACACTACTCTAAACTAGATGATGCATGATTTTGACTTTTAATAATGCAATGAATCAAAATACAATTCTATCTATATCTTTTTGATTTTTTTCTTGAAATGGTTTTGATGGAAATAACTCATAAAGAATTCAATGACTTGGATTAGGGCTTGGATACCATGGACATTTATCACCCTCAAGTTTCACTTTCCCCATACCAAGCTTATAAATGGAATCATTGCATTCACAAGTAAAAAGTGCATCAACTTATTCATGACAATTAAATGTGGAACCGGTTATTAATTGAGCAAATTGCTTGTGGGCAAATTTGTCATTATTCAAGTGTGAAATATAAGAAGTGTAAAATCCAAAAATAAGGAAGCACGGTTTTAATCCTAAGTAATCTTCTCATCCATTACTTGAAAAACCGCTCACAATTAATACAAGTCCGTATTAAGAGTAATAAGTCATTCGCCTTATGTGTAAAATCCTCATGTCATGCTTTCATAAGTAACTACACACTCGCTAAGGAAAGAAAAATAAAACTCACGCAATAATTTACATCCGCATCTTTTTGAGATTTTGGATCTTCAACCCCGCAACCCGTCAAGGTAATATTGGATTGGAGCAATCTATTGAATCCCCTCAACCCGTCAAGGTAATATTGGAACTCAATAGTCACTATAATTAACACCACACTGCCCCTCTTGGGAGTCTTGCATTATTTTTTTTTTTTCTTTTTTTTTTTTTCTAGCCACTCATTTTTTTTTTCATAAGCCGCTCTTATTTTTCTTTATTCCTCACAAAGAAATTTGAAAAGAAGAAAAGGAAAAACACCCGCTAAATATGGAGCATGACATAAGTCTAGTACACATAAAACGTGCTAACTTAGAATCTTAAGACGTACTCATATCAACCATAAATGATTAGCCAAAAATGCATAAGAGATTACAAACCAATTAAAACCGTACTTGATTATTTATTAACAATTATATACATGCGAAGAAAGTAGAGATACAGAAGAGAAGGGTTTAGCCACAAGTAATTGCCATGAAGTCTATCTAGCCCTTTTACACTTGCTTCAACTCTATCATTTCCCATTCTTCACAAATTTAAAATTTCAAATAATGAAATTGGTGGAAGCTTAGCCTAATAGACCAATGAAGGACTACATGGTTAAGGATACTAGCTAGAGAGTGCTAAAATAAGCAAACTCGGGTTGAGTCAAAATATCCATGGCGGGCCTAATATGTCAAAGAAGTCTAAATTTGTTAAAACCATGTTTTATTATATTTTTTCTCTTTTATATATTTTTGATGAAAAATAAAAGAAGAAATATATACAATGCAAGTGTGTTATGCAAATAAAAAAATGATTAATGCAAAAATTATGAATGCATATTTTTGGTGGCCAAAGTAGATCAAAAATTTGAAAAATGCTGAAAATTCATTTTTCCATGTTATCATGCAAGACAATGACAAGTTCTAGGTAAGGTCACTTCGATAGAAGACCCCCCTACACTTAAGCTAAACATTGTCCTCAATGTTTAAGAGCATGGAAGTATAAAAACTTCCCCTACACTTATGACAATGAATAGACTTTGCTTAACCCAAGTTAAGGAAAGGACAACTATTAGTAAAATCATGTTTAAGCACAAGGTGTCAATGAAAATTCACTAAAGTAACGAAGTGAACCGGATACAAGGGCCTCCTCCATAAGCTCCAAAGCATGAGATGAGTGAGCAACCCTACAAACAAGCATGAAGACAAAAGAAGGTCTCCCCTACACTTATCTCCAAATCTATGCCTTTATTTCTAACCTACAACACTCTAAACCTAGTTATACGATGCTTGAGTTAATGAGTCGCTAGCTCGACTCGTCCCTCAATGAATTAATTCATGGGGAAAATGGGGACCTCTTGGACCATTTCAACGGAAATGTCCTCCCCAAAGTAGTGTTTAACACGGTGACCATTCACTTTAAAATTTGGACCATCGGATTGGGACAACTCAAGAGTTCCATATGGAAACACTTGAGCAATAGTGAATGGACCGGACCATCTCGGCTTAAGCTTGCCCGCAAAAAGCTTCAATCTTGAGTTAAAGAGGAGAACCGGCTCTCCAACTTTGAACTCACGATTCTTGATCTTAGCATCATGCAATTTCTTAGTCTTTTCCTTGTAAAGCAAAGAATTCTCATAAGCATTGGCTCTCAACTCATCCATCTCATTGATTTGATCTTTCCTATGTGAACCGGCTTGGTTTAAATCAAAGTTAGCCCACTTGAGAGCCCAAGATGCCTTATGTTCTAACTCAAATGGGAGGTGGCACGCTTTTCCATAGACAAGCCTATAAGGAGTACAACCAATTGGTGTTTTAAAGGCCGTCCTAAACGCCCATAAAGCATCATCGAGCTTATCCGACCAAGAAGCTCTATGCTCTCCCACCGTTCTTTCTAAAATCCTCTTTAAACCACGATCTGTGACCTCGGTTTGACCATTTGTTTGAGGGTGATACGCGGTAGAAAGTCTATGATTCACTCCATATTTCTTCATAACTCTCGTGAATTGATCATTACAAAAGTGCGTACCACGATCACTTATGATGGCCCGAGGTACACCAAATCTAGCAAACAATTGTTTCAAAAACTTTACAACCACTCTAGCATCATTAGTAGGTAAGGCTTTAGCCTCCACCCACTTGGACACATAATCCACCGCCACAAGTATATACTTGTTTCCCTTAGAGGATGGAAAAGGTCCCATGAAATCTATTCCCCATACATCAAATATCTCACACTCTTGGATAAAATTTTGTGGCATCTCATCACGTTGTGTAATTTTTCCTTGTCTTTGACAAACATCACAAAATTTCACCATCTCTTGGGCATCCTTGTAAATGGAAGGCCAATAGTAACCCGAATCAAAGACTTTCTTGGCGGTGTAGTTAGGCCCAAAATGTCCACCCGTAGGTCCTTTATGACATGCCTCTAAGATCTTAAATGCCTCGGGCCCATCTACACATCGTCTAATGATTTGGTCCGCACATTGCCTAAAAAGATATGGATCATCCCAAAAGTAATACTTAACTTCCTTAAGAAACTTTTTCTTTTGTTGGTAAGTAAGACCCTCAATAAGCACATTGCCCACAAGATAATTTGCTATATCCGCAAACCAAGGTGTGGCATCCTCTTGGGAAGAGATAGACATGAGCTCCTCTAGCGGAAAGTATTCATTGATTTCTTGATGTGGGAAATCTCCTTGAAAAGGATGCTCAAGTCTACTCAAATGATCCGCCGCTAAATTCTCGGCCCCTTTCTTATCACGAATCTCTATCTTAAACTCTTGAAGCAACAAAACCCATCTCAAAAGCCTAGGCTTAGCATCTTGTTTGGTCATAAGATACTTGAGAGCGGAATGATCCGTATACACTATGGTCTTGGAAAGCACAAGATATGGTCTAAACTTCTCAAAAGCATATACTATAGCAAGCAACTCTTTTTCCGTGGTAGTGTAATGAAGTTGTGCACCGGTCATGGTTTTACTCGCATAGTGTATAGGTTGAAAATGCTTATTAACTCTTTGTCCTAAGACGGCTCCCACCGCATAATCACTAGCGTCACACATAAGCTTAAAAGGTAATTCCCAATTTGGAGAAACCAAAACGGGAGCCTTTGTCAATTTTTCCTTAAGGGTCTCAAAAGAGTCTAAACAAGCTTGATCAAAAATGAAAGGAGCCTCTTTCTCCAAGAGATGAGTCATCGGTCTATCTATCTTAGAGAAATCTTGTATAAAGCGCCTATAAAATCCCGCATGACCTAAGAAACTCCTCACACCTTTAACCGGGGTGGGTGGGGGAAGCTTAGCAATCACATCTATTTTAGCTCGATCAACTTCTAATCCCTTATTGGATATCTTGTGTCCTAAAACAATCCCCTCTTTCACCATAAAGTGACATTTCTCCCAATTAAGCACCAAACGTGTTTCCTCACAACGCTTAAGCATTCTCTCAAGATTGGTGAGACATGAGCTAAAGGAGCTTCCAAAAACGGAAAAGTCATCCATAAAAACCTCCATGGTTTGCTCTATCATGTCATGGAAAATCTCCATCATGCACCTTTGAAACGTCCCCGGTGCATTACATAGGCCAAAAGGCATCCTCTTGTAAGCAAATGTACCGTAGGGACAAGTGAATGTGGTCTTTTCTTGATCCTTAGGGTCAATGGGTATTTGAAAATAACCCGAAAAGCCATCAAGAAAACAATAGTACTCATTTCCCGCTAAGCGTTCAAGCATTTGATCCATAAAAGGAAGCGGGAAATGGTCTTTCCTAGTTGCTTCATTGAGTTTTCTATAATCAATGCAAACTCTCCAACCGGTTACAAGTCTCGTGGGAATAAGCTCATTGTTCTCATTAGGCACCACGGTGATTCCACCCTTCTTTGGAACACAATGAACCGGGCTAACCCATGGAGAGTCGGAAATGGGGTAAATCATACCCGCATCTAAGAGTTTAATCACTTCCTTCTTAATAACCTCATGGATTTTTGGGTTAACTCTCCTTTGGTTTTGAATGGCGGGTTTATAATCATCCTCCATAAGGATTTTGTGAGTACAAAAATGTGGATCAATTCCCCTTATGTCGGATATTTTCCATGCTAAAGCTTTCTTGTGTTTCTTAAGGACTTCAATAAGTTGCTCCTTCTCATCCTCTTTCAACTCTTTGGCAATAATCACCGGTAATTGGTCTTTTCCTTCTAAGAAAGCATATTCTAAGTGGGATGGGAGTTCCTTAAGTTCAATGGGAGGTGGACTCTCTATGGAAGGTTTTACTATGGAAGGTTCCTCAATGGTAATCTCTTGTGGAATAGGGGAAGGAATAGGGTCCTCATTGAGCAACTTTTGGATTGTAAGAATATCTTCTTCCCAATTAATGGGAGAATCATCATCACCAAGAAAGTTAGACTCAAATTCCTCTAAGAGGAAATCACTCTCTCCAAAAGGTGTTAAAGAGGGAGCAATTGAGGCCACGGTTTCAACATGTGGAATCTCATCACTAGCATTCTTACAAGCATCATGAAAGTGTTCATTACACACTTCATCTAGCACATCCACAATGTTAATAGTCTCACAAGGTCTAGACTCCTTAACCTCTTTTCTATCACAAACTTTGCCTAACTTAAACACCACTCTCTCATCTTCTACTCTCATAATTAATTCTCCTTCCGCCACATCTATCAAGGTACGACCCGTTCTCAAAAACGGTCTACCAACAATCAAAGGCACTCTAGGATCCATGTCATAATCGACCACTACAAAGTCGGCCGGAAAGGTAAACTTATCCACACCTACAAACACATCTTCCGCTATACCTACGGGGTGAGATATGGTTCGGTTGGCTAGTTCAAGACTCATCCTAGTGGGAGTGAGCTCGGGAAGAGATAGTTGTTTCCAAACCGATAAAGGCATGAGATTTATGCTTGCCCCTAAATCCGCCAAAGCCATGCAATTTTCAACACCGGGAAAATTACAAGGTATCAAGAAGCGCCTCGGATCTCCAAGTTTTGTTGGTAAGGTTTTAAGTAACACCGCGGAACAATTTTCATTAAGTGATGTGTTGGGCAAATCAACCAATTTTTCTTTGTTTGAGAGCAAATCCTTGAACATCTTAGCAAACTTTGGCATATAAGCAAGAGCTTCCGCAAAGGATATGTTGATATTGAGTTGCTTGAACATCCTTAAGAAATTGGAGACTTGGATGTCATCTTTGTTCTTTAACTTGTCCTTTTTCAACCTTGAAGGGTATGGAAGAGTAGGTTTTGGTGTAGGTGGAATAGGTGTTGTGGTGGAAGATTTGTCTTTGTGAGCTTCTTCATTGGGAAGTGTGGAAGGTAAAGGAGAAGTATGAGGTGGTTGATAAGGTGTGTTTGAGTGAATAGGAGCATTTTGAGGAGGTGGAGTAGAAGTAGAAGGCTTGTCACAAGTAGGAGCACAAGTGGGTTGAACAATAGTAGGCTTAGGAGGTGAAGGATCCTTTGTTGTTGTACCACTCCTTGTTGTAATAGCATTAACATTGGCCCTAGGGTTTGTTTGTGTGTTGGAAGGTAAAGCCCCTTGTGGTCTTTGAGTTACCGCCACTAAAACCCTATTGATTTGTTCCTCCATTGTACGTTTCACTTGGTCATTCATTCTCTTCTCAATTTCACGCATTTTCTTGTCAACATACTCTTGAGTCTCTTGCATCCCATATCCTTGAGTTGGATTTTGATGGTAAGCTTGATTTGGTATTGGAGCATATGCTTGATTGGGAATAAATGTAAGTGGTTGATTAAATCCTTGTTGTGGTGGATAAAAGGTATTTGCTTGAGGTTGAAATTGATTGGGTGCCTTGTAGTTATTTCCTTGGTATGGTTGTCTTTGCCCTTGATTCCTTGCTAAAATTTGAGGAGGATTTTGTGGAATTTGGGTGGGTGGTTGGGGTGGGAAGCCAGATGGAGTAAGGTAATTTTGGGATTTGTAAGAAAGGTTATTTGGATTGATGTTAGGCTTGAAGTGTTCACGATGTTCTTCTTGGTAAGCATAGCATTCCCCTTGATACCCTTGCACCTTATCACATTGTTCATAAGAGTGGGGGCCTCCACAAGTAACACAAGAAATGGTGATGGCATTCACATTATTTGAGGAATTGTTCAATGTCATGCTCTTAAAATTTTGAAACATGTCATTAGTCATTTCTTGTCCTTGTTTGACTTGTTGAAGGATCTCTTTAAGAAGTTGGATGTCACAAGGAGTTTGAGAAGTGTTTTGGATAACATGAACCCTTTCTTCAAATGGATTGTTTGTTTGAACCATTGCCTTAGTCTCAATAATGTTCAAAGCCTCGTGGTATGTTTTAAGAAGAATACTCCCTCCCGCGGAAGCATTTAGTGAATCTTGGTGGTGAGGTTTAAGGCCATTATAGAAGGTATTGATTTGGTTTACATCATCCAATCCATGGTTAGGGCATCGCCTCAACAACTCACTATACTCTTCCCAAGCATCACTAAAGGATTGACTAGGTTTTTGTGTAAAGCCCATAATTAAATTCCTCAAAGCCATAGTCTTTTGTGGAGGAAAGAATTTGTTCAAAAACTTAGTGGTAAAACCGTCCCATGTGGTGATACTATCGGGTGGTTGGGTGTCTAACCAATGCTTAGCACTCCCATCTAGAGAAAATGACACTAACATCAATCTAATGACCTCATGTGGAACCCCATTATGCTTAATGGTATTGCAAAGTGAAAGGAATCTCTTTAGGTGAGCATGAGGATCCTCATTTTGTTTTCCCAAGAAAGGTGATAAAGCAACCATATTGATCATAGATTTATGTAGCTCAAATGTGTTAGCGGGAAAGTCGGGAATCTTAATGGCACTAGAATATCCATGAATGTTGGATTGCATACGTTCATACAAAGTACGATTATCAATAGCCATGGCTTCTTGTGGTGGTGACAAAGCACGATTCTCGTGATCGGCTTGGTGGACGGTGGTGGTCTTACTCTTTCTCTTTTTCTTCCTTTTCGGAGGAAGAGGTTGTACACCAATCGGTATTTGTGCACGCCCGCGAGTGAGCATGCAACTCAATACGAGGAATGAGAGAGAAGCTCTCGTGTGACTTTGAAGAGAAATGGATTATCCTCTTCGAGTTTCAATATTAAATATCCACAAGAAAATAACAATATATGTATTTACTACTTTGGGTGCAAGACCCTCAATGAAGCCTTCCTTCTTAGAATACTCCCAAGTGAACGGGGGGGTTAGGTGGCGCGAAGCACTTAAGTACCTATTGACCCTTAGATGGCATTTTATAGCACATCGCCTTTCTATTCACTTAAATGTTCGTATTCTTCGAATTGTTGCTTATTGAGAGTATTTATCTATTCTTGCTTTATTTTGTTTGATCGATACACGTGTCAAGGACCGGAACGCCCCTCAACACGGTGTATTGCCTCGGCAATACTTATGGAAGATATGTAGATTGATTGTTCTTATACGTATACGTATTTACTTATAATAATATATGGAAAATATTTTTGTATTTATGAGTTTTTTAAAGGAAAATACTATATGTACATAAAAACCGAGAGAATCCAATAATATATATTTTTGGGTGCAATCTCTTAGGAAAAAGATTGCTTTTTGAATTTTTTAATTTTTTTGGTCAATTCTTTAGGAAAAGAATTGTTTTGTTAATTTTTTAGTTTTTATATATTTTTATATTTTTGATTTTTTATTTGTTTTTGATTTATGATACGTAAAAATAACGTTCACAAAGTGAACGGATCCCAAAAGCCAATGAAAACCGTCAATCGATAGTCTCTCGTGTAGTCAAAGAACCGGCAGCGGCGCCATTTGAAATGTAGTATAATGCAAGTTCGTTTTCTCAGTTCTTAACCAATAGAAAGTCCAACCAATATCGGATTTTTAATTGTTCTTGGTTGTTAAGCTTGCTTGGTAATCTATTGCTAATTCAACAAATGCTTGCCAAAAGGAAAAATAATACCTACGTATATTTAAAACAAATTGCAAATACCACGTTTTTATTCAAGTAAAAATTTAAATTGCAAAATTTGAAACTAAAGGGACTAAAATTGTAAATTCTATGAAATGTAAATGCTTGAAATGTAAATTCTAACAATTATAAGGACTAAAAATGCAAAACAGTTAACTACAAGGACTAATTATGTAAAACTAGTAACAAACTAACCAAAATGGTAACAAATTAACAAACTATCCAACTGAATTTAAACACTTTCAAAAGTAAAGGACTTAAACTTGCAAATTCCAGAAAATTAGGAAGTTTAGCTAGGAATTAAAACTGATTAAACCTTTAAGGACCTAAGTGCAATTTTTGAAAACTTTTTAATCAAAAACGGGTTAAGAACAAAATAAGCTCGTTTGAGCTTATTACTAAACCAAAATCAATGAAACAAATTGCAAAAGACTTCAAATCCAATTTAAACTACGTGTGTTTAAGGAATTCAGCTAAGAATTAGAAATAAGTTAATGAGTGCTTATCAATAAGCTCAAAATAAGCTACAGCTTAAACCAAACAGTCACAACTTGAATTTTTTATCAAAACTGATTAAGTACTTGATTTTAAGAATGGGAAATCAAACCAGAACTATTTTCATCAAGAAATAAGCTAGAAATCTGAATTAAGCTCAAAAGAGCTTATGTTGACCAAGTTTGACCAGATTTTGGAAAAAGCTCAAATTTTCAAAAATCAATATTCAACACTTTGTAAACGTTTTTGTGAAAGAAAATCACTACTTTTATGAAGTGGATTTGGAGATTCAAGAAAACAGTGCCTAAAACATTACAGAAAAAGCACTTTGCTAAGACTGAACTGAAAAGCTATTTTCTGGCTTATTGTTGAATACTGTAGAAAATCCTCACTATCACAGAAACCTTAGATGTTACTTGATCTATAGAAAAAGGTTTGAGCAAAAATGATTAACTAACAAAGATGCTATAATGATTTGAAAATGGAAAGTTCTAAAATGCTAGTTTGCTAAGACTGATGCACAAAGTTTCAAAACACAAAAGTGAGCTATATGACTTATGAGTAGAAGATATCAGAAAAACTAAACTCAACTTGATCACACAAGACCAAAACAGGCTAAAAATCAAACTTGTTACAACTAAAACACCACAAATCTCACAATGATTACGGCTTAAACCTATTGCCAAACACTACTTCTGATCTTTTTATGAGACTTTGTGAAGGATTTTTGAGCAAAAGTTTATACTGAGTTAAAAGCTAAAATATCCTAAGTTTATAAACCAAGATGCAATGTATACAAGCAAGTAACAAGAGTTAAGCACTACTAATTCTCAAAATGAATAGCTAAACTTATGAAAACTGAAACAGACTAAGTATCAAGCTATAAAGCTATAACCAATTACACTAAGGCTACACAGGTCTAGAATCAATCACAACTGAACTAATCAACTTTTATCATGCCACCAAGTAAATTCTACACTAGGTATTAAGCATGGCAATTGCAATTGAGTGGAACCAAAAATAAGCAATTCAAAACCTATTGAAGTAATCCTTTGAGAAGAAGAGGAGCGCTGAGCTCTCTTGCCCTAGTGATAACCACCACCTTATCACTAGGGAACACTTAATCAACAATCTAATCAGCTACAAATCATCTACAATCTTCAATCTGCTTGAAATCTTCAAATGAACAATGGAATGAACAAATTCTGATCAAACAGCTAACAAACTTCACAAATGTCAGTTATGATCAATGATTGATCATAACAAACATCAAACAGCAACAACACTATCCAAATGAAGCAAGAATCTGACTGGAATGAGAGGAACAGAATTGGCGGGAAAAAGTAAATTTGAATTTTATTGAGGGAAATCAGTTACAAAGTTTGTTACAAGCTATCAACTAACTAACTAACTCAAGAGTTTGTCAGACTCTTGAGTAGTTAGAGTAGAAATGAAGGAAAAAGGAAAGGAAAGGGAGAACTAGGTGTTTTACAAAATTAGGCTACCAGTGAAAATGAAGTACAATCTAACTATTTATAGGCAAGAAGGGAGAGTTTGTTGGAGTTGGTGACGTGTCAGAACCAGTCATAACTTGCCACGTGGAAAATTCTGCATTTGGCACTTTGAAGGTATGAACAATGATTTGGGTGTTTTTGATTGGATGAGTGACTTGTTAATTGGTTTACACCGTTGAACTCGTCTCTCAAAATTGAGCAATATTGGTGTTTTAATCTTCCCATGAAATGGATTCTATCAAAATCGCGATCCTGGCAATTTTTCTTTTTGAAGAAGATGCCACGTGTCAGTTTCTGGTTGGCTTAAAATATGTCACACGGATCAAAACTGTTAAGATTTTGTAATAAATGTGGGCGGCGGTAGTGGGCATTTATTGAGCTGAAATGGCAATCCGTGTGAAGCATTATCCCTCTTCTCATTGGTTGAAATCTTGACACATGGATCACACTTGCATATCTTTCCAATCTTGGCAAAACAAGTCCTTCTTCTTGGCAGATTGCTGTTTTAAGCTAGGATCTTCATTCCTTTGACATTTTTGGTCCTTTAACTTCCATAACTTGTACAAAATGGTCCTTTGACTGAGTTGACTTGATAGTTGACCAGGTTTGACTTGAATCTTGACTTTTCATTATTTGCACTTCTAGTCCTTCAACTTTCATAACTTGTCAAGATAGGTCCTTATATTTCAAAGTCTTGTCACTTTTGATCCTCTTTTGTCTTTTTCATCCATTTGAGCTTGAATTTTCCTTGTTTGCTTGAAAATGTATCTTCTTACCTACAAAAGTGCACACAAACACAAACATACCACATAATACTGTTTTTGCCAAATAAATTGGTATTTTGCTTCATGTTTTAGGGTTATTTGTTGATAAAAGGATATGAGTTTAAGCTCATATCAATAATCCAAGTTATATATATATATTAAAATAACACTTCTCAGTCTGGCCTTGTCGGTAACTCGGGAATTCTTCGGCACCGTTATAGTCAAAAGATTTTGAGACATTTTTAGAAAAATGTTTATAGTTAAAAGATTTTGAAATGTTTTATTCAAAACCTTAGTTTTAAAAATCTTTCGTTCTCTATAACGAGAGCTCTGGTACCAAACTGTAACACCCCCAAATTTATACAGCTCAATACAGCGGAAGACTAGTTGGTGTTACGAGATAGCACATTACTCACATCATAGACAACGCTTAAAAGTCGTGTCGTTTTAATAATAAAGCATTTCCATTCATAGATATCAAATTTACATAGGTCCCAAGTCATTGAATTTAATACAGGTTTTACAAAGCATTTGAATGGAAAATATTGTTTCAGTGCGGGCCATGAATTCTTGTCAACTTCCCGAGAATTACCTTCAAGTACCTGAGATAAAACATGTTAAAAGAAAAGGTCAGCGATAACGCCGAGTGATTTCATAGAGTTTAATAAAATCCATCAATATAATATTGGTATAAAATTATTACCAAAAATCATTTTGTACAAATCATTGTGATAGGCCATAAAATAGCCAAAGTCATTTTTATACAAATCCTTATCGAAAATCATAATATAGTCATTTGCCTAAAAGAATCATTATACGAGCCAATGTCGTAAAAACATCATACAATACGTCTTATGACGTTGTATGAAAATAAAAACCGTTATATGAATATGGTTATGAAAACAAAAACACGAACATAATATCAATAGTATGACCTCGTATTGCTAGTCAGGCAATACATCGAAATTCGGTGCGTCTAGTAGTATTTCGTTAATTGGATTATTATAAGCCGCATGACATTGTTACCTTACTAAACCAAACAACGGGTAGCTAACCCGATACTCAATTTTCCCATCTAAAGTAGCGTGTCGTCACAAAGGTCACGCTATGGAAATCTTCTCATACATAAATTTGCTTACCAATCAATGTGGCACGACGGGGATCAACCGTCAAGGCGCGAACTGGGGTGATCGTCCCCAAATAGTACTATTATACGCATAAGCGTCCACCAATCCCGGTAGTTCACAATTCATGCTAATGGGACTTTTAGTGACATAACCTAACTTTAATAATCCATTTGATTTCATCTATCGGGTCCTTTAATCATTTATCGGGTCATACAATCGGGTCATATAATCATTCGGGTCCAAATCAATAAACAAACAATCGGGACAAATGGTGTCCTATTTTATAAAAACTAACATGTTATCTCTCTCGCGGTTTTATAAAACATTTCATAAAAACATTTAAAAGAGTGTGAGGCTATGAACTCACGTTGATGTGGGAAGGCGGGTTATCGGCAATTCGGACGTACGGTACGTGCTTCAATCACGGAAACCTAGACAAATAATACTCGTCTTAGACTCATGTCCAATGACTTTATAAAAATAACAAATATGTATACATATGATGATTTTATATATATTATGATCAAGTGGGTTTACATATTTTCATTTGCTCATTTTAGTGTTTACGTATTGGTAACTTCTTACTAGTTTACTAGTTTTATCTATTTACGTGTTTTAGGTCCAATAAACTTATTATAGTTCTTTAACTTGTTTTAATCCATTTTATACTTATATTATCAGTATTTAAACTTTACAAGTTGGGCCCAAATGGGTTAAGCCCAATAAGTTCTTTTTATAAGAGTTTAACTTATTTAGTCCAATTATTAGCCCAATAATGTTAACATAGCCCGTTAATGTCCGTATATTATTTAGTTCGGGTTTTATCGGTTTTTACTTGTTATATATGTTTATATATCAGTATATGAGTTTTATAAAGTTTACATTAGACGGGTCCAACCGTCTAAGTTTTATTTAGCAAAAACGTTAATTTTACGGTAATAGCCGAAAAAGTCGTAAAAATCATGTTTATAATTTTATAACTTATAAAACTTAACAAGTTAACATTTTTATAAAATTTCTACTTTTTTACCATTGTACATATTTATATAAATGAAATATATAAGTTAGTGGGTTTTAATTCATATTTTATACTATTTTTATTTGAGTGCTTATATAATACTATTATTCTTTAATTTCCAAAATCTGATTTTTATTTTCATCTTCACCAAAACTGCCATATCTAGAGTTCTATATGGAGATAGAAGATCAAATTTTTATCACATAAACTACATGATATGTTCTCCATTTAACTCTTTTATAGCTACTGTTGAATCATCCTCGAAGTATTTTTTAAAAATCGTCCAAAACAGTAAACTCAGATTTGTACCCTAAACTTGTTTTGATCATATCTCACTCATTACAATGATTCCATTGCATGGCCAACTCTCACATGTGTAAAAGACCCATAGCTTACTGTAAGTCCATGAATCTATGCCATTTTTATCAGTTCATCATTTGATTCTTTACTGTTTTATACAGCCATCATTTTTAAGCAAGATTTTAGCCTTGTTTCTTATAGTTTTTCACCTTTTTAAGCATGTTTATCAACACCAAATCCCCACATAATATTTTTAATCATCATTAATCATCATATACATATACATAAGTAAAAGAAATACAAGATTACATAATCAAAAATAACAAGAGGATGAGGAGGACAATATTTATACCACCAAGTTGATGTAGGTTGTGATCAAAACATGGATTTTGATGGAGAAACTTGTGAATAACCAACACCATCTTCAAGACCACCATTCTTCATGAACACCTTGTGGAAAATCAGCCCTAATAATCCATGGAAACTCCTCCTTGGATGTTAAAACTTGCACCAATCAATAGGTTTCAAAAGGGCTTCAACATATGTATGAATATCATGAGATTTCATGGTAAATTTTGATCAAGGAGGGTGTTTGATGGGTGAGTATGGACGGCATATTAGAGAGAGATGAGAGAAATTTTGGTTGTTTTGCATGTGGGAAATGAGAAGAATGGTTTTAGTTAGTGGTTTTGAGAGGTTGTAAGCTTACATGCTAAGCTAAGGACATGTGTAAGCTACTTAGCTTACACTTGACACTAAATGTGGTGTGGTAGCTAAGTTAAAGCCGGTTATAGTGGGGGTGGGGCAAGTGTCCCACTTGTCTCATCCCCATTTATTTACGGGTACTCCTCGATTCTAGTTTCCTCAATTTGCGTGCCCTCGGGTTGTTTTACGAAAAACGTTTTTATAAATTGTGAATCAACGGCACAAAACGAATCTAATAAAAATTGTCTCATCAAAAACGGAGTTCGAAAACGTAAATACGTAATCCTAAGGTTTTCGGTTTAGTCGTAAAGGACGTTAAAATAAAATCGTAAGTCCTAATCTCTTCTCGTAAATTTATGAGTTTATGAGCCAACACAAATTTAAAACTCCAAAATAATATTCATGAATAAATTTATTTTCTGAAATGTCGGACTGTCACCAAAGACAGTGTATGTAAACGTAAGCACGTAACGTAGAATCCTCCGGTTT
This sequence comes from Glebionis coronaria, assembly GCA_025667525.1. Taxonomy (NCBI): domain Eukaryota; kingdom Viridiplantae; phylum Streptophyta; class Magnoliopsida; order Asterales; family Asteraceae; genus Glebionis; species Glebionis coronaria. Next base: position 792,272 of record JANFOE010000494.1, read on the forward strand.
AGACGTAGTCGACGCTACTTCAAGACGTAAATCCAAATTACTTCCCAAAAATAAGTGAGTTCATATTGTAACATTAAAATAATGTTTTCAAATAAATATTGAGAATAAAATATAGACCATAAATTGACGGATTGTCACACATATATATATATATATATATATATATATATATATATATATATATATATATATATATATATATATATATATATATATATATATATATATATATATATATATATATATATATATATATATATATATATATATGTTAATGGTTTTTATTAAACTCTATGGATTCACTCGGCGTTTCACTGACTTTTAACATGTTTTATCTCAGGTACTTGAAGATAATTCTCGGGAATACGACAAGAATTTTATGGCCCGCATTCAAATAAAAATTTCCATTCAAATGTTTTGTAAATGTATATGACATACTATGACCTGAGGACCTATGTAATTTGATATTCATGAATGGAAAATGCTTTTTTATTAAACGGCGCGATTTTTAAGTGTTGTCTATGATTTGAGTAATATGCTATCCTGTAACACCAACAACTCTTCTGCTGATACAAAATGTGAATATTTGGGGGTGTTACAATTTTGATGAAATTTTCTCACAATAAACGAGAAACTACACCATATTAAACAGTATCTAGTTGCAAAGGATATTTTCTCAACCAATTGCCCAAATTGATTTTGAAAAATGCGATAATCAATTCAAGATTTGAATTGAGCGGTGACATATTAACTTGAGTTTTCCAAAGAACTCAGTAATAATCAAAATCTTTTCCGTATTTCAGAATCTAAGAAAGACTTATTTGATTAAATGGTATGTTTTCTATATTCCGTTTGGTGATGAACTAAATTCTTATTAGGTAATAATGTGATTTTGATCACTATGACATGAATGATACTTCATGAATAACCATTTTGATAATAATACTGATAGAATAGATTTATTTAAAACTAAATACCAACAGTAAAGCTATTTTCTTGATATGTGAATAAAATTCTAAGAAAAAATTGAGCACCTAAGAGTTAGGTTTGCCCTTCATAGGTTATGTTACCATTATAATCTTGGGAAGATATTTTTTTAAGGGGGATAGACTATGACAACCCATAAATTTCACATCTATTCTATGTACTATGATTATATGAGTATGATAAAGTACCTAGTCCTGTTTGGTTCAATGAAATGAAATGGTATAGTTTTCTCAAGGGCATCATATGTCAACGGATTGAAGCATAACCTCATCAGCATCAGTCAACTTTGTGATGCAAAGTACCTAGTCCTGTTTGATGATAAAAAAAGGTACAATCTTCAACTCCAATCATGAAATTGTGATGACTGCTCCTAGAGTCAAAGATGTTTATGTCATGAACATGAACTCTACTCGGGATACATGTTTCTTTGCTAGAGATTCAAACATCACTAACTGGCTCTCACATCTAAATTTCAAAACAATCACTTTGCTAGCAAAACAAAATCTTGTTATTGGTCTTCCTTCACTTTTCTATTTCAAGGATAAACCATGCTCAACATGTGAAAAAGGGAAGCACCATAGGGCCAGTTTCAAAACAAAACAAACTTCCTCAATCAAAGAAAGTCTTCATCTACTTCACATGGACTTGTTTGGCCCAGTATCACCTAGGTCCATTTGTCATGAAAAATATACACTTGTAATTGTTGATAAGTACTCTAGGTACACCTGGGTATATTCTCTGACTAAGAAAAGCCATGCACCAAATGCTATTATGTCTTTCATCAGAAGAGTTGAAAATCAAAATGATAATGATGTGAAACAACTCAGAACTGACAATGGCACTGAATTCAAAAATCATGCACTTATCAAGTTCTGTGATGATAAAGGAATTACTCAAAATTTCTCATCACCTTACACACCTGAACAAAATGGTGTGGCTGAAAGAAGGAATATAACCTTGATTAAAGCAGCAAGAACAATGCTTGCTGGATCAGCTCTCTCTAAGCATTTTTGGACTGACGTTGTAGCCACTGTTTGCTACACTCAAAATAGATCCATAATTGTGAAGAGGCACATGAAGACTCCCTATGAACTCTTTAGGGGAGAATTCCAAACATTTCATTCTTACATGTTTTTGGGTGTCCAGTATTCATTCACAATCACATGGATCACCTTGGTAAGTTTGATGAAAAATCTGACGATGGTTACTTCCTTGGATACTCTCTAGTATCTAAAGCATATAGAATCTTCAACACAAGAAGACAATGTATTGAAGTAACTTTTCATATCTCTTTCTATGAAAGTTCTGAGGCTCTCAAGTTTACAAATTCATCAAATGATGAACTTCATATTCATGAAACTCACAATTATCCATCTGATGAATTTCAACATTGTGAGCCTTCTCAAAGATATCAAACAAGCAATTCAGTTCCTCATATTGATCCATTTGAAGATATGACAAGTCCTACAAAAGGAAATCCTTCAGTATCAAATACTAATGGCTGTCAATCAAATGATCAAAATGATGAGTCTCAAAATGATCAGAATGATCAAAATGATCATTCTCAAAATGATCAGAATGATTAAATCTCAAGCAAATGATCAAAAAGATCAGCAAGCTTAAACAAATGATCTAAATGATCAACAAGGTTCAAATGAAAAAATTGATCCTTGTGGACAAAGCTCTCCAGTTATCTCAAGAGAACTAGATCTTGGAAACATTTCCTCTAAACAAGAGGAAAGTCCTCCAATGATTGAACCCTTATCTATGGAATATCCTTCAGTAGACACTAGAGACAGTCCAACTCCAATTCCATGTCATGGACTTCCAAGCTCTAGCTCTCATCATCATACCAGTGCTTATTCACTACCTACACAAAAATCTTAGACTCAAAATAGTCACATTCAGCTGGTGAATATAATAGGAAATCTTGGAGAGGGTATAGTCACTAGATCTATGGCAAAGAAACTTAGCGCTGTTGCACTTGGAGAATGTCTCTATGCAGATATTCTCTCAGAAATTAAACCAACAAGGATTTATGAAACACTCACTTACCCTGGATGGGTGGATGCCATGTAAGAGGAACTAAATCAATTTGAAAGAAATAAAGTCATGAAATTGGTTCCTCTTCCATATGGTAAATCAGCCACTAGCACCAGATTGGTTTACAAACCTAAAAGAGATGAAACCAATGTGGTGACCAAAAATAAAGCTAGGTTGATGGATCAAGGATTCAATCAAGAGCCTGGTGTTGATTTTGATCAGACCTTTGCTCTAGTTGCACGTATGGAATCCATACGAATCTTCCTTGCTTATGCCACTTACATGAACTTCACCATCTACCAAATAGATGTCAAAAGTGCATTCCTAAATGGTGACTTAAAAGAAGAAGTCTATGTCAAACATTGATTGCGGTAAAAATACGCTTTTAGGAAAAAGACGTATAATGGGCAAGTATTAACCGATACGGTTTAGGAAAACCGTAAAGACGAAAAGTCCAAGTTCGTTGTCGACGGAGGTGTATGTGTGTGTGCCAATACGTATAAACAATGTTTGGATTAGTGTCGTTTCTGGTTTTGAGAAGAAAGAAAATTAAAAGACGAGTTATGTTACGATCAAACTACGACGAGTGACGTAAAACGTGAATGTAATTACGTCAAACGTGACGAAAATAAAAATTAAAGCTAAAAATTATTTAAAAATTAAAAATAAATCTAAAATAATATAAATAAGAATAAAAATTCAATAAACATATTTTAAAACCTTTTATTAATTAATTATTCACTTTTAGATGGTAATTAAAGCCCTAAAATCAAATATAATTAACAAAAAGCCCAAAATATTATTTTATCAAACAAATATCTTACTTATATTATTTAAACACTAAAATGTATTTTTCCTAAATTTTTAAAACTATTTTTCTATTTTTTTATGGGTTTAAAACAAGTTTTAAACTAAAATAATGATAAACATTAATAAAATAATGATAAAAATAAATTTTATTTTTCTAAAAATTATATTTTAACTAAATTAACAATGGAAAAATGAAAAAGTTTAAAAAAAATAAAGAAAATGGCTAAAAACGAAAATACCCCAAAGTACTCCAATTTTAGTTTTTTGGGGTACTTTAGTTTTGTCCGGTATATGCTCCAAACAAAGACGTCGTCCAAGATCTGTGTTGTCCGAAACCGGACAACACTAGAAAAAAAACAAAAAAAAGTGTCGTTCTCGGACAACAAAGCAGAAAGTTAATGTATGGTTTTTCGGTTGAATCGAGCTCGTTTTTGTTTGTTTTAGGCTTGTTTGTCAATGTTTTTGGGCACAAACGGCACCCTCACTTGCTTTGGCAACTGAGGAGTCAATACAAACAAACACAAACCAAAATCTAACACATTCAAAGCACCAAATCAACAAAATACAATAAATAAGAACAAGAAAGTGGAGTTTGGTAGCTAGTTATAGTACACAATAAGTTCTATAGGAAACATAACACCACCAAAACTTGTTCTAGCCTAGATACCAGGTATCTAAACAAAAAAAACCTATCTAAATGACCATGTTTCACTACACAAAAGCACAAGACTCACTACCTAAACCCTACTGTGCACCAGCAGTTGGTAGATTATGTTGAGGTTGCTGATGCAATTAGTACGCAATGGGTTTTGACAGCTCTTAACTGGTTTTTAAGCTACATAACCACCCAATTTTCTTACACACAGCCTTAGGTTGCCCTATGAGCTAACTATTAACAGGTTTCTAAGCCAAAAACATCAACAAGTATCCTTAAATACATTTTGTACACCACCAGGCAAAAGAGGGGTGTTTTGTTGGTGTACTTGACTATATTATGACTTACATCAAACTAAAACTTGATGTTAACTCCACCAATCAACAAATGAACATCACACAAACCTAGAACAACCCCTTAAACTATCTGTGAACAAAATTTAACACACCAAAATGCAAAAATAAGTCAAGAGACTTGCTGATGTGGTTTTCTTTTAGCTAGGACAGTGACTATATTGGCTTGTTTTGACCTACTAACTTGTCCAAACCTAAGACCAAACTATAGACCCTTAAACCACCCTAGAATATACCTACAACCAAAATTTAAAAAAAAACAAGAGCCTCAAACTTTCACCTTAAATGCCTACTGCGACAGAAAAAGTACTTGGTGGTTCACTTTACACTTAACTGATTTTTAAGTAATAATAACTTAACCAACATTTCTAGCAATCCTCAAATAAAAACTAACACCCTTAAACTAACATGTAATCTAACTGATGATTGAGTTTGATGGTACAAAACACGTCTCCACACCTACGACAGCCTACTGTTTCCTAATGTGCAGGCAGAGACCTCATTTTGCTGACGCGAATGGTAGACAACTAAACTTAGGCAGATACCCACTAGGTTTTAGATCAAGTAAAACACATGTTTTTAAAACTCACACTCCTAACCTAGCCTAAATTAACCGTTTACCAAGATTTAAAACTTAGAACCCAAAATCAAACCACCACAACCTACTGGTGTGATATGTGTGACAGAAAAGTGGCGTGTGGTGCAATTGCTGGTGTATGTGGTCTAAAAGTGAGCGCTTGGTCACACAAAGCTTACGACAAGTCCACATAAACCAGAATCTAGCTACATAGAAACCTAAACGAGCCCTAGAACTACTGATTACTCAACGTTCAAACTCAAAACACGCCTTAAAACTCCTAATGAGACCTACTAATTATCCAATCACAGAAAAATATGAACTCCTATAATTTGTATGACTATTATAATGAAACCAAAGCTTAAATCGACTAATACTAACCTCTTAATATTACATCCATCAAACTTAATACAATTCCCTATCCCTAAGAAAAAATTACTACTTCTTCCAAACAGTGGTTACAACTAAAAAATTGAAATTTATAAAATGGAATGAGCAATCAAAAGTGCAATCATATAAAGTGAATGATTAAACCAGTAAATAAGCATGAAATAAACAGTGACAATAAACAAATAAGTACGAAAGCACATAGATAAAGAATATAGTAGATTATAGGAAAATAAGATTTAAAGGGGGGGGGGGGGGGAAATCACTTACAATGGTTCCAATGCTCGAAAACCTCTAACCAATGACTATAAGCACCTCAACCTCGTCTCTTTTCACCTTATCTAATACAATAAGCTCCCACAACTTAATCCACAAATTTTTATACCCAATACCAACGAACATCAATATGAACTTCTTCAAATCATAACCGCATCTACACTAGAACTTCCCCAACCACCTCCAAGCTACTTGTCACGTACTCACAAGCCTCTAAAGCAATTTTGTCAAAAACCTCCACTAGCATCTTATGATACAGTACCTTTATGTGATTTTAGAAGTTTGAAAAGGAAATTTACAAAACTTGGAATGAATTTCACTAGTGAAACTTAAAACTTGAAAACCTTTTGAACAAGACTTAAAAATATGCAGAGAACCATAACATTAAGCCATAAACCTAGTGCATAAGCTATGTTGTGTCAAAACTAGCTTATGCACAGCTTAAAACTTAATGGGTCTCAAAGAATTTTTACAAAGAAAACCTTTGATGAACAAAATGAAGTAAAGATTTGCAGAATAGTTAAAGTGCAAGGAAAATAACACTTGAACTTAAACAAGATAATAAGCTGAGGTGTCAACTTAGCTTATTATCAGCTTAATCTCAAATGGTTCTTCTAAAATAAACTCTCAAAAAGACTTATACTTTGAATAAACTCAAACGTAAATGCAGAAATTTAAAAAAAGAAATATTAAAATGGGAACTCAAATTTTATATAATCAATAATTCACTTAAATTACAAGAATTCTTGAAAATATAAAATCTGGAACAAAATTATATGGGTACAGTCACCACATATAAATACAACTAGAAAGAGGATTCTAGATACATTGGAAACATATAAAACCCTAGAACATAATCTACCAAAAATACCCTTGCTGAAAATTCAAAAATATGGTCCAAGATGATCATGTGATGAGTCTGACTTTGCCCATGTGTTTCCAGCTGGTGCATCTTGATCTTAGTCGTCCATTGAACCATTGGAGGCCAAGTAATTCGTGCTAGCCATTGATTTTTTGTGGCTGTAGGAAAGTGATTTGGGGATGGTAAATTATATTACTGGAGATGTAATTGGACTAATATGGGGTAATTAGGGATTAGCCTAATTAGGGTTCTTATTGGTTGATTTGGGGATTAGCTGGGGTTAGGGGTGAATAGGAAGTGAAAACCGGGAAAGTAAAAACATATTATAACTCGTTTTAACAAAAAACTAATTAAATATGTTAAACTTGTTGACTAGTTTGGCTGAGGTTTAAGTATGGGCCGGGTTTAGTGATTCATGATGGGCTTTGTGGGCTAATGTTGGGTAAAATCAGGGTATGGGTTTAGATAATGGCACAAACAGCCCCTGAATTTGAAAATGTATGCAAATAAAGTTTCTCCCAGCATTTCCTTACTTCCCTTTGCAATGTAACTTAGGGTAAATGACAAATCAGTCCCTCACTTTGATCAATCTTTGAAATAAGGACTATTTGTGCAAGTTTAGTATTCTTCAAAGGTCAAGCTTGTATAATATTTAAACTTAAGGACCTAAATTAAATTTTTGAGATTTGCAAGGGTTAAAAGCAACAAGTCTTCAATAGTTAAGGGATCAAAGTTGATAATCTTCAAAACTTCAAGGCTATTTTTGGAAATTCATTTCTCGGGTCCAGTTATTTGTGCGGCTTTGTTTCCCGTGTTCGTTTTTGTTTGATTCCTTTGATCGTTTGTTGATTTCACGATATCCGTACCTAAAATACACAATGAACAAACACAAGCATATTTTGGGATATTGTAATGATATTTTAAGCGTTTTAAGCCCGATTTGGACGATGAGACTATGTATAATTTCAGTCTCATCAAACATCATCCTGGTTTTGAGAGTAATAAATACCCAAACCATGTCTACAAGCTTTACAAACATTGTATGGACTGAAGCAAGCCCCAAGGGCATGGTATGAAACTCTCTCAACTTTTCTTATTGAACATACATTTGTTAGAGTAAAAATAGATAGCACCTTGTTTATCTATAAATCTAAAACTGACACCATTCTAGTACAAATTTATGTGGATGCCATCATCTTTGGTTCAACAAGCTTGAAACTATGCAACCAATTTTCCAAGCTTATGACCAGCAAGTTTGAGATGAGTATGATGGGAGAACTCACATACTTCCTTGATCTTCAGATAAAATAATCTGACCAAGGCATCTCCATCAATCAAGAAAAATATGTCAAGGATCTACTAAAGAAGTATGATATCAATTGTGCTTTAGTAAAAACACCAATGGTACCCCCTAACAAATTAGGACCTGATCTCAATGGACAATCGGTCAATGAGACTCAGTATAGAGGTATGATTTGTTCACTCATGTACTTAACAACAAGCAGACCTGACATTCAATTCTCTACATGCCTTTATGGAAGATACCAAGCATGCGCAAAGGAATCACACCTTACTGCAACAAAGATAATCTCTAGATACCTAAAAGGTACACCAAGTCTAGGTCTCTAGTACCCCAAGTCCTCAGGTTTGATCTCAAAGGTTATTCAGACTCAGACTATGCTAGATGCAATATGGACAGAAAAAGTACTTCTGGTGCTTGCCAATTGCTGGGTGGCAAACTTGTATGTTGGAGTGCTAAAAAGCAATAATCAGTTGCCATGTGTTCAACCAAAGCTGAATATGTGGCTGCTGTTGGATGTTGTGCCTATGTTTTATGGATGAAAAGCCAACTGGCTGATTATGACATAAAATATGAAAAGTTACCAATCATTTATGAAAACACTAGTGCTACTGCAATATCAAATAATCCAGTCCTTCACGCAAGAATAAAACACATTGATATTAGATATCACTTTATCAGAGATCACATTGTGAAAGGGGACACTGAATTACATTTCATCCCCACTCAATACCAATTGGTTGACATCTTCACCAAACCACTGGATGAACCAAATTTAAAAAGATTGATAATGGAGCTTGGTATACTTAACATTGATGATACAAAACCTAAGATTTCAGCATTCACTAAAGAAGCTTAAAGGATCAGCATTTCCTAACTATTTTGATTACTGCTAACTAGCAGTGTATGAGTAAAGGAGTGTGCAATATCATGTATCTATCTCACAATATGTGATTGTGTACATGATGTTTTGTCGCCTTATCCGATACACTAAAGTTGAACAAATAATCGCAAGTCATCAAAGTTTCTCTTCAGAAAATTCTTAACAATGTTTTTAATATAAATGAGTAGCTAGGCCTGAGTAGAGGAGCGTGCAAGGTCATATGTCTTGTTCACTTATGTGAACATGTATATGGGGTTTTGTCGCCTCATCTGACGTACTGAAGCTCACAAGTATTACCATCAGCTTTAGTATATCTGGCCAACAACTTTTAAAACAAATCAATCATGTGACTAAAAGAATTAAACGACATTGAATTTTCTTGAGAATAAAAACAAACTTTGTTTAAAAAGGTTTCAATTGTTAATTAAGGAAATTTCAAATGTCCACATCCACAGTCAACAACTCCCTTACGCATGAGGTGTTTCACTGTTCAAGGCAACCGAAAATCATACCTTTACAGAACATTAATAAGAGAGTTTGTGCTAAATGTTCAAAAGAAACCCTAAAAGATTTATAACTTTTTCAAAATGGTTTTAAAAACTTTCATAAAATCAGTCTAGTTTTTATATAATTCCTTAAAGTTGGATTTAATATCACGTTTACAAATCTTTTCATCTCAAAACACACACAAACTCTCTCTCTCCCATCAAGAAAAACACGCGTAAAAAATACACGAATGGCATAATCTTCTTCACAACAAGATGTTGAGATCACCCTAAACTCATCCATTTATGTTAACTATCCTATTGTGGATATCATCTTCAAACCCAACAACCTCACGTTAATCAAACTAGACACCATCAAATCTGCTCCTGGAAATCAAGTCATGAACTTTTTATCAAAATGTGTGCTTCGTGATGCCTTGTTTAAAGATCCATACATGATGTTTCAAAATGTTTTAAAGGAGTTTTCGTTCACGGCACAAGCTTCACAAAACAAGATATCAATCGAATTTGATTCTACAACAGCTAAAATTCATGGTAAAATTGGTTTAAAGTTGTTTTGAAGGGGTCTGGGTTTACACTATTAGGGAAACCTGATATGAGTGAAATCTCATATCAATAAGTCAACAAATCACCCTAAAACACATAGGAAACACCTAACTTTTATACAATAAAGCAGTATTATGTGGTATGTTTTATGTTTGTGCTTGTTTAGGTAACAAGGATACACATATGAAGCAAACAAGTGAAATCAAGCCAAAAGATGAAGAAAAGACAAGAGAATGATCAATAATGATAAGCCATGGGAAGACAAAGGACCTATCTTCATAATATTCAAAAGATGAGGACTAAAGTTCAAATTTTGGAAAAGTCACGATCATAGTCAAATTTGGTTAACATTCAAGTCAAACAAGTCAAAGGGCCTCAAATGTTCAAGATGAAAGTTGAAGGATCAAATGTGTCAAAGAAATGAAGTTTGGGGACTAATTTCTACTCTGCATAAACTACAAGGGCTGAAATTGTCAACTTTACAACAAGTTTAGTGCTTGATCCAGCTTTATACACTACAGCCAATAGGAGGCCAAGAAATAAGTCACACGGATCACCACCTAAGCACCAGCTGGCCACTAACGCCACCAGCAATTTATTACTCGATCTCAACAGTCAAACCCACTCAGACTTTTTCAGCCAATTACAACACGCCATGCAATAATATAAATATCTATTTTGGATAATGATCCGCGTGAAATGCTGAGATCCAATAATACTTTGCCACGTGTATCTTCAAACTCATAATGCGCCCAGGAGTGGAAATCTGCTACAATGCATTTCAAGCAAAGTTATAAACATGAAATCTACTTTATTTTGAGAGATGAATCCATTCCTCACATCCAATTAAGCTGAAATTAATTCAAGCAAAAACCCCCAAATGTGTTCTTTGGCTGGATTGTGCAATTGAGCAAATTAGTCCACCAGGCAGCTTGTCATTGGCTTGGACACGTCACCAACCCCAACAGCATCTCATCCTCACTCTATAAATAGGACCTTTGCCCCTCATTTATCTTTTGGTAGATTGTAGGTGTAAAAAACACACACTTCACTTTTCTCTTTCATTTTTAGCTTTTCACTTCAGTTAGTAACTACTCCTAGGTGCTTGACAAACACCTAAGAGTCAGTTAGGTAGTTAGTAACAGAATTGTAACAAATTTCCTTCACCATTAATGAAATTTAGTTCTTCATTTTAACTCATTCTCACTCTCATACATACATACTCAATTCATGTGATACTGTGTTGTTTTTGTTGATCTTCTATGATCAATGGAAGCTTGTTGAAGCTGTGATGTTTTGTAGCTATTCAAAAGTACTTAATAAATCATTTTTCAGTCCTTTTCAGTATTTGTAGTAGGGGAGTCTACTGTAGTAGTATTAGATGATGATGATGGTAATTGGAGGTCGATAATTGGTTGTTTAGTGGTTCTTAGAAGTCTCAACGCCTCTCTACTCCTTTAGTGGTAGCATCCTGCTAAAAAGTGATTAATTTCTTATTTTTGTTCCTCTCAAATGTCTCTGCATGATTCAATACCTAGAATAAGCCTTATCTATTGAACTGGATGTGTGTTTAGCTTGTTTGTAGCTTAGTTGAGTTGAGTTGATAGCCTGTTTGTAGTCTTACAGTATTTCCTTAGGTTTTATTTTATTTCATTTGGTTTTTCATCAGTAATTGCCTTTGAGTACTCATTTTGTGATTCATCCTGGTAACTAGCTTGTTTTTGGTCTAAAACCATTTCAAATCACCATTTAAACAAGTCTCAATAGGAGTTATAATCTGTCATTCACTAATACTCAAAAAGTCTTTGTAAAATTTCTTGTTCATATTTTAAAGCAGTGTTTGGTTTAAGTCATTTTTTGTAAAATTAATTTTCAAAACTAGTTAAGAAGGGTTCATTTACATTTAGTTTGATAGTGTAAGCATTTTTGTTCAACTTTGTAGTCAAAAGAGAAGTCAAACAGGCAAATGGTAGTGTAAAAACTTTGGGTCAAGATTTTTAACAAGTTTATCAGTAAACTAGCTTACTTTGAATCCTTGGCATTTCTTTGTTACTGGATGAATTTAGCTGTAATTTGTTTCCAATTGTGGCTTAACATCCAGTCTATCAGTGTTCAATTGGAAATTATACAGTATCTAGTTTTGAAAGAGTTCTTGGCTTATTAATAAGCACTTGATCAAACTCAAGTTTCTGTGATAAACTTCTTACTGTTTTGCTAGATCTCTAAATTTACTTCATAAAATTTCCAATTTTCTTTCACAAATTAACTTACAAACATGTCATAATTAATTCCTGAGATTTTGAGCTTTTTGAGTTTTTGGTCAAACTTTGGTCAAATAAGCTGTTTTTGGCTTATTATAGATTCTAGCTTATTCAGTTGACCATTTTCAAAACCAAAAGACATTTCAAGCTTTTTGGATCTTCATTAATCATTTTGTGCAATAAAATCATTTTGTGGTTGACTAGATTTCATTTGAGCTTATTATTGGCTAATTGAAATAAGCTATCTAGAGTTTTACCAACTTTTAAACAAATTCCTTTTGCAAGGCTAGCTAATTTTCAGTTTTAAATATTTTAGTGAAAACCATTTTGATTTTGGTTGAGTAATAAGCTCTAACCAGCTTATTCGAATCACATTGCCCGTTTTTGTCAAAACATACTTTTTAATTGGCAAATGGTCCTTTGGATTTACTAGACTTTGTATTCAGTTCTAAACTTTCATACTTTTTAGGTTTTGCAAAACTAAGTCCCTACATTTTGAGTTGTTACAATTTCAGTTAGTAATTTTGAGATTTGTTAAGTTTGTTAACTAGTTTGTTACATTTTACATATTTGGTCCCTATTGTTTCTGATTTTACACTTTCAGTGCCTATACACTAATTTAGTTTACATTTCAATTAATTTTAATTTTCATGCATTAAATACTTGTACTTTGTGAATAATATTTGGTACTTGCACTTTGTTTTTCGGATACGTAGACTTAATATTTTCATTTTTCTACGTGTTGGTTTGAATTAGACATAGAATCCAAATAATCTTTTACAACCAAAAACAATTTAAAGCTCGATATTAGTAGGCCTTTCATTTTGTCTTGAGTCGAGAATAAACGAAATTACAAATACTAAACATTAAATGGCGCCGCTGCCGGTTCATGACATTACGAGAGACTATTGATTGACGATTTTGATTGGATTTTGGGATCCATTCCCCGAGTGGACGTTATTTTTACGTATCGTAAATCCAAAAGATAAAAACATATAAAAATATTAAAAACTAAAACATAACAAAATCAATCCTTTTCCTAAAGAATTGAACCAAAAAAATAAAAAATTCAAAAAACAATCTTTTTCCTAAGAGATTGCAACCAAAAATATATATTATTGGTTTTCATCAGTTTTTACTTACATATAGTATTCTCTTTAAAACCCCAATAAATACAAAAATATTTTTGATATATTATTATATGTAGATACGTATACGTATACGAACACTCAATACACATACTTCCATAAGTATTGCTTTTGCAATACACCGTGTTCGGGAGCGTTCTGGTCCTTCACACGTGTATCGATCAAATTTAATCAAAGCAAGAATAGATAAATACTTCCAATAGGCAAAAATTCGAAGAATACAAACTACAAAGTGAATAGAAAGGAGACGTGCTATAAAATGCCATCTAAGGGTTAATAGGTACTTAAGTGCTTCATGCCACCTAACCCCCCGTTCACTAGTGCGTATTCTGAGAAGGAAAGCTTGATTGGGGGTCTTGCACCCAAGTATTACTTACATATACTATACTTTCTTGTGGATATTACTTATTGAACCTCGGAAAGGATAATCCCTTCTTTTCCAAAGTCGAACGAGAGCTTCTCTCTCACTCCTTGATTTGAGTTGCATGCTCACCCGCGGGCGTGCACAAATACCTTTTGGTGTACAACCCCTTCCTCTGAAAAGGATGAAAAAGAGAAAGAGTAAAAACAACACCGTCCATCAAGCCGATCCCGAGAATCATGCTTTGATCAACACACAAGAAGCCATGGCCGCCGTTGACAATCGACCTTTGATAGAACACCTCCAATCCAATGTGCAAGGATATGCTGATACTATTGCTATACCCGAGATACCCGCAAACACCTTTGAGTTTAACACATCTATGATTACCTTGGTTTCAAACTCACCATTATTTGGGAGATCTAGTGATGATCCACATGATCATATAAATAAGTTTCTATCTCTTTGCAATACCCTTAAGTACAATGGAGTTCCCCACGATGCTATTAATTTGATCCTAGTTCCATTCTCTTTAGAGGGCAATGGTAAGTATTGGCTTGATAAGCAACCACCTAAGAGTATTCTTACTTGGGATGAATTTACTAAGAAGTTTTTGAACAAGTTCTTTCCTCCATCTAAGACCAGGTCCTTAAGAAACTTAATTATTGGATTTCAACAAAAACCGAGCCAAACCTTTATTGATGCTTGGGAAGTGTACAAGGAGTTATTGAGAAAATGCCCCAATCATGGATTAAATGAGGTTCACCAAATCAATACATTCTTCAATGGATTAAGACCACATCATCAAGATTCCCTCAACTCCTCTGCGGGTGGGAATATTCTTTCCAAATCCATTCAAGAGGCATGGGACATTATTGAGACTAAATCCATGGTGCAAACAAACAATCAAATTAATAAGCGGCTTCATGTGGTATAAGAGGGTGTTACTCCACAATTTGATAATATTTTATCTCAAAAGTTTAAAACTATGAATGATACACTCTTGAAACTTTATGAAATCACCTTGAACAAAAATTCCACCAATGATGTGAATGACATTGCTACATCATGTGAGACTTTTGGAGGTCCTCATTCTTACCTACAATGTTATAAGGTTAAAAATTACCAAGTTGAGTGTTATGCTTATCAAGATGAACATAGAGAGCACTTCAAACCTAACATCAACCCCAAGAATATCTCTTACAAATCAAATAACTACCTTGCTCTACCCGGCTTCCCACCCTATCAATTGCTTCAAAGAAATCAAGGGCCTAGGCCAAATTACCAAGGACAAAACAACTTTAGAGCACCCAATACCTTTCACAATCAAGGAAATCACTTTCAAGGCAACAACCAAGGGTTTTACAATCAACTTCCACCTTTCCAACCCCAACGTTTCAAGGGAATGTGCCACATGATTTTAACACCATTGAGCTTCTTCACAAAATGAATCAAGAGAATGAAAGGAGGTTCCAACCCAATGAGAAAAGAATGAGGGAAATGCATGAGGAAACAAAAAAAAAGTTTATGATGCTTCTTAATCAAAGGCCATAAGGGGCTCTACCTTCAAACACACAAACAAATTGATAGGTGTGAAAACACCCATCCTTTTAACACTTAATTACATTAATAACCAAGCCAAAACGTGTATTTTATGTCGTAAATGTCGGAATTATGCGTGGTTTGTGTTTTTGTTGTGATTTAGGAGCAAAATGTGAAAAGGGAAGAAAACAAGAGCTTTCACGGGATTTTATCGAAGAAAACGAGAAAAGACGAATTTAAAAGATCAAGAGTGCAAAAAGAACGAAAGTCCAAGACCTATTCTAAAGATTTATAGAAGAAAAAGTCTAAAGACGGAAGTTTAATGAAGTCGAATGTAAAACCCGCATGCTATTACCATGAATAGTACCCTTAAGATCGTACGTACTAGATTAAAACTTTCCTATTATAGCATGATCACGATTACTTGTTAGGATTTTACGTATTACGTACGTGTTAGAACACGATAAGTATTTAGTACGCACGAACACGCAATAATTATTTAACAATAATTAATCACGAAAATGCGATCATGAAATCATGTACGTAATTAAATCACGAACTAATATTAATTACGTATATATATTTATTACGAGCGTGAATAAATATATTAGGTCACGGTAAATATTTAACGAGAACACACTAAACACGAACACAATTAAACACGAAAGAACACTTAAACAACGAGACACGAAGAACGGTACGGGTACCCCATGTGGGGCCCCCTACCAACGGCCACATCAATACCATGGGCCAAGCCCATCAATTTTTAAAATGAAAGGGGGTTAAGGTAAAACTAGTTTTCACTTTTCACTTTACAGAAGAAAAATTAAAAACCTAAAAAAAAAGTTTTCGTCTTTCTCCTTCTTCCTCTCCTTGGCCGCCGCATACAACAACAAGAAAGGGGGTGTTCGTTTTAATTTTGATCTTGAATCTTGTATGTGTGTTCGTGTGTGTTCATCCTCGTTAGATCCACGCATTCGGTATATTCTTTTAATCCTTTTTCTTTTTGATTTGATCTAATAAAATAATTAAGAACATGATGTTTTTAAAACCTAATTAAAAAAACAAAGATCAAACATGTAAATGGTTTTTGGGTAAATCAAAAAGGAGGTTTTTAGGGGTGTTTGTTTGGCCGGCGCCTAAACCAAACCCCAAGGGGGTCTCGGTTTGGCTACTAGACCACCACCGAGACCATATGGTCCCGGTTTGGTGGTGTAGGTCCCACGGCAGCAGCAAAACAAAGGGAACCCCGAAGTGGTTCGGGGTATAGTGTCGATTTCATGTTCGGTTCATGGTTTCTAGTCAAGATCTGGTTCACAGTTTATGTTAAGATTATTTTTTTTATAATCATATGTTAAAATTAAATTTATAAATATGACATGATTAAATTAATAAACATGACTTAGGTTATATTTAATTATTAGATCATGAAATTATTAACCTAAGTATTTTATATTTTCTAGACTTATCATTAATTAAGTATTTAAAAATCATGGTTATAATTAATTAATTAACATGACTTAGGTTATATTATTAATAAATAATAATACATGTTTTAACCTAAGTATTTAACTTTATTTAATTAAAAACACGATATATTTTAATTAAATACTTTTAACCTATAGTTTATTTAAATTACATGTAATAATTAAGAAACTATACATTATATCATTATGACTTAGAAAATAATCAGAAAAACACTTAGGCTTATATACTTAGCTTATTTAACCAGCTTATATCTAATTATGGAAACTTTCTATTTTTAGAAACTTATTTAATTAAGGCAGCTAATCTATTTACGGAAACTTTCTATTTTTAGAAACTTATTTAATTCAGGCAGCTAATCTATTTATGGAAACTTATTTAATTAAGGCACCTGATCTATTTATGGAAACTTTCTATTTTTAGAAACTTATCTATTTTAAGCAGTAATTCTATTTTTGGAAACTTTCTATTTTTGGAAACTTTCTTTTTTTGGAAACTTTCTATTTTTGGAAACTTTCTATTTTTGGTAACTTTCTATATTTGGAAACTTTCTATTTTTGGAAACTTTCTATTTTAGGAAACCTGCTATTTTTAGAAAGTTACTTATTATTACACAGTAAGTATAATAATACATGAAATACAATAAATACTTAATCAGAATAGACATAATATAAGATAAACACAGTTTAAGGCTTTAAACAGTAAAACATGAGATGAACGTATAAAATAAGCTAAGACATGATATAAAACCAGTTACGTATTTAGTAGTCAGATACTTATTCATGTATGTATTTATGTAGCATTAGTGATACCGAAGTAGGATTCTCCTCAGTTCATCTTCTTCGTTCACTGGACATAAGGTACGGATTCCCGTCCTTTCAGTATGGACATTCTTTCCTTATTAGGATTCCCCGTATGCAGCCAAATGTTTTCCCATAGTATAAGTTTATATGTTTGACTTGCTTATGTTTAATTTAGAATAAATATAGCCATATAAAGCATGACCAGTTTCACCTAGTTATGGAGATATCATAACCATAACATTAGAGGCACTGATGTTATGACTTCACCACGGCGGAGTGATTGCTCGTGGCGTCCCTTCAGCTTTTGGCCATATTATTATATTTATCATGTGGGGTGTATGGGTGCATCCTAGTTACATGTTTTCAGCAGATTACTCAGTGTGAATGTGGTGTGTGCCTTGCATCCTTCACAAGGAGCTGATCCCTTCTACCCAAAACCAGTATATTAAATTAGAGGCAGCCCCTCTAATTTGCATGATGAGGTCACCCCTCCAAGTATTCATGCACGGTGGATTTTCATGACCTATATTGGCTAATGGTAGAACATGTTAAACAGTTTTTATAAGATAAACATAAGGCTTTTCAAACTATAAAACTAGTTTTACCAAGACTTAACCAGGTTACTCGGGACTTAGTTTCTTCCGCTGTTATATGTTATATGCTTATCCTATTCATGCTTTATTGTACATCCGTGCACTGAGCGTATTGCTCAGCCGTTTTCCTTTTCTATGTTCCCAAAACGGCAGGTACTCAGGGACGCTCGTAGACTTTAAGCGTACGTGCATATGGACTGGAAGCTTTCTAGCCTTTCTTTACTTTATGCATTATCTTTACTTTGATACTCTTGCTATGGACATTGTTTAGTCCTTTCCTTTTCAGTACTTATGTTTGTGTGTGATGAGCTTTACTTTTGGACTACCGATGTTTGATTCCGGTATCTTCCTTTTATGGTCATGTAATGTTTAGACATTTTTCCTTGTATGCTTTGATGACACGCCATAATTACGCGTGACATTCCATTATCAAAATGGGGTGTTACAATTATGGTATCAGAGCCAAGGCTTCGACCTGTAGGCTCTCAAATACGACCTGTGATTAGTGGGTAGTCACTACGGTCTTCCTATAACTGACAGTCGTTTTTCATGCATTCATCATTTTTATGCATACATATACATGTCATTGTCGCAGGTTTATGACTAAGTAATGGTTGGTACAGGACTGGCCCTATTTAGTCGCATGTGTTTTATCGAAACTTTTAGATTTGGGACCGACCCATAGGCGTCCCCTCGCCATGTCTTTTATTTTGGGTGAACTGACCATAGGCGTTCACTCTCGAGCATACAAAAGTTTTCATAAAACTGCATCATGCATTCATACACAAAATTTTCTTGCATAAAATTTTTCTCTTGAAATTTTGGTATAAATTTTTTTTCATGTATATATATATATATATTTTATGTTTTGATCCGTTTAATCATATGTTTTATGTTATACTGTGAGATGGTTCTCATACGCGAACATGAACAACTTAATGTTGCAATCCAAGTTGCAATGCAAGCTTTGCTTCCTCAACTGAGAAACGACATCAGGGCTGAAGTTCAAGCTGCCAACAATCAGCAGCATAATCAGGCACCTCCTCCTCCTCCATTGACATTAGCAGTATGGCTGGAGAGATTCAACAAGCTCCATCCTCGAGCTTTTGAGAAGACAGATAGCCCTAGTGATGCTGAAAGCTGGTTGGCTCACATCGAGAAGATTTTCAATGCTATGGTTGTGACCCCGCGTACAAGGCGAGGTTAGCATGCTATCGGTTCGAAGGCGATGTGCTAAATTGGTGGTTAGCATTGATGCAGTCTGAGGGTGGTGACGAGTGGGTTGCTGGTTTGACTTGGGCTCAGTTCAAGGACAGGGTGATGGAGCAGTTCTTTCCCAAGGCTGAGCAAGACAAACTCAAGAGGGCGTACCATGGGATCCGACAGAGAGCTGGGGAGAATAGCAACGAGTTTATGCAGCGCTTTCTTCGCTTAGCTGGTTTCCTTGGTGCGGCAGCAGGTACTCCTGAAGAGCAGGCACACCACTTTAGGTGGGCTCTTCGCACATCGGTCGCAAACAATCTGGTGTGTGCTACGTTTAACACTGTAGCACAAGTGGCCGATGCAGCACTTAAGCTGGAGATGCTGTAGGAGAGAGATGAGTTCGGGGAAGCTGAGAGACTCGACAAGAGGTAAACATTCATATTCAAGCGGTGATCAATCCGTATTCTTTCCATATATGTCAAATATTCATCTCTTTAAATGTATCTTCCAGGCAGAAAACTGGGACCGGTCTCAGCCGACTACTCAGCAGCAGCCTCATCAGCCCAAGGGAAACGGTCAGACTAACGACCGTTCTGCTACGGATAGGCGTGGTGGTAATGATAATTACCGTCACAATGTTGGACACTCCAACAGCAGCAGGTCCTAATACTTACGCATTTTCTTATGATTTCATGTTATAACTCATATTCTGACACTTTAGCAAAACTTCTACCAGGAACCATGGAAACGGTAGGGACCAGAACCAGAGAGGTTCACAGCCTAGCCGTACAGTTATCACTGGTATTCCATCTTACGATTATCCGCATTGTCCTTTGTACCCTATTATCATGTCTTATGTAAAATGTTTTATCAGGTTCCCAGCCAGCCAGAGCACCTGCTGGAGGATTTACTGATCCTCTTCGCTCTACTTGCCACCGTAGGCACCCATGGCCATGTCACTGTAACACTGACGCATGCTTCAAGTGTGGTCTTCCTGACCATATCATGAAGGATTGCCGTAAGGGCGAGATGGAGGGTACATCGGGACATGCTGATTCCAAGCCACATCCTACCATCGGGAGTGTCTACACGACATCTCGAGACCAGGCCAACAAGTCTACAGGTACCATCACTGGAATCTTGTATATGTATTGTCAAGCTGCATGTGTTCTTTTCGATACGGGTGCTACTCACTCGGTTATTTCTACTGCTTATGCTAAGAACATTAGGATGCTCCCCATGCCACTATAGAATAGGCTTACTATTTCCACGCATTTGGGGGACTCTGTATTAATCACCCATGTATACAAGAGTCTTCCCCTAGAATTTGACGATAAGGTTCGACCTGTTGACGAACTTCTGCTGGACATGAAAGACTTCGACATGATTTTGGGCATGGATTGGCTATCCAAGCATCATGCTACCATTAACTGCCATTCATATCGAGTTATCTTCGGTGATGTTAATGCACCAGAGTACATTCATAACGGGTTCGTACCCGGACGGTCTGTACAAATCATATCTACCCTGCAAGCGCGTGCACTACTGTGATATGGCTGCGAGGGTTATCTAGCTACGGTTCACGACATGGATTCTGAATCTCCATCAATTCAGGATCAACCAATAGTGTCGAAATTCCAAGATGTATTTCCAACAGAACTTCCGGGCATACCACCTGCACGAGAAGTGGAATTCAGTATTGAGCTTATTCCAGGAGCTGAACCAATCTCCAAGGCTCCTTATCGCATGGCTCCCATAGAGCTGAAGGAGCTGAAGGATCAACTACAAGAACTTCTTGAACGAGGTTTCATTCGACCGAGCGCATCTCCATGTAGCGCACCGGTCTTGTTTGTTAAGAAGAAGGACGGCAGTATGCGTCTTTGCATAGACTATCGCGAGCTCAACAAGATTACTATCCGGAATAGGTATCTATTGCCACGTATAGACGATCTGTTTGATCAAATCCAAGGGGCCAAACACTTCTCCAAGATTGATCTTAGGTCAGGCAACCATCAGCTACGGGTTAAGTAGCAGGATATCGCCAAGACTGCTTTTCGTACCCACTATGGCCACTATGAGTTTGTAGTTATGCCATTCAACCTGACAAATGCTCCAGCAGTGTTCATGGATTTGATGAACAGAATCTTCCATGAATTTCTAGACAAGTTCGTCATTGTCTTCATCGATGACATCCTGATTTTCTCAAAGTCCAAGGAGGAACACGAAGACCATCTTCGTACAGTACTACAGATTCTTCGCTAGAAGCAGCTGTATGCTAAATTCTCCAAGTGTGAGTTCTGGTTAGACAAGGTGGCATTCTTAGGTCACATTGTATCAGCAGAAGGAATCACTATGGATCCAGCGAAGGTTAAGGCCATTACTAAGTGGCCGAGGCCGACTTCAGCGACGGAAGTACGCTGTTTCTTAGGCTTAGCTGGCTATTACCGTAGGTTCGTGGAGAAATTTTCTCGCTTAGCACTAACATTGACCAAACTGATGAGGAAATGGGAGAAATTCGTCTGGACTGAAGAACGAGAGAAGAGCTTTGAAGACCTGAAGCAGAAGCTAGTATCTACACCTATTCTTACTCTCCCATCTGGTATGGGTGGATTTCAAATCTACAGTGATGCATCGGGGAAGGGACTTGGTTGTGTTCTCATGCAACATGGGAAAGTGATCGCGTACACTTCACGACAGCTTAAGCCTTATGCAGAAAATTACCCCACGCATGACTTGGAACTTGTTGTAGTCGTGTTTGCATTGAAGATATGGAGGCACTACTTATATGGATAATCATGTGACATATTCACGGACCACAAGAGCTTGAAGTATATTTTCACTCAACGTGAATTGAACATGAGGCAGAGGAGATGGTTAGAGCTGTTGAAGGATTATGACATAAATCTACAGTATCATCCCAGAAAAGGCAAATGTAGTAGCAGATGCTCTTAGCAGGAAGTCTAGAATGATCAACGGCATTAAAATTGAGGAGGAAATCATAAGAGACTTGGAGCGACTAGACATCAAGATCATGGTACGTGTACAACACGGTTACTGGGCTAATCTTAGATTAGAACCCGAGTTACTATTTAAGATCAAGGAAGCTCAGAAAGATGATGGAGAAATCTGGGCGATAGTACAGAATTTGGAGAAACAGACCGAATTCAGAGTAGATGCAGACGGTATCGTATGGAAGTGCACGAGACTTTGTGTTCTCAATGACCAAGAACTCCGGGAAGCCTTGTTAGCTGAATCTCATAGTTCCCCATTCTCTATACACCCTGGTTCGACTAAGATGTACCATGACATCAAGCAGTACTTTTGGTGGAGTGGTATGAAACAGGATGTGGCTACTTACGTCTCCAAATGTCTTACCTGCCAGCAGGTTAAGATCGATCATCAACGATTTGGCGGTCTCCTTCAACCGTTAGATATTCCAGAATGGAAGTGGGACAAAATCACCATGGATTTTGTTACTGGTCTTCCGCCTACCAAGAGGAAGCACGATGCAATTTGGGTTATCGTAGATCGACTTACCAAATCAGCTCATTTCTTACCGATCCGCAAGGAAGATCCGGTAAGTAAACTCGCCGATACGTATAGAAGAGAGATCATGAGACTCCACGGTGCTCCATCCAGCATCGTCTCAGACAGAGATCCTCGTTCCACTTCGCGATTTTGGAAGAGTCTGCAGAAAGCTTGGGGTACACAACTTAAGCTTAGCACAGCTTTTCATCCTCAAACGGACGGACAGTCAGAGCGAACGATTCAGACATTGGAGGACATGTTGAGGTCATGTGCGTTGGAATGGACGGGTGATTGGGACGATTACATCTGTTTGGTAGAGTTTGCATACAACAACAGTTGGCACGCAAGTATCAAGTGTGGTCCTTTCGAGATGTTGTATGGCAGAAAGTGTCGCGCCCCAATCTGCTGGGATCAGGTTGGCGAGCGAACACTTGAAGTACCAGAAATCATAGAGATGACCAATGAAAAGATCGTAGTAGCTAAGAAGAAACTTCAGGAAGCACGGTCACGTCAGAAAAGCTACACCGATAAGCATCGTAGGGACATACATTTTAACGTAGGAGATCACGTCTTCCTTAAGGTTTCGCCGGCACGTGGTGTTAGACGCTTCGGGATTAAAGGGAAGCTCAGTCCACATTTCATCAGACCGTTTGATATCATTGAACGAGTCGGTGAAGTATCTTACCGGTTAGCGTGACCTCCGTAGCTTTCGCATGTACATAATGTGTTTCATGTGTCCTTACTCAGAGGGAACCAGTATCATCCCCTTCACATGGTTCAGTATCCACTGGAACAGATACGTGAAGATCTCACTTTATTAGAAGAACCCGAACGAGTTCTTGACAGACAAGAACGAGTCATGAGAAGGAAGACGATTCCTTTCGTCAGAATCCTTTGGAGGGATCATACCGAGCGGGAAGCCACTTGGGAAATAGAGGAGTCTATCCGGGCTTCTTACCCTCATTTCATATTTTGAATTCGGGTATGTTATTTTTTTAGTTTACTTTATCTATAATTCGGGGACGAATTATTTTTTTTAGGGGGGAAGAGTTGTAAAACCCGCATGCTTTTACCATGAATAGTACCCTTAAGATCGTACGTACTAGGTTAAAACTTTCCTATTATAGCATGATCACGATTACTTGTTAGGATTTTACGTATTACGTACGTGTTAGAACACGATAAGTATTTAGTACGCACGAACACGCAATAATTATTTAACAATAATCAATCACGAACATGCGATCATGAAATCATGAACGTAATTAAATCACAAACTAATATTAATTACGTATATATATTTATTATGAGCGTGAATAAATATATTAGGTCACGGTAAATATTTAACGAGAACACACTAAACACGAACACAATTAAAGACGAACGAACAGTTAAACAACGAGACACGGAAAACGGTACGGGTACCCCATGTGGGGCCCCCTACCCGCGGCTACATCAACACCATGGGTCGAGCACATCAATTTTTACAATGAAAGGGGGTTAAGGTAAAACTAGTTTTCACTTTTCACTTTACAGAAGAAAAATTAAAAACCTAAAAAAAAAGTTTTCGCCTTTCTCTTTCTTCCTCTCCTTGGCCGCCGCATACAACAACAAGAAAGGGTGTGTTCGTTTTGATTTTGATCTTGAATCTTGTACGTGTGTTCGTGTGTGTTCATCCTTGTTAGATCCACGCATTCGGTATATTCTTTTAATCCTTTTTTCTTTTTGATTTGATCTAATAAAATAATTAAGAACATGATGTTTTTAAAACCTAATTAAAAAAACATAGATCAAACATGTAAATGGTTTTTGGGTAAATCAAAAAGGAGGTTTTTAGGGGTGTTTGTTTGGCTGGGGCCTAAACCGAACCCCAAGGGGGTCTCGGTTTGGCTACTAGACCACCACCGAGACCATATGGTCCCAGTTTGGTGGTGTGGGTCCCACGGCAGCAGCAAAACAAAGGGAACCCCGAAGTGGTTCGGGGTATAGTGTTGATTTCATGTCCGGTTCATGGTTTCTAGTCAAGATCCGGTTCACGGTTTATGTTAAGATTATTTTTTTTATAATCATATGTTAAAATTAAATTATTAAATATGACATGATTAATTTAATAAACATGACTTAGGTTATATTTAATTATTAGATCATGAAATTATTAACCTAAGTATTTTAAATTTTCTAGACTTATAATTAATTAATTATTTAAAAATCATGGTTATAATTAATTAATTAACATGACTTAGGTTATATTATTAATAAATAATAATACATGTTTTAACCTAAGTATTTAACTTTATTTAATTCAAAACATGATATATTTTAATTCGATACCTTTAACCTATAGTTTATTTAAATTACATGTAATAATTAATAAACTATACATTATATCATATGACTTAGAAAATAATCAGAAAAATACTTAGGCTTATATACTTAGCTTATTTAACCAGCTTATATCTAATTATGGAAACTTTCTATTTTTAGAAAATTATTTAATTAAGGCAGCTAATCTTATTATGGAAACTTTCTATTTTTAAAAACTTATTTAATTCATGTAGCTAATCTATTTATGGAAACTTATTTATTTAAGGCAGCTGATCTATTTATGGAAACTTTCTATTTTTAGAAACTTATCTATTTTAAGCAGTAAATCTATTTTTGGAAACTTTCTATTTTTGGAAACTTTCTATTTTTGGAAACTTTCTATTTTTGGTAACTTTCTATTTTTGGAAACTTTCTATTTTTGGAAACTTTCTATTTTAGGAAACTTTCTATTTTAGGAAACCTGCTATTTTTGGAAAGTTACTTATTATTACACAGTAAGTATAATAATACATGAAATACCAGAAATACTTAATCAGAATAGACAGAATATAAGATAAACACAATTTAAGGCTTTAAACAGTAAAACTTGAGATGAACATATAAAATAAGCTAAGACATGATATAAAACCAGTTACGTATTTAGTAGTCAGATACTTATTCATGTATGTATTTATGTAGCATTAGTGATACCGAAGTAGGATTCTCCTCAGTTCATCTTCTTCGTTCACTGGACATAAGGTACGGATTCCCGTCCTTTCAGTATGGACATTCTTTCTTTATTAGGATTCCCCATATGCAGCCAAATGTTTTCCTGTAGTATAAGTTTATATGTTTGACTTTCTTATGTTTAATTTAGAATACCTATAGCCATATACATGCATGACCAGTTTCACCTAGTTATGGAGGTACCATAACCATAACATTAGAGGCACTGATGTTATGACTTCACCACGGCGGAGTGATTGCTCGTGGCGTCCCTTCAGCTTTTGACCATATTATTATATTTATCATGTGGGGCGTATGGGTGCATCCTAGTTACATGTTTTCAGCAGATTACTCAGTGTGAATGTGGTGTGTGCCTTGCATCCTTCACAAAGAGCTGATCCCTCCTACCCAAAACCAGTATATTAAATTAGAGGCAACCCCTCTAATTTGCATGATGAGGTCACCCCTCCAAGTATTCATGCACGGTGGATTTTCATGACCTATATTGGCTAATGGTAGAACATGTTAAACAGTTTTTATAAGATAAACATAAGGCTTTTCAAACTATAAAACCAGTTTTACCAAGACTTAACCAGGTTACTCGGGACTTAGTTTCTTCCGCTATTATATGTTATATGCTTATCCTATTCATTCTTTATTGTAAATCCGTGCACTGAGCGTATTGCTCAGCCGTTTTCCTTTTCTATGTTCCCAAAACGGCAGGTACTCAGGGACGCTCGTAGACTTTAAGCGTACGTGCATATGGACTCGAAGCTTTCTAGCCTTTCTTTACTTTATGCATTATCTTTACTTTGATACTCTTGCTATGGACATTGTTTAGTCCTTTCCTTTTCAGTACTTATGTTTGTGTGTGATGAGCTTTACTTTTGGACTACCGATGTGTGATTCTGGTATCTTCCTTTTATGGTCATGTAATGTTTAGACATTTTTCCTTGTATGTTTTGATGACACGCCATAATTACGCGTGACATTCCATTATCAAAATGGGGTGTTACATCGAAGAACCAAGTCTAATTAAAGAAGAAAATTATAAGACGAGTTCAATTTATATCGACAAATCCCGAAACGACGTCGAGAAAGACAAAGAATTTAAATCGAGTCGAGACAAGAAGAAAGAATGAAGAAAGCATCAACATTTTACTCCTCCTATAAATACCCTCCTAATGTGTCATTAGGAGGTGGTTAGTCAATTTAGGAGTAGATTAGTTTAGGATTAGGAGTAGCTTAATACTTTCTCTCTCTAGCTTTTCTTAATGTTTTTCAATCTTTTTCATCAATCTAGTACTTTTGGATCTTTAATCATCTTAATTTCAAGCTTTTCAATTAATCATTCTCATTCTACATTTCTTTATTTTTAATCTTGTTTTGATTTTGATAATCTTGTAGTTTAATTAATCATGTTCTTGATTGATTGATTGATGTTTGTGTTTGATTGTGCTTTTGGTTTTTTTGTGTTTGATTTTTATAGCTTATAGTGTTTTAGTGCTTATTGTGATAATTTTCTTATTTTTAATTAAGTGCTTATTAGTTAATTTTTATAAAAAAGTTGTTTTTAAATATTTTTATTATTTAGTGTTTTTAAAAGTTGTTAAATCTTGGCTTATTAGCTTTTTCTTAAAATCATTTTGGTTAAGTTTTTAGATAAGTGCTTATTAGATTTTAGCTTATTTTCATTTTGGTCATTTTTAATTATTCTGAACTAGTGAACCATCACATTCCGGATAACACCCAAAAAGTTGTTATTCCGGATAAACAAAGAAAATAAATCCCGGATAAAGTAATAAACATTTTCCCGGATAAGAAAAATATTCCGTATAACGACAAAAATAAATTCCCCGGATAAGAACTAGTTAGTATTCCGTATAAGCCAACAAAGCAATTATTCCGTATAAGGTAAACAAGAAACATTCCGTATAAGCATTTAAAAACATTCCGTATAAGCAAAAGATCACTTTTTTCCGGATAAGAGAATGAAATATTCCGTATAATTGTTTTAGCATGGACATGCCTGGCTGGCAGCCTACTTAGTCTTTTCCCGCCAATTGAGCTAGTAGGTTGCTAGCTTGAGCTAGCTACCTGCTAGCTTGTTTATTTATTAATATTGTTCCGTAATTGTTTAGTTTTATCTGAAAGTTGTTCCGATTTTATTTCTGAAAGTCACGTATTTTTAGTTATATTTTTCATATAATTTTAAAATTAATATTTTTTCGTAAAGTTCAAGTTTTATCTTTTATTTAGTACCCGCTTTAGGTTTTGCCTCATTTAGCTTTAAAGTACCCTTTTACTTTTATTTCCTCCTTTTTCATTAGGTAGACTTTATTTTCGAGTCGATAGTTAATTTCGTCTTTTAGTTTTATTTTTATTAATTGTTTTGCTTTAATTTACGTTTTATTATTTGTTTCGTTTCTTTTTAAAATAGTTTTATAATCCAATTTCTTTCATTCTTATTTAAGTAAGTTTTATTTTTAATTCGAAAAGTTTATTTTTATTTTTTTTATTTTTGCTTTTACTTTTATTAATTGTTTCTTTTAATATTTGTTTTAATAATTGTTTTAATATCGTTTTAATTTTTAGTTTTTAATATTCGTCTTGTTTTACGCCCCTTTATAATTAGTTTAATTAGTTTTAAATATTTTAATAGTATAAAAGTATTTACTTTTTAAATAGATTTTAGTTTTAAATACCAAACAAGTTTTATTAACCAAGAACAATTAATCTTACGTATAAATTGGATATCAATTCGAGTGAGTCGAGGAACGATAATTAGAGATTAAAAGAATTTGCAAAATTCATACATTAAAATGGCGCCGTTGCCGCTTCGCTCATTACGATTGACGATTCTTCGTGAGAAGATTTGGATTTTGGGATCCGTTCAATTTTTAACGTTACTTTTCTTGTTAAAAAAAATCAAAAACATAAAAAAATCAAAAAGATAAAAATAAAAAAAAATAAAAAATCAGAAAAGAAAATTCTTTCCTAAGATTTGCACCAAAAAAAATAACAAATCCAAAGGTGACGCTTTCCTAAGTGTTACACCAAAAATATTCCTCTTTATCCTCTATTGTGTTTAATTCTTTTCTCTACCCCTCTTATTTTTAATTCTTCATGGATTCGTATTTGGTAAGGTGTGGGAGACCATGGAATGGTTATCAAACATGTCAATGTTGTACATGTGAGTGATGCAGCTATCATATCGACAATACACAACTTGGATTTTGTCCACTTTGCAATTCAGCCATTTCGTACTTCACCTCTCCCATATATGAGGATCTGTATCCGCAACATGCACCGGATTTTTCTCAATACCCGTGTTGCAACAATTGTGGGGGCCCTCACGATACTTCTTGTTGTCAGCCGATGAATTATTATGAGCCAAACCCGTGTTCTACTTCTTTTCAACCAATGATCTATGATGGACCACATCCGTGCTATAATTCCGGTTTTCATAATTTTGAGCCCCCACCATACACCCTCGATCATCAAACTTCTGTTGGAATGAGTGAAGAAGAACGAGCCATTTTTTGAATACACTTCAATACGTTCAACAAGAATTAGATAGCATACGCGAAGCAAGGGCGGAGAAACGACGACAAGAGCAAGTATCTAATCTTAGTGCTTATACTCGTCCTCTTGTGCGTCCATACTACTATTATGATGATGACGAGGAAGATATCTATAATCTCAACCCATCTTCTGAGATTACTATTCCTACTCTTGATATCCTAATGCGTCTAAGGATAGTGATACATCGAGTGAGATTAGTGATTTTGATCTTGATAAATTCTTTGATTAGGTTTGTGATGTCCCTACTTTTGCCGAGCTTACGGACGAGGTCGCTCTTAATGATGATGATTTTTCTCCATGCTATGAGAATTTCACCTTTGAAATTTCTCAATCTCCTCCGGAAGATGAGGGCGATGTTGATTTATTCTCTCCGACATACGAGAAGTTCACCACTGAACTTGGTCTTGTAGATGAGGTGGAAGACTTTATTCTTTGTGACAAATTACTGAAAGTTCATCTTCTTATCGCTAAAATTGAAGCGTTGAATTCTGCTCCTATTTCCGAGTCTTTACCTCCGTCTATTACTTCAGTTGAGAATAATGATACAGCCATGGAGGAAATCGACATTCTCTCAATACCTCCGGGTATTGATGATGATGATACGGAGGGGGATATTATTTTTGATAATTTGCTGCATTAAGATATTGTCCTAAGTCCCCCTCCCGAGCACATTTTATCCCAACCTTTAGAAACCATTACCGAGGATGAGTGCTTTGACCCGGGGGGTGACATTGACCATTCCATGATTGACTGGCTTTGCCTCTTAGTGATCATCCATTGTCTTTGGGGGATGACAATGTGCTTCCTTTACCCACCCCACCTCCCGTGGATCACGACCTCACATACTTTTCGTATGTTAAGTGGACTTTTCTAACCTTTAAGACTTATCCTCCGGCCTCTCCTTTATTAATGTCCTCCGGGAACGAGGACAGGGTCTTTGATCCTGATATTATATTTGAGGCTTCCCCATGGACCATTTAATTCGGGGACGAGTCAGGCTCGTGACTTGGTTAACAAAACAAGCGCTTCTCGGGAGGCAACCCGATTATCTCTCTATCTTTATCTGTTTTTATAGTAAGTGTAGGGGAGACCCTAGTATGTGTTTGTTGTTTTCTTTCTTATCATATGCAGGGATTCGAGCTATCAAAGAGCCATTCTTGATGACTTTTGACGAACCGTGATTTCGTGTACCCATCTTCCCGGTTTTATCCTAAACTCTTTTGATACTCTATTTTATATTTTTCAATATTAAAATAGGAATCACTTTAGTTGTCTCTTCCTTAGCAAGATTTAAACAAAGTGCACAATGTCCTAAGTGTAGGGAAGTTTACTCCCACATGCTTAAACATTGAGGACAATCTTTATATTAAGTGTAGGGGAGACTTCTATCGAAGTAGTAAGTGGGCTTTTCCATTAATTTGTCCTCATTTTAACCGGAAAATTTGATTTTTCGACATTTTTCAAAATTTTTTAATCTATTTTGGCCTAGTTGTATAGTACTATTTTCCTTTGCTATCGTTATTTACTTTCTTTGCTAGAATAAATTTTGAATAAAGTGGTTTTAATTTTTCCAAGTCATGAATCTTTTGACTCAACCCGATTTTACTTATTCAAGTTTACTCTAGCTAGTATCCTTAACGTGTTTAAGTCAAGATTTGCTAGGCTTTTATATAGGGAACTTTAAAACGCGAAAGTCTTAACTCTTACGGGTTAAGAACGAGAACTTTTCGCAAGTTCCTATAATTAATCCTAGAAAGTCGTTTATCAAGGGAACTTTAAAATGCAAATTCTAAACTTGAAAAAGTCTAAGAAGTTGCAAGATCCTATAGATGACTTAAAAACCCAAAACTTTGATTTAATTGGTTAAGCATCCACGAGTCTCATTCCTTGAGATTTTAAATTCTGAAGAACGAGAGATGATAGAGTCAATTATAAGTTTGGTATTCTTTCATGAATTTATGTGAGCTGATTATAAGCTTTTTCTCCCATTGCTTGTTAATAAATTTAATTGCAATAAGTAAGGTTGTACGATTTGAAAAGTTACTAAGCTTCTAGCCTAAAATCGTTTAAAAGTTGCTCGGTATTAATTAGAGTTCATAGCCAAGACATAACTTATTGAAGCGGGATGCGAAGATTGGCGAGTCCGAAAAGGTCCTAACAAGACATGAGACCTACATTTTGTTGCTAAAGATCCCAAGTGATGTGAAGAATCATTTATCAAAAATCAATATGAAGGATCGAGACACACGACGAAAAGCAAATAATCCCCTAAAGATCATGGAGAAGTCTATCCAAAAATGCCCTAACAAGGTGTGAGGATAAATAGATCCAAGTCCTAAAAGGAGGCGGATCGTTGTATATCAAAATCCCAAATAAAGATTGGAGAAAAACGAAGAAGTCGTGGTCCAACTATGAAGAATCTCTCAAAACTTCAAGTGAAGAAATTCCTATTATGAAAAGAAG
This sequence comes from Glebionis coronaria, assembly GCA_025667525.1. Classification (NCBI taxonomy): domain Eukaryota; kingdom Viridiplantae; phylum Streptophyta; class Magnoliopsida; order Asterales; family Asteraceae; genus Glebionis; species Glebionis coronaria. Next base: position 824,459 of record JANFOE010000494.1, read on the forward strand.
ACCATTATTTCATGAACGTCTCTAAAGATTTGAAGTATGAAGTCAATGCCAAATATCGATCCGAGAAAGGTCTCAAATCGTAAAACAAGTTATGCCAAGATATGAACTTTATGAGTTCCCGAGAAGCAGTTTTAAAAGATTTCGTCCTTTAGCTAACTATTGATTAAATCGTTCTACTTTATTTTCGGCCTAAATAACTATCAAAATAAGTCAAACAATGCATCCTCGTGATCATTCAAGACAACAATTAAATATAACAGATACACCTAGGAATAAGGGAGTCTAAGTGAATAATTGGGCCACATGAGTTTGTGTTAGTTTGCTAACTTATAATAACAATGATCTCGTTTTTAAGCTTGGTTTGGGGAACGTGAAACTTGAGGGTGATAAACATTCATGACGATACAAAACCCCAATGTAAGTCCCTTTAATCTCTTAATTTGTTTTTCTTTCTTTAATTATGTCTTATGTTTAATAAAGGCCAAGGTGGGTTAATTATGATGAAAAATGTAAATCTTGCTTTGTAATTAATGCATTGCATGAGGGAATTGCAATGGTCAAGTGTAGGGGATTTGATAGGTGTGAAAACACCCATCCTTTTATCACTTAATTACAATAATAACCAAGCCAAAACGTGTATTTTATGTCGTAACTGTCAGAATTATGCGTGGTTTGGGTTTTTGTTGTGATTTAGGAGCAAAATGTGAAAAGGGAAGAAAACAAGGGCTTTCACGGGCTTTTATCGAAGAAAACGAGAAAAGACAAAGTCAAAAGATCAAGAGTGCAAAAAGAACGGAAGTCCACGACCTATTCAGAAGATTTATCGAAGAAAAAGTCTAAAGATGGAAGTTTAATGAAGTCGAAGAACCAAGTCTAATTAAAGAAGAAAATTATAAGACGAGTTCAATTTATATCGACAAATCCTGAGACGACGTCGAGAAAGACAAAGAATTTAAATCGAGTCGAGACAAGAAGAAAGAATGAAGAAAGCATCAACATTTTACTCCTCCTATAAATACCCTCCTAATGTGTCATTAGGAAGTGGTTAGTCAATTTAGGAGGAGATTAGTTTAATATTAGGAGTAGCTTAATACTTTCTCTCTCTAGCTTTTCTTAATGTTTTTCAAGCTTTTTCATCAATCTTGTACTTTTGGATCTTTAATCATCTTAATTTCAAGCTTTTCAATTAATCATTCTCATTCTACTTTTCTTTATTTTTAATCTTGTTTTGATTTTGATAATCATGTAGTTTAATTAATCATGTTCTTGATTGATTGATTGATGTTTGTGTTTGATTGTGCTTTTGGTTTTTATGTGTTTGATTTTTATAGCTTATAGTGTTTTAGTGCTTATTGTGTTAATTTTCTTATTTTTAATTAAGTACTTATTAGTTAATTTTTATAAAAAAGTTGTTTTTAAATATTTTTATTATTTAGTGTTTTTAAAAGTTTTTAAATTTTGGCTTATTAACTTTTTCTTAAAATCATTTTGGTTAAGTTTTTAGATAAGTGCTTATTAGATTTTAGCTTATTTTCATTTTGGTCATTTTTAATTATTCTGAACTAGTAAACCCTCACATTCCGGATAACACCCAAAAAGTTGTTATTCCGGATAAACAAAGAAAATAAATCCCGGATAAAGTAATAAACATTTTCCCGGATAAGAAAAATATTCCGTATAACGACACAAATAAATTCCCCAGATAAGAACTAGTTAGTATTCCGTATAAGCCAACAAAGCAATTATTCCGTATAAGGTAAACAAGAAACATTCCGTATAAGCATTTACAAACATTCCGTATAAGCAAAAGATCAATTTTTTTCGGGATAAGAGAATGAAACATTACGTATAATTGTTTTAACATTGACATGCCTGGCTGGCAACCTACTTAGTTTTTTCCCGCCAATTGAGCTAGTAGGTTGCTAGCTTGAGCTAGCTACCTGCTAGATTGTTTATTTATTAATATTTTTCCGTAATTTTTTAGTTTTATCTGAAAGTTGCTCCGATTTTATTTCTGAAACTCACGTATTTTTAGTTATATTTTTCGTCTAATTTTAAAATTAATATTTTTTCGTAAAGTTCAAGTTTTATCTTTTATTTAGTACCCGCTTTGGGTTTTGCCTTGTTTAACTTTAAAGTACCTTTTAGTTTTATTTCCTCCTTTTTCATTAGGTAAACTTTATTTTCGAGTCGATAGTTAATTTGTTTTTTTAGTTTTATTTTTATTAATTGTTTTGCTTAAATTTACGTTTTATTATTTGTTTCGTTTCTTTTTAATATAGTTTTTAATCCAATTTCTTTCATTTTTATTTAAGTAAGTTTTGTTTTTAATTCGAAAAGTTTATTTTTATTTTTTTATTTTTGCTTTTTACTTTTATTAATTGTTTCTTTTAATATTTGTTTTAATATTCGTTTTAATATCGTTTTAATTTTTAGTTTTTAATATTCGTCTTGTTTTACGCCCCTTTATAATTAGTTTAATTAGTTTTAAAGATTTTAATAGTATATGTGACAATCCGTCAATTTATGATTGATATTTTATCCTCAATGTTATTTAAAAACAATTTACAATATGAACTCACATATTTTTGGGAAGAAATTTGGATTTACGTCTTGGAGTAGCATCGACTACGTCTAAACCGGAGGATTCAATGTTACGTGCTTACGTTTACGTACACCGTCTTTGGTGACAGTCCGACACTTCAGAAAATAAAATTATCCATGAATATTATTTTGGAGTTTTAAATTTGTGTTGGTTCATAAACTCACAAATTTACGAGAAGAAACTAGGACTTACGATTTTATTTTAACGTCCTTTACGACTAAACCGGAAACCTTAGGATTACGTATTTACGTTTTCGAACTCCGTTTTTGATGAGACAATTTTTATTGGATTCGTTTTGTGCCGTTGATTCATAATTTATAAAAACGTTTTTCGTAAAACGACCCGAGGGAACGCAAATCGAGGAAACTAGAATCGAGGAGTACCCGTAAATTAGTGGGATGGGACAAGTTTTACACTTGCCCACCCCACTATAGGTGTGGCGTCCCACCTAAGCTAACACACCATAAGGTGTCATTTAGTTAGCTAGTTACTTAACACTTGTCCTTGTAAGGCTTACCTTGTAAGCTAACATACATCAAAAACCATCAACCACTCACACATACCATTTTACTCCATGCAAACAACACACATCTCTCTCTCTAACCTCAATGTGCCGTCCCATTCTTCACCATAAACCACCATCACTTGATCAAAATTAACCATGAAATCTCTTGTTATTTACATACATGTTGAAGCCCTTTTGAAGCTCTCTTGAATGGTGGTGATTATAACATCCATGGAGGAGTTTCCATGGAGTACTAAGGCTGATTTTCCACAAGGTGTATATGAAGAATGGTGGTCTTGAAGATGGTCATGGTTATTCACAAGCTTCTCCATCAAAAACCATGTCCAAACCATAACCTACATCAACTTGGTGGTATAAAGATTGTCCTCCTCATCTTCTTGTTATTTTGATTATGTAAACATGTATTTTATTTCCTATTGTATATGTATATGATGATTATATGATGATAAAAATGTTATGTGGGGATTTGGTGTTGATAAATATGATTAAAAAGGTGAAAAACTATAAGAAACAAGGTTAAAATCTTGATTAATTTACATGGCTGTATAAAACAGTAAAGAAGCAGGTCATGGACTGATAAAATGACGAAGTAGAATGGATTTACAGTAAGCTATGAGTCTTGTACACATGTGAGAGTTGGCCATGCAATGGAATCAAAGTAATGAGTGAGATATGATCAAAACAAGTTTAAGGTATAAATCTGAGGTTACTGTTTTGGACGATTTTTAGAAAATATTTAGAAGATGATTCAACAGTATCTGTAGAAGAGTTAAATGTAGCACATATCATGTAGTTTATGTGATAAAAATTTGAGCTTCTATCTCCATATAGAACTCAATATATGGCAGTTTTGGTGAAAGTGAAGATAAAAATCAGATTTTTGGAAATTAAAGTATATTACTATTATATAAGCACTCAAATTTTAATAGTATAAATTATAATTAAAACCCACTAACTCATGAATTTTATTTATAAAGATATGTACAATGATAAATAAGTGGACATTTTATAAAAATGGTAACTTGTTATGTTTTATAAGTTATAAAACTATAAACATGATTTTTACGACTTTTTCGGCTAATACCGTAAAATTAACGTTTTTGTTAAATAAAACTTAGATGGTTGGACCCGTCTAATGAAAACTTTATAAAACTTATATACTGATATATAGACATGTATAACAAGTAAAAACCGATAAAACCCGAACTATAGGGCATACGGACATTAACGAGCTAAGTAAACATATTGGACTAATACTTGGACTAATAATTGGACTAAATAAGTTAAAAACTTATAAAAAGAACTTATTGGGCTTAACCCATTTGGGCCCAACATGGAAAGTATAGATACTGATAATATAAGTATAACATGGATTAAAACAAGTTAAAGAACTTATAATAAGTTTATTGGACTTAAAACATATAAATGGGTAAAACAAGAAAACTAGTATAAAAGTTATCGACACATAACTCTAAAATGAGTAAACGAGAATATGTAAACCCACTTGATCATCATATATATATATATAATCATCATATGTATACATAATTGTTATTTTTATAAAGTCATTGGACATGAGTCTAAGACCGAGTATTATTTGTCTAGGTTTCCGTGATTGAAGCACATACCGTACGTCCGAATTGCCGATAACCCGCCTTCCCACATCAACGTGAGTTCATAGCCTCGCACTCTTTTGAATGTTTTTATAAATGTTTTATAAACCCGCGAGGGAGATAACATGTTAGTTTTTATAAAATAGGACATCACTTGTCCCGATTGTTTGTTTATTGATTTTGGACCCGAATGATTGAATGACCCGATTGTATGACCTGATAAATGATTAAAGGACCCGATAGATGAAATTAAATGGATTATTAAAGTTAGGTTATGTCACTAAAAGTCCCATTAGCATGAATTGTGAACTACCGGGATTTGGTAGACGCTTATGCATTTAATAGTACTATTTGGGGACGATCACCCCAGTTCGCGCCTTGACGGTTGATCCCCGTCGTGCCACATTGATTGGTAAGTGAATTTATGTATGAGAAGATTTCCATAGCGTGACCTTTGTGACGACACGCTACTTTAGATGGGAAAAATTGGTATCGGGTTAGCTACCCGTTGTTGGTTTAGTAAGGTAACAATGTCATGCGGCTTATAATAATCCAAAACTAACGAAATACTACTAGATGCTTCGAATTACGATGTATTGCCTGACTAGCAATATAGGGTTATACTAATGATATTATGTTTCTGTTTTGGTTTTCATAACCAGATTCATATAACGGTTTTTGTTTTCATACAACGTCACATGACGTATTGTATGATGTTTTTACGACATTGGCTCGTATAATAATTTTTAAGGCAAATGCCTATATTATGATTTTCGATAAGGATTTGTATAAAATGATTTCGGCTATTTTACGGCCTATTACAAAGATTTGTACAAAATGATTTTTGGTAATATTTTAATACCAAAGTTATATTGATGGAATTTATTAAACTCTATGAATTCACTCGGCGTTATCGCTGACCTTTTCTTTTAACATGTTTTATCTCAGGTACTTGAAGGTAATTCTCGGGAAGACAACAAGAATTCATGGCCCGCACCTAAATAATATTTTTCCATTCAAATACTTTGTAAAACTTTGTACGAAATATAATGACTTGGGACCGATGTAACTTTGATATTTATGAATGGAAATGCTTTTATTATTAAACGACGCGATTTTTATGCGTTGTCTATGATGTGAGTAATGTGCTATCCTGTAACACCAACGAGTCTTCCGCTGTACTAAGTTGTATAAATTTGGGGGTGTTACAGTTTGGTACCAGAGCTCTCGTTATAGAGAACGAAAGATTTTTAAAACCAAGGTTTTGGATAAAACTTTTCAAAATCTTTTAACTAAAAACATTTTTCTAAAAATGTCTAAAAATCTTTTGACTATAACGGTGCCGAAGAATTCCCGAGTTACCGACAAGGCCAGACTGAGAAGTGTTATTTTAATATATATATAACTTGGATTATATATATATATATATATTTGATGTAATTTTATTACATGATTGTTTGATGATTATTTGATATTTATACGAGGTATTTATACGACGTAGATTGTCACAAGTAACCCTAAATCCCCTAGTAAATTAATCGAAGCTATTCTCGTAGGAATTCTAGCTATCCTAGATCTAAACCAAGTTGTGGATATTTATCATCCCAACAAATGGTTGATATTCGTAGAAATATAGATATTAGTTGATTGTGATATTAAAGAAGAATTGGCGAGATTAAATCTGATATCGATGTCATGACGATCTTTTCTTATAGAGTGGAGTTTGACAAAACGTTACCACCTAGAAAGATGTCATCTGATTCGTTGTCATCCAATTCTTAAATTGAAATCGAAAGGGTGAATGTTGCACTTGAGGCTGTAATTGGAACCATTACCCAAAAGCCTCATGCCACTAATACCTTTCCGAGAAGTCTAGTTGAATGATCAAGTCATTTCGTACTAGTGATTCATTTGATAATTGTTGATTGTAAGAGCTATAGGATTGGAAATTAAGTGTTGATTCATATTAAGATTGTATTGCCTTTACAAGGCCGAAGAATAAGGTTGTAAGTAATAGAGAATGAAGTAGGATATCGAATTGAGTATAAAATTGGTTGAAATTTGAATAAAGTAAAATTTAACCCGTATGGAATATGAGATTGTTAATATAAGTCGTTAAGTTTTGTGATTAGATTATAAGGTTTTTATTGATTGTTGATTCGTGTTAAGTGTTGTTCCTAGTCCATTGTCCACTAATGAGGATGCCCAGTGTCCAAGAAATTAATTGAAGAAATCTTCTTCTGAATTGAGACCGATGGATCTTCTGGGACATGTGGAACACCTAATGACTCTTGTAGATTAGTATTCATTGTGGTATATTTTAAAAATAATCCCTAACTTAACTGAGATATCAGTTGGTAGGATGAGTTCTGAGAATTGTATGACATAGTGACACATAAAGTGTTACGGTACAATTTGACTTGTTTGTGATTAATAAAAAGACTACCTTTGATTGCTAAATTCTACATATATCGATGTTATCTATCTTTTATTGCTTCATCCTAATGTTCGCATTAGTGATGCAACCATTGAACAAGTACTCATCTTGATTTGAGTTACGTTGTGAATTATTCCTTTTGAGTGCCATCGAGATCATGAACCTCATGATTATTTGGCTAAGCTTATTTCCTATCATATCGTAGTTAATTCTTGGTGAACAAGCTTTCATCACTCTTTTGCAGATCACTCATTGTTTTTATAAGATAAAACAGTATCATTTGAGGAAATTGAATTTTCATCACAATAAGGATTATTCAAAGTGAGATTTATAAGTGATTGATATCAAAATGAATTTGTTTATGAGACGCTTTGAAAAACTTAATTGTTTTCATAACAAGGAAAATCTTTGTAAATTTATTTTTGATTCTTATTTAAGAATTAAGCATGAAAATGTTTTATTATAAACATGATGATAAAATTTTGACGAACTGAGTATTGCATCGTTGATCTTGAAATTGTATATAGTTGCGCGCCTACATACAATTTGGAATGGACCATGCAAGGCTGACTAGTAGTCACCATAAAACTGATTGATAAACACTACATTCTCTTTAAGGGTTGTGGAAGATAAAATTTTATGAGATCTGCAAGAAGTGAAAAATAGGGACATATTGATAGGGACACCTACATATGTGCCCGTACTATTTATTCTTCTGAGTCGAATTTACTCATCTGTGGAAATTGTCTTATTTGACAATTGACAATTCTTTCTTGTCCAATTCTTTCGTAGTGAGATTCTTAGGAAAAGTATCTGATTACCGAGTGTTGATACCCGACTGGATGTATCGACGTTCATATCATTTCTTATTATTTGATTTCATTTGAATGACATGGGTAACGATTCGAGGAGCTTTCGAATGCGTACTCAAATTATGAAAACATGAGATATATTCATATTCGTTAAATGTTTTCGTCTGTATCTGATTTGAAATTCTCTCGCGTAGATTATGCGTTGACCTTGCTCTTTTAATAGTAGTTGTGTATCCTAATATCCTCGAAATTGTGAAGGATTATGAATTATTATTAGTCTTTTGAGAAGTTACATCTTATCGACGACAATGCAACTGGAAAGTTGATAGTGCCAGTAGAATGGATTGATTGATTATGACATGACGACATTGTCTTAATTGATGGGAACTCGAGTAGAGTTCCCCTAAAAGATAAGATGTTGATGATCAAAAGTGATCTAAATAATTCTTGATGGATGACCATATACTGTATTTAGACTTGAAATTATACCGTGAATGGTTGTGAATTGGTCATAGATATTATAATCTAGAAAGAACCTAATATTAATTTATTAAAAGATGTTTCCGTTATCTGAAACTTTAGGAGGTATTTTCTGGTGAATTACCTAGACTTTCGCCAGTAAGGCAAGTTGAAATTGGTATTCATTATATTCCCGGTGCTGCACCTGTGGCTTGTGCACTTTACGTCAGCACCATCTAAATTAAAGGAATTACCGTACGACTGAGAGAGTTGTCGGAGAAAGATTTTATTATACCAAGCCTGTCATCCTGAAGAGCTATGGTGTTATCTTTCCTTATATTTATAGAATACTGTGACTGAGTAAATTGACAATCGAAAACGATATCCATAACTCGAAATGGAAGAATTGTTCGATCATTTACAAGGTTCTAGCAAATTTGATCCATAGCATGGTTATCATCAACTTCGCATCTGCGAAAGAGATTCTCTATTCCAATCACTACATCCGGTGCTTGTAATGAATATTATGAGTTCCACGTGATGTCGTTTGGATTGACCAATGCACATGTAGCATTCATAAATTCGGTGAATCACGTGTGTAGGCTGTAATTTGATAAATTCATGCTTACGATCGTTAAGGACTATTTGTTTGTTAATACGAATAATAATGAGTTAATAATTAGTTATAAATTGTCCTGAATTGGCTGAACAATGAAAACCTGTACTTTAAATATTTAACATGTTATTAACGGCTTAATCCTTTACATTATTTGACTATGTGATTAAAAGGATAATGGAATATAAATTGACTCTTCAAAAAAAAATATAAATTAAGAGCCCTCTTAAGACTTTGGATTTTACCAAAAAGAAATGGAAATATGTTTTGACAAATGTTATACCAAAGGATTTTATGGGATTATTCCCTTATACACAAAACATTTTACTAAACTTCTGTTTAGGGGTAAATGTTTTTGCATACCTTAAGACAACTTAAGAAGAATTGAGGAAAATTATTTAAACCATGACTTAAAATTTTAAACAACACTTTTTGCTTTTCAACTAAGAAAATTTTGACCAAAGTATAAACCAAAGATTTTTCGAACAATTACGGATCTTATTAAATATTTTGGATAAATCAACGAAAATCTTGTTAATTAAATTCAAATTTATTTTGAACATTTTATATAATTGGTCGAACTAAGAAATTTAAAATCTTTATGTTTACATTTCATAAAAATTGAAAATTTAATAATTAATTAGTTGTAATAATTATCGACGCTTTAAACGTCGGATTGAGTAAAACGGATAAAAATGATAGTAAAGACGAAACAAAAACATAGAAGATATGAAGAAATAATTTTGAATAAATACGGTTGTGATATTCATTTCATCAGGAGGGTGAACGTAATTACTGACGCATAATATAGAAAGAATATCTGAGTGAATTGTGGACATGATAATTATATCATCATAAGAAGTGAATATAGATACCGACGCATTATGTAGAAAAGATAAAGAACCAGTTAGGACATGTTCCTTAATAATGAAGGTGCAAATAAATTGCCAAACAATTTAAAATATAGCCGATGTGTGTAAAAAGGATAATATAGATTATAAAAAGGGATTCACGACTAATATGAATCGTTAAGATTGAGAAGCCGATAGCGTTAAATGTTTTAAAGGCCACTTGTGGTTGCCTAAATATGGAGATTGTGAGATATAGTTATGTTGGAATTTGTAAGTATAAGTATTCTATTTATGTCATTTACGACTAAAAGTATCTTTTTCTGGAGAGTTGTACTGATGATAAATTATGAAGGCAGATATCGCCTCATACATTAGTAAACGTCTAGCTATTGCAAAGGTCATCATTTGAATTTGATTCGATTTGGGTCATCTTCGACAGACTGACCATATCTGCTAATATCATTCCCGTTAATGATAAATGCAAAAGAGTTATGTAAACATAGTGTGCCTGTATCGAACATCTTTATCAAGATCCTCGCTTCGCATTGAATTTCTAGAGATTTGCTCAGAAGTCATTGGGAACGAACCTTGATGAGAGTACTATGTACCACCCCAATCGAAGGGACGAGGTAAAGTAACGATACAAAATACTATAAGTGCTGTTTTATGTTTAAATGATTGACCTTTGGTAATAGACCGTATAATTGTTTTCCTTTGGAAGGATTATCATTGATAATTATCGTATTAGGATCGAGATCGAATCTTGTTAGGATCTGAATCTTAGAGCATCTGTAAACAAGAGTTGAGAAAAAGACACCCGACATACACCCATTGTGAGTTGGACATGTCTTTTAGGTTTAAGGTTTCGTATGATGGCAAACCTAACCTTACAAAATACCCGACCCGCGAGATCTGAAATGATTGTTGAAATTAGGATTTGATTATTGACAGCCGGTAGTAGGCAAGAGGTTATGTGAATATGAAATGTAGATCTTGAAGTGCCAAATGGGTAGCGAAGTTATGCCACAATTTTTAACCTTGGAAAAATGAATTTGTGATCTGACAAATCATGGGATATAAGTCCCCGTTGTTTGGACCATTGAGATGATGTAAAAGTTGGGATTGAAAGGCATACAAGCTGGATCTACCCTAGGACTTCAAAGACTGCGTGAATGATGTTTCGTATATCGAACTTGATGGAATATCTATCAAGTAAAATCTAATTGTTTTTAGTAAAGCTTAGATCGGCGAAACATTGCATTCATCAGAAACCCGTGAACATCATGGATAGAGAAAGTAAGTCAACATTTAGCCTGATATTATTCCCGTAGTTATGTTTGACGAAACTCGCGTATTATAATGGATTACACTTGTGAGAAAAGACCGAATGTGGAGGAAATACCCACATGGCTTTGACTCTATAAGAAGCGAGTAGTAAGGTAAGATGATCTTTGAGGACAAAGATCCTGTTTAGGGGTAAATGCTGTGACAATCCGTCAATTTACGATTGATATTTTATTCTCAATATTATTTAAAAACAATTTACAATATGAACTCACATATTTTTGGGAAGAAATTTGGATTTACGTCTTGGAGTAGCATCGACAACGTCTAAACCGGAGGATTCAATGTTACGTGCTTACGTTTACGTACACCGTCTTTAGTGACAGTCCGACACTTCAGAAAATAAATTTATCCATGAATATTATTCTGGAGTTTTAAATTTGTGTTGGTTCATAAACTCACAAATTTACGAGAAGAAACTAGGACTTACGATTTTATTTTAACGTCCTTTACGACTAAACCGGAAACCTTAGGATTACGTATTTAAGTTTTCGAACTCCGTTTTTGATGAGACAATTTTTATTGGATTCGTTTTGTGCCGTTGATTCATAATTTATAAAAATGTTTTTCGTAAAACGACCCGAGGGCACGCAAATCGAGGAAACTAGAATCGAGGAGTACCCGTAAATTAGTGGGATGTGACAAGTTTTACACTTGCCCACCCCACTATATGTGTGGCGTCCCACCTAAGCTAACACACCATAAGGTGTCATTTAGTTAGCTAGTTACTTAACACTTGTCCTTGTAAGGCTTACCTTGTAAGCTAACATACATCAAAAACCATCAACCACTCACACATACCATTTTACTCCATGCAAACAACACACATCTCTCTCTCTAACCTCAATGTGCCATCCCATTCTTCACCATAAACCACCATCACTTGATCAAAATTAACCATGAAATCTCTTGTTATTTACATACATGTTGAAGCCCTTTTGAAGCTCTCTTGAATGATGGTGATTATAACATCCATGGAGGAGTTTCCATGGAGTACTAAGGCTGATTTTCCACAAGGAGTTTATGAAGAATGGTGGTCTTGAAGATGGTCATGGTTATTCACAAGCTTCTCCATCAAAAACCATGTCCAAACCATAACCTACATCAACTTGGTGGTATAAAGATTGTCCTCCTCATCTTCTTGTTATTTTGATTATGTAAACATGTATTTTATTTCCTATTGTATATGTATATGATGATTATATGATGATAAAAATGTTATGTGGGGATTTGGTGTTGATAAATATGATTAAAAAGGTGAAAAACTATAAGAAACAAGGTTAAAATCTTGATTAATTTACATGGCTGTATAAAACAGTAAAGAAGCAGGTCATGGACTGATAAAATGATGAAGTAGAATGGATTTACAGTAAGCTATGAGTCTTGTACACATGTGAGAGTTGGCCATGCAATGGAATCAAAGTAATGAGTGAGATATGATCAAAACAAGTTTAAGGTATAAATCTGAGGTTACTGTTTTGGACGATTTTTAGAAAATATTTAGAAGATGATTCAACAGTAGCTATAGAAGAGTTAAATGTAGCACATATCATGTAGTTTATGTGATAAAACTTTGAGCTTCTATCTCCATATAGAACTCAAGATTTGGCAGTTTTGGTGAAAGTGAAGATAAAAATCAGATTTTTGGAAATTAAAGTATATTACTAGTATATAAGCACTCAAATTTTAATAGTATAAATTATAATTAAAACCCACTAACTCATGAATTTTATTTATAAAAATATTTACAATGATAAATAAGTGGACATTTTATAAAAATGGTAACTTGTTATGTTTTATAAGTTATAAAACTATAAACATGATTTTTACGACTTTTTCGGCTAATACCGTAAAATTAACGTTTTTGTTAAATAAAACTTAGATAGTTGGACCCGTCTAATGAAAACTTTATAAAACTTATATACAGATATATAGACATGTATAACAAGTAAAAACCGATAAAACCCGAACTATAGGGCATACGGACATTAACGAGCTAAGTAAACATATTGGACTAATACTTGGACTAATAATTGGACTAAATAAGTTAAAAACTTATAAAAAGAACTGATTGTAGTGTTTTACTACTCTTTAGGAAAAGAGCGTAAATAGCGGTAAGTATCGAGTGATGATTTTAGGAAAAATCAACACTAATGACCCAATCACTCAAAAGAGAGAAGAAAGTTCGTTTCCCAAGGAGGTATAGGTGTTGTGAATTAACTTGTATTTCTTTGAGATTAATATTAAGAGAATGGGGATGAGAAGATGAAAGACGGTTACGTGAAAATTAAACTACGACGAAAACGTAAAACCGTAGAAAAACCACAAAAATTAAAAATTTATTAAAACCAAAAACAAAATATCAAAAAGGCTAAAAACAAGTCTTAAATAATATAAACAAAGATAAAAATCCAACAAAGATATTTTAAAACCTTTTATTAATTAAATAATTAATTTTAAATGCTAATTAAAGCCCTAAAATTAAATTTAACTAATTCAAATGTCTAAAATATGATTTTATTGAATAATCACTTAACTTATATTATTAGAAGACTAAAAAGTAATTTTCTAAAAATTAAAACCTATTAAAACTATTTTTAAAACTCTAAAAATGATTTAAAATGATTAAAAACTAATTAAACTTAAAATAATTATAAAAATAAATCTAAAAGTGATAAAAATAATCTAAAAATGGAAATAGTCCTAATTAATGATAAAGAACCTAGGAAAAATGAAAAAGAAAGAAAAATAAAATTTTGAAAAATTAATATTAAAATAATAATAAAATAATGCTAAAAATAAAAAGTTTCTAAAATTTAAGATAAAAAATTTCTAAAAATCCTAAATAATATAACTAAGAGAAAAACACAAATTATAGCTCCTAAACCTTTTTTAATAATTTTATAAAAATCTTTAAAGTTTATAAAAAACCTTAAAATAATATAAAATTAAAAATTAAAGTTTTTGAAACCAAAACTAGATGTAAACCTCAAAAATATATTTTAAAAGCTAAAAACTATTTTTCCTAAAAATTTGAAATCTTTTTGGTATTTTTAATGACTTTCTAAAAAACGGCTATTAATTAAATCCTAGAAAATAATTAAATGAACGGAAAAATATAAAACTAATTTTGAAAAGTCTATAAACCTAATAGGATCCCAAGAAAAATAAGCCACACAAAATAAGCTTATTAAATAAGCTAGAAATGGTAAAATAAGCCACGGCTTATTAAATAAGCAAATAAAAGAAAAGTGGTTAAGTAAATAACGTTTTGAGAGGCTAACAGAAAAAGCCTCATAGATCAATGGTAAACCCTTTCACTCCTGCACGACAGGTCGGGGGTTCGAGTCCATGCTATGACGGTTTTTTACACTTATTTTCTTTTTTTATTTTTTCTTTTTTCCAATCAATTTGTGACACTCAAATGCTTGTAAACTTAATTCAAATCCCTTTTTAGCTAAGATTTAAGCACCAAGAAGATCAAAATGTTGCCAGGTTTTTCAAGGTTTCTGATGAACCATTCAAGTGCACTCTTGTGCACTTTTGATGCCAAGAGGAGCTTGGCAATGGGCTTGTTTGATGGATATGTTGGAACAGTTGGGGCACCCTTGTGCTTATTTAAGCACAAGGAGTCAGTGAATAAGCAAATACAAGCACCTAGCAAGCAAAAATCAAACACCAAAGCACACAAGACCAATGCAATGTTTCTGAGATGTATAAGCTAGAACAGTGGACTTTAAGCTAATTATCTAGCTCCCTAGTGTGATTCAAAGCTTCAACTTAAACATTCAAACTCACAAACATAAGCACAATCAATGGCAACAACTCTTAATCCCTAAACCTAACAAGATTATAAGATCTAAGCACCAAAATTTGACCAAAAACAGGCAGATTGAGAACTAGCAGATTTTTAACACCTCTTTATCCTTTTTAACACACCAATGTGTTCCAAAACCTTCTAAACTTACTTAATAACTAGTAATTACCCTAACTCAACCTATATCAATCCTTTTAACACCCTATTAAGATATAAATCTGACCTATTGCCCTGCTAAAACCCTTTGCCAAACACCCTGTTATTTATAGCAAACCAAAATTAACACACCAAAATGCTTCCAAAGGCTACCAAATTGATTCATATGCTATCTAACATGCATATCATAACATGAGAACACAAATCAAAGCAGTCTAACACACTTATGCATCAAATCACATAGGATCAAACAATACTTCAATTTTCTGAAATTTCAAAGAGAAAAAGAGATTTTACCTTAGGACCCTTACATCCAAGGGTCCTAGTGGTTGCTTAACCACCTCCTTATGCACACGGGTGCATGCAGAACCTTGGATCAACACAGAATCAACACCTGCTAAAAGAAATCAAACAAAAGAACACCAAATATGCACTATATGTAATATTCTGATTTCTTTCTTTCTTCTTAAAAACTCTTCCAAAACCTTTTAAAAACTTCTTAAAACGTTTTGTGAACACTTTTAATCACTAAACAAACCTAAACCTCTTAACATCAAACTTTAAACAAATTTCTCCAAAAATCTTTCAATTTTCAGAAAACCTTTTGATAAATTTTGAAACACAAATTACTTAACCAAATTGTCAAGGGAACTCAGAATCAAGCATTACACTTCACACAACTTTTAAAAAACAATAAAAAGGAATTATACTTGTATTGAACAAAAACCAAACTTTTATTTCTTTTAAAAAGGAATTACAAGTGTAAGCTTCAAAACTGGAACAAAGGGTCACCCACAGGTTGGGGCCTCTTTTATACTAAGCTAAGAAGGATCTAGAATCCAAAAAACTAAACCCTAATACATGGAAAAATCCCTAATATGCCCTTGGACGTTTTTGGTGTGAATTGTCCTTTCTTGATCCTGGCTGTTCATTTGTGCGTTGTGAGTAAGCATTATATCTTGGCTGTTCATTTGGGACACGTCATGATGCTTGGGGACTAAGGTTTGCTCCTATTGGTGGATGGGGAATTGGGGGTTTGGTACACACGTGTGGGAGTGGGTGTTTCTTGTGTGGGTTGGGTTTGTGTTCGTGGGAATTAAACGTGTGAGAGTTTAATTGAGAATTACCCAAGTAAAAGTGGTGGTGAAATCTGGGTGGTAAGAAAGATGAACAGTAAACCCTTTGATCCGAAATTAGGGGAAAAAACATGTTAGGCGCGTTTTTGTTTTTAAATGTTTCAGCTTGGCAAATTTGGTCCTCCTCTTTTGTTATTTTTGGCTTTTAAGGTTTTCCAGCCCTAAACTTGGTTTTGCTTTGTTAATATCTTTCCTCACTTGTCATATTTGGCACCAAACTTCTCCAAAATGTTTCAAAGGGTTGTTTATGACATTTTGTGATAATTCAAGGGCTGTTCTTGGACAATGATGATCTTCAAAGGTCTTCAATGCTTCTTAATCTTCATGAGGGACCATATTTGGCAATTTGAAATTGTTGAGGGACTAATCTTGCCATTTCTTCAAAGTTGAAGGACCTTTTTGCAATTTTGACAAACTTAAGGGACCAAACTTGTAATTATTAATATACAAGGGTTTTAAGTGTCATTTCTTCATAGAATGAGGATCAATCTTGTATTGTCTTCAAGTCTTCAAGGGTTTTTGATGAAAATTCCATGATTAGGGCCCGGTTCATTGTACGGCTTCGTTTCTCGTGTCCGTTTTTCCTTGTATCTTGTGATCTTTTGTCTTTTTCACGATATCCATACCTAAAACACACAAGTAAACAAACACAAGCATATATATGGTATTTATGACATTTTAGTGCATTTAAAGCCCGAAAAGAACGATGAGATCATGTATAAATGCCATCTCATCACTCCCCCATACTAAGCCATTGCCGTGCCCTCACGCAATGCTAGAATAAAGTATCTAAGCATCACCAAAGTTCAATTTTATTAACCTTTATTGAAGAGTAAAAGACTTGCAACATACTACGAGAATGTGTAAAGACATAATGTATGATTTTCATCACCAAAATGTGACTTTTAGGGTCAAAGAATAGAAACAAGTTAATGTCCCTTAGAGTAAACTTCGTCATCCTTGATTGTCATACATTCCATGCTAAGTGCAAAAACAAGATCATTGTTGGTACAAGTCACAATGCTAACACTACTCATACGTTCAAATTGTGTAATACTTTTTCTCCCCGCAATCCTAGTTATTATAAAAGGAAATGGGTTACTAGCATTTTTTATCTATTTGTCATGGATCACAAGTGATTCATATTGACTTATTTGAGTAGTTATTAGTCCGAAAGCAAAGTAGCACGACTTGATCAATAGTTAGCCGAAGGACAAAATCTTTTAAAACGGCTTCTCGTGTATCTCCTTAAGTTCATATCTTGGCATAACTCGTTTCACGATTTGAGACCTTTCTCGGACCGATATTTGGCATGTACTTCATACTTCAAATCTTGGGAAGACGTTCTCGAAATTATGGTCTTCTCTTCATATATTTGGAATTTCTTCACTTGATGTTTTGAGAGATTCTTCATATAGGACCACGACTTCATCATTTTTCTTCAATCTTTACTTTGGATTTTGATATACAACGATCCGCCTCCTTTTCGGACTTGGATATATTTATCCTCATACCTTGTTAGGGTCTTTTTGGATAGACTTTCTCCATTCTTTAGGGGAGTAATTGCTTCTCGTCGTGTGTCTTGATCCTTCATATTGATTTTGGAATAATGATACTTCACATCATCTTTGGATCTTTAGCAAAAATAGAGCTCCTCATGCCTTGTTAGGGCCTTTTTGGATGATCGCCAATCTTCGCGTCCCGCTTCAATAAGTTATGCCTTGGCTATGAACTCTATTCAACCCCGAGCAACTTTTAAACGATCTTGCGCTAGAGGCTAAGTAACCTTTCAAATCGTACGACCTTACTTATTGCAATTATGATTTATTCCTAATGCATTGATCTTATGGGAAGAAAAAGCCACAATTAAAAACATATGAGTTTTTGAAAGAACACTTTCATGTTCTACGTTTAGCATGATCACTTGTCTAACTCTATCATTTCTCGTTCTTCACTATATAAAGACCTCTAATTAAAGAGACTCGTGAATACTTAGCCATGCAAGTCAAAATTAAGCCAAATTTGGATTAGCTTTCATTAAGACTATATCAAATCAAAGTTTTGGGTTTTCAAGCCACCTATAGGATCTTGCACTTTCTTGGACTTTTTCAAGTTTAGAGAATGCGTTTTAAAGTTCCCTTGATAAGTGACTTTCTAGAATCAATTATAGGAACTTGCGAAAAGTTCTTGTTCTTAACCCGAATGAATTAAGACTTTCGCGTTTTAAAGCTCCCTATATAAAAGTCTAGCAAAACTTGAATTGAGCGGGTTAAGGAATGTAAATGGCTCCAAATGCCCATCAAGTCAAAAATTAACTCTTATTCTACCCATCGGAAAATATACATTCGTGTCTTAAAAACACTTATGAAAACTAAGAAAAATTTTAAAATTTGGCCATTTTTAGCCTTATTAGCAAAACAAAACATTGAAAGTTGGAAAACGTGAGGGCGTAGCAAAGCAAGTATCTATTCACCCCCCCATACTAAAAGTAAACATTGTCCTCAATGTTTCGAGTCTAAAGGTGGAGCACCCCCATACTAGAGACGAAGAATCGAATGCTTAGGATCTAGCATGGAAAGGGTGATCAACAATATATCTAAAGCCGTTTATTAATTATGCTAAAAGATAATTGTTAGAACAATAAAGGATATGTCATGGATTCGTGAAAAACTTCTTCAAACGAACGATGGAGGCTCACGTAAACGAACACGAGAGTCTTCAATCGTAGATGATGATGATGATCTAGATAACACAATCACAAACAACCACGAGACAACGAGTTGGAAGGGTACAAGTCCCCTTATTAGTGAACATAAAGCATAAAGATAAGCATGGGATCTCCCCCACGAGGCACCTCGTTTTTGATTACCGAGTCATGAGCTCGACTCGATCCCCTCAAAATGTGAACATTTAGGGAAATCATGGTGTGGTCAATTTTTGATGGGGCTTACATGATAAACAAGGCCCAAAAAGCAACCGGTAAAAAGGACTAAGTCCTTAGATGATGCAAAAGACCGGGGTCGAAGATGGCGTTCTCGTTTCCATTGGAAAAACAATTCAACGCCACTTCAACATGTGCCATAAACTCAAAGAGTTTGAAGAATATAGATGAGAAATAGAAGGGTGAGACAATTGGTAAGACAAACGTTTGAGCTACTCGAGGTAGACTCGCACCAAGCAAATAGATATAGTTTCCATTTATTGCATCGGTGGAAGACCGAGATTTCCCTTTACATGAAATTCCGGGATCGAATATCTCGTCCTCGGTGGACAAGGATGAGGGAACATAAGGGGCTTCCCCCATACTAGAACCACACAAAACATCGTCAAAAGGAGTAGACGAGTTTGTAGCACTCAAATCACGCGGTGATGACGGAGTTAGATTTGTAGAAAAATCAATTAAATCACATTTAAGATCTTTTTCTTTGTTATCTTTTAAACTCTCCTTATGAAAACCCTTTTTGATTATGTCGAAAACATTTGGTGTTTCTAAGACGATGTTAGTTACACTAAAAATTCTCACATTTTGAAATCGTTTTGGTTTTGGTGGTGGCAAGTTCTCAAAACGTTTATCAACGAAGAAAACCTCCCCATCGGGGCCAACATATTCATCATCCGAAAGATCTTCCGTAGAAACCGGCAATTTATCAACACTTTTCAAGAATGAATGTTCGAGATGAGGCGAAGAATTTTTCGATTCAAGTATTGATGGTTTCTTCTTTGTAGGCTTAGCACTCATAACCTCCACCGGCGGAGGAAATGGTAAATTGTTTTTGGAGACATTCCCTAAAACTCTTGGTGAAAATGTTTTGCAAACGACATTGGTCGAGTCACCATGGTTTAAAGTTGCAATAGAATATACATGAGAAAGATTGGAGTTTTGTGTTGCATTGATGACAAGTTCTTCTTCATTGAAACGAAGGGTGATTTTTCGAGCATGAACATCGATGAGTGCTCTTGATGTATCCAAAAATGAACGACCCAAAATGAGAGGAACTTTTCGATCGATGGGAATGTCTACAACGATAAATTCAACGGGATAGTAGAACTTTCCGACTTTAACAAAAACGTCCTCGGCTACTCCACATGCCATGATCGTAGAATGATCGGCCATCTCGATAGACATGTTCGAAGGAGTAAGAGCCGGAAGAGAAAGCGATGTGAAAATCTCGAGAGGCATTAAATTAATACTAGCGCCAAGATCGGCCAAGGCGTAGCATTCCTCCATATCTTGTATAGCACACGGAATCAAAAATTTACCGGGATCACCGACTTTTTGTGGTATGCGGCTTAGAAAAACCGATGAACAACTAGACGATTGTTGTAACTTTTCTTTGTTGTTTAGCATACTTTTGAAGTTTGCGGCAAATCGAGGCATCATGATTAAAGCATCGGCAAAACATATGTTAAAGTGCAAATCACGAAACATTTTCATAAATAGCTCAAATTGATAATTGTTCCTTTCTTGTGCTTTCTCTTTGTTTCGTCTCGAAGGGTAAGGTAAAGGTGGTGTGGGTTGGTCATTAGGCGACGGCCTTGGAATCTCGGGTTCCACAATTGGTATTGGTGTAACCGTAGGTGTGGTTTGAGCGGTACTTCGTGGGATTGTAATGTGCTCCTTTTCAACCACGACCTCGGGTTCTTTCTCTTTTTCCTTCTCCATAGAAGTACTTGGACGAGAAATGGGTTCTTTGAAAGTTTTACCACTACGAGTGGTAATAACCTTCAATTCTCCTTTCGGGTTCACGATGGTATCACTAGGAAGACCACCCGAAGAAGAGGGCTTACACATGATAGCTTCAAACATTTTAGCCATTCGATCTTCAAACTTAGATTGCCTAGCATCCGCTTTCAACAACTCTTGCTTAATCTCATGTTGTCCTTGCTCCATTTTTTGTTGATTTTGTTGGAGTCGTGTGACATTTCCTTCCATTTTATTAGCATGAGTTTTAAGTTCATTAGCAAGTTCGGTTTTAAGCTCGTTTTTCAACTCGGATCTTAAGCTAACCATTTCACGTTGCATATTGTCAAACTTAGCATCATTAGCCTTAGCATAATTCAAAAATTCTCCTTGAAGATTTTTGGTGTGATCGTTTTGAAAACCTTGGGCATTAGTTTGAAAATCACGGTTTTGGTTTTGGTTTGAAATTTGCCCATTTCCACTTTGGTAATTACCTTTGTTATAGTTCCTTTGATTTCCTTGGTAATTTCCACCTTGATTGTTGTTGTTGCGATAATTATTAGCATTTTGATTGGGTTGAGCTTGATTTGAACGTGAACCTTGGCCGTTTTGGTTGTAAGTTCCCGTTGCTACATAAGCACTCGAAGTGTTACCATCCGCGGTAATGCACTCGGAAAGATCATGAGCTCCTCCACACGATAAACAACTCTTAGCAACCGCTTTAACCGAAGCGGAATTGGAAGCTTCTTGAGCCTTCCAATGGGACATTAGATTAGCAAATCTATCAAAAAACCGATTTTCCTCATTAGCTTCATCATGTAAGGCGTTAATGCTACGAGACGATTGTGATGACGATGACGAACCCATATTGGCAACACTCGGTGTGTTACGAGGGCTATAAACCTTAGATCGATTTTCAATGATTTGTAAAGCCTCATTTGTCGTCTTGCACAAAAAATTACCACCCGCGGCGGCATTCAAATAATCTCGTTCATGATCATTAAGCCCATTATAAAAGGTATCAATTTGATGCAATTCCGAAAAATCATGGTGAGGACATTCATGTAACATCTCCTTAAATCGTTCCCATGCCATTGAAAAACTTTCATTATTACGTTGCACAAATCGTGAAATCTCATTTTTTAAGTGTGTTGTTTTAGATGGTGGAAAAAACTTGTTCACAAACTTAGAAACGAGATCGGCCCATGTCAAAATCGAATTTGGCGGTTCTTTCTCGAGCCAAATTTTTGCGGGTCCATCCAACGAATATGGAAACAACATCATCTTAATGGCGTCATGTGGAATATCTTTGAATTTGCTAGTGGCGGTGAGACGGTTGAAATTCCTAATGTGGTAATGCGGGTTGTCTTTCTCGTGACCTCGAAATTTTTTTGCTTGTAGCATCGACATTAAACCCGTCTTAATCTCGAAATTCTCCGCAAGGATGGCGGGAATAACAATTGCCTCTCCAAAACCCTCGGTGGGTGCTTGTAGCAACTCCATCATAGTACGATTAGCCATTACGACTTCTTGTTCTATAATAGGTTCAACAATTGGAGGTTCTTCAACAATCAACGATCCTTGATTTGCTTGCTTTTGAAGACGTTTACGAGCTCGTTTTGCTTGATTACGAGTGATCATAAACTTCACGAAGAATGGGAGGTGAGCAAAGAAGATTATTTTTGGTTGTTTTGTGAATTTTCAATTTTTTTGTGTTTTTGATGATATTTAATTTTTTGGATTTTGGTGTATCTTCGTAGACAACAATCTACAAAATCTCTCCTCGAATCAAACTCTTGATTAAAGAAGCCTCAAAGGAATGAAAACGATCACGTGGAGTGAACGCCTTCGAATGACTTTAGAACTTTGGTGAAAACCAAATTGTTCACGAGGGTTTAATCACAAAGAAAACCAAGCAAATATAGTATACGTATTAATACTTTGGGTCGGCAAAACCCTCGATTAGCCTTCAATCTCAAAATACTCACAAGCAAGCGGGGAAACGAGGCGGCGCGAAGCACTTAAGAGCCTTTTTCCTTAGGGTATATTTTATAATACCCGCCTTATACCCACCTTATAGTTCGTATTTTTCAAAATCGAGCTTCACGAAAGTATTTATCTATTTTTGCCTTTTCTTTTTGTTTAAGATTCGAATACAATAATTAGGAGATCAAATCCCAATTAAGGTTGTGTTTTCACACTTTTGGAGATATTGTATTTTGGTTGTGATACTTAATACAATATATTAATAATATTCACAAAGAAAAACCAAGAAACCGATAATACGTGTTAAGGGAGTTCCACTTAACACAAATACTATTTATGGATAATATCAAAAACAAAATTATCCAAATTAAAGCACGACACACCTCCCCGGCAGCGGCGCCAAAAATGATTGTAGTGTTTTACTACTCTTTAGGAAAAGAGCGTAAATAGCGGTAAGTATCGAGTGATGATTTTAGGAAAAATCAACACTAATGACCCAATCACTCAAAAGAGAGAAGAAAGTTCGTTTCCCAAGGAGGTATAGGTGTTGTGAATTAACTTGTATTTCTTTGAGATTAATATTAAGAGAATGGGGATGAGAAGATGAAAGACGGTTACGTGAAAATTAAACTACGACGAAAACGTAAAACCGTAGAAAAACCACAAAAATTAAAAATTTATTAAAACCAAAAACAAAATATCAAAAAGGCTAAAAACAAGTCTTAAATAATATAAACAAAGATAAAAATCCAACAAAGATATTTTAAAACCTTTTATTAATTAAATAATTAATTTTAAATGCTAATTAAAGCCCTAAAATTAAATTTAACTAATTCAAATGTCTAAAATATGATTTTATTGAATAATCACTTAACTTATATTATTAGAAGACTAAAAAGTAATTTTCTAAAAATTAAAACCTATTAAAACTATTTTTAAAACTCTAAAAATGATTTAAAATGATTAAAAACTAATTAAACTTAAAATAATTATAAAAATAAATCTAAAAGTGATAAAAATAATCTAAAAATGGAAATAGTCCTAATTAATGATAAAGAACCTAGGAAAAATGAAAAAGAAAGAAAAATAAAATTTTGAAAAATTAATATTAAAATAATAATAAAATAATGCTAAAAATAAAAAGTTTCTAAAATTTAAGATAAAAAATTTCTAAAAATCCTAAATAATATAACTAAGAGAAAAACACAAATTATAGCTCCTAAACCTTTTTTAATAATTTTATAAAAATCTTTAAAGTTTATAAAAAACCTTAAAATAATATAAAATTAAAAATTAAAGTTTTTGAAACCAAAACTAGATGTAAACCTCAAAAATATATTTTAAAAGCTAAAAACTATTTTTCCTAAAAATTTGAAATCTTTTTGGTATTTTTTAATGACTTTCTAAAAAACGGCTATTAATTAAATCCTAGAAAATAATTAAATGAACGGAAAAATATAAAACTAATTTTGAAAAGTCTATAAACCTAATAGGATCCCAAGAAAAATAAGCCACACAAAATAAGCTTATTAAATAAGCTAGAAATGGTAAAATAAGCCACGGCTTATTAAATAAGCAAATAAAAGAATAGTGGTTAAGTAAATAACGTTTTGAGAGGCTAACAGAAAAAGCCTCATAGATCAATGGTAAACCCTTTCACTCCTGCACGACAGGTCGGGGGTTCGAGTCCATGCTATGACAGTTTTTTACACTTATTTTCTTTTTTTATTTTTTCCTTTTTCCAATCAATTTGTGACACTCAAATGCTTGTAAACTTAATTCAAATCCCTTTTTAGCTAAGATTTAAGCACCAAGAAGATCAAAATGTTGCCAGGTTTTTCAAGGTTTCTGATGAACCATTCAAGTGCACTCTTGTGCACTTTTGATGCCAAGAGGAGCTTGGCAATGGGCTTGTTTGATGGATATGTTGGAACAGTTGGGGAACCCTTGTGCTTATTTAAGCACAAGGAGTCAGTGAATAAGCAAATACAAGCACCTAGCAAGCAAAAATCAAACACCAAAGCACACAAGACCAATGCAATGTTTCTGAGATGTATAAGCTAGAACAGTGGACTTTAAGCTAATTATCTAGCTCCCTAGTGTGATTCAAAGCTTCAACTTAAACATTCAAACTCACAAACATAAGCACAATCAATGGCAACAACTCTTAATCCCTAAACCTAACAAGATTATAAGATCTAAGCACCAAAATTTGACCAAAAACAGGCAGATTGAGAACTAGCAGATTTTTAACACCTCTTTATCCTTTTTAACACACCAATGTGTTCCAAAACCTTCTAAACTTACTTAATAACTAGTAATTACCCTAACTCAACCTATATCAATCCTTTTAACACCCTATTAAGATATAAATCTGACCTATTGCCCTGCTAAAACCCTTTGCCAAACACCCTGTTATTTATAGCAAACCAAAATTAACACACCAAAATGCTTCCAAAGGCTACCAAATTGATTCATATGCTATCTAACATGCATATCATAACATGAGAACACAAATCAAAGCAGTCTAACACACTTATGCATCAAATCACATAGGATCAAACAATACTTCAATTTTCTGAAATTTCAAAGAGAAAAAGAGATTTTACCTTAGGACCCTTACATCCAAGGGTCCTAGTGGTTGCTTAACCACCTCCTTATGCACACGGGTGCATGCAGAACCTTGGATCAACACACAATCAACACCTGCTAAAAGAAATCAAACAAAAGAACACCAAATATGCACTATATGTAATATTCTGATTTCTTTCTTTCTTCTTAAAAACTCTTCCAAAACCTTTTAAAAACTTCTTAAAACGTTTTGTGAACACTTTTAATCACTAAACAAACCTAAACCTCTTAACATCAAACTTTAAACAAATTTCTCCAAAAATCTTTCAATTTTCAGAAAACCTTTTGATAAATTTTGAAACACAAATTACTTAACCAAATTGTCAAGGGAACTCAGAATCAAGCATTACACTTCACACAACTTTTAAAAAACAATAAAAAGGAATTATACTTGTATTGAACAAAAACCAAACTTTTATTTCTTTTAAAAAGGAATTACAAGTGTAAGCTTCAAAACTGGAACAAAGGGTCACCCACAGGTTGGGGCCTCTTTTATACTAAGCTAAGAAGGATCTAGAATCCAAAAAACTAAACCCTAATACATGGAAAAATCCCTAATATGCCCTTGGACGTTTTTGGTGTGAATTGTCCTTTCTTGATCCTGGCTGTTCATTTGTGCGTTGTGAGTAAGCATTATATCTTGGCTGTTCATTTGGGACACGTCATGATGCTTGGGGACTAAGGTTTGCTCCTATTGGTGGATGGGGAATTGGGGGTTTGGTACACACGTGTGGGAGTGGGTGTTTCTTGTGTGGGTTGGGTTTGTGTTCGTGGGAATTAAACGTGTGAGAGTTTAATTGAGAATTACCCAAGTAAAAGTGGTGGTGAAATCTGGGTGGTAAGAAAGATGAACAGTAAACCCTTTGATCCGAAATTAGGGGAAAAAACATGTTAGGCGCGTTTTTGTTTTTAAATGTTTCAGCTTGGCAAATTTGGTCCTCCTCTTTTGTTATTTTTGGCTTTTAAGGTTTTCCAGCCCTAAACTTGGTTTTGCTTTGTTAATATCTTTCCTCACTTGTCATATTTGGCACCAAACTTCTCCAAAATGTTTCAAAGGGTTGTTTATGACATTTTGTGATAATTCAAGGGCTGTTCTTGGACAATGATGATCTTCAAAGGTCTTCAATGCTTCTTAATCTTCATGAGGGACCATATTTGGCAATTTGAAATTGTTGAGGGACTAATCTTGCCATTTCTTCAAAGTTGAAGGACCTTTTTGCAATTTTGACAAACTTAAGGGACCAAACTTGTAATTATTAATATACAAGGGTTTTAAGTGTCATTTCTTCATAGAATGAGGATCAATCTTGTATTGTCTTCAAGTCTTCAAGGGTTTTTGATGAAAATTCCATGATTAGGGCCCGGTTCATTGTACGGCTTCGTTTCTCGTGTCCGTTTTTCCTTGTATCTTGTGATCTTTTGTCTTTTTCACGATATCCATACCTAAAACACACAAGTAAACAAACACAAGCATATATATGGTATTTATGACATTTTAGTGCATTTAAAGCCCGAAAAGAACGATGAGATCATGTATAAATGCCATCTCATCACTAACTTATTGGGCTTAACCCATTTGGGCCCAACATGGAAAGTATAGATACTGATAATATAAGTATAACATGGATTAAAACACGTTAAAGAACTTATAATAAGTTTATTGGACTTAAAACATGTAAATGGGTAAAACGAGAAAACTAGTATAAAAGTTATCGACACATAACTCTAAAATGAGTAAACGAGAATATGTAAACCCACTTGATCATCATATATATATATATATATAATCATCATATGTATACATAATTGTTATTTTTATAAAGTCATTGGACATGAGTCTAAGACCGAGTATTATTTGTCTAGGTTTCCGTGAATGAAGCACATACCGTACGTCCGAATTGCCGATAACCCGCCTTCCCACATCAACGTGAGTTCATAGCCTCGCACTCTTTTGAATGTTTTTATAAATGTTTTATAAACCCGCGAGGGAGATAACATGTTAGTTTTTATAAAATAGGACACCACTTGTCCCGATTGTTTGTTTATTGATTTTGGACCCGAATGATTGAATGACCCGATTGTATGACCTGATAAATGATTAAAGGACCCGATAGATGAAATTAAATGGATTATTAAAGTTAGGTTATGTCACTAAAGGTCCCATTAGCATGAATTGTGAACTACCGGGATTTGGTAGACGCTTATGCATTTAATAGTACTATTTGGGGACGATCACCCCAGTTCGCGCCTTGACGGTTGATCCCCGTCGTGCCACATTGATTGGTAAGTGAATTTATGTATTAGAAGATTTCCATAGCGTGACCTTTGTGACGACACGCTACTTTAGATGGGAAACATTGGTATCGGGTTAGCTACCCGTTGTTGGTTTAGTAAGGTAACAATGTCATGCGGCTTATAATAATCCAAAACTAACGAAATACTACTAGATGCTTCGAATTACGATGTATTGCCTGACTAGCAATATAGGGTCATACTAATGATATTATGTTTCTGTTTTGGTTTTCATAACCAGATTCATATAACGGTTTTTGTTTTCATACAACGTCACATGACGTATTGTATGATGTTTTTACGACATTGGCTCGTATAATAATTTTTAAGGCAAATGCCTATATTATGATTTTCGATAAGGATTTGTATAAAATGATTTCGGCTATTTTACGGCCTATTACAAAGATTTGTACAAAATGATTTTTGGTAATATTTTAATACCAAAGTTATATTGATGGAATTTATTAAACTCTATGAATTCACTCGGCGTTATCGCTGACCTTTTCTTTTAACATGTTTTATCTCAGGTACTTGAAGGTAATTCTCGGGAAGACAACAAGAATTCATGGCCCGCACCTAAATAATATTTTTCCATTCAAATACTTTGTAAAACTTTGTACGAAATATAATGACTTGGGACCGATGTAACTTTGATATTTATGAATGGAAATGCTTTTATTATTAAACGACGCGATTTTTATGCGTTGTCTATGATGTGAGTAATGTGCTATCCCGTAACACCAACGAGTCTTCCGTTGTACTAAGTTGTATAAATTTGGGGGTGTTACAGTTTGGTACCAGAGCTCTCGTTATAGAGAACGAAAGATTTTTAAAACCAAGGTTTTGGATAAAACTTTTCAAAATCTTTTAACTAAAAACATTTTTCTAAAAATGTCTAAAAATCTTTTGACTATAACGGTGCCGAAGAATTCCCGAGTTACCGACAAGGCCAGACTGAGAAGTGTTATTTTAATATATATATAACTTGGATTATATATATATATATTTGATGTAATTTTATTACATGATTGTTTGATGATTATTTGATATTTATACGAGGTATTTATACGACGTAGATTGTCACAAGTAACCCTAAATCCCCTAGTAAATTAATCGAAGCTATTCTCGTAGGAATTCTAGCTATCCTAGATCTAAACCAAGTTGTGGATATTTATCATCCCAACAAATGGTTGATATTCGTAGAAATATAGATATTAGTTGATTGTGATATTAAAGAAGAATTGGCGAGATTAAATCTGATATCGATGTCATGACGATCTTTTCTTATAGAGTGGAGTTTGACAAAACGTTACCACCTAGAAAGATGTCATCTGATTCGTTGTCATCCAATTCTTAAATTGAAATCGAAAGGGTGAATGTTGCACTTGAGGCTGTAATTGGAACCATTACCCAAAAGCCTCATGCCACTAATACCTTTCCGAGAAGTCTAGTTGAATGATCAAGTCATTTCGTACTAGTGATTCATTTGATAATTGTTGATTGTAAGAGCTATAGGATTGGAAATTAAGTGTTGATTCATATTAAGATTGTATTGCCTTTACAAGGCCGAAGAATAAGGTTGTAATTAATAGATAATGAAGTAGGATATCGAATTGAGTATAAAATTGGTTGAAATTTGAATAAAGTAAAATTTAGCCCGTATGGAATATGAGATTGTTAATATAAGTCGTTAAGTTTTGTGATTAGATTATAAGGTTTTTATTGATTGTTGATTCGTGTTAAGTGTTGTTCCTAGTCCATTGTCCACTAATGAGGATGCCCAGTGTCCAAGAAATTAATTGAAGAAATCTTCTTCTGAATTGAGACCGATGGATCTTCTGGGACATGTGGAACACCTAATGACTCTTGTAGATTAGTATTCATTGTGGTATATTTTAAAAATAATCCCTAACTTAACTGAGATATCAGTTGGTAGGATGAGTTCTGAGAATTGTATGACATAGTGACACATAAAGTGTTACGGTACAATTTGACTTGTTTGTGATTAATAAAAAGACTACCTTTGATTGCTAAATTCTACATATATCGATGTTATCTATCTTTTATTGCTTCATCCTAATGTTCGCATTAGTGATGCAACCATTGAACAAGTACTCATCTTGATTTGAGTTACGTTGTGAATTATTCCTTTTGAGTGCCATCGAGATCATGAACCTCATGATTATTTGGCTAAGCTTATTTCCTATCATATCGTAGTTAATTCTTGGTGAACAAGCTTTCATCACTCTTTTGCAGATCACTCATTGTTTTTATAAGATAAAACAGTATCATTTGAGGAAATTGAATTTTCATCACAATAAGGATTATTCAAAGTGAGATTTATAAGTGATTGATATCAAAATGAAGTTGTTTATGAGACGCTTTGAAAAACTTAATTGTTTTCATAACAAGGAAAATCTTTGTAAATTTATTTTTGATTCTTATTTAAGAATTAAGCATGAAAATGTTTTATTATAAACATGATGATAAAATTTTGACGAACTGAGTATTGCATCGTTGATCTTGAAATTGTATATAGTTGCGCGCATACATAAAATTTAGAATGGACCATGCAAGGCTGACTAGTAGTCACCATAAAACTGATTGATAAACACTACATTCTCTTTAAGGGTTGTGGAAGATAAAATTTTATGAGATCTGCAAGAAGTGAAAAATAGGGACATATTGATAGGGACACCTACATATGTGCCCGTACTATTTATTCTTCTGATTCGAATTTACTCATCTGTCGAAATTGTCTTATTTGACAATTGACAATTCTTTCTTGTCCAATTCTTTCGTAGTGAGATTCTTAGGAAAAGTATCTGATTACCGAGTGTTGATACCCGACTGAATGTATCGACGTTCATATCATTTCTTATGATTTGATTTCATTTGAATGACACGGGTAACGATCCGAGGAGCTTTCGAATGCGTACTCAAATTATGAAAACATGGGATATATTCATATTCGTTAAATGTTTTCGTCTGTATCTGATTTGAAATTCTCTCGCGTAGATTATGCGTTGACCTTGCTCTTTTAATAGTAGTTGTGTATCCTAATATCCTCGAAATTGTGAAGGATTATGAATTATTATTAGTCTTTTGAGAAGTTCACATCTTATCGACGACAATGCAACTGGAAAGTTGATAGTGCCAGTAGAATGGATTGATTGATTATGACATGACGACATTGTCTTAATTGATGGGAAATCGAGTAGAATTCCCCTAAAAGATAAGATGTTGATGATCAAAAGTGATCTAAATTATTCTTGATGGATGACCATATCCTGTATTTAGACTTGAAATTATACCGTGAATGGTTGTGAATTGGTCATAGATATTATAATCTAGAAAGAACCTAATATTAATTTATTAAAAGATGTTTCCGTTATCTGAAACTTTAGGAGGTATTTGCTGGTGAATTACCTAGACTTTCGCCAGTAAGGCAAGTTGAAATTGGTATTCATTATATTCCCGGTGCTGCACCTGTGGCTTGTGCACTTTACGTCAGCACCATCTAAATTAAAGGAATTACCGTACGACTGAGAGAGTTGTCGGAGAAAGATTTTATTATACCAAGCCTGTCATCCTGAAGAGCTATGGTGTTATCTTTCCTTATATTTATAGAATACTGTGACTGAGTAAATTGACAATCGAAAACGATATCCATAACTCGAAATGGAAGAATTGTTCGATCATTTACAAGGTTCTAGCAAATTTGATCCATAGCATGGTTATCATCAACTTCGCATCTGCGAAAGAGATTCTCTATTCCAATCACTACATCCAGTGCTTGTAATGAACATTATGAGTTCCACGTGATGTCGTTTGGATTGACCAATGCACATGTAGCATTCATAAATTCGGTGAATCACGTGTGTAGGCTGTAATTTGATAAATTCATGCTTGCGATCATTAAGGACTATTTGTTTGTTAATACGAATAATAATGAGTTAATAATTAGTTATAAATTGCCCTGAATTGGCTGAATAATGAAAACCTGTACTTTAAATATTTAACATGGTATTAACGGCTTAATCCTTTACATTATGTGACTATGTGATTAAAAGGATAATGGAATATAAATTGACTCTTCAAAAAAAAAATATAAATTAAGAGCCCTCTTAAGACTTTGGATTTTACCAAAAAGAAATGGAAATATGTTTTGACAAATGTTATACCAAAGGATTTTAAGGTATTATTCCCTTATACACAAAACATTTAACTAAACTTCTGTTTAGGGGTAAATGTTTTTGCATACCTTAAGACAACTTAAGAAGAATTGAGGAAAATTATTTAAACCATGACTTAAAATTTTAAACAACACTTTTTGCTTTTCAACTGAGAAAATTTTGACCAAAGTATAAACCAAAGATCTTTCGAACAATTACGGATCTTATTAAATATTTTGGATAAATCAACGAAAATCTTGTTAATTAAATTCAAATTTATTTTGAACATTTTATATAATTGGTCGAACTAAGAAATTTAAAATCTTTATGTTTACATTTCATAAAAATTGAAAATTTAATAATTAATTAGTTGTAATAATTATCGACGCTTTAAACGTCGGATTGAGTAAAACGGATAAAAATGATAGTAAAGACGAAACAAAAACATAGAAGATATGAAGAAATAATTTTGAATAAATACGGTTGTGATATTTATTTCATCAGGAGGGTGAACGTAATTACTGACGCATAATATAGAAAGAATATCTGAGTGAATTGTGGACATGATAATTATATCATCATAAGAAGTGAATATAGATACCGACGCATTATGTAGAAAAGATAAAGAACCAGTTAGGACATGTTCCTTAATAATGAAGGTGCAAATAAATTGCCAAACAATTTAAAATATAGCCGATGTGTGTAAAAAGGATAATATAGATTATAAAAAGGGATTCACGATTAATATGAATCGTTAAGATTGAGAAGCCGATAGCGTTAAATGTTTTAAAGGCCACTTGTGGTTGCCTAAATATGGAGATTGTGAGATATAGTTATGTTGGAATTCTTAAGTATAAGTATTCTATTTATGTCATTTCCGACTAAAAGTATCTTTGTCTGGAGAGTTGTACTGATGATAAATTATGAAGGCAGATATCGCCTCATACATTAGTAAACGTCTAGCTATTGCAAAGGTCATCATTTGAATTTGATTCGATTTGGGTCATCTTCGACAGACTGACCATATCTGCTAATATCATTCCCGTTAATGATAAATGCAAAAGAGTTATGTAAACATAGTGTGCCTGTATCGAACATCTTTATCAAGATCCTCGCTTCGCATTGAATTTCTAGAGATTTGCTCAGAAGTCATTGAGAACGAACCTTGATGAGAGTACTATGTACCACCCTAATCGAAGGGACGAGGTAAAGTAACGATACAAAATACTATAAGTGTTGTTTTATGTTTGAATGATTGACCTTTGGTAATAGACCGTATAATCGTTTTCCTTTGGAAGGATTATCATTGATAATTATCGTATTAGGATCGAGATCGAATCTTGTTAGGATCTGAATCTTAGAGCATCTGTAAGCAAGAGTTGAGAAAAAGACACCCGACATACACCCATTGTGAGTTGGACATGTCTTTTAGGTTTAAGGTTTCCTATGATGGCAAACCTAACCTTACAAATACCCGACCCGCGAGATCTGAAATGATTGTTGAAATTAGGATTTGATTATTGACAGTCGGTAGTAGGCAAGAGGTTATGTGAATATGAAATGTAGATCTTGAAGTGCCAAATGGGTAGCGAAGTTATGCCACAATTTTTAACCTTGGAAAAATGAATTCG
The DNA here is from genome assembly GCA_025667525.1 of Glebionis coronaria. Lineage (NCBI taxonomy): Eukaryota > Viridiplantae > Streptophyta > Magnoliopsida > Asterales > Asteraceae > Glebionis > Glebionis coronaria. Next base: position 858,227 of record JANFOE010000494.1, read on the forward strand.
TGATCTGACAAATCATAGGATATAAGTCCCCGTTGTTGGGACCATTGAGATGATGTAAAAGTTGGGATTGAAAGGCATACAAGCTGGATCTACCCTAGGACTTCAAAGACTGCGTGAATGATGTTTCGTATATCGAACTTGATGAAATATCTATCAAGTAAAATCTAATTGTTTTTAGTAAAGCTTAGATCGGCGAAACGTTGCATTCATCAGAAACCCGTGAACATCATGGATAGAGAAAGTAAGTCAACATTTAGCCTGATCTTATTCCCGTAGTTATGTTTGACGAAACTCGCTTATTATAATGGATTACACTTGTGAGAAAAGACCGAATGTGGAGGAAATACCCACATGGCTTTGAATCTATAAGAAGCGAGTAGTAAGGTAAGATGATCTTTGAGGACAAAGATCCTGTTTAGGGGTAAATGCTGTGACAATCCGTCAATTTACGATTGATATTTTATTCTCAATATTATTTAAAAACAATTTACAATATGAACTCACATATTTTTGGGAAGAAATTTGGATTTACATCTTGGAGTAGCATCGACTACGTCTAAACCGGAGGATTCAATGTTACGTGCTTACGTTTACGTACACCGTCTTTGGTGACAGTCTGACACTTCAGAAAATAAATTTATCCATGAATATTATTTTGGAGTTTTAAATTTGTGTTGGTTCATAAACTCACAAATTTACGAGAAGAAACTAGGACTTACGATTTTATTTTAACGTCCTTTACGACTAAACCGGAAACCTTAGGATTACGTATTTACGTTTTCGAACTCCGTTTTTGATGAGACAATTTTTATTGGATTCGTTTTGTGCCGTTGATTCATAATTTATAAAAACGTTTTTCGTAAAACGACCCGAGGGCACGCAAATCGAGGAAACTAGAATCGAGGAGTACCCGTAAATTAGTGGGATGTGACAAGTTTTACACTTGCCCACCCCACTATATGTGTGGCATCCCACCTAAGCTAACACACCATAAGGTGTCATTTAGTTAGCTAGTTACTTAACACTTGTCCTTGTAAGGCTTACCTTGTAAGCTAACATACATCAAAAACCATCAACCACTCACACATACCATTTTACTCCATGCAAACAACACACATCTGTCTCTCTAACCTCAATGTGCCATCCCATTCTTCACCATAAACCACCATCACTTGATCAAAATTAACCATGAAATCTCTTGTTATTTACATACATGTTGAAGCCCTTTTGAAGCTCTCTTGAATGGTGGTGATTATAACATCCATGGAGGAGTTTCCATGGAGTACTAAGGCTGATTTTCCACAAGGAGTATATGAAGAATGGTGGTCTTGAAGATGGTCATGGTTATTCACAAGCTTCTCCATCAAAAACCATGTCCAAACCATAACCTACATCAACTTAGTGGTATAAAGATTGTCCTCCTCATCTTCTTGTTATTTTGATTATGTAAACATGTATTTTATTTCCTATTGTATATGTATATGATGATTATATGATGATAAAAATGTTATGTGGGGATTTGGTGTTGATAAATATGATTAAAAAGGTGAAAAACTATAAGAAACAAGGTTAAAATCTTGATTAATTTACATGGCTGTATAAAACAGTAAAGAAGAAGGTCATGGACTGATAAAATGATGAAGTAGAATGGATTTACAGTAAGCTATGAGTCTTGTACACATGTGAGAGTTGGCCATGCAATGAAATCAAAGTAATGAGTGAGATATGATCAAAACAAGTTTAAGGTATAAATCTGAGGTTACTGTTTTGGACGATTTTTAGAAAATATTTAGAAGATGATTCAACAGTAGCTATAGAAGAGTTAAATGTAGCACATATCATGTAGTTTATGTGAGAAAAATTTGAGCTTCTATCTCCATATAGAACTCAAGATATGGCAGTTTTGGTGAAAGTGAAGATAAAAATCAGATTTTTGGAAATTAAAGTATATTACTATTATATAAGCACTCAAATTTTAATAGTATAAATTATAATTAAAACCCACTAACTCATGAATTTTATTTATAAAAATATCTAAAATTATAAATAAGTGGACATTTTATAAAAATGGTAACTTGTTATGTTTTATAAGTTATAAAACTATAAACATGATTTTTACGACTTTTTCGGCTAATACCGTAAAATTAACGTTTTTGTTAAATAAAACTTAGATGGTTGGACCCGTCTAATGAAAACTTTATAAAACTTATATACTGATATATAGACATGTATAACAAGTAAAAACCGATAAAACCCGAACTATAGGGCATACGACATTAACGAGCTAAGTAAACATATTGGACTAATACTTGGACTAATAATTGGACTAAATAAGTTAAAAACTTATAAAAAGAACTTATTGGGCTTAACCCATTTGGGCCCAACATGGAAAGTATAGATACTGATAATATAAGTATAACATGGATTAAAACAAGTTAAAGAACTTATAATAAGTTTATTGGACTTAAAACACGTAAATGGGTAAAACGAGAAAACTAGTATAAAAGTTATCGACACATAACTCTAAAATGAGTAAACGAGAATATGTAAACCCACTTGATCATCATATATATATATATATAATAATCATATGTATACATAATTGTTATTTTTATAAAGTCATTGGACATGAGTCTAAGACCGAGTATTATTTGTCTAGGTTTCCGTGATTGAAGCACATACCGTACGTCCGAATTGCCGATAACCCGCCTTCCCACATCAACGTTAGTTCATAGCCTCACACTCTTTTGAATGTTTTTATAAATGTTTTATAAACCCGCGAGGGAGATAACATGTTAGTTTTTATAAAATAGGACACTACTTGTCCCGATTGTTTGTTTATTGATTTTGGACACGAATGATTGAATGACCCGATTGTCTGACCTGATAAATGATTAAAGGACCCGATAGATGAAATTAAATGGATTATTAAAGTTAGGTTATGTCACTAAAAGTCCCATTAGCATGAATTGTGAACTACCGGGATTTGGTAGACGCTTATGCATTTAATAGTACTATTTGGGGACGATCACCCCAGTTCGCGCCTTGACGGTTGATCCCCGTCGTGCCACATTGATTGGTAAGCGAATTTATGTATGAGAAGATTTCCATAGCGTGACCTTTGTGACGACACGCTACTTTAGATGGGCAAAATTGGTATCGGGTTAGCTACCCGTTGTTGGTTTAGTAAGGTAACAATGTCATGCGGCTTATAATAATCCAAAACTAACGAAATACTACTAGATGCTTCGAATTACGATGTATTGCCTGACTAGCAATACAGGGTCATACTAATGATATTATGTTTGTGTTTTGGTTTTCATAACCATATTCATATAACGGTTTTTGTTTTCATACAACGTCATATGACGTATTGTATGATGTTTTTACGACATTGGCTCGTATAATAATTTTTAAGGCAAATGCCTATATTATGATTTTCGATAAGGATTTGTATAAAATGATTTCGGCTATTTTACGGCCTATTACAAAGATTTGTACAAAATGATTTTTGGTAATATTTTAATACCAATGTTATATTGATGGAATTTACTAAACTCTATGAATTCACTCGGCGTTATCGCTGACCTTTTCTTTTAACATGTTTTATCTCTGGTACTTGAAGGTAATTCTCGGGAAGACAACAAGAATTCATGGCCCGCACCTAAATAATATTTTTCCATTCAAATACTTTGTAAAACTTTGTACGAAATATAATGATTTGGGACCGATGTAACTTTGATATTTATGAATGGAAATGCTTTTATTATTAAACGACGCGATTTTTATGCGTTGTCTATGATGTTAGTAATGTGCTATTCCGTAACACCAACGAGTCTTCCGCTGTACTAAGTTGTATAAATTTGGGGGTGTTACATTATAAAAGTATTTACTTTTTAAATAGATTTTAGTTTTAAATACCAAACAAGTTTTATAAACCAAGAACAATTAATCTTACGTATAAATTGGATATCAATTCGAGTGAGTCGAGTAACGATAATTAAGGATTAGAAGAATTTGCAAAATTCATACATTACAAATCCAAGGGCTAATGTCAATGCTATTACAACAAGGAGTGGAAAGAAAACTCATGATCCTTCACCTACTTTGGTTAACAATATTATGGTTCCACCTTGTGATAAGCCTTCAAATCAACACCTTCGAGCTCTACAACCTCAACACCTACACCTACTTCTCCTTTACCTTCCACACCTACTAATGAAGAAAGCAACAAAGAAAATCGTTCTTCAACCACTCAACTTCAACCACAACCAAGTCTCCCATACCCATCACGAATGAGAAAGGAAAAGCTTAAGAATGAGGATGATATTCAAGTCTCAAACTTTTTGAGGATGTTCAAGCAACTAAACATAAACATATCCTTTACGAAAGCCTTAGCCAATATGCCTAAATTTGCTAAGATGATCAAGGATCTTCTTTCTAACAAGGAGAAATTGGTGGATTTGCCTAATGCTTCCTTAAATGAAAATTGCTCCGCGGTTTTGCTTAAGAAGTTGCCTACTAAGCTTGGAGATCCGGGGAGATTTTTGATTCCTTGCAATTTCCCAGGGGTGGAAAATTGCATGGCACTAGCGGATTTAGGGGCAAGCAACAATATCATGTCATTATTGGTTTGGAAAAGACTTTCACTTCCCGAACTCACTCCTACTAGGATGACTCTTGAGTTAGACAACCATACCATAGCTTATCCGGTGGGGATTACGGAGGATGTTTTTGTTGGGGTGGATAGATTTACCTTTCCTGTGGATTTTGTGGTGGTTGATTATGATATGGATCTGAGAGTTCCTCTAATTGTTGGTAGGCCATTTTTTAGAACGGGTCGTACTCTTATAGATGTGGTGGAAGGTGAACTTACAATGAGGGTAGGAGATGAAAGAGTTGTGTCTAACATGGGAAAGTTGTCAAAGAAATCTAATGAGCCCAAAACGATGAAGCAAATTGATGTTGTTAATGAGGAGGAAACTCAAGATGATATCCTTGATGAAGTTTGTGATGAATATTTTTATGAAGCTTGCACAAGTGGAGATTATGATCTACCTTATGTTGAGACCATTGCCTCCATTACCTAATCCATGGATTTTCATGAACCTCAAGAGCTTAACTTTGGAATTTTGTGATTCATTCCAATCCTCTCTTTGAAACAACATTTGATAACCCACTTTTCCACCATGATGAAGAAACCAATGAGGATTTTAGTGATGATGAACCTCTTCTTTGTGATATACCACTATATGATGATTATAGTGATGATGAGTTATCCTATTGTGAATCTTCATTCTTTGATGATCACACTTCCTTGAGTTTTTAGGAGTCACCAATCTTTGACATACCAATCTATGATGTTTATGGTAATGAGGAGGATTCTATAATGGATGAGAGCGATGAGTTTTTAGAGGTTGATATACCTTTTAAGTACACTTTTATATATGTTGATGAGGAGGGAGACATACTCTTTCTAGATTCTCTATTGCATGAAGATCCTTTACCTTCTCTCCTTTCCACCTCAACCTTTCAAAGTGATAAAGGAAAACAAGTCATGATGGTTTCTTCAAAGAGCTTGTTGATACCCATTACTCCACAACCTTTCTCTCAACATGTGACCTATAAGGGGGAATCTTCTAAGGCAACCACCACTTGTTGTTTTCCCATCAAGGAACGGATTTTTGATCCTGGTATAGAACTTGCTAAACCATCTCAGTATCCGCCTGATGCAATAAAAGCAAAACTTGTGAGAGATTTAAGAGTATCACCTTATCACCTTTTGAAGAACATATGGGCAACCGTATTGGAGAACAACACCTCACTCTTTTCACCAATGCTTGGGAAGTTAGTTGTTGGATTGTGTTATAAGTGGGATGGTAATTATGCATTTGATCTGGGGGGATATTTATGGAGTTTTGATAATTGAAAACTTGCTTTACCTCATCATGGAGATTTTTTCTAAAAAGGGTAAAATTTTCTCTCCATGATAGGTTTTAGACACTTTTAAGTGTGGGATGAGTCGAGCTAGAGACTCCATAAATCACGCTTGAATAACTAGGTTTAGAGTTTTTAAACTTAGAGTGTGGTAGGATAGAAATAAGGATATAGAGTTAAGGATAAGTGTAGGGGGAGACCTTCCTTTTGTCTTCATGTTGTTTGTAGGGTTGCTCTCTCATCACGTGCATTGGAGCTTATAGAGGAGGCCCTTGTATCCGATTCACTTTGTTACTATTGTGATCTTTCATAACCACATTATGCTTAAAAATGAATTCACTATAGTTGATCTTTCCTTAGCTTGGGTTAAGCAAAGTTTTCAATGTCCTAAGTGTAGGGGAGTTTACTCCAATACTCTTAAACATTGAGGGCAATGTTTATCTTAAGTGTATGGGGTCTTCTATCGAAGTGACCTTACCTAGACTTCGTCATTGACCTTCATGATAACTTGGAAATTAATTTTTCAAACATTTTTCAAATTTTTGATCTACTTTGGCCACCAAAAATATGCATTCATAAATTTTGCATTAATCATTTTTCATTTGCATAACACATTTGTATTGTATATATTTCTTCTTTTATTTTTCATCAAAAATATATAAAAAGGAAATAAAATATAGTAAAGGATATGGTTTAACAAGTTTAGACTTCATTGACATATTAGGCTCGCCATGGATACTTTGACTCAACCCGAGTTTGCTTATCTAAGCACTCTCTAGCTAGTATCCTTAACCATGTAGACCTTTATTGGTTTATTAGGCTAAGCATCCACTAGGCTCATTATTTGATATTTAAAACGGTGGAGAATAAGAGATGATAGAGTTTGAAATAAGTGTAAAAGGCTAGATAAACCTCATATTAATTAATTATGGCTTTTATATCCCCTTTCGCAACCTTTACTTTCTTGCCAACACATGTATATAGGTTAATAAATAATCAAGAACGGTTTTAATCGGTTTGTAGTCTCTTATGCATTTTTGACTAATCATTCATGGTTGGTATAAGTACGTCTTAAGATTCTAAGTTAGAACGTTTTATGTGTACTAGACTTATGTCATGCTTAATACTTAGCGGGTGTTTTTCATTTTATTCTTTTCAACTTTCTTTGTGAGGAATAAATAAAAATAAGAGCGGCTTGAAGAAAAATGAGTGGCTAGAAAAAAAATAAAAAGAAAAATAATAATTATACAAGACTCCCAAGAGGGGAAGTGAAGTGTTAATTATAGTAGCTATTTAATTCCAATATTAGTCTCACAAGGGTTGCGTGGATTTGATAGTTGCTCCAATCCAATATTACCTTGACGGGTTGCGGGATTGAAGATACAAAGTCTCAAAAAGGCGGAGGATATAAATTATTGGGTGAGTTTTATTTTTCTTTCCTTAGCGAGTATGTAGCTACTTATTAATGCATGACATAAGGATCTTACACATAAGGCGAATGACTTATTACTCTTGAGTCGGACTTATATTGATTGTGGGCGGTTTTTTGAGTAATGGATGAGAGGATTACTTAGGATTAAAACCGTGTTTCCTTATTTTGAGATTTTACATTTCTTATATTTCATGCTTTAAATAATGACAAATTTGCTCTCAAGCAATTTGCTCAAATAATAACCGATCTTAGAGGCATAATAAGTGGGGGTATGAGAGTAACACACTTAATCTATATGAATAAGTTGAGGCACTTTCACTTGTGGATAACAATGATCTTGTTTTTATGCTTGGTATGGGGAAAGTGAAACTGAGGGTGATATGTGTTCATGGTACCAAAAGCCCAATCTAAGTCATTGATTTCTTTATAAGTTATTTCCATTAAAACCATTTCAAGAAAATCCAAAAATATATATATAGAATTGCTTTCCTTTGAATTGCATTGTATAAAATCAAAATCATGTATCATATAGTGTATAGTAGTGTAAAAGCATATCATATTGGCCAAGTTGGATTAATTATGAGAAAAGAGTAAATTGGTGCTTTAAAATATGGCATTGCATGAGGTCATGGCAATGATCAAGTGTAGGGGATTTGATATGAGTGAAATATCATATCAATAAGTCAACAAATCACCCTAAAACACATAGTAAATACCTAACTTTTATACAATAAAGCAGTATTATGTGGTATGTTTTGTGTTTGTGCTTGTTTAGGTAACAAGGATACAAATTTGAAGAAAACAAGTGAAATCAAGCCAAAAGATGAAGAAAAGACAAGAGAAGGATCAATAATCACAAGCTATGAGAAAACAAAGGACATATCTTGACAATATTCAAAAGATGAGGGACTAAAGTGAAAATTTTGGAAAATCAAGATCATAGTCAAATTTGGTCAACATTCAAGTCAAACAAGTCAAAGGGCTTCAAATGTTCAAGATGAAAGTTGAAGGATCAAATATGTCATAAAATGAAGTTTGGGGACTAATTTCTACTCTGCATAAACTACAAGGGCTGAAATTGTCAACTTTACACCATGTTTAGTGCTTGATCCAGCTTTATACACTGCAGCCAATGGGAGGCCAAGAAATAAGTCACACGGATCACCACCTAAGCGCCAGCTGGACACTAACGCGGCCAGTAATTTATTACTCGATCTCAACAGTCAAACCCACTCAGACTTTTTCAGCCAATTACAACACGCCATGCAATAATATAAATATCTATTTTGGATAATGATCCGCGTGAAATGCTGAGATCCAATAATACTTTTCTACGTGTATCTTCAAACTCAAAACGCGCCCAGGAGTGGGAATCTGCTACAATGCATTTCATGCAAAGTTATAAACCTGAAATCTGCTTCATTTTGAGAGACGAATCCATTCCTCACATCCAATTAAGCTGAAATTAATTCAAGCAAAACCCCCAAATGTGTTCTTGGGCTGGATTGTGCAATTTTTTACGAATTAGTCCACCTGGCAGCTTGTCATTGGCTTGAACACGTCACCAACCACTACAACATCTCATCCTCACTCTATAAATAGGACCTTAGCCCATCATTTGTGTTTAGGTAGATTGTAGGTGTAAAAAACACACACTTCACTTTTCTCCTTCATTCTTAGCATTTCACTTCAGTTAGTAACTACTCTTAGGTTCTTGACAAACACCTAAGAGTCAGTTAGGTAGTTAGTAACAGAATTGTATCAAATTTCCTTCACCATTAATGAAATTCAGTTCTTCATTTTAACTCATTCTCACTCTTATACCTACATACTAAATTCCTGTGATACTGTGTTGTTTATGTTGATCTTCTATGATCAATGGAAGCTTGTTGAAGCTGTGAAGTTTTGTAGCTGTTCAGAAGTACTTGGAAGATCATTTTTCAGTCCTTTTCAGCATTTGTAGCAGGGGAGTCTACTATAGCAGTATTAGATGATGATGATGGTAATTGGAGGTCGATAATTGGTGGTTTAGTGGTTGTTAGAAGGCTCAGCGCCTCTCTAATCCTTTAGTGGTGGCATCCTGCTAAAAAGTTATTAATTCCTTATTTTTGTTCCTCTCAAATGTCTCTGCATGATTTAGTACCTAGAATAAGCCTTATATGTTGAACTGAATGTGTGTTTAGCTTGTTTGTAGCTTAATTGAGTTGAGTTGATAGCCTGTTTGTAGTCTTACAGTTTTTCCTTAGGTTTTATTTGATTTCATTTGGTTTTTCATCAATAATTGCCTTTGAGTACTCATTTTGTGATTCATCCTGGTAACTAGCTTTTTTTTTGGTCCAAAACCATTTCAATTCTCCATTTAAACAAGTCTCAATAGGAGTTATAATCAGTAATTCATTTATACTCAAAAAGTCTTTGTAAAATTTCTAGTTCAGATTTTAAAGCAGTGTTTGGTTTAAGTCATTTTTTTGGAAAATTAGTTTGCAAAACTAGTTAAGAAGTGTTCATTTATACTTCGTTTGATAGTGTAAGCATTTTTGTTCAACTTTGTAATCAAAAGACAAGTCAAACAGGCAAATGGTAGTGTAAAAACTTTGGGTCAAGATTTTTAACAAGTTCATCAGTAAACTATCCTACTTTGAATCCATGGCATTTCTTTGTTACGGGATGAATATAGCTGTAATTTGTTTCCAATTGTGGCTTAACATCTAGTCTATCAGTGTTCAATTGGAAATTATACAGTATCGCGTTTTGAAAGAGTTCTTAGCTTATTAATAACCACTTGATCAAACTCAAGTTTTTGTAATAAACTTCTTACTGTTTTGCTAGATCTCTAAATTTACTTCATAATTTTTCCAATTTTCTTTCACAAATCAACTTACAAACATGTCATAAGCAATTCCTGAGATTTTGAGCTTTTTCAGTTTTTGGTCAAACTTTTGTCAAATAAGCTGTTATTGGCTTATTATAGATTCAAGCTTATTCAGTTGACCATTTTCAAAACCAAAAGACATTTCAAGCTTTTTGGAGCTTGATTAATCAGTTTGTGTAAGGGTTTAAGGCATTTAATAGCAACCTACTTTCTCAAATATATCCATATTATACATGTACTCATAAAATTTACAAGATGGTACTTGAACTTCCTGATTACCTGTTAATATGGTACCTCAATTTTTTTTTACCTATTTTACCCTTTAATCCAATGCCATCTTTTGCATCATTAGTCCTTTAACTAACGATCGTTTTCGTTTTCCAAATAAAAAGTTTTAACTTGTAAAAAATTGTAATTTTTCAAACATATATAAAATAAAAAAAATTGTGTTAAAATTTTGGAAGTTACAACTATCTTTTTTTACTTTAAAAAAATTTCAAATTGTTTTAAATCTTGTTTCATTTTTTTTTAAAGTTTATATTTTCAGAAAAATAAACTTTTTCTGAATATTTTTTAAAAGTTAAAAATAAATAAATGATTTTCTTTCAGAAAAATTTAAAATTTTTTTTAATTTTATTTTGTATTTTCAAAAATAAATAAACTTTTTTAAAAGTAAATTTCAATAAGAGAAAAACGTATATTTTTTATTTAAAATTAAGTTTTTTATAAATAAAATCATTAAAGGAATAGTTTAAAATGTTTAAATTTTTTTGAAATGTTTTAAAATGTTTTAAAAAAATTTAGTTTAGGAATATACAAATATATTTATTTTTTTTATTTTTTTTAGAAGAAAATCATGTGAGTTATTTAGAACTTTAAAAATTAAGAGCAATATGTAAAAAAAAGTTATGTTTTAAAAAAAATGAACTTTTTTTTGCAAAAAAAAATCGAAACAAAATTTAAACAATTTCAGAAAAAGCGTAAAAAGAGAAAAAGTTTTTTCAACTCTAAATTTTTTGGAAAAATTATAATTTTTTCGGAAAAATTATAATTTTTCGAAAAAATTTTAATTTTTTTAATTAAATATTTTATTTCCGGAAAACGATCGTTAGCTAAAGGACTAACGATGCAAAATTTGGCATTGGGCTGAGGGTAAAATAGGTAGAAAATTTTTGAGGTACCATATTAACAGGTAAACCGGAAGTTCAAGTATTATATTTCCAATTTTTTGAGTACAGGTATGATACGGATATATTTGAGAAAGTACGTAGCTATTAAATGCCTTAAACCCTTTGTGTAATAAAATTGTTTTGTGGTTGACTAGATTTCACTTGAGCTTATTATTGGCTTATTGAAATAAGCTATCTAGAGTTTTACCAGCTTTTAAGCAAATTCCTTTTGCAAGGCTAACTAATTTTTAGTTTTAAACATTTTAGTGAAAACTATTTTGATTTTGGTTGAGTAATAAGCTCTAACCAGCTTATTCGAATCACTTTGCCCGTTTTTGTCAAAACTTACTTTTTAATTGCAAAATGGTCCTTTGGATTTACTAGACTTTGTATTAAGTTCTAAACTTTCATACGTTTTAGGTTTTGCAAAACTAAGTCCCTACATTTCAAGTTGTTACAATTTCAGTTAGTAATTTTGAGATTTGTTAAGTTTGTTAACTAGTTTGTTACATTTTACATATTTGGTCCCTATTGTTTCTGATTTTACACTTTAATTATACTTTCATTTAGTTTACATTTCAAGCAATTTTACTTTTCATGCATTAAATACTTGTACTTTGGAATAATATTTGGTACTTGCACTTTGTTTTACGGATACGTAGCAATAATATTTTCATTTTTCTACGTGTTGGTTTGAATTAGACATAGAATCCAAATAACTTGTTACAACCAAAAACAATTTAAAGCTCGATATTAGTAGGCCTTTCAATTTGTATTGAGTCAAGAATAAACGAACTTGCAAATACTAAATATTAAAACCCTAATGACTATAAGGTTATATCTGATGATTTTTCTATGGTTAAAAAATATTTTAAAGATTGGGTATGCTGAAGAGATCACTGAAAAGGGTGGGCTGAAGAGAAGTTGTTTACCACCTAAGTGGAAATTACTGATGAATATTTTGATTAAATGCTTGAGAGGGAAAACTGTAGGGCTTGACTAGATAAATAAAAAAGATGCAATTTTTTATATTGTTTGGCTAAGGGGATCCAGGCTGATTTTGGGAGGCTAATATTTGAAGATCTTCTTGGGAAGCTGGAGAAAAAGACTAGGGAGAAAAATGTTGTTTACACCAGATTTTTATCCCTCATTTTTGTTGACCATCTTGGAGATGTTTTTTCTAAACTCCAAGGAGAAAATTTGGTTTTTCAACCCTTTGAGCTTAAGCGATGGAACATTCCAGTTAGTACCATTGCTCCTCTTTTTACACAACCCATGTTGGACATCTGCTCAGCAAAATATCCAGTAGTGTACAAAGCTCCACAAGACATTCCTCCAACTGGAGAAGGAGATCTGAAAGGCAAAAATCTTGGAGCTTCTTCTGGACCATGTAAGAAGCAAACATATGTCAATACTAAAAAATGTAGACGTGAGTCCTACAAAAGGAGAACCCTCACAGAATCTTCATCTAAGGAGATTGCTAATGAATCCCATGGCCATGCTTCGAAGAAACTTAAGTCCTCGGACAAGGACAAGAACCCTAACCAGACGCCACCTTCAGCGCCTGCTGGGGATGGCATGCATAAAGAGGCCCTGAAGGCAACCACTATCCCAACTTCTTTAGGGGATAAGGGTGAAGATGGAGCTCACCCTCAACTCAGTAGTGTGGAGTCAGCATTAGTAAGCACTTTAAATTTAAATACATTTCCATTTTTCTTACCAAATTCTATCATTTGTCACTTTGAGTCAGCATCAGGGCGTGAGGCTTCAGCAAATACAACCGCTGATGATGACCCTGGCCAATTTGTTTATAATGATGTAGCACCCCCAACAAATGGGTCCTACTGAAGGAACCAAAAACATACTCATTGATCTTAACATATCAAGGACTTTTTCTCAGAATCCATCAGGTAAAACCAATCCTGGTGGTGAAGGAGCAGAAACTGATCCTCACACTGGAGGTGATGCTGAGAAGACGCAAAAGGAAGTCCCTCTTAACACTAGAGCCATGGTGGGACACTTCCATTCTTTCATTATTAACATGTCTTCAGATGACCTTGAGAACGAGCTTGGTTTTGATGAAAGGGCTCTAGTAAATCTTGATGAAAGTGAGCCAGAGGATGACAATGTTGAACAACATCCAAAACCACCATCCCCAAGAGTTATCAAGGTAAATTAACTGACCAATCGAGTGTTGGTTCTTCATACTCAGGTGAATAGGCTCAAGGAAGAAAAGGTCATTGCTGATGTTGAAATTGCCACATTAAAAGCAAGAACAATTCCTCCCACTGTTGAACAAATCAAAAATGTTATTCTTGATTCCTTGAAGCCTATGGTGAAGGATGTTGTCACCACCACCTCTTTGAAGAAAGAAATGTATTCACTCATGGACTCCATCAATGGTGCTTCTATAGAGTTCCCACCAGAGTTCACACCGGTTCCTGGCCAAGTAAATGACTTATGTGACTCTGTCTCCAAGATCAAGGATAGGGTGGCACTGCTGAAACAAAAGTTGACCTTGTCTGAAGAGGTTCAAAAAAAAACTTAATTCCCTTGAACATGTTCCAACCATACTGGCCAAGGTATCTTCTACTTTGGACTCTCTTGCTGCACTCATCCCTCATGGTGGTTCATCAGAAGTTGTTGTGCAATCTTCTGCTGAGGGGGAGAAAAATACCATTCAGCAGTTATTTTAGAAGCATGCACAGAAGAAGGCTCAGAAACAACCAGTTTTCTATAAGTCAACATTTTCTGAGAAAAGTCTAGCTAATACTAAGGGGGAGTCTTCAGCTAAGGACAATCACGTTGAGGGTCTTACCATTAGCGGTGACACAATGATGATGGCACACCTCCAATCCAGCCCAAGAACAAAGGCGATTTCACTATGAAGGAAAGAATCATCAGGGTTTGGATTGCTTCCCAAGAAGAAATTGACAACTTATATAGATTACATAAAGTAGATAAGCTGAGAAAGTTGAAGCTAAGTCTGTACAAAGAAATTGGGAAAACAGAAGTTGAAAATCTCTTCAAAAGGAAAATGTTTATATGAAAATTTTTATGTAACAAGACTGAACAGAACAAACCCTTCAGAGATCACAAACATTGACATGCTTACCACCAGAGGTGATATTCATCTAAAGTTCTATAGGGGTGTTTGAACTGATGAGATTATAGAGAACTTCCAATCTAAGGATCTCTCCTATACTGAATGGTTAGAAATGAAAGAAAAGGTTGTGAAGAGAAAGTATAAGAGGCGGGATGAAGTTCACATTATAATTGATCACTCTAAAAGAAACCATGAAAGAATAGGTGATATCCTTAACATTAATGCTGACATTCCACTGGAGGATCAAGATACTATACTGGAGCTGAACAAAAGAGCAAATCTGATCAGAACTGGAGTAGGTAACATCTTTGTTACCACAAAGAAATACAAGGAAAGTGTTCAGTTTCTGAATCATCTCCCTGAGCATGTACTTGACGAACCAAAATTGGGAATGCTTACTTTCAATCATCAAGAACGTCAAGACTTTGTTGGCATTAGTGATCTTGATGATATGAACAATGAACTACTTGGAAATATTCAGAGGATCTTCTACTCTCACCATGGAGGTCCAGGACTTACTGAAGCTGCAAGAACCTTCAGCATGTGCTTACTAGGCATACTGGATTACAGAAACTCAGATCCATCTGTTCAGACTCATATCATAGAAGGACTTAGTAAATAATCATTTGTAAATTTCAGTTGTAATTTGTAATGTTTTGTTAATAAATGATCTTGATGATATGAACAATGAACTACTTGGAAATATTCAGAGGATCTTCTACTCTCACCATGGAGGTCCAGGACTTACTGAAGCTGCAAGAACCTTCAGCATGTGCTTACTAGGAATATTGGACTACAGAAACTCAGATCCATCTATTCAGACTCATATCATAGAAGGACTTAGTAAATAATCATTTGTAAATTTCAGTTGTAATTTGTAATGTTTTGTTAATAAATGATTATCTGATGTTTATAAGTACTTTATTGTTCAGTGCAAGTAAGAAGAATTTGTTATGCTCCCTTACTACTGACTCTAGACTTAGGCTATTTGTATATCAAAATAGGGGGAGATTGTTGGGTCAGTATTTACTGACCATGTAGCAACTCTAAGATTTGAATATAAAATCCCCCTAAATGTTTCATGTTCAACATAAAGGTGACTCTACTGAAGCATGACCATAGGAACAAAGATTCCTACTGAAGAATGATTTGCTGAAGGATGTTCAGCTTTCCTCTTCCAGAGAACTTAGAAGACAAAGGAGTCTTTGCTTCAAAGACTAGGCGGTCTAGTTGCTAAAGAACAAGTCCTGAAGAAGAGCTTTCAGTTTTGTTTGGCTTGACAATACCAAACTGAATGATGTCGATCTCCTCTAGAATGTTGAAGACACTTCAGTATTCTGAAGGTTTGCATTAGGCAGGAAAAGATTGCTTTAAGTCAAAGTAGGTTGCTTGTATAGTTAGCTATAAGTACAACCTTTATCTTTTTCTAGAATAGTTTATTTGTCCTTTGTACTGTTTATCCAGCATGGGCATCAACCACCCAGTGGATAAAGTTATGCATGGGAACATGCGAAAATCAAACCCTAGTTTTTTCACTTCCCATTTAAGGAGTGCATATTGAGAGTGAAAAGGTTAACCATTACAACAGTAAAAACTCTAGAAAATCCTTTGTTGATCCCTTTGATTGGATCTATATTCTGTTAAGAACTAGTATAGTAGTTTGTAATCAAACTAAAACACTTTGGGAACTCTTACTCAAGGTAAATAAGTTATGAGAAATCTAACTTATAAAGCACAGAAGAACAAAATTACTTTTAACTATTCGATTCTCTTATTGATCGAATTGAATGAGGTACATGAATGACATCGTACCTATGTTCCTTTTATTGAGTAAGGAACCCTAGAAACCTTAGAGTATTCTATAAAGATAAGTATATCACAAACGATATATTATCAATATTCTAACTATTTAAGTATATCACATAAGATATACTCTCACTATAACTATGACATATCTTATACAAAGATATATTCGTCCTAATCAATATAGCAGTACTTACTTTATAAGTAGCAGTACTTACTATGTACTGTGTTAACACTAACGGTACTTGAAAGATACTAACAGTACTTCAATAACACTAATGGTACTTGACACTTAACAAATAATTCCCAACAATCCTCCCCTAAACAAGAATGATAACTTGTTGTCTTCTTGTTTCTCTTTGTACTTAATGTATTGAGAAACATGTCTTATGTCTTCTCTTCAACCTTGGATTGAACTTGGTAATTTGTATTTGTATCCAACTGAATGTAGCCAAACACTTAAATGTAGATCTTCTTCTGATAAGATAACTTCAAACATCATGAATATCATCTTTGTCTTCAAACTATGATCTTCTTGTGTCTTGTAAACATTCATTTGATTTTGAAGCAACAGTGATTGTCTTTTTGAGTTAAATCTATGAACTCTGAATCATGAACTTTTGTCTTGATTTGATGAGACAAAACCTTCTAAGTATCTTTTCTTTATTACTTCTTTGCTTGCGACTTCATACCTGAAATAAAAGAATTAACAACAAAAACCAATATGTATTGTCTTCATGATTTTTAGTGAATCATCAGCTATCAATGGATTTGATTTATTCTTTACCAGTTAGTCGTACCCTCTGGAATAGCCAATACTTTATTCATAATGAATAAGGTGTACTGATAACCCTACAATTTTTGGTAAATTTTCAACCATCAACGGAATTGATTAAGTCTTTACCTAGTACCGTTTGTCTATGACTAGCCAACTCTTTGTCTCGAAACAAGGTGAGTTAGAACCATATAGTTTTTAGCAAACTACCAGCTTTCAACGGATCTGAGAAGTCTTTACCATAAACCGTTTGCTTATGGACTAGCCAGTTCTTATGTGTGTTAGACATGGTCAACTGAGAACCATTTGTGAAGTGTGACTGAAAGTCAAACACTTAAGGCTCTTTCTCAGCTTCTTTCTCTTGCTCCAAATCCTTGATTTGTTGTTTAACCATTATGATCAACTCCAAAGCACCAACAAAATCTTTTGTGACTTCTAATTGTTGTTCCAACATTCTTTCCAACAATCTTCTCTCAAATAGATATCTCTTTTCTTGTATCATATAGTAAGTAACATCATCTATATCTAAAATATGCAGTCCACATGACCTATAATATCTCTAGTAACTAGGAACCTGATTCTCTAATACCTTCAACATTTTTTGATCACAGTTGTGTGGTTCATACATGAAGAGAAATTCATTGTATAATAGTGATACCTCTGTTTAACCTGCACTGGCTTCTTGAACTACCCTGAAAAGATCTTGAATATCTTATCTGTCAAGAATATGAAGAATGTCTTCCAAAAGTATGAACATTCTTGTTGTGCCATCAATTCTTTATATTCCATGAGCTTCTAGTCCTTGATCCATAGTGTATATCCATCTAGCAATGGATGACTTCTTTCCCAAAATCTTTGTATCAATACATTGATCTTCAAAATTTACTATCTTCAAGTACTTTTTCAAGCTCTCATCATCATCACTATCTTTTGTTGTTGATTTAGCCTTTTTCTTGACTTTCTGCTTCTTCTTTGTTGATCTTTTTCTCTTAACACCCTTTGAGGTTCCTTCAAATTCCATTGGACCTTCTTCCAAGTTTGTATGTATCGTTTCTTTAGTATGTACTGTTGACTGTGTATGTACTGCTTGTACATTTTCAGTCTTATCAACATCTTGAGCTTTATCCCCTTCATTCATTCTTTGAGCAGTCTCTGTCCCTTTTGATCTTACCTTCTCCTTTCTATTCTTCCTCACATATGTAGTCTTGATAGGTGGAGATGTTGTTGTATGTTAAGCAATACTTGACTCAAATCTATGAGCACTTCCCCATTGCCTTTGTTGTTGCAAATGTCTTCTAGCCTCTTCAACAGCTAACCTATCTGCTTCAGATCTAATCTCAACAAAATTCAATTCATCTCTTTTGTGTTATTCATACAAAGCCTTGATTTCCTCAAAATTCTTCTTGACCAATTGAGCATGAGTGAAATGCTTAACTTTCTTGAGAAAAGTCATCATTAGATTCCTAATCTGCATGGTAGTTGGAGGCATCATTTTTTCTCTTCTTCTTTTCTCAGCAAAGTATCTTTGTTGCTCCCTTACCAGATCATCAATCAATTTTTGTTTCTCTTCTTCTTCATAAGCATCTCTTTCTTCAGCTAATAATGAGTCTGCAAGAAGCTCACTTGCTTGTAGTTCAGCTTGAATCCTATCATACTCTTGTATGTTCCATTCTTGCTGTATTCTCCTAGCTTCTAGCAAATACTGCTTTGCTGCAAGTTCCTCTTGTAGTTCTTCTTCACGTATTTGGGCTTGCATTCTGAAAGCATATTCCTCATCATGGTCTAATTGATTAAATCTATACATGACTTTGCTGATATCATCATTTGAATCACTTTCATTTTGAGATTCTGATTGTAATTGCTTCTTTCCCTTATCCTTTGGATTAATCTTTGGTAACTTCTTCTTCGGCTTGGAAGATCTTTCCTCATCAGCTTGCTATTGAATAACAATACCTTTAGTGGGATGTGAATATTGAACTTTCTTACCTTTAGTTTGATCCTTTTTGGGAAGAACATCATGTTGTGGCTTCTTCTCAAACTCTGCTTGTTTTGCTTTTTCAGCTGAACTCTTTTCTCTTAGATCAAGTAGTATTTGGGCTAAAGTCTCATCCTCTCCAAAAGGATTTTGAATTTCTAGTGAAGGTTGATCACCAGTAGTACTTGTAGTCGGCTTAGTTGGCTTAGCAGTACTTGGGTCTTCAACAATGTTGACTTCACCAGTGTAAGACACACTTGTTTCTTCAATTTGTGGTTCCTCATGAGTAGTTTGTGGTTCTTCTTGTTGAAGCTCCATGTTAGTAGGCTCTTCCACACCAGTGTCTAAACCATTTCCATCTTCATAATTACCAATGACATCATCAACAGCTTCAAAGTTGATGTCATTTCCAGAGACCCTTGTATGCATATTAGAAGAAGGTAGTGGTTCTTCATAATTCCCCCCTGTTTGGTTGCATTCAGTTGCCTTTTCTTGAGGTTTCTGAATCTTTGCTTCTTAAGAGCAACTTTCTGAATAGACCTATTATGCCTCATCGAAGGAGATACTTTATTCCTTAACTTGATTAGGCTGGCCTCCAATTCAGCAATTTTCTTGTCTTGAACAAGATTTTCCTTTTGCAACACATGTACCTGGTTGGACAAGCTAGTGCACAAAGAAGTTAAATTTGCAACATCCACCACCTCTGGTGCATGTGCTTGTGGTGAACCACTAGCAGCAACGGAAGCAGCAGGTGTATGGATCATCTCATTTGTATTTGGTTGAATACCAATATTGTGAGAAGAAGATTGTAAGATATTGTAAATCTTGCTTATGTTTTAGAGAGAGAAAGAGATAGAGAGATTGTGAGAACACACATACTTAGAGAGAGAAAGTGAAAGAGAAACACCTTCTTACTGTGTGAAAATTATGAAGTGAACCACACCCTCTCCATCTAAGGAGAGGGTTTATATACCAAGCCCATAAGATGGGCTTGGGCTTACATATTGGGTCGTCCATACATAACATGGACTAGGCCTTTCCTTGTTAATTAATATAAAGATAACTAAACTACGAGCTACTACTTAATATATTGTCGGAGTGACCGAATCTTCCTAAATACGGAAAAACGTATTTCCAACAATCGCCCCCTAAGGGAGGTCACTCCAAACAAGGGCGTTACCCAAGTTACAATAATAAAATAAACCTAGCATACCATGCTTGTCTTGAGCTCGTAGTCTTCGTCTTTCTTTTCTTTTTCTTTTCAGGTGAACATGCTGATGTGATCTTTGATATCAATCTTTAGCATTAATCTCTTGCCTTGATCTTGTGCATCCTTCACTTGTGATCTTCGCCTCTTCGTGACTTCACGTCCCACATACTTATACCTTTGTAATTCTTGAAAGCTTCAGAGTTTGATACAGCGGAAGACTTGACTTTTAAGCTTTCTTGAAGTATATTAAGTATTAAGTGTATAAAGTATAAGCATGCGGGGAAGACTTCTTCTCGGATTCCACAACGCCACCGTCTTCAAATGCCGCAACATAAGTTGACACGAACGAAATAGCTTTGAACATTTCACTCTAATTCGGTAGCATTTTACCTCCGGTTGGTGAAGACCGTTGGACGATATAAAATATCGTACTTGTGGCAGGTAGATTTAATTAAAAATCTCCTTTGACAAGATTTCGCGGGTTAACCCGTTCTCTTTACTCGACCGTCCATATCTGACTACGAACGTAAAGAGTGAATCATTTGGATAAAATTATTCGCATGATTGAAGCTGTGACAATCCGTGAATTTATGGTTGATATTTTATTCTCAAGTATTATTTAAAAACATTATTTTAATGTTATATTATGAACTCACTTATTTTTGGGAAGAAATTTGGATTTACGTCTTGAAGTAGCATCGACTATGTCTAAACCGGAGGATTCTACGTTACGTGCTTACGTTTACATACACCGTTTTTGTGACAGTCCGACATTTCAGAAAATAAGATTATCCGTGAATATTATTTTGAGATTTTAAATTTGTGTTGGTTCATAAACTCACAAATTTACGAAAAGAGATTAGGACTTACAATTTCAATTTAACGTCCTTTAGGACTAAACCAGAAACATTAGGATTACGTATTTACGTTTTCGAACTCCATTTTTGATGAGACAATTTTTTATTAGATTCGTTTTGTGCCGTTGATTCATAATTTATAAAAACATTTTTCGTAAAACGACCCGAGGGCATGTAAATCGAGGAAACTAGAATCGAGGAATACCCGTAAATTAGTGGGATGGGACAAGTTTTACACTTGCCCACCCCACTATATGGACGGCTAAATAAGCTCCAACACACTCCATGATGTGTCAAAATTTCAACTAACAAGTTAACACTTATTAACTTGAAGCTTACAAAGTAAGCTACCAACATCAAAACCATTTCTTCCAAACCATTCACTCATTCCATCCCATGCAAACCACTCATCCTCCCTTCCTCTCTCTCTCTAGATTTCGTCCATACCACCCCTAAAACACCTTCATATGATCAATCTAACCAAATCCTATGTTATTCACACATATGATGAAGCCCTTTTCAAGCTCTATTGATTGATGGTGATTTTAACATCCAACGAGAAGATTTGGTGATGTCCAAGGGCTGATTTCTACAAGAAGTTTACAAGTATTGATGTTCTTGAAGATTGGTGTTGATCTATCACAAGTTTCTCCATCAAAAATCCAAGCCTTGATGAATACCTACATAATCTTGGTGGTATAAAGATTGTTCTCCCCATCCTCTTGTTATTTTGATTATGTAATCATGTATTTTCTTTCTTATTGTGTATGTATATGATGAATATATGATGATAAAAATGTTGTGTGGGGATCAAGTGTTGATAAATATGATTAAAGAGATGAAAAACCATAGGTAACAAGGTTAAAATCGTGATAAATATGATGGCTGTATAAAAACAGTAAGTAACCAAATGTTAAACTGATAAAATGCTGAAGTGGAATCAATATACAGTAGGTATTAGGTGTTATACACATGTGAGAGTTGGCCATACAATGGAATCATAAAAATGAGTGAGATATGATCAAAACAAGTTTGGAATGCAAATCTGCCTACACTATTTTGGACAAATTTATTAAAATATTTAAAGGTTGATTCATCAGTATCTATACGGGAATAAAATGAAGCAAATATCATGTAGTTTCTGTGATAAAAATTTGAGGTTCTATCTCCATGTAGAACTCTAGATATGATCATTTTAGTAAACTAGATTTTTAGGACTAATTTTGTGAAATTAAAGTTTAATATTATTATATAAGTACTCAAATAAATATAGTATAAAATTTGAATTAAAACCCACTAACTTATATATCTCATTTATATAAAAATGCATAAGGATAAATAAATGAACATTATATAAAAATGGTATTTTGGTAAGTTTTATAAGTTATAAAAACTATATACTAAGTTTTACGTCTTTTCGGCTAAAACCGAAAGATTAACGTTTTTGTCAAATAAAACTTAGGCGGTCGGACCCGTCTAATATAAACTTTTATAAACTCACATACTGATATATGAACTTATATAACAAGTAAAAACCGACAAAACCTGAACTTTACAACATATAGACATTAACGGGCCGAAGTAGCCTTATTGGACTATAAACCCGACTAGTTAGTAAAACACTTATAAATTTACTTATTGGGCTTAACCCATTTGGACCCAACATGTAAAGTATAATACTGATAATAAAAGTATAAAATGGATTAATACAAGTTAACGGACTTATAATAGGTTTATTGGACCTAAAACATGTAAATAGGTAAAACTAGTAAACTAGTATAAAAAGTTATCAACACACAACCCTAAAATGAGTAAATGAGAATGTATAAACCCACTTGATCATCATCATATATATAAAGTCATTGGACAAAAGTCTAAGACGAGTATTAGTTGTCTAGGTTTCCGTGATTGAAGCACGTACCGTACATCCAAATCGCCGATAACCGCCTTCCCACATCAACGTGAGTTCATAGCCTCGCACTCTTTTAAATGTTTTTATGAAATGTTTTATAAACCCGCGAGGGAGATAACATGTTTGTATTTATAAAATAGGACACTAGTTGTCCCGATTGTTTGTTTATTGATTTGGACCCGAATGATTGTATGACCCGATGAATGATTAAATGACCCGATAGATGAAATGAAATGGATTATCAAAGTTAGGTTATGTCACTAAAAGTCCCATTAGCATGAATTGTGAACTACCGGGATTTGGTAGACGCTTATGCATATAATAGTACTATTTGGGGACGATCACCCCAATTCGCGCCTTGACGGTTGATCCCCGTCGTGCCACATTGATTGGTAAGCGAATTTATGTATGAGAAGATTCACACAAGCGTGATTATTGTGACGACACGCTAATTTAGATGGGCAAATGATTTTCGGGTTAGCTACCCGTTGTTTGGTATAGTAAGGTAACAATGGCATGCGGCTTATAATAATCCAATAGCGAAAATACTGCTTTATGCATTGAACTACGTTATATTGCCTCACTAGCAATACATGGTCTTATTATTGATTTTATGTTCGTGATTTGGTTTTACATAACCATATTTATATAACGGATTTTATTTAATCTATACAACGTTATAAAACGTATTGTATGGTGTTTTTACGACAATGGTTCGTATAATGATTTTTAAGGCAAATGCCTATATTATGATTTTTAATAAGGATTTGTATGAAATGACTTTGGCTATTTTATGGCCTATTACAAAGATTTGTACAAAATGATTTTCGGTAATAATTTTATACCGATGTTATATTGATGGATTTAATTAAAACTCTATGAATTCACTCGGTGTTTTCACTGACCTTTTCTTTTAACATGTTTTATCTCAGGTACTTGAAGGTAATTCTCGGGAAGACAACATGAATTCATGGCCCGCACTTAAATAATAATTTCCATTCAAATGCTTTGTAAAACCTGTATAAAATACAATGACTTGGGACCTATGTAAATCTGATATTTATGAATGGAAATGCTTTATTATTAAACGACGTGATTTTTAAGCGTTGTCTATGATGTGAGTAATGTGTTATCCCGTAACACCAACGAGTCTTCCGCTGTATTCAATTGTGTAATTTGGGGGTGTTACAGTTTGGTATCAGAGCTCTCATTATAGAGAACGAAAGATTTTTAAAATTTAGGTTTTGAATAAAATATTTCAAAATCTTTTAACTATAAACATTTTTCTCAAAATGTCTAAAAATCTTTTGACTATAACGGTGCTGAAGAATTCCCGAGTTACCGACAAGGCCAGACTGAGAAGTGTTATATTAATATATATATAACTTAGATTATATATATATATATATATATATATATATATATATATATATATATATATATATATATATATATATATATATATATATATATATATATATATATATATATATATATATATATATATATATATATATATATTTATATATATAAATATATATATATATATATATATATATATATATATATATATATATATATATATATATATATATATATATATATATATATATATATATATATATATATATATATATATATATATATATATATATATATATATATATATATATATATATATATATATATATATATATATATATATATATATATATATATATATATATATATATATATATATATATATATATATATATATATATGATGTAATTTGATTACATGATTGTTTGATGATTATTTTAATATTTATACGAGGTATTTATACGATGTAGATTGTCACAAGGAACCCTAAATCCCTTAGTAAATTAATCGAAGCTATTCTCGTAGGAATTCTAGCTATCCTAGATCTAAACCAAGTTGTGGATATTTATGATCCCAACAAATGGTTGATATTCTTAGAAATGTTGATATTAGTTGATTGTCATATTGAAGAAGAATTGGCAAGATTAAAACTGATATCGATGTTATGACGATCTTTTCTTATAGAGTGGAGTTTGACAAAACGTTACCACCTAGAAAGATGTCATCTGATTCGTTGTCACCCAATTCTTAAATTTGAAATCGAAAGGGTGAATGTTGCACTTGAGGCTGTCATTGGAAACATTACCCAAAAGCCTCATGCCACTAGTACTTTTCCGAGAAGTCTAATTGAATGTGTGAGTCATTTCATACTAGTGACTCATTTGAAAATTATTGTTGGAAAGAGCTATAGGATTGGAAATTAAGTGTTGTTCATATCGAGCTCTTATTGCACTTTGAAGGTCTAAGAATAAGGATGAAAGTATTGGAGAATGAGGTAGGATATCGCATTGAGTATGATTTGGTTGAAACTTGAATGGAGTAAAAAAATTAACTTGTATGGAATAAGAAATTGTTAAGAGTAAGTTGTTGAGTCCTGTGATTGAATTATAAGGTTTTAATTGATTGTTGATTCGTGTTAAGGGTTGTTCCTAGGCCATTGTCCAATGACGAGGATGCCCAATGTCTAATAAATAAAGTGAAGAAATCTTCTTCTGAATTAGGACCGATGGATCTTCCGGGACAGGTGGAATCCCCATAACTCTTGTAGATTAGTATTCACTGTGGTATCTTTTAAAAATAATCCCTAACTTAACTGAGACATCAGTTGGTAGGATGAGTTCATGAAATTGTATGACATAGTGACACATAATGTGTTACGGTACAATTTTGACTTGTTTGTGATTAATGAAAAGACTACCTTTGATTGCTAATTTCTACATGTATTGATGTTATCTATCCTTTATTTCTTCATCCTAATGTTCGCATTAGTGATGCAACCATTGAACAAGTACTCATCTCAAATTAAGTTACGTTGTGGATTATTCTTTTTGAGTGCCATCGAGGTCATAAACCTCATAATTATTTGGCTAAGCTCATTTCCTATTATATTGTAGTTAGTTCTTGGTGAACAACTTTTCATCACTCTTTTGTAGACCACTCATTGTTTTTATAAGTTAAAACAGTATCCCTTGAGAAAAATTGGGTTTTCATCACCATATGGATTATTTAAAGTGAGACTTAAAAATAATCGTTATCGAAATGAAGTTGTTTATAAAACACTTTGGAAAACTTAATTGTTTTCATAACAAAGAAAATCTTTGTAAATTTATTTTGATTCTTATTTAAGAATTAAGCATGAAAATGTTTTTATTATAAACATGATGACAAAGTTTTGACGAACTGAGTATTGCATCGTTAATCTTGAAATTGTATATAGTTGCGCGCCTGCATACAATTTGGAATGGACCATGCAAGGCTGATTAGTAGTCACCATAAAGTTGATTAATAAACACTACATTTTCTTTGAAGATTGTGAAAGATTAAATTTTATGAGATCTGCAAGAAGTGAAAAATAGGGACATAATGTTAGGGACACCTACATATGTCCCTGTAGCATCTATTCTTCTGAGTCGAATTTACTCATATGTGGAAATTGTCTTATTTGACAATTGACAATTCTTTCTTGTCCAATTCTCCCGTAGTGAGATTCTTAGGAAAAGTATCTGATTACCGAGTGTTGATACCCGACTGGATGTATCGACGTTCCTATCATTTCTTTTGATTAGATTTCATTTGAATGACCTGGGTAACGATCCGAGTAGCTTTCGAATGCGTACTCAAATTATGAAAACATGGGATATATTCATATTCGTAAATGTTTTCGTCTGTATCTGATTTGAAATTCTCTCACATAGATTATGCGTTGACCTTACTCTTTTAAGGTTAGTTATGTCTCCTGATATCCTTGAATTTGTGAAGGATTACGAGTTATTATTAGTCTTTTGAGAAGTTCACATCTTATCGACGATAATGAAACTGGAAAGTTGATAATTAATACTTGGTTTTTACAACCAAATATAAAATTTTGAAGTCCCAAGTCCTTTCGAATTGAAAACCGGTCTTAAGTGCGACTCAATCGTCTTTTGGTGAATCAAGAGAATGGTTAGGTTGATTTGTTTTAAACTATTAGCAAGTAATTAAAGTGTCGATGAGTAAAAGGGAAGTTAAAAGATTAATTCTAAATGACGAGTAAAATAAATGCTAGCTCAACTTAAAGATAAAATTAGAAAAATGCTTTATCACTTAATAAAAACTAACACTTAGAATATTACTAAAAGAAAGTAAGGTCGGAGAATCAAACAAAGCAAACAATCGGAATGAGTCCAAAAGGAGTCCCGATCGGAATGTTTTCCGATCGGTTGATCGGAAAGTGGTGATGATGCGCCCAATCGGAATATGGGGGAGGGTCAAATCGGAATGCAGCAAACAATCCCAATCGGAATAAACCTAAGTCTCACCGTCAGAATATGGGACGCAAGGCTAACAATCGGAATAACCAGAAAACTCCACAATCGGAATATGGAACAAATTCCTAGATCGAAAAAACTTGGGGAGCCAATCGGAAAGTCAAAACCCTTTTCCGATTGGATCAATCGGAAAAGGGATGGTGCGTATGGTCGGAAAGGGCAGCAATCGGAAAAGGGTTATAGTACCTTTCCGAAAATGGGGGAAATCGGGTATACGCAAGTAAATAAGCTATATAATGAGCTTATTACAAAACCAACCCGAATCAAAGACAAAACCGAATCAAATAAGCACTTATCTCAACTTATTTGACTCGAAATTAATCAACTTTTTGGATCAAACAATAAAAACATAAACTTTTTAATGAAGATTTTTATAAACAAAATAAGCTAATCATAAAAATAAGCCAATAAGCACAAAAGTCTTAAAGCTTAATCAAATGAAAACTTATGAAATGATCAAAAAATTAACTTTTTAAGCACGAAATCAATAAGAACAACACGGATCACATGATAATCGCACCAAAATCAATCTTAAATCAAAGAAAAGTAGAATGAGATTAAGAAATAAAAGCTTAAAATGAACTTGATTAATAAAAATAAGCAATACAAAGTGTTTAATCTTGAAAGATTAAGAAAAAGATGAAGTTTAGTGAGAGAAAGTTTAAGACTTTCTCTCTCTAAAACTAGAGAAAACTAAGAAAAAGTGAAAAATTAACTAAAAAATCTAACTCCCCTCCTAATGACTATTAGGAGGGTATTTATAGGGAAGGTGGAAGGAGTGCATGTGTTGCATCTTCTTTCTTGCTTTCTTCACGTTTTCTCGACTCGACTTTAATCCTTCGTCTTTTTCGTCTCGGGATTTGAACTTGTCTTTTAATTTTCTTCTTCTATTAGACTTAAGTTCTTCGACTTCGTTAAACTTCCGTCTTTTGACTTTTTCTTCGATAAATCTTCAGAATAGGCCTTGGACTTCCGTTCTTTTTGCACTCTTGATCTTTTGACTTCGTCTTTTCCCGTTTTCTTCGATAAAAGCCCGTGAAAGCCCGTGTTTTCTTCCTTTTTAATATTTTGGTCCTAAAACACAATAAAAACACAAACCACGCATAATTCCGACTTTTACGACATAAATCACATGTTTTGGTCTTGTTCTTATTGGAAATAAGTGGTAAAAGGATAAGTGTTTTCACACTTATTAAATCCCCTACACTTGACCATTGCAATGCCCTCATGCAATGCATTAATTTTAAAGCACGGTTTACATTTTCCATCATAAATAACCCACCTTGGCCTTTATTAAATACTAAATATAAAAGATAGAAATAAGTAAAGAAATTAAAAACTTACATTGGGTTTTGGCGGCCATGAACGTTTATCATCCTCAAGTTTCACGTTCCCCATACCAAGCTTAAAAACGAGATCATTGTTATTATAAGTTAGCAAACTATCACGAACTCATGTGGGCCAATTACTTACTTAGACTCCCTTATTCCTAAGTGTATCTCTTATATTTTATTTTTGTCTTGAATGATCACGAGGATGCATTGTTTGACTTATTTCGATAGTTATTTAGGCCGAAAATAAAGTGAACGATTTAATCAATAGTTAGCTAAAGGACCAAATCTTTTAAAACTGCTTCTCGGGACCTCATAAAGTTCATATCTTGGCATAACTCGCTTCACGATTTGAGACCTTTCTCGGACCGATATTTGGCAGGGACTTCATACTTCGAATCTTGAGAGACGTTCTTGAAATAATGGTCTTCTCTTCATAATAGAAATTTCTTCACTTGAAGTTTTGAGAGATTCTTCATCTTTGGAACACGACTTCTTCATTTTTCTCCAATCTTTATTTTGGACTTTGATATACAACGATCCGCCTCCTTTTAGGACTTGGATCTATTTATCCTCATACCTTGTTAGGGTCTTTTCGGATAGATTTCTCCATGACTTTTGGGGAGTTCTTGCTTTTCGTCGTGTGTCTTGATCCTTCATATAGATTTTCGATAAATGATTCTTCACATCACTTTTGGATCTTTAGCAACAAAATGTAGCCCTCATGCCTTGTTAGGGCCTTTTCGGACTCGCCAATCTTCGCATCCCGCTTCAATAAGTTATGCCTTGGCTATGAACTTTAATCCGTACCGAGCAACTTTTAAACGATCTGGGGCTAGAAGCTAAGTAACCTTTTAAATCGTACAACCTTATTTATTGCAGATAAATTTATTAACCAGCGGAGGGAGAATAGGCTCATAATTAACTCACATAAATTCACGAAAGAATACCGAACTTATAATTGACTCTATCATCTCTCGTTCTCCACAGTTTAAAATCTCAAGGAATGAGACTTGTGGATGCTTAGCCTATTAAATCAAAGTTTTGGGTTTTCGAGTCGCCTATAGGATCTTGCAAATTCTTAGACTTTTTCAAGTTTAGAAATCGCATTTTAAAGTTCCCTTGATAAACGACTCGCTAGGATCAATTATAGGAACTTGCGAAAAGTTCTTGTTCTTAACCCATGAGAGTTAAGACTTTCGCGTTTTATAGCTCCCTATATAAAAGCCTAGCAAAACTTGACTTAAACACGTTAAGGATACTAGCTAGAGTAAACTTAGGTAAGTAAACTCGGGTTGAGTCACAATGTTCACGACTAAGAAAAATCTAAAACCACTTTATTGAAAATTTATTCTAGAAATGGCAAGAAACTAATCATGATAAAGGAAAATACAACTATACAACTTGGCCAAAATAGATTAAAAATTTTGAAAAATGTCGAAAAATCAAATTTTCCGGTTAAAATGAGGGCAAATTCATGGAAAAGACCACTTATTTCGATAGAAGTCCCCCCTACACTTGAGATAAACATTGTCCTCAATGTTTAAGCATGTGGGAGTAAACTCCCCTACACTTAGGACATTGTTCACTTTGTTTAAATCTTGCTAAGGAAAGGACAACTAAAGTGAATTCAATGTGAACATATAGAATATGAAATATTGAATCACAAGAGTTTAGGATAGAACCGGGAAGATGGGAACACGGTATCACGGTTCGTCAAAAGTCATCAAGATGCTCTCTGAAGCTTTGATCCCTGCACATCACAAGAAACAAGACAACAAACATATACGGGGGGTCCCCCTACACTTATTATGAAAGCAGTAAAGGATAGAACACGGGTTGCCTCCCGAGAAGCGCTTGTTTTTGTTCACCGAGTCATGAGCCTGACTCCACCCAATTTTAGTTCATGGGGAACGTGGTGAGGGATGGAATCATCTCTTGAGAGATGTCCTCACCAAAGTACAGCTTCAAACGCTGGCCATTCACCTTGAAATTGGGCCCATTCGGCTGGGAAAGCTCAATGGTCCCATATGGAAATACTTTGGCGACGGTGAATGGACCAGACCAGCGGCTCTTCAACTTGCCAGAGAAGATCTTCAACCAAGAGTTAAAGAGTAAGACTTGATCACCAACGTGGAACTCTCGGTTCTTGATTTTAGCATCGTGGATAATCTTGGTCTTCTCCTTGTAGATCAGCGAGTTCTCATAAGCTTCATTCCTCAGTTCATTTAGCTCGTTGAGTTGAACCTTGCGATGATCACCGGCTTTGTTGATGTCGAAGTTAGCCCACTTCAAGGCCCAGTGCGCCTTATGTTCCAGCTCGATGGGTAGGTGGCAGGCTTTCCCGTACACAAGACGATAGGGTGTACAACCGATCGGGGTCTTGTAAGCAGTACGGAAAGCCCACAGAGCATCATCTAACTTATCGGCCCACGCGGCACGATGCTCTCCCACAGTACGCTCCAAAATTCTCTTCAAGCCACGATTGGAAATTTCGGCTTGCCCATTGGTTTGGGGATGATAGGCGGTGGAAAGACGGTGATTGACACCATACTTAGCCATGACTCGTGCAAATTGATCGTTGCAAAAATGAGTCCTGCGGTCACTGATGATAGCACGAGGAACGCCAAATCGAGCGAAAAGCTGCTTCAAAAAGTTCACAACCACCCTCGCGTCATTCGTAGGAAGAGCCTTAGCTTCAACCCATTTAGAGACGTAGTCGACGGCGACGAGGATGTACTTGTTCCCTTTGGATGATGGAAATGGCCCCATAAAGTCGATGCCCCATACGTCAAAGATTTCACATTCCTGTATGAAATTTTGAGGCATCTCATCCTTATGTGTGATCTTGCCTTGACGTTGGCAAGCATCAAAATGCTTAACCATTTCGTGAGCATCACGATAAATGGTGGGCCAATAGAATCCAGAATCAAACACTTTCTTAGCGGTGTAGTTGGGACCAAAGTGACCACCGGTGGGTCCTTTGTGGCAAGCTTGGAGGATGTCAAAAGCTGCCGGTCCGTCAACACATCGACGAATAATCAGATCAGCACACTGTTTGAATAGATAAGGGTCATCCCAAAAATAAGTCTTAACATCATTTAAGAACTTCTTCTTTTGTTGGGATGTTAACCCTTGGATGAGAATACCACCCGCTAAGTAGTTTGCAATGTCTGCAAACCACGGGGTGCCATCAAGATTGAGATTTATAGACATTAAGGTCTCAAGGGGGAAAGAGTCATTTATCTCTTTGTTCGGATGATCCCCTTGATATGGATCCTCAAGTCTGCTCAGATGATCCGCGGCCAGGTTTTCGGCTCCCTTCTTGTCACGAATTTCAATGTTGAATTCTTGAAGGAGCAAAACCCAGCGAAGAAGTCTTGGCTTAGAATCGTTCTTAGTCATCAAGTACTTCAACGCGGAATGGTCCGTGTAAACGATGGTGGTGGATAAAACAAGATAGGGGCGAAATTTCTCAAAAGCATAGACAACAGCTAAAAGCTCTTTTTCGGTTGTCGTATAATGCGATTGAGCCCCTGTCATTGTTTTGCTAGCGTAGTGGATTGGTTGGAAGTATTTATTCACACGTTGGCCCAAAACCGCACCAATAGCAAAGTCGCTAGCATCGCACATCAATTCAAAAGGCAGCTCCCAATTAGGGGTAACCAAGACCGGTGCCTTAGTTAGCTTATCCTTAAGAAGATTGAAGGCTTCGAGACACTCTTTAGAAAAGATAAAAGGAGTATCTTTTTCCAAGAGGTGGGTCATCGGGCGAGCGATTTTAGAGAAATCTTGAATGAATCGACGATAGAAGCCCGCATGACCAAGAAAGCTTCTCACACCCTTCACGGTTGAAGGTGGAGGTAATTTGGCTATGACATCTACTTTAGCACGGTCGACTTCAAGACCGGCTTTAGAGATTTTTTGTCCTAGCACAATGCCTTCTTTTACCATAAAATGGCATTTTTCCCAATTCAGAACAAGGCGAGTGTCTTCGCACCGCTTAAGCATACGTTCCAAATTGGCAAGGCAAGAAGAGAAGGAATCCCCAAAGACCGAGAAATCATCCATGAAGACTTCCATGGTTTGCTCAACCATGTCATGGAAGATAGCCAACATGCACCTTTGGAAAGTCCCGGGGGCATTGCATAAGCCAAAAGGCATTCTTTTATAAGCAAATGTGCCGTAGGGACAAGTGAATGTTGTCTTCTCTTGATCTTGGGGATCGATGGGTATTTGAAAATAACCCGAGAAACCATCAAGAAAGCAGTAATATTCATTACCAGCTAAACGTTCAAGCATTTGGTCCATAAAAGGTAGAGGGAAATGATCCTTTCTCGTGGCATCATTGAGTTTGCGGTAGTCTATACAAACTCTCCACCCAGTAACGAGACGGGTAGGAATTAACTCGTTGTTTGCATTAGGCACAACGGTGATTCCGCCCTTCTTAGGCACACAATGGACTGGACTAACCCATGGTGAATCCGAAATAGGGTAAATCATACCCGCATCAAGAAGTTTGATAACCTCTTTTTTGATGACTTCATGGATTTTAGGATTCACCCTTCGTTGACTTTGAATTGTGGGCTTAAAGTCGTCCTCCATGAGAATTTTATGTGTGCAAAAGTGAGGATCAATTCCACGGATGTCGGAGATTTTCCAAGCGATAGCTTGTTTATGCTTCTTCAACACAGCGACAAGGGACTTTTTCATCTTATTTCAGATCCTTAGCGATGATGACCGGTAGCTTCTCGTCGTCTTCCAGAAAAACGTACTCAAGATGAGGAGGTAGGTCCTTAAGCTCGAGAGTAGGAGGATCCTCAATAGATGGTGAAACTAACGATGGATCATCATTAATCACCTCTTTAGGAGCAGGAAGAGAGAACGTGTCCTCATTGAGAAGTCTCTCAATAGTACGAATATCTTCATCCCAATTGGTGGACAAATTATCATACTTAATATCGAGAGGACCCAAGCTAGCTTAGAAATCATCCAAGTCACTTTCTCCAAAAGGAGTCAATGCTGGAGCAATTGAGGCAACGGTCTCAACATTGGGTAGAGAAGAGAGAGTACTTTTGCAAGCATCATGAAAATGTTCTTCACAAGCCTCATCGAGAACATCAATAGCATTAACACTCTCATATGAATAAGGTTGCTTAGAAATCTTACCCATGTTGAAGACAATTTTGTCGTCACCAACTCTCATGATTATTTCGCCCACGGCTACATCAATGAGAGTGCGACCGGTCCTCAGGAATGGACGTCCAACGATTAATGGAACACGGGGATCCATCTCGTAATCAACGACGACAAAATCCGCCGGGAAGGTGAATTTGTCAACGCCAACAAAGACATCTTCGGTTATCCCTACTGGATAAGCAACCGTACGGTTGGCTAATTCCAAAGTCATTTTGGTGGGGACTAGCTCGTGAAGAGATAATTGCTTCCAAACACTTAAAGGCATTAAGTTTATACTGGCACCTAGATCGGCTAGGGCCATGCAATTCTCTACTCCCGGGAAGTTGCAAGGAATTAAGAAGCGACCCGGATCACCAAGTTTGGTGGGCAATTTCCGTAAGAGCACTGCGGAGCAGTTCTCATTAAGTTGGGTCTGAGCGATGTCAAGAAGCTTTTCCTTATCACTTAGAAGATCTTTAAACATCTTAGCGTATTTGGGCATGTGAGCGAGAGCCTCGGCAAAGGAGATGTTAAAATTCAATTGTTTAAACATTTTTAGAAAGTTTGAAACCTGAATATCATCCTTGCTCTTTTGCTTCTCTTTCCTCAACCGTGAAGGATAAGGTATATTGGATGAAGAAGAAGGCTTTAATGGAATAGGATCACTCACAACCACGGGTGGTGGGGAAATGGGGATAGAAGGTGAAGGAGGTGAAGAAAGTTGCTCTTTTTCCTTGTTCACAATCACCGGTGGAGGTGTAGGAAGCTCGGGTTCCATATAACCTTTTCCACTTCGAGTGGTGATTGCTTTCATCTCCCCTCTTGGATTCGCAACGGTATTACTCGGAAGAGTACCCGAAGAAGAGGGTTGATTACTTTGGATGAGGGAACCAATCATATCACGAAGATGAAGAGCTTGATTGTTAAAAGAGTTTTGCATGTTTGCATTAATTGCATCACTGTGTTTGGCCATATCATTCCTTAGCTCGGCTCGAATATCGTTCCCTTGTTTTGCCATTTCTCCCTTCAAGTTGCGGACTTGACTCTGAAGATTCGTCACCAACTCCCGATTAGTCTTCATTAATGTCTCGACATCTGGATTCACGGCCATCGGTTGATTGAGAGGTGGAGCCTGGTAAGCTTGAGAATTTCCTTGAGTTGGGTATGGGTTTCTTTGGGATTGATACTGATTGTTTGCACGAGGTTGGGATTGGTTTGCAGGAGGGAAACCGGGAGGAGCAAGATAATTGTTGGAGCGATAACTTAGCAAGTTACGGTCTCCTTGAGGGCGAGCTTGATAGCCTCCCGTGGGATAAGTACCATGTGCTGCGTTAACGTCTTCAGAATAATTGCCGTGAGTAGAAGGACACTGATTGTAGGAATGAGGACCACCACATGTGTCACAAGAAATAGCAACGGCTTTAGCTTGTTGAGTTTGGTTAGAAGTCAAAATTTGGAGACTTTTGTTAATATCAAGAATAGCACGTTCCAAAACAGACGAGTTGGTGGTGGAAGAAGTAGATGAAACATTGACTCTCTGATTAGATCTTGAGGATGCGGAAGAATCCCAATTCTTGTGGTGAGTAGTCATGTTTTCAATCAACTCTCGACACTCCTCCGGTCTCTTTTTCATAAAAGTACCACCGGCGGCGGCATTGATCGTGTCACGATCACGAAAAGTGAGACCATTGTAAAAGGTATCAATAAGAGTGACGGGGAGCATATTGTGATTAGGACAGCGGTCGATCAAATCATTGTAGCGTTCCCAAGCATCGAAAAGCGATTCATCATTCTCTTGCATAAATCCACTGATTTGGTTACGAAGGCTAGTGACCATGGATGGGGGAAAGTAGCGCGATAAAAAGCGTTGAGTCATGTCATTCCACGTATGAATAGAATTCTTAGGAAGACGGTCAAACCATTTTTCGGCATGGTGAGAAAGCGAGTGTGGAAAAAGTTGGAGGCGAAGGTCATCCATAGAAACACCGGAGCACTTCATGCTTTGGGTCATGGTAATGAATTTGTCGAGGTGTTTGTTGGCATCATCATCCGGAATTCCACGAAATGGGTTCGTTTGCACTTGTTGTATCATGTGATGCTTCAACGAAAACTCCTGAGTCGTGACGTGCATTGGCGCAATCGGGCCTCCGCGTCCGTTCATGGTGGGTTGGCACAATTCCTCCATGGTTCGTAAATCAGGTAGAAGGACATTGTTGTTGTTGTTATTGTTGTTATTCAAATTGTGTTGAGGTGGGTGATTATTGTTGTTATTAACACCAGCCATATCTAAATCTTCAAGAGTCTCGGGCTCAGAATAGTTGGAAGATCTAGTACGCATACACCTGCAGAAGAAAAATATACACAAAGAGAATATCTATATAATATTTTTGGTTTTTATAGGTTTTTTAATGTTTTTGTATTTTTGAAGAGGTTTATATTTTTATGGATTTTTGAAATTTTTTATAGCAATGAAAATAACGTTCAAAGAACGGATCCCAAAATTCAATGCGTCTCTCACTAGAAACCGTTTATCGTAACGAAAAGAGCCGGCAGCGGCGCCATTTAATACTTGGTTTTTACAACCAAATATAAAATTTTGAAGTCCCAAGTCCTTTCGAATTGAAAACCGGTCTTAAGTGCGACTCAATAGTCTTTTGGTGAATCAAGAGAATGGTTAGGTTGATTTGTTTTAAACTATTAGCAAGTAATTAAAGTGTCGATGAGTAAAAGGGAAGTTAAAAGATTAATTCTAAATGACGAGTAAAATAAATGCTAGCTCAACTTAAAGATAAAATTAGAAAAATGCTTTATCACTTAATAAAAACTAACACTTATAATATTACTAAAAGAAAGTAAGTTCGGAGAATCAAACAAAGCAAACAATCGGAATGAGCCCAAAAGGAGTCCCGATCGGAATGTTTTCCGATCGGTTGATCGGAAAGTGGTGATGATGCGCCCAATCGGAATATGGGGGAGGGTCAAATCGGAATGCAGCAAACAATCCCAATCGGAATAAACCTAAGTCTCACCGTCGGAATATGGGACGCAAGGCTAACAATCGGAATAACCTGAAAACTCCACAATCGGAATATGGAACAAATGCCTAGATCGAAAAAACTTGGGGAGCCAATCGGAAATTCAAAACCCTTTTCCGATTGGATCAATCGGAAAAGGGATGGTGCGTATGGTCGGAAAGGGCAGCAATCGGAAAAGGGTTATAGTACCTTTCCGAAAATGGGGGAAATCGGGTATAAGCAAGTAAATAAGCTATATAATGAGCTTATTACAAAACCAACCCGAATTAAAGACAAAACCGAATCAAATAAGCACTTATCTCAACTTATTTGACTCGAAATTAATCAACTTTTTGGATCAAACAATAAAAACATAAACTTTTTAATGAAGATTTTTATAAACAAAATAAGCTAATCATAAAAATAAGCCAATAAGCACAAAAGTCTTAAAGCTTAATCAAATGAAAACTTATGAAATGATCAAAAGATTAACTTTTTAAGCACGAAATCAATAAGAACTACACGGATCACATGATAATCGCACCAAAATCAATCTTAAATCAAAGAAAAGTAGAATGAGATTAAGAAATAAAAGCTTAAAATGAACTTGATTAATAAAAATAAGCAATACAAAGTGTTTAATCTTGAAAGATTAAGAAAAAGATGAAGTTTAGTGAGAGAAAGTTTAAGACTTTCTCTCTCTAAAACTAGAGAAAACTAAGAAAAAGTGAAAAATTAACTAAAAAATCTAACTCCCCTCCTAATGACTATTAGGAGGGTATTTATAGGGAAGGTGGAAGGAGTGCATGTGTTGCATCTTCTTTCTTGCTTTCTTCACGTTTTCTCGACTCGACTTTAATCCTTCGTCTTTGTCGTCTCGGGATTTGAACTTGTCTTTTAATTTTCTTCTTCTATTAGACTTAAGTTCTTCGACTTCGTTAAACTTCCGTCTTTTGACTTTTTCTTCGATAAATCTTCAAAATAGGCCTTGGACTTCCGTTCTTTTTGCACTCTTGATCTTTTGACTTCGTCTTTTCCCGTTTTCTTCGATAAAAACCCGTGAAAGCCCGTGTTTTCTTCCTTTTTAATATTTTGGTCCTAAAACACAATAAAAACACAAACCACGTATAATTCCGACTTTTACGACATAAATCACACGTTTTGGTCTTGTTCTTATTGGAAATAAGTGGTAAAAGGATAAGTGTTTTCACACTTATTAATAATGCCAGTAGAATGGATTGATTGATTATGGCATGACGACATTGTCTTAATTGATGGGAACTCGAATAGAATTCCCCTAAATGATAAGATATTTATTATCAAAAGTGATCTAAATAATTCTTGATGAATAACCATATCCTGCATTTAGACTTGAAATTATACCGTGAATGGTTGTGAATTAGTCATAGATATTATAATCTAGAAAGAACTTAAATTAAATATATAAAAAGATGTTTCTGTTATCTTAAACCTTAGGAGGTATTTGTTGGTGAATTACCTAGACTTTTCCCATTTAGGAAAGTCGAATTTGGTATTGATTATATTCTCGGTGCTGCACCTGTGGCATGTGCACTGTACATCAGCACCATCTGCATTAAAATAATTACCGTACAACTGAGAGAGTTGTAGGAGAAAGCTTTTATTTTACCAAGCTCGTCATCATGAAGAGCTATGGTATTATCATTCCTTATATTTGTTGGATTACCGTGAACTAGGTAAATTGACGATTAAAATCTATATCCACTACCCAAGATGTTAGATTGTTCGATCATTTACAAGGTTCTAGCGTATATTCAGGAATTTGATTCACGGCATGGTTATCATCAACTTCGCATCCGCGAAAAAGATTATCTATTCCAATCATTACATCCAGAACTTGTAATGAACATTATGAGTTTCACGTGATGTCGTTTGGATTGATCAATGCACATGTAGTATTCATAAATGTGGTGAATCACGTGTGTGGGCTGTAATTTGATAAATTCATGCTTGTGATCATTAAGAACCATATAATTGTTTATAAGAATAAGAATGAGTTAATAATTATTTATAGATTGCCCTGAATTGGCCGAACAATAAAAACATGTACCTTGAATTTTTCACATGTGATTTAAGGCTTGATCCTTTACATAAAATGACTGTTTGATTAATGATGGTAAGATATATGTATATTGACTCTTCAAAAATTAGAAGTCATTTAAGACTTTGGGTTTTATCAAAAAGAAAATGGAAATATGTTTTGACAAATGTGTTAACAAAGGATTTTTAAGGAATCATTCCCTTATAACCAAAAAATTTAACTAAACTCCTGTTTAGGGGTAAATGTTTTTGTATACCTCAAGACAACCTAAGAGGGATTGAGGAAACCATTTAAACCATGACTTGAAATTTGAAACGACGAATTTTGCTTGTCAACTAAGAAAATTGTGACAAAAGTATAAACAAAGATTTTTCGAACATTTACGAATCTCACTAATTATTTTCGGTAAATCAACAAAAATCTTGTTAATTAAAAATAAAAATTTATTTTGAAAATTTGTATAAAATTGGTCGAACTGAGAAAATTTAAAACTTGTTACGTTTACGTTTCATAAAAATTGAATATTTATTATTTAATTATTTGAAATATTTATTGACGCTTTAGACGTCAGGTTGATAAAAACTGATAAAAATGATAGTTGAGACTTGAGACGAAACTAAAACTTAGAAAATATAAAGAAAGAATTTTTGAATAAATACGGTCATGATATTTATTCCATTTAGGGAAGTGAACGTAATTACTGACACATTATGTAAAAAGGATAATACAGATAATAAAAGGGGTTCGCGGCTAATGTCAACCATTAGAATTGAGAAGCCGATGGCGTTAAATGTTTTAAAGGCCACTTGTAGTTGCCTAAATGTGGAAATTTTGAGATTTAGTCATGTTGAAGTCCCGTAAGTATAAGTATTCTATTCATGTTATTTCTGATTTAATGAATCTTTATCTTAAGAAGTTATACTGATGGTAAATTATGAAGGCAGACATCGCCTCATA
This sequence comes from Glebionis coronaria, assembly GCA_025667525.1. Classification (NCBI taxonomy): domain Eukaryota; kingdom Viridiplantae; phylum Streptophyta; class Magnoliopsida; order Asterales; family Asteraceae; genus Glebionis; species Glebionis coronaria. Next base: position 898,223 of record JANFOE010000494.1, read on the forward strand.
CATTAGTAAACGTCTAACTATTGCAAAGGTCATCATCAGAATTTGATTCGATTTGGGTCATCGTCGATAGACTGACCAAATCTACTAATATCATTCCTGTTAATGATAGATTCTTGATGAAGAAATTGACTCTTTGTATTTAAAGGAGTTGTGTAAACATAGTGTGCCTATATCGATCATCTTTATCAATATCCTCGCTTCGCATCTAATTTCTAGAGATTTGCTTAGAAGTCATTGAGAACGAATTTTGATGAGAGTACTGTGTACCACCCCAATCGAAGAGACGAGGTAAAGTAACGATACAAAATACTATAAGTGTTGTTCTATGTTTGAATGATTGACCTTTGGTAATAAACTGTAAAATCTTTTTCCTTTGGAGAGATTATCATTGATAATTATCGTATAAGGATCGAGATCGAATCTTGTTAGGATTTAAATATGAGAGCATCTATAAGAAGGAGTTGGGATGAAGACACCCGACATACACCCATTGTGAGTTGGACATGTCTTTTAGGTTTAAGGTTTCCTATGATGGCGAACCTAACCTTACAAAATACCCGACCCGCGAGACCTGAAATGATTGTTGAAATTAGGATCTGATTATTGATTGCCGGTAGTGGGCAGGAGGTTATGTGAATATGAAATGTAGATCTTCAAGTGCCGGATGGGTAGCGAAGTTATGTCAAAAAAATTTACCATGAAAAAGTAAATTGATGATCTGAAAGATCATGGGATATAAGTCCCCGGTGTATGGGACCATAGAGATGATGTAAAAGTTGGTATGAAAGGCATATAAGCTGGATCTACCCTAGGACTTCAAGTGCTGCGTGAATTATGTTTCGTGTATCTAACTTGATAAAATGTCTATCAAGTGAAAATCTAACCATTCCTTAATGAAGTTTAGATCGGCGAAAAGTTGCATTCATCAAAAACACGTGAACATCATGGATAGAGAAAGTAAGTCAACATTAAGCCTGATCTTATTCCCGTAGTTATGTTTGATGAAACTCGCGTATTGTAATGAATTACACTTGTCAGAAAAGACCGAATGTGGAGGAAATACCCACATGGCTTTAACTCTATAAGAAGCGAGTAGTAAGATAAGATGATCTTTGAGGACAAAGATCCTATTTAGGGGTAAATGCTGTGACAATCCGTCAATTTATGGTTGATATTTTATTCTCAAGTATTATTTAAAAACATTATTTTAATGTTATATTATGAACTCACTTATTTTTGGGAAGAAATTTGGATTTACGTATTGAAGTAGCATCGACTATGTCTAAACCGGAGGATTCTAAGTTACATGCTTACGTTTACATACACCGTTTTGGTAACAGTCTGACATTTCAGAAAATAAATTTATCCGTGAATATTATTTTGAGATTTTAAATTTGTGTTGGGTCATAAACTCACAAATTTACGAGAAGAGATTAGGACTTACGATTTTAATTTAACGTCCTTTACGACTAAACCGGAAACCTTAGGATTACGTATTTACGTTTTCGAACTCCGTTTTTGATGAGACAATTTTAATTAGATTTGTTTTATGCCGTTGATTCATAATTTATAAAAGCATTTTTTGTAAAACGACCCGAGGGCACGTAAATCGAGGAAACTAGAATCGAGGAATACCCGTAAATTAGTGGGATGGGACAAGTTTTACACTTTCCCACCCCACTATATGGACGGATAAATAAGCTCCAACACACTCCATGATGTGTCAAAATTTCAAATAACTAGTTAACACTTGTTAACTTGAAGCTTACAAAGTAAGCTACCAACATCAAAACCATTTCTTCCAAACTATTCACTCATTCCATCCCATGCAAACCACTCATCCTCCCTTCCTCTCTCTCTAAATTTCATCCATACCACCACTAAAACAACCTCATTTGATCAAATCTAACCATGAAATCCTATGTTATTCACACATATGATGAAGCCCTTTTCAAGCTCTATTGATTGGTGGTGATTTTAACATCCAAGGAGAATATTTGGTGATGTCCAAGGGCTGATTTCTACAAGAAGTTTACATGTATTGGTGTTCTTGAAGATTGGTGTTGATCTATCACAAGTTTCTCCATCAAAAATCCAAGCCTTGATGAATACCTACATAATCTTGGTGGTATAAAGATTGTTCTCCCCATCCTCTTGTTATTTTGATTATGTAATCATGTATTTTCTTTTTATTGTATATGTATATGATGAATATATGATGATAAAAATGTTGTGTGGGGATCAAGTGTTGATAAATATGATTAAAGAGATGAAAAACCATAGGTAACAAGGTTAAAATCTTGCTAAATATGATGGCTTTGTAAAAACAGTAAGTAACCAAATGTTAAACTGATAAAATGCTGAAGTGGAATCAATATACAGTAAGTATTAGGTGTTATACACATGTGAGAGTTGGTCATACAATGGAATCATAAAAATGAGTGAGATATGATCAAAACAAGTTTAGAGTGCAAATCTGCCTACACTGTTTTGGACGAATTTATTAAAATATTTAGAGGTTGATTCATCAGTAGCTATACAGAAATAAAATGAAGAACATATCATGTACTTTCTGTGATAAACATTTGAGGTTCTATCTCCATGTAGAACTCCAGATATGATCATTTTAGTAAACTATATTTTTAGGACTGATTTTGTGAAATTAAAGTTTAATATTATTATATAAGCACTCAAATAAATATAGTATAAAATGTGAATTAAAACCCACTAACTTATATATTTCATTTATATAAAAATTCATAAGGATAAATAAATGGATATTATATAAAAATGGTAGTTTGGTAGTTTTATAAGTTATAAAAACTATATACTAAGTTTTACGTCTTTTCGGCTAAAACCGAAAGATTAACGTTTTTGTCAAATAAAACTTAGACGGTCGGACCCGTCTAATATAAACTTTTATTAACTCACATACTGATATATGAACTTATATAACAAGTAAAAACCGATAAAACCCGAACTTTACTATATATAGACATTAACGGGCCGAAGTAGCCTTATTGGACTATAAACCCGACTAGTTAGTAAAACACTTATAAATTTACTTATTGGGCTTAACCCATTTGGGCCTAACATGTAAAGTATAATACTGATAATAAAAGTATAAAATGGATTAATACAAGTTAATGGACTTATAATAGGCTTATTGGACCTAAAACATGTAAATAGGTAAAACTAGTAAACTAGTATAAAAAGTTATCAACACACAACCCTAAAATGAGTAAATGAGAATGTATAAACCCACTTGATCATCATCATATATATAAAATCATCATATGTATACATAATTGTTATTTTATAAATTCATTGGACAAAAGTCTAAGACGAGTATTATTTGTCTAGGTTTTCGTGATTGAAGCACGTACCGTACATCCCAAATCGCCGATAACCGCCTTCCCACATCAATGTGAGTTCATAGCCTCGCACTCTTTTAAATGTTTTTATGAAATGTTTTATAAACCCGCGAGGGAGATAACATGTTAGTTTTTATAAAATAGGACACTAGTTGTCCCGATTATTTGTTTATTGATTTGGACCCGAATGATTGTATGACCCGATGAATGATTAAATGACCCGATAGATGAAATGAAATGGATTATTAAAGTTAGGTTATGTCACTAAAAGTCCCATTAGCATGAATTGTGAACTACCGGGATTTGGTAGACGCTTATGCATATAATAGTACAATTTGGGGACGATCACCCCAGTTCGCGCCTTGACGGTTGATCCCCGTCGTGCCACATTGATTGGTAAGCGAATTTATGTATGAGAAGATTTACACAAGCGTGATTATTGTGATGACACGCTAGTTTAGATGGGCAAATGAGTTTCGGGTTAGCTACCCGTTGTTTGGTATAGTAAGGTAACAATGTCATGCGGCTTATAATAATCCAATAGCGAAAATACTGCTTTTTTCATTGAACTATGTTATATTGCCTGACTAGCAATACAGGGTCTTATTATTGATTTTATGTTCGTGATTTGGTTTTACATAACCATATTCATATAACGGATTTTATTTAATCTATTCAACGTTATAAAACGTATTGTATGGTGTTTTTACGACAATGGTTCGTATAGTGATTTTTAAGGCAAATGCCTATATTATGATTTTTGATTAGGATTTGTATGAAATGACTTTGGCTATTTTATGGCCTATTACAAAGATTTGTACAAAATGATTTTCGGTAATAATTTTATACCGATGTTATATTGATGGATTTAATTAAAATTCTATGAATTCACTCGGCGTTTTCGCTGACCTTTTCTTTTAACATGTTTTATCTCAGGTACTTGAAGGTAATTCTCGGGAAGACAACAAGAATTCATGGCCCGCACTTAAATAATATTTTCTATTCAAATGCTTTGTAAACCCTGTATAAAATACAATGACTTGGGACCTATGTAAATCTGATATTTATGATTGGAAATGCTTTATTATTAAACGACGATTTTTAAGCGTTGTCTATGATGTGAGTAATGTGCTATCTCGTAACACCAACGAGTCTTCCGCTGTATTGAATTGTGTAAATTTGGGGATGTTACAAAAGCCGTCAATTTTGATTCCTGGAACAAGTTTGATTCATTAAAGAATCACACCATCGTTGCTTTCCAGTTGTCACGAGCTTGATTCGTATAGAATCTTGCAAGTTACCTACCAAGTGCTTTTTTAGGTTAACACTAGAAGGATTTCCACTCATCACCGTGAACACTAGGGTGTCACTCTAAGTGTTCTGGCAAGATCACTGAGATATTGCGTAGAGGCCTGGAACGTGTTTAAATTAAGTTTAGAATTAAACCATTGTTGCTTACCAGTTATCACAAGCTTGATTCATAAAGAATCACACAAGTCACCTACCATGAGCTTTTTGATATTCGCTCAAGAAGGATTTCCATCTTCATTGTAAATACTTTTGTATTACTCGGATGTTCAGGCAAGATCATGAAGATATTGCGTAGGACTTGTTGATGCAAAAGTTGGTTGATCCTTGCTAGACCCGAATTAGGCTTAATTCGGGTTGGCTGGGCTCCGGCTCCTGCACCAAGTGAATCGTTTGGTTGGGATCCTGCACACTAAACATCACGCGTTAGGCTTACCGTGGGAATGTTCCCCACGATTAGACTCCGGCGTGAGAGTAAGTAATCGGTTTAAGGTTTGTATGAGTTTAGAGTACAAGTCGTAATACCTTTGTGGAACCCTTGGGGTTCCTTTTATAGGCAGTGAAACCCTAGTGGGCTTTCACTGATGCTTCGGCCCCAAGGAAGAGATAAGCACCAGAATTAGAATGATTGTTATCTTCTAATTCTGGTAGTGAATATCCTCTCTTATTGGGATAAAGATATTCCTAGACAGAATATTATTCTGTCTAACCCTATGTCGGCCGTGTCGGCCGTACCGGGCCGTGGGCCGCACCCATCTGTGATGGGCCGGACACGGGTAGTACCCATGGGCCGGGTCCATGACCCGGCTGGGGACTATACGTCATCATGTCCCCCCAGTCTAGTTGTTACAACCGTAGGTGGAACCTCTAGACTACAAAGATGCTCCCCGGACGCACCAAGGAAACCATAGCAAAGGACAAATTGTCCAAGAATTTATGTTGGCCGCACGTGGCTACCTGTTTTAAGAAGTTATCTTCTTAATATCTCAGCCGCATATAGCAACCGAGACAAATTAAATATGTCATTAAATGTCAAGTCTTACGTAAGAGCCGCATAACCCGACATGAACAACTGTTCATCTGACTTGTTTGACTGACAAAAGTGCAGACAGTCAGAACCTTGAGCAGTGCAAACGTGTGGATCAGATATGACCCGTGGGTCCCACCTGACGTTTCACTTGCCACTTGCCCCCTAGCCACACGATTAGGAATAGTGGCAGACACGTGTCACATATCCAACAGGCTGTGACCCATGAGGCAACCCTATAAATAAGCCACCCCTACGGCTGTGTGAAACACACAGTTTATAACCTTCATTTCTGCCATTAAAGCTTTCCTCCTAGCTTGAACCAAATACGCACGGATCCCTTCACACGCAGGTTAGAACACCACGTCCTTACACTCTTTTTTAGTAATGGCTCATAGAAACAGCCCTACCATTGGATCCGTGCTAAATGTCATGACCCAAGACCAATTAAACCATTTTTGTACAAATTATTTCATCCCTACCAACCTACACCCCTCACTTCCTGGCGCCGGAGACCTCATAACTGAGGCTCCAGCGGGTAAGATAGGCCTGTATACTCGCCTTTTTGATGCGGCTAATTACCGCATCCCTTTCACCCACTTTCTCGTAGATCTGCTAGGATATTATAATGTACACATTAGTCAGATCCACTGCATAGGTGCTTGTAAGATTAGCCAATTCGAGATTCTTTGCCGTGCTAGGAGAATCCCCCCAACCGTAGAGTTATTTAGGTTGTTTTATACCCCCAACTTAGTGAACGGTTGGGTATCTTTCAAGAAACGAGCATCCAACAGTCCCCAATCACACAACAAACCAATGGATTCACTGAAAAATTGGTATGATCACTACTTTTTCATTGACGCAGCGGTATGGCCGGGTGATTATATCATTAGAACTAGGATTCCGCACGACCCCAGACCGCACACAAGTACATACAATCCTCGTCACTCCCAAGAGTTAGATCTAAATAGGACTGGATTCCACAGAAACCTTCCCGAATCATTCCTATGCTTGCTAGGAATTAGCCGCAATTACTTTGGTCCTTCCAATAGGTATCCCGTTTTTTGGAGAAGGCAGGGCGAAGGTAGGCTAATCATCCGTACGCCAAAAAGAATATATACATGTTCTTGATTAATGACTAACATATGTTGTTTTGTGCTGAACAGAAATGAACTTTTTTGGACTGTTGCGCCAAGGCGACCCAAGGCTTGTGCCGGAGGGTCTCCGTCCTCTCCGTGAAAATGAACAACCCCTTCTCGAGCACACCCGACCCGTGACGGTTGCTTTGGAAGCCGTGCCTGATCCCCATTCTGACGAGGTGCATGGAGACAACGGCGATGGTGACAATCAGATGAATGAAGGAGGAGCTGGGCCCTCCTCACCACATAGGGAACAACAGGGTGACAATATTGAATGAACCACCTCCAGCATTCGCCGACTGATGGGCGATGATGATGATGAAGTGTAACAACATGTCAACCTGGAAGATGAGGAGGAAGAAGAAGCCGAGGAGGAGATCGATGAAGTAATAACGCAGCCCGTCGCCAGGCGTACCCGGAAAAGAGGCAACCGTGCGAGAGGGACTGCCTCAGTCGAGATTGGCAAACACAATGCTCCTGCCAAGAGACTTCGAGAAGACCACCCCTTGTATCAATCTGTCGGGAGTGCTACCCAGGGTTCCGAGGCTAACCGGGCCGCTCATGTCGATCCCGTCACTCAAATTGCCCCAACCGCCTCCGAAGTAGCAAGAAGCAATATGTAAGACCCCATCTTAATATGTAAGAATGACAAGTTTTCTTGTAAGCAATACTTAAGATATTTCGTAATACTTGTTTCGCAGGGACAACCAGGCTGGTGCCGCGCCTCCTTCCGACACCCAAGTGGATAAGGGGAAAGGAAAAGCAATGGAAGAAAACCCCACGGCCCCCACAAGGTCCGGTCCCGTATTTGAAGATGGTTCACCCATAGCCTCCCAAGACTTCCCCACGTCTGGCGCCCCCCAACCTTTTAACCCAGTATGGACTATTACCATGGCGTCACGATTGAGGAACGCTGATGAGTGCCGGGAGTACCTCAACAACTGCATACCACCAAGCTTGGTGCAAGAGGTAAACTCGCTCAGTCATGCGGATTTGGCGGATGAGTATAATGGCACTCTGGTACACCAAATGGCGATGGGAACCTCAATGAGGGTTAGGTTTGAAGCCGCGCTTGGGCATGTTGACTCTCTTAAGAGGAAAGTTGGACGGAGGGAAAAATGATTGAAGATAATGAAGCTCAGATCGCTGACCTCCAATCCCAACTATTTAATGCCAAGGCGACCATCAAAAAACAGTCAGCCCGCGCGAGTGAATACGACCAGCAAGTAACCAACCTTGAGTCACGACTAGATGTTCAACCACCAAGGTACATATCCGTGCCGCGCCACCCATATTTAAAAAATGAATGTGCTAACACGTTTTGTCCTTATAGGTAGCCACGGCGGAAGCTTCTGCCCACTCGTACTCCAGCCAAGTAGACGTGCTTAACCAGAAACTAGAGGACGCGCACCTGGCCGTCCAAAACATGGAAAAAGTACAAACAGACCTTGCTGAGGAGAGGGCCGTTATCCAAGAACTGAAAGAGGTAGTTTCCCAAAAAGAGTTGATGATTGATGCCCTCACTGCTGAGCGTGACAATGTATTATGCCCCCAACTGCTAACAGTCATTGCCGGCCGTAGGTGGATGGTTGGGCATGGAGCACGCCTAGCCGTCATGAAGGTGCTAGAGGCCCCGTCCTTTGTATAATAATTCGCCAACCTTGTGTCTGATGGTATTGACCACGGACGACACGAGGGAATGGTTGAGGCCGCTGAGTTGATCACGAAGGGGGAGACATCGCCCATCATGCCTTCTTTAAACCTGAAGCTGCTAGCAAGATGACTGCCTCTATGGCCATGATGCGAGATCTACACTACCCATTTCTGGATTAGGCTGGAGGCCACCAAAGATGCCCCAAACATTGAAATTATGGAAAAGCTCAGTCTTAGCGCGTCTTCCAATGCTTCCTTTACTCCATCCCCCAGCCACCTGACACTTCCCATATATGAGGACGTAACCAGAATCGTGCTTGCCAAAGAACCCTTAAGTGTGGTGCTGGAGAGGACTGCGGCTCAGGCCCAGAAGCGGAAGGAAAGTGATGAATGGTTATCGTGTCTGGTCGAAGAGCAAGTAGAAATGGGTAAGTTTTTCCCTGCTATGTAGGATGCTCCTACTTAAGATCCCTTTCAGACACCTTTGGTTTGTAACACTTTGAATATTTTTTGTTCCTATTCGTCCGTGCATGTACACGGCTAACAACATTTGTGATTTGTATATAAGTCCGTAAGTAACCACGGCAATTTTGATATTTTGAAAACTTGCATGCTTCTCCTTGTGTTTAAATATTGTAGCACAATACTGCATGATATATCACGTCTTACACACAAAGAAAGAAAATACATACAAGTCTATAGTTTACTAGACATGCGACGTGCGTCTTTGCTATGCGGAGCACCGTGTGGCTACAGCATATGAAACTTACTCCAACGTCTTGTGAGTAAGGTGTCTAGTAAGGACACATGGTCCGTGCGGCTGGGGTTGCATCCCTCTTACGCGGCAAGTTGAATTAGTAGGTTCACTTAATCCTCTTACCCCGCCTGGAGGCGTATAGTACATGTACGGTAATTTTGGAAAAATGCATATGAATAAAACATAACATATTATAATATAAGTAAAATTCATACAACTAACAAAAAACTCTAAAAAATGATTTGCACGAAACAAGCCGTGGAGCTAGCTAGGCACCACGGCATTTTATTAGAACGTTTACACTTTTGTTTGAACAATAATGACAAGTCCTAAAAAGTAAGAAAAGAATCTAAACAAACAAAATAAGAACAAAACAGATAAAACCGCATGGTTCTTTATTAAGACCGCATATAGCGAAGTACCCATGCGGAAGCCGTAGCTTTCAGAGATAGCACCTTTTGAGATTGGAAACATTCCATGTGCGCTCTAGGTCGCGGCCATCCATGTCACGTAGCTTGTACGCGCCTCGCCCCAAGGCTTCAGTGACCTCATACGGTCCTTCCCACTTGGGGCCCAGCTTTCCTGTGTTCTCCGCTCGACTTGCTTCGTTAGCACGATAGACGTAGTCTCCCGGCCGAAAGGAAACACCCTTGACATTGGCGTCATAATAAGCCTTCATCTTAGCCTTGGACTTAGCCTCATTGATGGCTGCTATTTCCCTTTTTTCTTCCAACAAATCCAGGTTTATTCGCAATTGTTCGTCGTTCGTGACGACGTTAACCTCCGCTGTGCGGATGGTAGGCATTCCTATTTCTGCTGGAATAACAGCCTCAGTTCCGTAGGCCAATGCAAACGGAGTATCCCCGTTGGCTGTTTTGATCATAGTTCTATGCGGCCATAGCACATGTGATAACTCATCGACCCATTTGCCACTTCGTTCATCCAGACGCGCCTTGATGCCATTCCCCAAGCTTCTATTTGCTCGTTCGACGAGGCCGTTTGTTTGTGGATGTTTAACAGATGCGAAGCGCCGTTTGATGTTCAATGATGCGCACCAATCTTTGAACGGGTTGTCCGTGAACTGCTTGCCGTTGTCCGAGATGATTTCTCTTGGTAGACCAAAACGGCACACAATGTGTTCCCACACAAACTTCTTGACCTGCTTACCTGTGATAGACTTGACTGCCTTGGCTTCTATCCATCGTGTAAAGTAGTCCATTGCAACAATCAAGAATTTAACCCCCCCCCTGCAGCTACAGGAAATGGTCCGGCAATGTCAATTCCCCACTTATAAAATGGCCATGAGGACGTGATAGGTGTAAGCTCCTGCTGCGGGTGCCGCGGTACCGGCCTATGCACTTGGCAATCATTGCACTTGCGAATCATGTCGCGCGCGTCTCTGTGCATGGTGGGCCAATAATAACCTGTTCGTAAGGCTCTAGCTACCACGGATCGTGGGCCTGCATGCATGCCGCACAACCCTTCGTGTATGTCACTGATGACGTAAGCCGCCTGGCGTGGTCCAACACACCGCAGCCACGGTTGCAAGAAAGAGCGCTTGTAAAGGATGCCTTCTCGAAGTTCAAAATGTTGTGACTTCCTTTTAATGCGCCTTGCTGCTTTTTCCTCATCTGGAAGGGTTTCATTAGTCAAATAGTTGATGATTGGAGTCATCCACGTAGGTCCCTCCTCCTCAACTATAGCGGCTACCTCCCCTTCCGTGATAGATTTCTCCTTGAGTATTTCCACCAAAACTTGTTTAGACAAGTGAGCGAAGCTCGTGGATGCGATCTTGCTAAGAGCGTCCGCTTTCTTGTTCTCGCCCCTTGGCACTTGCTTGATGGAAAACTTACTGAAAGTCGCGATTAACGACTTGACTTTTTCCAAGTACCTGACCATGTTGTCCTCCTTAGCCACATACCCACCTAGAATATGGTTCGCGACAAGCCGTGAGTCCACGTAGGCCTCAAGGTTGCGGACTCCCATTCTAGCGGCGATTTTTAAACCCGCAATTAATGCTTCATATTCCGCTTCGTTGTTGGTGGCCGTGAACTCAAAACGGAGGGCGTATGTGAATTCCATTCCTTCTGGATTCGTGAGGATGAGACCTGCCCCGGACCCGTCTGTACATGAGGATCCGTCCGTGAATAGCACCCAAGGTTTCGTTGGGATCTCGTCTTGCTTAATAATTGGTTCTTCCTCATCCGGCTTCTCGATCAGGAAATCTGCCAAGATCTGGCCTTTAACAGCCGTCCTTGGTCTGTAAGATATATTATGCCCCCCCAATAGGATGCTCCATTTCTCTAGCCTCCCTGCCACGTCCGGTCTAGAAATAACCTGCTTGATTGGCTGATCTGTAATCACCACAATTGGGTGCGCCTGAAAGTACCGGCGCAACCGCTTTGTAGCAAATACTAGTGCTAACACCAATTTTTCCATGGAGGAATAATTCAACTCTGCCCCTTGTAGTGTTCTACTTATAAAGTAAACCGGAGTTTGTATTGTATCTCTATCCGTCATAAGTACCGCGCTTATTGCGCCATGAGTAGCTGAGAGATACATAATAAGTTCCTCCTTTGGCCGGGGAGCGACTAGCATAGGGAGAGATGCGAGATGCTGCTTGAGTTGGCCGAAAGCTTCCTCGGCTTCCTTCGTCCAGCGGAAGTCTCCCTTTCTAATACACTTTTTGAGTGTCTTAAATAGAGGTAATGACTTCTCTGCGGATTTAGATAGGAATCTATTCAGCCCGGCTAATTTCCCATTCAGGGACTGCACCTCCTTCCGTGTCTGAGGGGACGGTAGTCGTATCACTGCATCCGTCTTCTCTGGGCAAGGTTTGATGCCATTTGGGTCAATCAAATATCCCAGGAACATTCCCTCAGTTGCTCCAAACGTACATTTCTTTGGATTTAACTTCATGTTAATCCTTCTTAGCGTGTCGAATGTCTCTTGGACATCCCGGAGAAGTGCCTCCTCCGTGTGACTTTTTATCACCAAGTCATCAACATATACTTCCAGGTTGCGTCCTATTTGTGATTCAAAAGCTTTATCCACTAACCGCTGATATGTAGCGCCGGCGTTCTTCAATCCAAACGGCATTTTCGTATAGCAATATACGCCCTGGCTGGTGTGGAACGCCGTTTTTTCTGCATCCTCCTCCGCCATCTGGATTTGGTGATACCCTTTATATGCATCCAAGAAGCATTTGAAAGGATATCCACACAAGGACTCCACCTTCCAGTCGATTTCTGGTAACGGGTAACAGTCCTGTGGACAGGCCTTGTTTAGATCCGTGAAATCCACACACATGCGCCAACTTCCGTCATGTTTCTTGACCATGACCGGGTTAGATAACCACTCGTGGTAGTATACCTCGCGCATGATGCCTGCGTCCACTAGTTTCCGTACCTCCTCCAGTATCACTTGGCTGCGTTCGGGCGCTTGGCCGCGCTTCTTTTGCTTAATAGGTTGGTACCCTTGGCGGATCTGGAGCTTGTGTTCTGCTATCGCGCGTGGAACGCCTGTCATATGCTTTGGCTCCCATGCAAATATATCTAGGTATGCACTCAAGAGAGAGCACATGGCCCTTTTGCCGTTATCCGAGAGCGCCCCTCCTATGGATACCTCCTGTTCCGGGTAGTCAGGGTGAATTGCTACCTTCCAATTGGGAGGTGGTGATCCATCCTTGGATGGGACAGGTGGAGCCGGTGTTGTCACGGTATGACACTCAGATGTTGGTATGACTGTGTTGTAAATAGTAACGATTCCCCCCTCAACGGGGAATTTGATCATTCCGTGTGCCGTAGAGGGTACTGCCCGGATAGCCAAGATGCCTGGTCTGCCTATGATCCCATTATACAGAGAGTGTGAGCATATCACCATGAAGTTCATCCATGTCGTAGTGGAATTTTCCTCATTCCCAATGGTGACAAGCAAACGCAATTGCCCTATCGGCCAGATAGTGTCTCCACTAAAGCCAGTAAGCGGCGACGTGGCCGGTACTAATTGGCTTCTTATTTCTGGGCATAACTGCACAAAACAGTGTTCATACAGTACCTCCGCTGACGATCCTCCATCCACATACATGCGACGAACATTGTGTGTTCCAATGCTTATCTCAATAGTGAGAGGCGCATCAATCACATCGCTTGCTGTGATGGGAGGGAATGAGATTTCCCTGCCGCGTGAAAATTTTTGGCCAACTTTCTGCCTCGTGCGGCGCTGTCTGGATTAGATCATGTATATGGTCGAAGGCTTGTCCTTTTGTGGATCCTTCTTATCATACTTCTTGTTGTTGTCTTTTCCGTCCTTCCAATCCTTAACTAGGTGCTTGAGTTTGCCTGATTTGATCAGCGACTCAATATGCTTCTTGAGCTGGATACACTCCTCCGTGCCGTGTCCTTTGTCATTATGGAACTCGCAGAAGCGACTTCCTTGCCGACGTTCCAGGGGAGTGGTCATTGGGGGAGGCCTTGGAAAGTTCGCCCCTTCAGTCAACAAGATCTCCCGGTAGGACATCTTTAGGGGGGTCAACTTATCGTCCGACCGTCCACCTTTGCTTTGGCTCTTATAGTCTGAGCCCTTGTTATTGTTCTGGTTACCTTGACCGCCCAACTGTCTCCGGGATTGGTCATTTGACCGGTACCCATTTCCTCGGGATGGGTAGGCCGCGGCAACAGCTGTTTCTCCCTCTATGAAATTTCTGACCCTTTCCATGAGGTCATCATATCTCTCTGGACGCTTGTCGTTGAGACGCCTGATCAGTTCTCTGTCTGTTATGGCGTGCATGTAGTCAGAGATTTTCAGGAGCTCTGGCATGGTTCTTGTGCGTGTGCACTCATCATTGAAGTGCTCAGTGAAGGCTTCTGTGGACTCCCCCGGCCGTTGCTTGACGGTTGCCAATGAGACCGGATCCCTATTATACTTCTTCCTTTGAGTATAATTGTTCTCAAACGCAGTGCGTAGTTCCGTGAAACTATCAATGCTCCGTGGGGGGAGTGCCTCGAACCAGTCACGGGCGTTTCCAATCAAGGTCGAATTGAACATTTGGCACCATATGGGCATGGGCCATCGCTCAATTTTAGCCTGCGTATCAAATATTTTGAGGTGATCCACAGGATCACCGGACCCATCATAAGTCTTGATACACGCCGGCATGCGACGTTTGGTGTCCTCAGAATAGTTCCGTATGCGGAGGGTGAACGGGTCTTTCCTGGGATCCGCCCATGGCCGGGTGAGCCTAGGGTCATCCCATGGTTCACACCATGGACGCGAGAGATCCTCTGCCTCCGTATCTCGATAGTAAGGGCCACCATAATACTCCTCATTGTTTGGTGGTGGAGGTGTGCGCCTAGGACGGCGGCGCTTAGGCGGATGGTCATCTGAGTCCTCCCCAGACGGATCTGGGGACGGTGGTGGTGCCCCATCTTTTGAATAGGGACCACTTTTTGAGACGAACCAGGAGCTTTTCTCCCAGTGTTCATTCTGTCCCACACACTCGGGCGGCGTGTGGTTCTAGCCAGCTCTCGATCTGGCCGTTCGGGTGAACCATCCGACCTTTCTCCTTCTCGTGATTGCACTAGTTCCTGTACAAGGCGATCCCCTATGCATTCAAACACATTCCGGGGTTGAGGAATTTCCTCAAAGGTGCCCTGTTCCTGAGGTCGAGCTCTCCTTTTTCTCTGAATTTGGGAGGAGGTGATTGGTCCGGAGTCGCCAAAGTTGAGTCTGGATTGGAGGTTCCTTCCCAGATTAAACCTCGATGCGATTCCCGGGACGATCCTCTCGAAGTTCTGCGTGAGAACTCGAGTAAGATCCTCCTCGCTGAGTGGTAGAGCCTCTACCTCTTCCTCTACCGATGGTCTACGCGGCTCCTTGTTAGGAGGGTTGGGCGTACTCCCTGGGTCCGGATTGTCCAGGGTTGAAGTAGGTGGGGGCGTTGTGGAGATCGTGCTCGTTACCCCCAAGGGTTGGAAGCCGCTACGGTTGCCTGATCCGCCTGCAAGGCGGCTAGGTGATTGGGTGGGGATGAGTATCCCTTCCCCCTGGGACTTCCGGTTTCCAGGATTCACATTCCTGAGATTGGCTTGCTGATGCCCTTTCGTCATTGGAATTTGAGATGAGATTTTGTTCTAGCTTAGTGTTATGGGTCCCACGGATGGCGCCAACTTGTTGATGCAAAAGTTGGTTGATCCTTGCTAGACCCGAATTAGGCTTAATTCGGGTTGGCTGGGCTCCGGCTCCTACACCAAGTGAATCGTTTGGTTGGGATCCTGCACACTAAACAGCACGCGTTAGGCTTACCGTGGGAATGTTCCCCACGATTAGACTCCGGCGTGAGAGTAAGTAATCGGTTTAAGGTTTGTATGAGTTTAGAGTACAAGTCGTAATACCTTTGTGGAACCCTTGGGGGTTCCTTTTATAGGCAGTGAAACCCTAGTGGGCTTTCACTGATGCTTCGGCCCCAAGGAAGAGATAAGCACCAGAATTAGAATGATTGTTATCTTCTAATTCTGGTAGTGAATATCCTCTCTTATTGGGATAAAGATATTCCTAGACAGAATATTATTCTGTCTAACCCTATGTCAGCCGTGCCAGCCATACCGGGCCATGGGCCGCACACATGCGTGCGGTTACTGTTCCTCCAAGCCCATAAGCCTGACTGACATTATTCCACCCATCTGTGATGGGCCGGACACGGGTAGTACCAATGGGCCGGGTCCATGACCCGGCTGGGGACTATACGTCATCAGGACTCTTAAAATGTTTCTTACTTTTCATAATGTGTGAAGAAACAAGGAAATATGGAAGTGTGTCCTAATGAGATATTTGATGATCTCAAAGGGCTCTAGCCTCGATCTTTCATTTTGGATTTTAGTGATCGGAGGCTGGAGAGGAGTACCACCATTTCAATACCAATTTATTCGGAGTGAATAAATCGATAGATAATGTGTTGTCTCCATGTGAATAAAACAAATACCTTTTAAGAGATATTTGGGTTAGCTGGGATGGGTTGTGCAATGCATCACTGGGTCCATGATGTCTATCTTCAATACCGAGCATCATTAAAATGATCTCAATAGTATATGTATTGACCCGATTTATACCTAAGGTTGTAAGGAGGGCTTCTTTCTTTAGACCCTTTATCTTTACAATTCTTTTTCATTCTTCAACCCCTTCAATGCTTACCAATACGTCATTACTAGCACCTTGTTGTGATTGTTCTAGTGCTAACTTAAGTACTTGGTCGGCATTCAGCTACGTTCAGAATCTTCCCCATCTTTCCTAAGGACTACTATTTCTAGCTATGGAATGTCCTTGGGAAGATTCCTCCGGTTTTGGAAGAATCATTGGACTAAACCTATCCTACCATCCTTATGTCACCACAATCTTCATCGTCGTGAAATAAATGGGTTTTGGGTAAGTATACGTGTGACAATCCGTCAATTTATGGTCGATATTTTATTCTCAAGTATTATTTAAGAACATTATTTTAATGTTTTATTATGAACTCACTCATTTTTGGGAAGAAATTTGGATTTACGTCTTGAAGTAGCAACGACTACGTCTAAACCGGAGGACTCTACGTTACATGCTTATGTTTACATACACCGTTTTTGGTGACAGTCCGACATTTTAGGAAATAAATTTATTCGTGAATATTAGTTTGGGAATTTAAATTTGTGTTGGTTCATAAACTAACAAATTTACGAGAAGAAATTAGATCTTACGTGAATAATTTAACGTCTTCTACGACTAAACCGGAAACCCTAGGATTACGTATTTATGTTTTTGAACTCCGTTTTTGATGAGACAATTTTTATTAGATTCGTTTTGTGTCGTTGATTCATAATTTATAAAAACGTTTTTCGTAAAACGTCCCGAGGGCACGCAAATCGAGGAAAATAGAATCAAGGAATACCCGTAAATAAATGGAGATAAGACAAGATAACTCTTGTCCTATCCCCACTAAATAAAATGGAAAGCTTCACCAACACACTTTGAGGTGTCAAATTATATCAAAACTAAGACACTTGTCTTAGTTTTGCACCAAAACCATGTATACATCAAAACTAGCAACATAAACCACTTCTCTCATAAACTAACATGCAAACCACTCCATTTTTCTCTCTACTCTCTCCTTGAACGTCTCATATACACCAAAACACCACCATTGATCAAATATCTTAACCACAAATCATATGTATAACTTGCATATGATGATAACCCATTGAAGACATGATGATTTGAGGTGATCTTAACAACTAAAAGGAGTTTTCATGAGGTTCAAGGGCTGATTTCATGGAGGTGTTCATCCATTTGAAGGATCCAAGAAGTTTTCTTGCTAAAGTTGAAGATTTGATAACAAGAAACAAGCCTTGTTCATCAAAATCTCATCTTTTCATCACTATTGGTGGTATAGAGATTGTTTCTTCTTATCCTCTTGTTATTTTTAATATGTAATCTTGTATTTTCTTCATTTATGTATATGTATGAGATTATGAATGATGATCAAAAATATTATATGGGGATTTGATGTTGATAGATTTGATTAAAAAGATTAAAATCTACTTGAAAGGATGTTAAAATCATGGCTAAAAATGTAGGCCGTATAAAACAGTAAATAACTAGATGATAACTTGTTAAAGTGGCTTGTATGAATTAATATACAGTAAGTTATAAGACTTGTACATATGTGAGAGTTGGCCACACAATAGAATCCTTAAAATAAGTGAGATATGGTCAAAACAATATTGAAGTTCAAATCTGAGTAGTCTGTTTTGGACGGACTGTTAGGGAAATTTAGAGATTGATTGAGCAGTAGTTAAACTTGAGTTAATTGTATCATATATCATTTAGTTTGTGGTGTCCAAAAATGAGCTTCTATCTCCTTGTAGAACTCAAGATATGATAAAAATGGTGAAAGTGAAAATAATAATCAGATTTGTAAAATAAATGTATATATATTATAAAATTAGCACTCAAGTTAATATAATATAAAATGTATGCCTAAAACCTACTAACTTATATATTGAATATAAATAAGTATGTACTATAATAAATAAAAGATACATTTTATAAAAATGGCAATTTGATAAGTTTTATAAGTTATAAAACTATATACATAAGTTTTACGTCTTTTCGGCTAAAACCGATAAATTAACGTTTTCGTCAATTAAAACTTAGACGGTCGGACCCGTCTAATGTAAACTTTTTATAACTCATATACTGATGAATAAGTATATATTACAAGTAAAAACCAATAAAACCCGAGCTTTATAATATATGAACATTAACGGGCCAAAGTAGCCTTATTGGACTATTAATCCAACTAATTTGGCTAAACGCTAATGGACTAATATAAAGAGTTGAACTCTTAATGGGCTTATAATGGGCTTATTGGGCCTTGACATGTAAAGAAGTTAAACTAGTGAAACTAGTATAAAAATTTGACTAACACATAACACTATAATGTTGAATGTAGATATAAAAACCCACTTGATCATCATCATACTTATAATATCATCATATATATACATAGCCATTATTTTTATAAGTCATTGGACAAGAGTCTAAGATAAGTATTATTTGTCTAGGTTTCCGTGATTGGAGCACGTACCGTACATCCATATCGCCTATAATCCGCCTTTCCCAATCAACGTGAGTTCATAGCCTCGCACTCTTTTAAATGTTTTTATGAAATGTTTTATAAACCCGCGAGGGAGATAACATGTTAGTTTTGATAAAATAGGACACCAGTTGTCCCGATTGTTTGCTTATTGATTTGGACCCGAATGATTATATGACCCGATGAATGATTATATGACCCAATAAATGAAATGAAATTGATTATTAAAGTTAGGTTATGTCACTAAAAGTCCCATTAGCATGAACTGTGAACTACCGGGATTTGGTAGACGCTTATGCATATAATAGTACTATTTGGGGAAGATCACCCCAGTTCGCGCCTTGACGCTTGATCCCTGTCGTGCCACATTGATTGGTAAGCGAATTTATGTATGAGAAGATTTCCATAGCGTGATTTTTGTGACGACACGCTAACTTAGATGGGCAAGTTGAGTTTCGGGTTAGCTACCCATTGTTTGTTATAGTAAGGTAGCAATGTCATGCGGTTTATAATAATCCAATAACGAAAATATTGTTATACGCATTGAATTACAATATATTGCCTGACTAGCAATACGAGGTCTTATTATTGATATTATGTTCGTGTTTTGGTTTTACATAACCATTTTCTTATAACGGTTTTTATTAAACTCTATACAACGTTATAAAACGTATTGTATGATGTTTTTACGACAATGGTTTGTATAATGGTTTTGAAGGCTGAAGCCTATATTATGATTTACGACTAAGAGTGGTATAAAATGTCTTTGGCCTATTTTATGGCCTATTATAAAGATTTGTACAAAATGATTTTCGGTAATAATTATATACCGATGATATATTAATGGTTTTTATTAAACTCTATGAATTCACTCTACATTTTCGCTGACCTTTTCTTTTAACATGTTTTATCTCAGGTACTTGAAGGTAATTCTCGGGAAGACGACAAGAATTTATGGCCCGCACTTAAATAATAATTTCCATTCAAATGCTTTGTAAAGCTTGTATGAAATACTATGACTTTGGACCTATGTAAATTTGATATTCATGAATGGAAAATGCTTTATTATTAAACGACGCGATTTTTAAGCGTTGTATATGATGTGAGTAATGTGCTATCCTGTAACAGCAACGACTCTTCCGCTGTATTGAATTGTGTAAATTTGGGGGTGTTACAGTTTGGTACCAGAGCTCTCGTTATAGAGAACGAAAGATTTTTAAAACCAAGGATTTGAATAAAACATTTCAAAATCTATTAACTATAAAAATTTTTCTCAAAATGTCTAAAAATCTTTTGACTATAACGGTGCCGAAGAATTCCCGAGTTACCGACAAGGCTAGACTGAGAAGTGTTATTTTAATATATATATATATATATATATATATATATATATATATATATATATATATATATATATATATATATATATATATATATATATATATATATATATATATATATATATATATATATATATATATATATATATATATATATATATATATATATATATATATATATAGGTAAGCGTTATTTGCAGAACCCATTTTTAGTGTAAAACTATGTAGAACTATTTAAATAAATATCAGCCATTAGATGATTTTGATTAGAGGGCAAGATCAAATGTGTAAAATTTGTAATTAAACAAAAGATAAAGGTTACTTTTCAAATAAAGAAAAAACTAAAAAGGGTAATATAGACCTTTAAATCATATTAATTTTTTTTATAGAAAAGAAAAACTGTCAGATCCACTATTATACTTATAACTCATCAATGAAAACCCTAAGCATAAGAAAACCCGCCGCCTACACCACCCTCTTCCATTTTCTCAGCCTCATTCATTTCAATAACACAAAATAGATCTATCACTTCTGACCAAGATAGCAATTATCTGAATGCAAGTATACTTGCACTATAACCCTCTCTTTTCGAATGAAAATAACCTTTAATAACACCAACGATATGTGGCTGGATGAAAAGGACCTCGACGATGACGATTGGAGAAGAATGACAACAACGGAGTCTGTGACCGTGGTTGGAGGCAATATTGGTTTCTATATGAAACAAGTTGTATACAATGACAAATCCATCCAAACCAAGGATAATGAACCATAGATCTGGATCCGAAGTGTTTGAATAAAAAAGGTACGCACATAAAGTGTTTGTCATAAAGTTATTATCAATTAGTAACAATTAATGCATTCATGTGCTTTTATTATTTCTTTTTAATAAAGACGTGTATTATTGGAATGGTAATATGAATCTCATGTACCTTTATTAATTCTTTTTAATATACATCATTGAAGATGACTATAAGCGACCTTGTTGTCACAATCTTAGAAATTTGTCTTTTTCTTTACCATAAGTGACCTCGTGGGTTTGTAATTTTAATAATGGCTCCTTCAAGTCCATTTTTTTCCTTGATCTATTAAGTGTGTAGACAATATAAATCAATGAAAAGGTATGCTTATGTTGAAATTTGCTTGTCAGATTTTTGTCAAGTGCTTTCAAATTATTCATAATAATAGTTGTATAACTAGTTTATTCGGTTTTCATATATTGTTTCAGGATGACTTAATTATAAAAATGGCCATGTGGTAAGAAGATGGTAAATGGAGTTATTCATGTCTTCTAAGACGTACACCAATGTTCTCGGAGCCTTACACATATTTTTGGAAGATGTGCATACATGTTTTGTAAGGCGTGTATTTATGTTTTCGAAGCCGTACATTTATGTTTTCGAAGTCATAGATTTATGTTTCGAAGCCGTGCATGAATGTTCTTGAAGTCGTGCATAAATGTTTTAAAAGTCGTACATTAATGTGTTTGTCGTGCATAGATGTTCTTCATAAGTGTTTTTGTTCTTAGTTTATTGTAAATTTTGAAGTTATATGTATAACATTTATGTTTTTTGTTTTATTATTAATTAAGAACATTTATGCAAAAATATATACTCGACATTTATGTTATTTGTCTTATTACATATCAGAACATTTATGTTTTTGTATAAAAATATGTATGACATTTATGTAAAAATACTATATTAAAAACACCTATGCACCTCCTTTTTAACAATATGTATACCAAAAAAATTTTAAAAAAACATTTGATTTCAAAAATTATGGAATTAAAAAACGTTTTTAAAGTAAAAAAAATGAAAAATTGAAACGTTTTTATTTAAATACATAATTAAAAAAATGATTTTAATTAAAACAAAAAATTTACTTAAAAATATAATTCTAAAAAATATGTAGATTAAAAAATGTTTTTTAAATTTAAAAAAAAAAAAAATGTATAATGTGGTTGACTAATATACCCTTATGAGTTAAATGAAAACATTTAATATTTACTTAATTTTGATTGGTTGAGAAGAATTCTACAGAGTTCTACACATAAAATGGGTTATGCATATATCTCACCCCTATATATATATATATATATATATATATATATATATATATATATATATATATATATATATATATATATATATATATATATATATATATATATATATATATATATATATATATATATATATATATATATATATATATATATATATATATATATATATATAAATATATACACACATATATATATATATATATATATATATATATATATATATATATATATATATATATATATATATATATATATATATATATATATATATATATATATATATATATATATATATATATATATATATATATATATATATATATATATATATATATATATATATATATATATATGTTGTAATTTGATTACATGATTGTTTGATGATTGTTTTAATACTTATACTAGGTATTTATACAACGTAGATTGTCACAAGAAACCCTAACTCCCTTAGCAAATCAATCGAAGCTATTCCTGTAGGCAATCTAGCTATCCTAGATCTAAACCAAGTCGTGGATATTTATGATCCCAACAAAATGGTTGATCTTCGTAGAAACGTTAATATTATTTTATTATGATCTTGAAGAAGAGTTGGCGAGATTAAATTTGACATCGATGTTATGACGATCTTTCCGTATAGAGTGGAGTTTGACAAAACCTTACCACCTGGAAAGATGTCATCTGATTCGGTGTTACCCAATTCTTAAATTTGAAATCGAATGGGTGAATGTTGCACTTGAGGCTGTCATTGGAACCATTACCCAAAAGCCTCATGCCACTAGTACATTTCCGAAAAGTCTAATTGAATGTGTGAGTTATTTTATACTAGTGAGTAATTTGAAAACTATTGTTGTAAGGGTTATAGGATTGGAAAATTAAGTGTTGTTCATATCGAGCTTTTATTGCCCTTTCAAGATCTAAGAATAAGGTTGAAAGTATTGAAGAATGAGGTAGGATATCGCATCGAGTATGATTTGGTTGAAACTTGAATGAAGTAAAAATTTAATTCGTATGGAATATGAGATTGTTGATAAGAAGTCTCTAAGTCCTGTGATTGAATTATAAGGTTTTAAATGATTGTTAGTTTGTGTTAAGGGTTGTTCCTAGGCCATTATCCACTAATGAGGATGCCCAGTGTCCAAGAAATAAATTGAAGAAATCTTCTTTTGAATTGGGACCGATGGATCTTTCAGGACAGGTGGAACACCCATGACTCTTGTAGATTAGTATTCATTATGGTATCTTTTAAAAATCCCTAACTTAACTGAGACATCAGTTGGTAGGATGAGTTCTTGGAATCGTATGACATAGTGACACGTAATGTGTTACGGTAAAATTTTGACTTATTTGTGATTAATGAAAAGACTACCTTTGATTGCTAAATTTTACATGTATCGATGTTATCTATCTTTTATTGCTTCATCCTAATGTTCGCATTAGTGATGCAACCATTGAACAAGTACTCATCTCGATTGAGTTACGTTGTGGATTATTCTCTTTTGAGTGCCATCGAGGTCACGCACCTCATGATTATTTGGCTAAGATCATTTCCTATTATATTGTAGTTAATTCTTGGTGAACAAACTTTCATCACTCTTTTGCGGATCACTCATTGTTTGTATAAGATAAAACAATATACCTTGATAAAGATTGAATTTACATCACCGTAAGGATTATTTAAAGTAAGATTTATAAGTAATCGTTATTGAAATAAAGTTGTTTATAAAACACTTTGGAAAACTTAATTGTTTCCATAACAAAGAACATCTTTGTAAATTTATTTTTGATTCTTATTCAAGAATTAAGCATGAAAATATTTTTATTTTAAACATGATGACAAAGTTTTGACGAACTGAGTATTGCATCGTTAATCTTAAAATTGTATATAGTTGTGCGCCTACATACAATTTGTAAGGACCATGCAAGTCTGATTAGTAGTCACCATGAAATTGTTAATAAACATTACATTTTCTTGGAAGTTGTGAAAGATTAAACTTTATGAGATCTGCAAGAAGTGAAAAAATAGGCACATATTGTTAAAGACATCTACATACGTGCCCGTACCATTTATTTCTCTGGGTCGAATTTACTCATCTGTGGAAATTGTCCTATTTGACAATTGATATTCCCTTCTTTTCCAATTCTCTCATGGTGAGATTCTCTGAAAAAGTATTTGATTACCGAATGTTGATACCTGACTGGATGTATTGACGTTCCTATCATTTCTTTTTATTAGATTTCATTTGAATGACCTGGGTAACAATCCGAGGAGCTTTCGAATGCGTACTCAATTCTTGAAAACATGGGATATATTCATATTCGTTAATGTTTTCGTCTTTATTTGATTTGAAATTCTCTCGCGTAAATTATGCGTTGACCTTACTCTTTTAATGTTAGCTATGTCTCCAGATATCCTTGAATCTGTGAAGGATTATGAGTTATTATTAGTCCTTTGAGAAGTTCACATCTTATCAACGGTAACGAAACTGGAATGTTGATTGTGTCAGTAGAATGGATTGATTGATTATGACATAATGTCATTGTCTAAATTGATGGGAACTCGAGTAGAATTTCTCTTAAAGATAAGATGTTGAGTAACCAAAATGATCTAAATAATTCCTAACGGATGACCATATCCTGCATTTAGACTTCAAATTATGCCATGAATGATTATGAACAAATCATAGATATTGTAATCTAGAAAGAACTTAAAGTAAATTTATTAAAAGATGTTTCTGTTATCTGAAACTTTCGGAGGTATTTGTTGGTGAATTACCTAGACTTTCTCCATTAAGGTAAGTTGAATTGGTATTGATTATATTTCCGGTGCTGCACATGTGGCATGTGCACTATACGTCAGCACCATCTGAATCAAAAGACTTACCGCGCAACTGAGAGAGTTGTCGGAAAAAGCTTTTATTCTACCAAACTCGTCATCATGAAGAGCTATGGTGTTATCACTACTTATATTTATTAATTACCGTGAACTAGGTAAATTGATGATCAAAATCTATATCCACTACCCAAGATGATATATTTGTTCGATCATTTACAAGGTTCTAGCGTATATTCAAAAATTTTATCCACGACATGGTTATCATCAACTTCGCATCAGCGAAAAAGATTATCTATTCCAATCACTACATCCAGAACTTGTAATGAACATTATGAGTTTCACGTTATGTCATTTGGATTGACCAATGCACATGTAGCATCCATAAATTTGGTGAATCACGTGTGTAGGCTGTAATTTGATAAATTTATGCTTGTGATCATTAAGAACCATCTCTTTGTTTCTAAGAATAGGAAGGAGTTAATAATCATTTATAGACTGTCCTGAATTGGCCGAGTAGTGAAAACCTGTACCTTGAATATTTAACATGAGATTTAAGGCTTAATCCATTACATTATTTAACCATGTGATTAATAGATAGTGGAATCTATATTCACTCTTCAAAGATTAGAGCCATTAAGGCTTTGGGTTATACCAAAAAGAAAGTGCAAAAATATTTTTACAGATATTTTATCAAAGGATTATTACGGAATTATTCCCTCATACCGAGATCATTTAACTAAACTCCTTTAGGGGTAAATGTTTGTGCATACCTCAAGGCAACCTAGGAGGAATTGAGCAAAAACCATTTGAACCATGATTTGGAATTTGAAACGATAATTTTTTCTTTTCAACTAAGAAAATTCTGACCAAAGTATAAACAAAGAATTTTACGAACATTGACGGATCTTATTAATTATTTTCGATAAATCAACAAAAATCGTGTTAACTAAATTCAAATTCATTTTGAACATTTTTCTATAATTCGACGAACTGAGAAATTTAAAAAAAAATTACGTTGACGTTTCATAAAAAAATTAAATATTTATTATTTAATTACTTGTAATAATTACCGACGCTTTAGACGTTGGATTGAGCGAAACTAATAAAGATAATAGTTGAGACGAAACCAAAACATAGAAAATATGAAGAAAGAACTTTTGAGTGAAATTGTGGTCATGATAATTACTTCATCAGGAAAGGTGAATGTAGATACTGACACATTATGTAGAAAGGATAATATAGATAATAAAAAGGGGTTCGCGGCTAATGTGAACCATTAGAATTGAGAAGCCGATGGCATTAAATGTATAAAAGGCCGCTTGTGGTTGCCTAAATATGGAGGATTTCGAGATTTAGTCATATTAGAATCTCATAAGTTTAAGTATTCTATTCATGCCATTTCTGGTTAAATGTATCTTTATCTAAAGAAGTTGTACTAATGGCAAATTATGAAGGCAGACATCGCCTCATACTTTAGTAAACGTCTAACTATTGCAAAGGTCATCATCTAAATTTGATTCGATTTGGGTCATCGTCGAAAAACTGACCAAATCTACTAATATCATTCCCGTTGATGATAGATTCTCGATTAAGAAATTGACTCTTTGTATTCAAAGGAGTTGTGTAAACATAGTTTGCCTATATCGATCATCTCTATCAAGATCCTCGCTTAGCATCAAATTTCTAGAGATTTGCTCAGAAGTCATTGGGAACGAACCTTGATGAGAGTACTGTTTACCACCCCAATCGAAGGGAGGAGGTAAAGTAATGATATAAAACACTAGAAGTATTGTTTTATGCTTGAATGATTGAACTTTGGTAATGAACAGGATAATCGCTTTCCTTTGGAAAGATTATCATTGTTAATTATCGTATTAGGATCGAGATCGAATCTTATGAGGATCTAAATGTAAGAACACCTGTAGGTGAGAGTTGGGATGAAAATACCCGACATACACCCATTGTGAGTTTGACATGTCTTTTAGGTTTGAGGTTGCCTATGATGACAAACCTAACCTTACAAAATACCCGACCCGCGAGACCTAAAATGATTGTTGAAATTAGGATCTGATTATTGACTGCCAGTAGTGGGCAGGAGGTTATGTGAATATGAAATGTAGATCTTGAAGTGCATGATGGGTAGCAAAGTTATGCCAAAATTTTCACCATGGAAAAAGTGAATTGATGATCTGAAAGATCATGGGAATTAAGTCCCCGTTGTATGGGACCATTGAGATAATGTAAAAAAGGTTGGTTGGAAAGGCATATAAGCTGGATCTACCCTATGACTTCAAGGGCTGCGTAAATTATGTTTCGTATATCGAACTTGATAAATATCTATCAAGTGAAAATCTGATTGTTTCTTACCGAAGTTTGGATCGGCGAAAGGTTGCATTCATCAAAAACCCGTGAACATCATGGATAGAGAAAGTAAGTCAACTTAAGCCTGATCGTATTCCCGTAGTTATGTTTGATGAAACTCGCGTATTGTAATGAATTACACTTGTGAGAAAAGACCGAATGTGGAGGAAATACCCACATGGCTCTAACTCTATAAGAAGCGAGTAGTAAGATAAATTGATCTTTGAGGACAAAGATCCTGTTTAGGGGTAAATGCTATGACAATCCGTCAATTTATGGTCGATATTTTATTCTCAAGTATTATTTAAAAACATTATTTTAATGTTTTATAATGAACTCACTCATTTTGGGAAGAAATTTGGATTTACGTCTTGAAGTAACATCGACTACGTCTAAACTGGAGGACTCTACGTTACGTGCTTACGTTTACATACACCGTTTTTGGTGACAGTCCGACATTTTGGTAAATAAATTTATTCTTGAATATTATTTTGGGAATTTAAATTTGTGTTGGTTAATAAACTCACAAATTTACGAGAAGAAATTAGAGCTTACGTGAATAATTTAACGTCTTCTACGACTAAACCGGAAACCCTAGGATTACGTATTTATGTTTTTAACTCCGTTTTTAATGAGAGAATTTTTATTAGATTCGTTTTGTGCCGTTGATTCATAATTTATAAAAACGTTTTTCGTAAAACGTCCCGAGGGCACGCAAATCGAGGAAACTAGAATCGAGGAATATCCGTAAATAAATAGGGATAAGACAAGATAACTCTTGTCCCATCCCCACTAAATAAAATGTCAAGCTTCACCAACACACTTTGAGGTGTCCACTTTATATCAAAACTAAGACACTTCTCTTAGTTTTGCACCAAAACCATGTATACATCAAAACTAGCAACATAAACCACTTCTTTCATAAACTAACATGCAAACCACTCCATTTTTCTCTCTACTCTCTCTTTGAACGTCCCATATACACCAAAAACACCACCATTGATCAAAAATCTTAACCACAAATCATATGTATAACTTGCATATGATGATAACCCATTGAAGACATGATGATTTGAGGTGATCTTAACAACTAAAAAGGAGTTTTCATGAGGTTCAAGGGCTGATTTCATGGAGGTGTTCATCCATTTGAAGGATCCAAGAAGTTTTCTTGCTAAAGTTGAAGATTTGATAACAAGAACCAAGCCTTGTTCATCAAAATCTCATCTTTTCATCACTATTGGTGGTATAGAGATTGTTTCTTCCTATTCTCTTGTTATTTTGAATATGTAATCTTGTATTTTATTCATTTATTTATATGTATATGATGATGAATGATGATAAAAAATATTATGTGGGGATTTGATGTTGATAGATTTGATTAAAAAGATTAAAATCTACTTGAAAGGATGTTAAAATCATGGCTAAAAATGTAGGTTGTATAAAAAAGTAAAGAACTAGATGATAACTTGTTAAAGTGGCTTGAATGAATTAATATACATTAAGTTATAAGACTTGTACATATGTGAGAGTTGGCCACACAATAGAATCCTTAAAATGAGTGAGATATGATCAAAACAATATTGAAGTTCAAATATGAGTAGTCTATTTTGGACAGACTGTTAGGGAAATTTAGAGATTGATTGAGCAGTAGCTAAACTTAGTTAATTGTAGCACATATCATGTAGTTTATGGTGTTCAAAAATGAGCTTCTATCTCCTTGTATAACTCAAGATATGATAAAAATGGTGAAAGTGAAAATAATAATCAGATTTGTAAAATAAATGTATATATTATAAAATTAGCACTCAAATTAATATAATATAAAATGTATACCTAAAACCAAATAGTTAATATATTGCATATAAATAAGTATGTACTATAATAAATAAAAGAGACATTTTATAAAAATGGCAATTTGATAAGTTTTATAAGTTATAAAACTATATATATAAGTTTTTCGTCTTTTCGGCTAAAACCGATACATTAACGTTTTCGTCAATTAAAACTTAGACGGTCGGACCCGTCTAATGTAAACTTTTTATAACTCATATATTGATGAATAAATATATATTACAAGTAAAAACCAATAAAACACGAGCTTTATAACATATGGACATTAACGGGTCAAAGTAGCCTTATTGGACTATTAACCAAACTAATTTGGCTAAACACTAATGATATTACTCATTGGGTTTGACCCACTTGGGCCCAACATATGAGTAAAGGCCTGATATTAAAAATATAAATGGACTAATATAAAGAGTTTAACTCTTAATGGGCTTATTGGGCCTTGACATGTAAAGAAGTTAAACTAGTGAAACTAGTATAAAAATTTGACTAACACATAACACTATAATGTTGAATGAAGATATAAAAACCCACTTGATAATCATCATACATATAATATCATCATATATATACATAGCCATTGTTTTTATAAGTCATTGGACAAGAGTCTAAGATAAGTATTATTTGTCTAGGTTTCCGTGATTGGAGCACGTACCGTACATCCATACCGCCGATAATCCGCCTTTCCCAATCAACGTGAGTTCATAGCCTCGCACTCTTTTAAATGTTTTTATGAAATGTTTTATAAACCCGCAAGGGAGATAACATGTTAGTTTTGATAAAATAGGACACCAGTTGTCCCGATTGTTTGCTTATTGATTTTGACCCAAATGATTATATGACCCGATGAATGATTATATGACCCGATAAATGAAATGAAATGGATTATTAAAGTTAGGTTATGTCACTAAAAGTCCCATTAGCATGAATTGTGAACTACCGGGATTTGTTAGACGCTTATGCATATAATAGTACTATTTGGGGAAGATCGCCCCAGTTCGCGCCTTGACGGTTGATCCCTGTCGTGCCACATTGATTGGTAAGCGAATTTATGTATGAGAAGATTTTCATAGCGTGAATTTTGTGACGACACGCTAACTTAGATGGGAAAATTAAGTTTCGGGTTAGCTACATGTTGTTTGTTATAGTAAGGTAGCAATGTCATGCGACTTATAATAATCCAATAACAAAAATATTGTTATACGCATTGAATTACAATATATTGCCTGACTAGCAATACGAGGTCTTATTATTGATATTATGTTCGTGTTTTGGTTTTACATAACCATTTTCTTATAACAGTTTTTATTAAACTCTATACAACGTTATAAAACGTATTGTATGATGTTTTTAGGACAATGGTTCGTATAATGGTTTTGAAGGCTGAACCTGTGACAACCGTGGTTTTGAGGTTCGTCACTTGGTCTTACTTTTAGGTTATTTTATGTGTGACTACTTGATTTTTGTGCTTACGTGTTTATGTTGTGTGAGTGAGGTTGGTGTGGTTATTGTTTATGAGTATAGAGTACTCATAAGTAAATCGAGGTACGGTTAATTCATGTTCATGAGATCACAATTGGTGACTATGAAATGAAATGGTGGTATTTTGGTGGTTACGTATACGTATAAGTAATATAGTAATAGTGTATTTTTTAGGATTTACGGTTTAGCATTTAGAGGTCTCGGATAAGGTAATTAGCCATATGGATATTTTTCGGGATGGTTTTAAGTCATTTAGGACATAGTTATAAAGTTTATTCAAAAATTTGAGATTTTTTTAAAAGTGTATATTTTACGTCTTTTACGGTAAAACGCGTAAATTTGACTAGTTTTACGGTTTTGAGGTTTTGGGAGTTTTAGGAGCTGAAATAAATTAAGGTAAATTAAGGTAATATTAATAAGATATTAATTAACAATAAAAAGAAAAAAAAATAAAGAAAAAAACGAAATTTAGGTGTTTGGGTCGGTTTAGAAGAAAAAAAAGGAAAAAGGAATTTAAGGTAAGTAGTGTTTGGGTTGGGCTAGGACTTTTGGTTATATAAGGAACCCTTGATCATATCGGGAGTTCTATAAACTCTTATTAAACGATCCAAGTACCCCTGGAAAGATATTTGAAGTGGCTTTCCAATGAAAGAAACGAGAACTAAATTGAAGGTCGGGAAGTGGGTCAAAAACAGGTTACAACAGTCGGAGGTCAAAACAGTTTTGAATTCAGCCTGTTTTCTTTTTAAGTTTTGGGTTGTTTGGGGCACTTAGGGTTGCATTGGAATCTTCTCACGAACGTGAGAGATGGTTTATATATTGTAGTTAATATCTGCACTTGGGCTAAGGTGGTGGTTTAGGGTAAGACCCCTTAATGGTAACAAACTTTTAGTACGTTTAAAATCAGGAAATCTGGAATGACAAAAGTAGATATATATATATCGAGGCCTTAACAGTAGCTTTAAGGTTAGGGAAAGTGGGAGGTGTTAGCCAACATATGTAAGGGTATGAATATTCCTTTTACAGAAGCCATGGGTAGGTTTAAGTGGGCGTTTGACCTAAAGTTTTGAGACCTAAAACTGGGACTGTTTTGGGTAAAATACGAACGGGTTAGTTATTAAACTTAACCAAGTTAAGGACTTGTTAAGGAAGGGTATTGGGGTAATTAGAGCTTATTAATCAGGTATATATGTGAGAATATGCTAGATGTCCATCATAGGTTAATGAGCCATCTTAGTGATTGGTTCGTTTATTGATTTCGTGTTTTTGGTTTGTTAGCTTGTTGCTAGTGCAAGGACGTGTGAAGGAGCTATCAGGTGAGTGTTCATAGTCCCATGTTTATTTTTGTTTTTGACTTCCAGATGGGATGGAAGAGACACTGTGTTGAGTTGTTTCTAAATTGTTGCTGTGAATGTTTTATGGTTGTGATGGACTTGTGTGTACACTTATGTGATTAACTGCTATGCGATTTTTGATTTGTTATTGTGGTTTGACAAGGTAGTGGCCTTGTGGTTTACCAAGGTAGTGGCCTTGGGATAGGTACATAGGGTGATCATCTAAGGTACCATGATGTTGTTTTGCAAGGTAGGAGCCTTGGATTGGTTTGGTATGATTAGACTTGATTGATAGTTGTTAATACATAATTGTAACACGTTGTCCATATGTTCTTTTGTTGATGATTGTTATTCACAGCTTGTAACTGATTTTTAGCGTTGGAGTCTAAACCTATGACTCTCACCAACTTTATGTTGACGTGTTTTAGTGTCTCTTTCAGGTGATACTATGGTTAAGCATGAGAAAATAAGTGGCTAGGATGGGAGAAGCATAGGATCGCATATAGAAGGAGAATCCCCGTTTCCTTCTTAGTTTTATTTGATTGTTCTTTTAATAAGTGATACTGTGGCACACATTTGTTTGTTGGTATGTTATTTGTTGTCTTGGGTAAGAAGTAGGACTGTTACTTACTTACCTAGACCCCTTGCATTTTGTTGAGATATTGTCATGACCTTCGTGTCACCATTTTTATGACATTTCTTATTTCATATAGTTGTCTCTATAGACACGCCATGTTGTGATGATATCCATACGTCGCGCCCCATGTTCCGCCATGGCGGGGTGTGACAGAATGGTAATCAGAGACAATGGTTATAGAGAATTAGGTTGCCTAGTTGCGTAGCCTAGTCTATAGCTTAAGGGTCCCTGCATATAAGCGTCATAGGAGTATGTGTGCATTTTATAATAATTGATGTGTTTGGATGTTATTTTGCGATGTTGTTAAGATAGGAACTAATATGGTTCATACTTGACCACATAATATTTTCCTTTCGGGTTTTGACTAGTGCGGGTTTAACTACCATCGTCCACGCTAGTCATCTTTGTAATTGCTAGAAAATGTATAATTATTTGTTTTAAATTTTCCGACTCTTATGGACGGCATGCCTTAAAATTATTTATGTTTTCGTTTAGATTATGTCTACGCTAGTTTAGCTAGACCATGTATTTGTGATTTTTCAAGTTTGACTATGTTATTTTAATAAATGGAGTTTTGGATTTTATTTTGTGTGTTTATGTGCTTGTGAGTTGATGGATTATGTGTTATGTGTAGTATTAATTTCTTATAAGTGTCATCATAGGAGGGAGTACATTGGTGAAAGGGAACATGTATAATTATGGAGGCCTACATAATTATATATGTGCCACAACACCACTAGACTTTCAAGTATGATTGCATGAAAGAGAATTGATACATGCTTGTATAGCATATGTTGGTAGTATGTATGATTATGATTAGGCGTATGTATAGTGGTAAGTATACTATATGGAGTATTCTGGTAGTTGTTAACGGGTGTCATGTTTTTACTATCAGCATGGTGAACACGCGAAATGGTGCTAGTGGAAGTGGTGATGGAAATCCTGACTTGGCTACTTTGATTGCTGCTCAAATGGCCAACATAATACCAACCATTGTTCAGCAGGTGACTAACAACCTGAACAACAATAATAACAACAATGGTCAAGGAGGAGGTGGAAACAATGGTTGTAGCTATAAGGCATTCACTTCTTGTGGTGCAAGAGAGTATGATGGGAAGGGCGGCGCGGTAGTACTTACCCAATGGATTGAGAAGATGGAGAATGTAATTCAGATGATTGGATGCTTACCAAATCAAATGGTCATGTATGTAACTGGTTCACTGGTAGGGAAGGCTTTAACTTGGTGGAACACTCAAGTTCAAGCAAGGGGAAGAGTTGCTGCAAATGCTATGGCTTGGGCCGATTTTAAAGCTCTTATGACTACGGAGTTTTGTCCAAGCAATGAGATGGAGAAGCTGGAAAATGAGTTTTGGGGACATGCTATGGTTGGAGCGGCTCATGCAGATTACACAGATCGCTTCCATGAATTGGCAAAGTTGGTTCCCCATTTGGTTACCCCTGAGGCGAACAAGATTAAGCGGTACATTGCTGGATTACCTCCTCAGATCAGGGGAATGATTAAGGCTACTCAGCCTAACACAATACAACAGACCATACTAACGGCAGGAATACTTACTGAGGAGGCGGTATCTAGTGGAATCTTGGTCAAGGCGGGAGATAAAAGAAAGGAGCCAGAAGCCGCGAAGTCACCTGACACCAACTGGAAGAATGCTAAGAAGGCGAATGATGGAAGCAATTTTTCCATGAGGGTACCTCAAGGTACTGGACATCCGAACAACAACAATGCTGCCTGCCGAACCTGCTCTAGGTTCCATCCAAGAGGTACGCCATGCCAGACATGCTACAATTGCCAGAAACCGGGACACTTTGCCAGAAAATGTGACGCACCTAACAGAAACGCAACACCAATCCAGTCTGTAAGGACGAATGTCATCGGGGGAAATTGTATTGGGTGTGGACAACCCGGGCATTTCCAGAGGGAGTGTCCTAGATTGGTTGGAGCAACCAACCAGGGCAGGGGCCAGTTAGCTTTGGAGGGAAGTCGAGGAAACCAAGGCGGTGGAAACCGGAACAATGCTAACCGCAACAATGGGAACAATGGGAATCGGAACTGGAACAGGAACAAGGGAAATCAGAATAGGGGAAATCAGAATGGAGGCATGGTTTACCTTGCAAATGCAGTAGAAGCGGTTCAGGACCCGAATGTAGTCACGGGTACGTTTTCTGTTAACAATCACCTCGCTACGATTCTTTTTGACTCTGGGGCAGATTTTAGTTTTGTGTCGTCTCAATTCGTGCCTTTGTTAGATATGAACCCTAGTGTAGCGAAACCAGGATATGTGATTGAAATAGCTAGTGGTAAGCAAGAAGAAGTAGATGAGATATTTTTGAACTGCAAATTAGAGTTAGGAGAATTTAAGTTCACCATAGATTTAATCCCTCTAGGACATGGGAGCTTCGATGTAATCATTGGGATGGATTGGTTATCGAAGTATAGGGCTGAGCTAATGTGTCATGAAAAGATTGTTAAGATACCCATAGGTGATATGAAGGTGTTATACGTGTACGGAGAAAGGAATGAGAAGAAGACCAGGTCCCTTATGAATGCCAAGGATGATGAGCCACAAATCAATAAGATTCGAGTAGTAAGAGAGTTCGTCGATGTATTCCCGGATGACTTGATGGGGTTACCACCGGTGAGACAAGTAGAGTTTAAGATTGACTTAGTACCCGGGGCAACACCCGTAGCGAAGTCACCATATCGTCTAGCACCGTCAGAGATGCAAGAATTAGCCGAGCAACTTAAGGAATTACAGGATAAGGGTTTCATTCGACCAAGTTCTTCTCCATGGGGAGCGCCGGTGCTATTTGTCAAGAAGAAGGATGGATCTTTCCGAATGTGTATTGATTATCGGGAGTTGAACAAGCTGACCATTAAGAACCGTTATCCTCTCCCAAGGATTGACGATTTATTTGATCAGCTGCAAGGAGCAAGGTACTTCTCAAAAATTGACCTTAGGTCCGGTTATCACCAACTAAGGGTCTGTGAGGAGGACATACAAAAGACCGCGTTCAGAACAAGGTACGGACATTTTGAATTCACCGTTATGCCATTTGGATTGACGAACGCGCTAGCAGTGTTCATGGATCTAATGATCCGAGTGTGCAAGCCATATCTAGACAAATTTGTCATAGTCTTCATTGATGACATACTTATCTACTCTAAGACGGAGGAGGAGCATAACCAACATTTGAGATCGATATTGGAGCTGCTCAGGAAGGAGAAACTTTATGGGAAGTTCTCCAAGTGTGAATTTTGGCTGCAAGAGGTACAATTTCTGGGGCATGTAATCGATAATGATGGCATACATGTAGACCCAAAGAAGATTGAGGCAGTAAAGGATTGGAAGGCACCTACTACACCGTCAGAAATAAGGTCATTCTTAGGCTTGGCAGGATATTACAGGAGATTTATAGAGAATTTCTCTAGAGTATCAAAGCCTTTGACACTGTTGACCCAAAAGAATCAGAAGTATGAATGGGGCGAAGAGCAAGAACATGCGTTTCAGACACTAAAGGATAGGTTGTGTAATGCACCTATCTTGTCTTTACCAGAAGGGGTGGAAGATTTTGTGGTTTACTGTGATGCGTCCAACCAGGGTTTGGGATGTGTTCTTATGCAGCGAGACAAGGTCATAGCTTATGCATCACGACAATTGAAAAACCATGAGAAGAATTACACCACACATGACTTGGAACTAGGAGCTGTAGTCTTTGCTCTCAAGATATGGAGACATTACTTGTATGGGACGAAAAGTGTGATCTTTACGGACCACAAAAGTTTGCAGCACATCTTTGATCAGAAAGATTTGAACATGAGGCAGAGACGATGGTTGGAGTTATTTTGTGATTATGACTGTGAGATTAAGTATCACCCTGGGAAGGCCAATGTGGTGGCAGATGCGCTAAGTAGGAAGGAGAGACTAAAACCAAAGAGAGTAAGGGCAATGAGCATAACAATTCAGACAACTCTTAAGGATAGAATTCGGGCAGCACAAATAGAGGCCGTAAAGGAAGAAAGGCTGGTTGAAGAAAATCTACATACTATGGATCAGTACATGGAAGAAAGAGGAGATGGTTGCAAGTATTACTTGGATAGAATCTGGGTTCCGTTGTTTGGCGATACAAGGAAGGTGATATTGGATGAAGCTCATACGTCGAGGTATTCGATACACCCAGGAGCTGATAAGATGTATCGAGACATGAGAGATATGTATTGGTGGCCAGGAATGAAGAAGGATGTAGCTTTGTACGTTAGTGAATGTTTGACTTGCTCCAAGGTGAAGGCTGAACATCAAAGACCGTCAGGATTACTGCAACAACCAGAGGTTCCTAAATGGAAGTGGGAGAATATTGCCATGGACTTCATTACAAAACTGCCAAGGTCTAACAGTGGAAATGATATGATTTG
This sequence comes from Glebionis coronaria, assembly GCA_025667525.1. NCBI lineage: Eukaryota > Viridiplantae > Streptophyta > Magnoliopsida > Asterales > Asteraceae > Glebionis > Glebionis coronaria. The sequence continues at coordinate 935,444 of JANFOE010000494.1, forward strand.
GGTAATAGTGGACAGACTGACTAAGTCTGCCCATTTTGTGGCAATGAAGGAGGATGATAAGATGGAAAGGTTTGCCAAGAAATACTTGGAACATGTGGTGGCAAAACATGGAGTACCGGTGTCGATCATATCAGATAGAGATAGCAGGTTTACGTCTAGATTTTGGGGACTATTGCAGAAGGCTTTGGGTACGAGGCTAGATATGAGCACAGCTTATCATCCGCAGACGGATGGACAGAGTGAGAGGACTATACAAACACTGGAGGACATGTTAAGAGCATGTGTGATAGATTTTGGAGGAAGTTGGGAGAATCATCTGGCGTTGGCAGAATTCTCGTACAATAATAGCTACCATGCTAGTATAGAGTGTGCACCGTTTGAGGCACTCTATGGTAGGAAGTGTAGGTCACCGCTGTTATGGGTTGAAGTAGGAAGTAGCCAACTAATTGGACCGGAGATGGTACAGGAGACTACGGACGCAATTACCGTGCTTAAGGAAAAATTAAAGGCGGCTAGAGATCGACAAAAGAGCTATGCGGACAAGAGGCGTAAGCCGTTGGAATTTGGGGTTGGGGACAAGGTGATGCTAAAGGTTTCACCATGGAAAGGGGTGATGCGGTTCGGGAAGAAAGGGAAGTTAGCACCTAGATTTGTGGGGCCATTTGAAATCCTTGAAAGGATTGGGCTAGTGGCATATAGGTTGAGATTACCGGAAGAGTTAAGTAGTGTACATGACGTGTTTCATGTCTCAAACTTGAGGAAATGCTTAGCAAGAACTGACTTGCAAGTGTCGGTGGACGATATTAGTATAGATGCGAGCCTTCGTTTTATTGAAGAGCCGATAGAGATTATGGACCGTGAAGTTAAAACCTTGAAAAGAAGTAAGATACCGTTAGTTAAGGTTAGGTGGAATTCTAAACGTGGACCGGAGTTCACGTGGGAACGGGAAGAGTTTATGAGGATTAAGTATCCTCAGCTGTTCGTTAATGACGATCCTAAGGAGTAAATCTCGGGACGAGATTTCTATTAGGAGGGAGTGATGTGACAACCGTGGTTTTGAGGTTCGTCACTTGGTCTTACTTTTAGGTTATTTTATGTGTGACTACTTGATTTTTGTGCTTACGTGTTTATGTTGTGTGAATGAGGTTGGTGTGGTTATTTTTTATGAGTATAGAGTACTCATAAGTAAATCGAGGTACGGTTAATTCATGTTCATGAGATCACAATTGGTGACTATGAAATGAAATGGTGGTATTTTGGTGGTTACGTATACGTATAAGTAATATAGTAATAGTGTATTTTTTTAGGATTTACGGTTTAGCATTTAGAGGTCTCGGATAAGGTAATTAGCCATATGGATATTTTTCGGGATGGTTTTAAGTCATTTAGGACATAGTTACAAAGTTTATTTAAAAATTTGAGATTTTTTTAAAAGTGTATATTTTACGTATTTTTACGGTAAAACGCGTAAATTTGACTAGTTTTACGGTTTTGAGGTTTTGGGAGTTTTAGGAGCTGAAATAAATTAAGGTAAATTAAGGTAATATTAATAAGATATTAATTAACAATAAAAAGAAAAAAAATAAAGAAAAAAACGAAATTTAGGTGTTTGGGTCGGTTTAGAAGAAAAAAAAAAGGAAAAAGGAATTTAAGGTAAGTAGTGTTTGGGTTGGGCTAGGACTTTTGGTTATATAAGGAACCCTTACACCAAAACAAATCATATTTTTTTTTCTCCTGGAACATTCAGTCGACGGCATAAGAGAGTTTTTAGGGTTCTCTGTATTTTTTTTTCATTCTTCATTTAATTAAAGGTAAACCTTCTTAAACCTTTTTGATTTAATTGTTTTTATGATTAAATTAATCATTATTATGATGGATTAGGGTTAGGGTTTATATAAAATCTGTAATTAATGATGTTATAATCATATTATGATGATCATATAATCTAGGGCTTGTATTAGATGGGGTTATGTGTAATTAATTAGTTCAATTTGTTTAAAACCCGTTTTTAAAAACTGGGCAGATTTTGAGTCAATTGTTTTGATCATATCGGGAGTTCTATAAACTCTTATTAAACGATCCAAGTACCCCTGGAAAGATATTTGAAGTGGCTTTCCAATGCAAGAAACGAGAACTAAATTGAAGGTCGGGAAGTGGGTCAAAAACAGGTTACAACAGTCGGAGGTCAAAACAGTTTTGAATTCAGCCTGTTTTCTTTTTAAGTTTTGGGTTGTTTGGGGCACTTAGGGTTGCATTGGGATCTTCTCACGAACGTGAGAGATGGTTTATATATTGTAGTTAATATCTGCACTTGGGCTAAGGTGGTGGTTTAGGGTAAGACCCCTTAATGGTAACAAACTTTTAGTACGTTTAAAATCAGGAAATCTGGAATGACAAAAGTAGATATATATATATCGAGGCCTTAACAGTAGCTTTAAGGTTAGGGAAAGTGGGAGGTGTTAGCCAACATATTTAAGGGTATGAATATTCCATTTACAGAAACCATGGGTAGGTTTAAGTGGGCGTTTGACCTAACGTTTTGAGACCTAAAACTGGGACTGTTTTGGGTAAAATACGAACGGGTTAGTTATTAAACTTAACCAAGTTAAGGACTTGTTAAGGAAGGGTATTGGGGTAATTAGAGCTTATTAATGAGGTATATATGTGAGAATATGCTAGATGTCCATCATAGGTTAATGAGCCATCTTAGTGATTGGTTCGTTTATTGATTTCGTGTTTTTGGTTTGTTAGCTTGTTGCTAGTGCAAGGACGTGTGAAGGAGCTATCAGGTGAGTGTTCATAGTCCCATGTTTATTTTTGTTTTTGACTTCCAGATGGGATGGAAGAGACACTGTGTTGAGTTGTTTCTAAATTGTTGCTGTGAATGTTTTATGGTTGTGATGGACTTGTGTGTACACTTATGTGATTAACTGCTATGTGATTTTTGATTTGTTATTGTGGTTTGACAAGGTAGTGGCCTTGTGGTTTGCCAAGGTAGTGGCCTTGGGATAGGTACATAGGGTGATCATCTAAGGTACCATGATGTTGTTTGGCAAGGTAGGAGCCTTGGATTGGTTTGGTATGATTAGACTTGATTGATAGTTGTTAATACATAATTGTAACACGTTGTCCATATGTTCTTTTGTTGATGATTGTTATTCACAGCTTGTAACTGATTTTTAGCGTTGGAGTCTAAACCTATGACTCTCACCAACTTTATGTTGACGTGTTTTAGTGTCTCTTTCAGGTGATACTATGGTTAAGCATGAGAAAATAAGTGGCTAGGATGGGAGAAGCATAGGATCGCATATAGAAGGAGAATCCCCGTTTCCTTCTTAGTTTTATTTGATTGTTCTTTTAATAAGTGATACTGTGGCACACATTTGTTTGTTGGTATGTTATTTGTTGTCTTGGGTAAGAAGTAGGACTGTTACTTACTTACCTAGACCCCTTGCATTTTGTTGAGATATTGTCATGACCTTCGTGTCACCATTTTTATGACATTTCTTATTTCATATAGTTGTCTCTATAGACACGCCATGTTGTGATGATATCCATACGTCGCGCCCCATGTTCCGCCATGGTGGGGTGTGATAGAACCCTATATTATGATTTATGACTAAGAGTGGTATAAAATGTCTTTGGCTTATTTTATGTCCTATTATAAAGATTTGTACAAAACGATTTTCGGTAATAATTATATACCGATGATATATTAATGGTTTTTATTAAACTCTATGAATTCACTCGGCATTTTCGCTGACCTTTTCTTTTAACATGTTTTATCTCAAGTACTTGAAGGTAATTCTCGGGAAGACGACAAGAAAATATGGCCCGCACATAAATAATAATTTCCATTCAAATGCTTTGTAAAGCTTGTATGAAATACTATGAATTTGGACCTATGTAAATTTGATATTCATGAATGGAAAATGCTTTATTATTAAACGACGCGATTTTTAAGCGTTGTCTATGATGTGAGTAATGTGCGATCTCGTAACACCAACGACTCTTCCGCTGTATTGAATCGTGTAAATTTGGGGGTGTTACAATACGTCACCATGAAATCGATTTTGATGTGCAAATCCGTTTTGCTCCCCCTTAACATATGCCACGATATTCGAAAACATTCAGTCGTCGTTTGAGTAGTCGCATCGTCGAGTATGTAGATACCAATAGTAGATTTCTATGGTTGAAGGGATGATAGCTTCATAAAAACAAGATTTCTCTTGTTGTAACAAATAAATGCACTGATGCGTACATAGATTTGTGTTAGACCAAGTTATAAAGTAAACTTGATCCCTTACAAGGTTTTAAAGTAAACCTTGCCCGAGAAAATTAATTCCCGTTGAGAGCCAAATCTTTCATAAGAAATACTTGACTTTAATGCGAAAAACGGGTCGCAGTCTAAAATAACTACAAGCCATAGAGGCATGTTTTATGAAATATTTACAACTTTTGTACGAACTCTATTTATGGCGCCGTGTCAATATTAATCTACATTTCTAAGGCCGTAAATATTATCGTACCAAAAGACATGCCTTTGAAAAATAAAGTAAAAATTATTTTTGGATTTTTCTGAATTTTCAATTTTTATGGTTTTTATATGGTTTTATATTTTTGTATTTTGCTTTTGTGGATAAAAAATATAAACAATATATACAGATGATCATCGAGGATACAGAGAATAGTTTACCAACACTATTCTTTCTCTTCATCTGCCAGTTCCTTAAGAGTCTTAGGCGAGAAGGTTCTCATTCCTACTTGTCGGCCAAAAATTCAATTCGAGCGCGATCTAAATCCTTCGTGAAAATATCCGCCAGTTGATACTTAGATTGGACAAAGTAAAGCTCTATCACTCCATTTTCCACTTGCTCCTTGATGAAGTGGTAGCGAATGTCAGTATGCTTCGACCGGGAGAATTGAACATTGTTGCAGCATAAGGCAATTGCACTCTTGTTGTCACAATACATCGGAGTTTTGTTGAAACCTAGACCATAGTCGGTTAATTACGATCTCATCCAAAGAATTTAAGCACAGCAACCGGACATAGCTATGTATTCTGCTTCCGTACATGAAATTGCAGCGCTTTTCTGCCTTTTCGATGCCAACTGATTAGTCGATCTCCTAGTAGTTGCAAAGTTCCACTCGTGCTACGCCTTGTATCTTGACAACCCGCGTGATCCGCATCTGCATATGCCATAAGTGCAATCGAAGAGTCCTTCGAATACCAAAGTCCCCGATTTATGGTTCCTTTAAGATATCGAAAGATCCGTTTCACAGTAGCCAGGTGTAACTCTGTAGGTCGAGTTTGATACCGAGCACACATACATATAGCAAACTGAAGATCAGGTCGACTAGCTGTGATATACAGAAGAATACCGATCATTCCATGATAAAGTGTCGGATCAACGGCAACTCCATGTGGATCTGCATCAAGCTTAGTTAGTTCCACCATTGGAGTATCCACGGGGTCGCAAGATTCCATCTTATATTTCTTAAGAGATTCAAGGGCATACTTGGATTGATTGATAAAGATGCCTCTGGGACTCTAAGATATCTGAAGACCTAAGAAGAATGATACCTTGCCCATCATTGACATCTTAAACTTGGAAGACATGAGTTTCCCAAACTCGTCGGATAAGGTTTAGGTCGAGGCAGCAAATATAATATCATCAACATATATTTGTACCATAATCATATCTTTACCTTGTTTCTGAATAAACAACGTGGAATCCACCTTGCCTTTAGTGAAGCCTTACGTGATGAGGAATTGTGACAATAGATCATACCATGCGCGTGGAGCTTGCTTCAACCCATAGAGAGCCTTCTTAAGCTTGTACACGTGGTTAGGATATTTAGAATTCACAAAACCATCTGGTTGTTGAACATAGACCTCTTCCTTAATTTCACCATTGAGAAATGCCGTCTTCACATCCATTTGATAGACGATCATATTCATGTGTGCTGCATAAGTAAGGAATAGTTGTTAGCCTCAAAAATATTGAGCCAAACAAGAATGCTCGGTCATATGTTTATTATGTATCGTATTTTAGAACGTTGTAATAGGTAGTATATTAGTCGTGTTATTACGGGCTTAACTTTAAGCTAAGGTTCATTAATAAGTAACCAAAGCCCAAAAGGAAAGCCCGGCCCATGATCATATAGCCCATTAAGCTACATGTAAGCAAGGCTATATAAACCTCTCCTTGCATGTAAGGAGAGGTTGGTTGGTCATTTCATTTTTCTCCTAATCTAACATTCCACAAGTTTCTCCAACCATTTTCTCTCTACTTTCTCTCACTACTTTCTCTCTCTAAAATTCATCTCATATCTTCCTTTCTTTCATAAATTTGTGTGCTATATCATCATATATTAGGGACAACAATTGGTATCAATCGCCATGGGTAGTTTTGTGATTGGTTGTTGTGTTTTCATATGATCCGTTTGATTTGATCCATATTTCTTCCTCGAATTCAAGATTTTTCTTGCGTTTGATTGTGTTTCTTAATCATATAACTTCTTTAATCTTGTTGTAGAGATTTGGTTGTTTTGGTTTGGTTAAAAACACGATCTTGTTGCCTAAAAGTTGCTAAATTTGTTGCCTAAAAGTTGCTAAAATCGTTGCCTAAAAAGTTGAACAAAAAGGTCCCTCATTGCGACAGCTACAATTTCAGAAAAGGTAAGTACGGTTTCGATCGCAATAACCCTAGGGTTTTACTTTGCGATCAGTATTGCGATAGCCCCCTTATTCCGACGCTTATTGCGATCGTTATTGCGATCGTGGATTGCGACAGATTTAAGGCAATCTTGAAACGTTACCCTGCCCACATTGCGACAGCCACATTGCGATAGGTGTTTCGATAGGTACACATTGCGACAGAAGGAAATTGCGATCTGGGATTTCGATAGGTACACATTGCGATCAAAACAACATATTGATCTAAGGATTTTGACAGTACATTGCGATCTAAAGGACATTACGATCTAAGCATTCCGACAACCAACATTCCGATGGGCATTCCGATGGACATTCCGATGACATGTTTAGCTAAATTTTGTTTTAGTATTTTTTAGACTTAGCCACCATCTAGACTAGTTTTGGAACGTAGTTTACACGAAGATTAAAAAAAAACAAAAGAGTTAAAAATTTTTAGGTCAAGTAAAATCAAATTTTTTCCATACTAGTTTTAGGACATTTCTAGCTCAATCTCAAAATTTGGTGATTACAAATTTTTTAGGTCTACAGTTTTGTCGGACTGAGGAATTTATTGTCGGGCTGAGAAAAAATCGCAATTTTCGGAATTTCAACAACTAAACAATCACAACACAACTACTTAAGATCCACATTCGATTCATCATTTCAGAGAACATTGAGATGGATTCTACCGCTGAATATCGTGTGACGAACAACAACATAATGGTGGCAGGTAACGAAGAAAGACCACCAATGCTTGTGTCGGGTCGATACGATCAATGGCAATCCCGTTTTATACGTTACCTTGACACAAAACCTAACGGTGATGCTTTAAGGCTATGTATTTTGGAAGGACCCTATAAACTATCAAGGATTCAAGTTCCTGCAGTACCAGCCATAGACACAAGTGACGCGCAACCCGCATATGAACGTGATGAAAAGAGGACCGACCTCACCCCAGAGAATCGTGCGTGGTTTGATGCAGAGATGGAAGCAATCTACTTAATTCTCAGTGGCATTGGAGATGAGATTTACTCTACGGTTGACGCATGTCCTACTGCTAAAGAAATGTGGACGGCCATTGAAATATTGCAACAAGGTGAATCACTTAACAAACAAGATGTGAAAACTAAGATGTTTTGTAACTTTGGAAAGTTTACATCAAAGGATGGGGAATCAATTGATTCTTATTACTCCTGATTCTACAAGATGATGAATGATATGACCCGAAACAACTTGCAAGTTTCCACCATGCAAGTCAATGTCCAATTTCTACAACAACTTCAACCAGAGTGGACACGGTTTGTCACCTTGGTGAAACAACAACAAAAGTTAGACGAAGTTTCATATCACAAGCTCTTTGACCTCTTGAAACAATTTCAAAATGAGGCAAATGAACTTCGAGCTGAACGAGTTGCAAAGATTTCCAATCCACTTGCTTTGGTGTCTACCACTCAACATTACCCAGAATATCACTCCCGTACTTCAAAGACCTACTCTACTCAATCATCATCACCACGATCATCCATTGTCTCCAAGTCACATGTTCCAACAAGATCCCGAGGCAAAGAAGTTGCAAGAGCACCATCACCCATACCTGAGCAATCATCTGAAGAAGACAGTGATGAAGAAATAGCTCAAAAGGATAGGGAATTCAAGCAACAAATGGCTTTCGTTATGAAGCAATATAAGAAAATCTACAAACCCACCAACAACAACCTTCGAACATCTTCAAACTCGAGGAACACCCATGCACAAAGTCCTCCAAGGTATGACACACGAAGACGTGCTGAGAATCCTCCAAAGTATGATCGAAAACCTAAGTATGATAATCAGAGGGTGGCTACTGTTGTTGGAAATAGGGAAACTGTTGGTACTCAAGTTGTGCAACAAAGTGGGATTCAGTGTTTTAACTGCAGAGGTTTTGGGCATTTGGCTAAGGAATGCAGGCAGCCAAAGAGGGTTAAAGATTATGGTTATCATAAGGAAAAGATGCTGTTGTGCAAGAAAATAGAAGCTGGAATCAAGTTATCAGCTGAGGAAGGAGAAATACTTGACGACACAGATGATGAACTCTCCGACCAAGAACTCGAGGCACATTATTCATACATGGCAAAGATTCATGAGGTCCTTAACGTCACTGAAGATGACAATGGTCCTATCTTTGATACCGAGCTAATTGATAAGGTACAAGATGATGCTGAATATAATGTGTTTGGTGATACACATGAGCATAGTGATCTACCAACAACAATTACTGACACGTGTATGATGGAAACGGTTGATAGCAATACCACACCCGATTCATCAGACATGTGCAATAATGAGTTTGAGGATGATCAACATGCAAATGAGTATGATGACGAGGAGCGTGTCGCGCTTGCTAATTTAATTGCTAGTTTACAAAAAGATGTCAATGAAAATAGAAAGAATCAAAAGCAATTAAAGAAGGAAAACGCAACGCTCACTCAAAACTTTGAAGAATGCAAAGCCGCTCTTATAAAATCTAGTGAGACTATTGATAGTTATAGGGCTGAGCTTCTTCAAAAGACCAACGAGCTTGAGGGGTACAAAAGTCGTGTCATCAACGTTAAAAAGGACGATTTTGAAAATAAATACAATGAAGCTCTTGCTTTGTTAACTAAAGAAGCACGTCAATTTAATGTTTTATTAAGTGATGAACGTCAAAAAACGTACCTTGCCACTACAAAAGTTAATGAACTTGAACAGAGGCTTTCTATGAACACCACCGATTCTGCTAAAATTCTTGACGAGAAGAAACAAGAGGTTGAAACATTAAAACAAGATTTCAAAAATAGACAAAGCAAAGATACTGAAAAAGTAAAGGATCTCGAAGAACAAGTCGATTTTTTGAAAAATGTTGTTTATAATACACATGACTCTATTCAAACCGTAAGAATGATAGCACCTTGGTCGTTTTTCAAGGGTCAACCTAGCTTTGCCACCCCCAAGTACCTCGAACAAGCTCAAGCTGCGAACCCTCACTTATATCTTGATGAGTCCGAATGGACTGATAATGACTGCCCAGTAGCTAACATCGATAGTGAAGAGACGTCCCTTTGGGATGAGGAGAGTAGATCACCGGTCAATAAAGATTTTGTGAAACCATATAACTATGCTTATGAAAACAGTCTTTATGGTCTTTTCACTCCACAAAAACAGAAGTCTCGTGAGGAATTATTTTTAGAATGCAAACAAAAAAGAATTCAATGGAAAAAAGCTTTTGCCACTAAGAGGAGAACTAATGTTTTTCAATATATTCACTATTTGCCTCTAGATGTTTCTAAAAGCAAAAGTAGAAAAATACTTGGTTTTCTTAAACACCACGTTAATAATGTTCAATCAATTGTTGAAAGCGATTGGGAGAAACGTCAAAAGGATAAGTGGAAAACCAAGATTCCTCACGACATAACTGCGCTTGTGAAAGAACTTTTAATACCAAATACGAAAATAATAAAAGAACATGTTCTTGAGTTTGAAAATTTAATTCAGTCTGAAATGTTTGATGATTTGAAATATGTTGAGTCTCTTGAAAAAGAAATTGATGACCTTCAAAATGAAAAATTAGAATTTTCAAACGAATATGATCTACTCTTAGAAGAATGTCTCTCCAAAGATATTTTGTGTGTTACTCTTCAACCATGTGCTGATATAGATGAATATTCTGATGTTGCATGCAAATATCTTGATAAAATCAAAGAGTGTCAGCGTCTTGAACTTGAGCTTTCGAAACATAAAGAAAATGTTGATAAAAAGGCTTTTGAGTTACTTCAACACAAAACTGATTTCCTTCAAAAACATTGTCATTCTCTTGAACTTGCTTTGCAAAAAGACGTTGGTAGTTTTCCACATGATAATAAATTGCAAGAAAAACTTTCCCAAACGTTTCGAGAAATGAACGAACAGAATTTGGAAATTAAAGGGTTGAAAGCTCAGTTACAAGATAGGGACAGAGCGATTGCAGAGTTGCAGAAAATCGTTGCTAAGATGGGTGGGAAGATTGTGGAACCTAATGTTAAGAAACCTGTTGTAAGACAACCCAATGCTCAAAAAGTGACTAGACCCTCTGTCTTAGGAAAACCATCTGGTTTCTCTAATTCTACATTTGCAAAACCTGCGTTTGCCCCCAAGACGGATGGGAAGGATAGGTTACCACAAAACACTCTCAAAAAACATATTCGATCACAAAGCATTAAGAACACAAATGTGGTTAAACCAGGGATGTATAGATTGGCCACTAAACCCACACAAAACAAAGAAAGTCAAGCACCTCAGACTTCTAGAAACACTAATAGACGTGTGTCTTTTACTACAGGAGTAGTCCCCACTGCTAGTGTTAGCCGGCCCCAGCTTAAGAGCACTCGCATGAATGAAAAGGTCTGGCAAAACAAAAGTCAAGGGAAGATGAAGGAAGTAGAAGACCACCCTAGGATTTTCAATGTTTCTAAGAATAAAACGTCTATAATCGCGTGTAATGACGATTTTCATGATTCGACTTTGAATGATATGAAAGTTAAGTTTGTTTGTGTGAAATGTGGAAAGTGTGCTAATGCTAATCATGCTATGTGTGTTTCAAATAATGTCAAAAGCGTAGAAACTAGAACTAAGAAGCAAACTGTGATGCCTATTAGTGTTAGAAAACCCAAACGCAAAGTGAACCATTCTGGTGCAACCCCCCCTAAGAAAAGTATTGCATCAGATTCCACCACTAAGAACCCTAGAAGCAGAATTAGGGAATTATATGAGTCTGCTAGCAAGCCTTGGAAATGGTGGTTTGCTAATCAATGTCCTCCAAGATATAAATGGATGCCTAAGGTTAGGACAGAAAATGTGACTACGAGCGTTAGTGTGCCTCTAAGTGATGAAACTAGGGAAACTAATGACTCGGAAATCACAACTAACATGGAATCCAATTTAGCAAATGCTCCATCGTGTTCTAATTCTTCTGTAGGTGATCGAAAGAATTCTCTTCATACTAGACTCCGGATGCACGAAGCACATGACGGGGAATCTCAAGCTTCTAATTAACTTCGTGGAGAAGTTCCTGGGTACGGTCCGATTCGGAAATGATCAATTTGCACCGATCCTAGGATATGGAGACTTGGTTCAGGGGAATATCATTTTCAAAAGGGTTTACTACGTCGAAGGGCTCAATCACAATCTTTTCTCGGTTGGTGAATTCTGTGATGCGGATTTGGAGGTTGCTTTTAGAAAGAAGACATGTTTTGTTCGTGATTATGATGGGAATGACTTACTTACCGGAACACGCGGTACTGATCTCTACACTATTTCACTACAAGACTCCATATCTTCAACTCTAATCTGTTTCATGGCTAAAGCTTCAACGACTCAAGCTTGGTTATGGCATCAATGTTTATCTCATCTTAACTTTGATACCATCAACTTGCTTTCCAAGGAAGATATTGTGCGAGGCCTTCCTAACTTGAAATTCATCAAAGATCATCTTTGTTCTTCTTGTGAGCTTTGTAAAGCTAAACGAAGTAGTTTCAAGACAAAGACTAGTCCAAGCTCTAAAGAACGGTTAGATCTTCTTCATATAGATTTGTGTGGTCCCATGCGTGTTCAAAGTATCAATGGGAAGAAATACGTTATGGTAATTGTCGATGACTACTCAAGATACACATGGACTCACTTCTTGAGATCCAAGGATGAAACACCTGATGTTCTCATCAGCTTCCTTAAAGTGATACAACGTGGTCTTCAAGCTCAAGTTAAAATGGTTCGTACTGACAGAGGTACAGAATTTTTGAATTCAAAACTGAGAAATTATTTTGAAGCCGAAGGAATTGAACATGAAACATCTATTGCTCGAACACCCGAACAAAACGGCGTTGTTGAAAGACGAAACCGTACTTTAGTTGAGGCTGCTCGAACATTATTATCCGCTTCAAAACTTCCACTATACTTTTGGGCCGAAGCCATGTCAACCGCATGCTACACACAAAACCGTTCCTTAGTTATCCCAAGACACGAAAAGACACCATATCACATAATTAATGATCGCAAACCTTCACTCAAACACCTTCATGTTTTTGGATGTACGTGTTACATTATTCGAGATGGTGAAAATCTGGACAAGATGAAAGAAAAAGGTGATGCATGCATTTTAGTGGGATATGCAACTCAGACTAAGGGATACAGAGTATACAACAAGAGAACAAAATTGATAGTCGAGACTATTCATATCAGATTCGATGAATTACAAGAGATGGCACTTGAACAAAGCAGTTTAAGTCCCGATCCACAACGACAAACGACTTCCGTTCACAACCGCACGGAACTCGGAACTCAAGACCACAGCAATGAACCGTCAAGTTCAAAGCTGGTTCCTGAACATGTTCCTAGAGCAGATATGACAGTCGACACGACACTTGAAGAGTTGGAAATGTTATATTGACCAATGTATGATGAATATTTCACGGGGGAGAAACAAGTTGCATCGAAGTTTTCCGTTGTCACTCATGATACGAATGATGATATCGATCATCATCAACAAAAGAATACAACTTCATCTACTTCAACACGGGTTGTTGCAGATTTACCTCCTCAGAATATCACTTCAACAATCGATCCTACAACATCCACAACTACTGTCATTGCTCCAGAGAACACAAATCAAGCAGACGGTGCATTATCTGACGATGACGATTTTCACAACCCATTCGGTACACCGGTACACGAAACTGGAGAGTCTTCTACTCGCCATGTTGATCCGTCAAATATGCATACGTTCTATCAACGACATCCTTCAACACATCATTGGACCCGAGATCATCCTTTGGTTTACGTAATTGGAAACCCTTCACAGCCTGTTCGTACAAGAAGACAACTAGAAACCGATGGCGATGTTTGCATGTTCGCACTCGCCGTGAGTACTGCTGATGTAGTGTTTTTGTACCCTTTAGGAAAAGGATGACAAATAGTGGTAGTATTAAGTGTCTGTTTAGGAAAACCGAGCACCAATGACCAAGCAAGTTCGTTTCCCAAGGAGGCAAGTGCGTTGTGTTAAGAATTGATTAATGATGTTTGTGATTATGAACAAGAAGAAAAGAATTGAGAAAGGAAAGAAAAGACGGTTACGACTACGAATTAAACTACGACGAAAAAGGCGTAAACGTAAAACCGTAAAAAGCTACAAAATTAAAAAATTTCAACCTAAAAATTAATTATAAGTTAAAACAAGTCTAAAATAATATAAATAAGGAATAAAATCCAATAAAAATATTTTAAAACCTTTTATTAATTAAATATTCCATTTTAAATGCTAATTAAGGCCCTAAAATTAAATATAATTAATCAAAATGTCCAAAATATGATTTTATTGAACAAATAACTTACTTATATTATCTAAAAACTAAAAAGTGTTTTTTATAATTTTTAAATACTATTTTTCTATTTTTAAATTACTAAAAACTATTTTAAAATTAAAATAATTATAAAAAATAATTTAATAATGCTAAAAATAATCTACCAATTTTAAAAATCCTATTTTACTCTAATGAACAGTAGAAAAATGAAAAATCTTGAAAAATATTAAATTTTCCACTAAATGACAAAACTAGTTTAATTAAAACCCTAATTAACTTAGATTAATTCTAAAAATTAATAAAAAGATGAACAGTAAAATACTTTTTAACCAAAAACCTTAAAATATTATTCTAAGTTCAGAAAAATTGATTAAACCTAAAAATATTACTTTTTGGCACTAAAAGACAAAAACAGAAACTTTAAAGTTAATTAAAAATAGCTAATTAACCTAAAAATTACTAAATGAACAGTAAATAAAAATTTAATTAATCAGAAAAATCCTAAATTAAATAAGAAAACTAATGGCACTGGTTTCAAGATCTAATTCCACTTTTTGGGCACTACAGACAAAAAAGGAAGAAAACAGATAGTGACATGTGCTGGACTTTTGTCCTTTAGCTCAGCAGTGGTAAAAAAGACACTAGCAGTGGGAAAGGAGTTCCCACTAACAGTGTAAATTTTTGGTTTGTTTTTCAATAAGCTTAGGAAAGCTTATTTTGATAGCTTATTTGGGACAATAAGGCACCCTTATACTCTTTCGAGTATAAGGAGTCAATAATCACACAAAAACAAGCAGTCACTTAACAAAAATAAGCACCAATTAAGCCTAAAAGTTACTGATTAAGCACTACACATGTCTGATGAACAATTGCTGATGTTTCATGCACAAATCTGGATTTTAAAACCTTATAACTTGGAAATAAGCTCACAAGCATGCATACAAGTAACACACAATCCTCAAACACCCTAAAATCTAACAACCTACAAAGTTTGATAGCAAAATTACTCAAAAATCAGTCACACAAGCAGTTTCTGATTTTAGCTATGTTTTACCTTTTTAAACATGCAAACGTGTTTAAAACCTACTCAAACTGAAACCAAAGAGCATATAGCACTCAAATATAACCTAGGTGATGTTTCTAGACAGGCTTTAACATGAAATTTTATCACAAATTCTTGCTAATCCCTTGTCCCAAACACTCCTTTAATTCAGTAAACACAAATTTCTCAAACAAAACTGAATCAAACTCAAACCAAACTTGATCAAATCCTTCTAAACATGCATATCATCACTACTTGATCAATTTCAAACCATCTTAACACACTTACAACACTTATTATGCAGAAATCATATAGAGCACAAATTTTTTCAGAAACTTTAAAATTTAAAAAGTAAACAAGGAATACCTTGTTGGGCTTACTTCCAAGCCCAACAGTGGCTGATAAGCCACCTCCTACAAGCCCGGGCTTGTGCAGATCAAGTATGCAAGTAAAGGTGCTAGTGGTGGTCTCAAAGACACACACACCCAATATTTCTTTAAAAATGAAGAGATGATTTGAACCTGCTAAGAAAGAGAGAAAAGACTGTGTAGAAGCTAAAAGCTTACCCCTAGCTTATGAATGAAGCTAGAAGGGAGCTAGAGCTTGGCTTATGGTTAATATATAAAAATCAGACAATGGAAGAAACAAGTCTTATGCAAGACTCAAGGTCCCACAACCTAAGCAATATGCTATCACAATCTCACTACCCCTTGATCAACAAGATCAGTTGGCTATGATCAATCATGAGCTTATCACTTAGCCTATCAGAACCCAAGGTACTTAGCAAAATGACTTAGCAATTTTTAAAACAGAAATCAGTAACTTAAAAAGGAAAAGACAAGATTTTTCTTGAAACACAAACTCAAAACAGATTAAACCAAACTGAAAGTAAAATGGAACTCGTTTTCATCATCAACACTAAACTTAAATTTCATTCAGAAAGGCAAGCTTTACAAGGTTGTGAAAATAGGAAAACAAGAACAAGAACTAAGCTAAAACTTATGCGTCCTTATATAGGGACTTACAAGGTGCTTCTAGAACTATAAATAAAATATTCATATGCTGGAACCCTAATGCTACTTTTCCAGAAATGCCCTTGGTGATTTTTTGAATTTTAAGTCCCATGTGAACTTTCCTTGGCTTCTTGTGGTGAAATCAGTGTTGTAAAATGATCCAAGGGGTGTGAATGATGCGTGGATATGAAGCTGTGCATTGGTCGTTGATTCTCTGGCATGGTTTTGTTTGGACGTGCAAGGTGGGGTGATAGCATGTGGGGAAAGGTTCTAGGTGAGAGTGACAGGAGGTTTAAGTGAGGAAAAAGGTTTATCCCCACCCTAATCATAAATCTGCACAAGATTGAAGTGTGATTTTAAGTAATTAAAGGTTTTGATGATTAGGGTTTATGTAAACAGTAAGGGTTTTGATCGTGTTGAAGTTTAAACCAGGTGTTTAGCGCGTGTTTTTGAAAGTGATTAAATAAATAAAAACGGGTGACGTGGGAGGGGTGACGTGGAGGATGGGGATTGGTGGTGGAGGTTTGGTGGTTTGGCAGGATAAGTCCCCATTCTTTCTTTACTTGTTCACTTTGTAAATAAATGCAACAGCGCCCATTTTCCTTTTGTCAACTTTTGGCAGGTTGTCATTTTTGGCACAAATTCTTCCAAAAACTTTTCCAAGGGCCTTTAATGGATATTCTTGATTTCCCAAGGACTGGTTTTGACATATCTTCATACTTTAAGGTCTTGACTTGTTTGTTGACTTCTTGAAGGACCATTATTGACAATTTAGATTTGATGAGGGACTAAATTTGCCAATTCTTCAAAGTTAAGGGTCCTTTTTGTAATTTTGACAAACTTTAGGGACCAAACTTGTAATTATGAAGATACAAGGGTATAAAGTGTCAATTCTTCAAACTTGGAGGACCAATCTTCAATATTCTCCAAATCTTCAAGGGTTTTCTTTGGAAAATTCCTCACTAGGGCTTGGTTCATCGTGCGGCTTCGTTTCCCGTGTTCGTTTTTGCGTGATTCTTGTGATCTTTTGTCATTTTCTCAATATCCGTACCTAAAATACACAAGCAACAAACACAAGCATATATTTGGGTATTTTGATGATATTTAATGCATTTTAAGTCCAAAAAGAACGATGAGACCATGTATAAAAGCCGTCTCATCACTCCCCCATACTAAACCATTGCCGTGCCCTCACGCAATGCTAGAATAAAGTATCGTAGCATCTCCAAAATTCATTTTATTCACTTTATTGAAATGATAAACTAGCTATACTACTACTATTGCTACTTCTTGTGTTATAGACATAATGTATGATTTTCATCGCAAAATGGGACGTTTAGGTTCATAGAATAAGAACACGTGAATGCTTCGTTAGAAATAATTTCATCGTCCTCGATTTTCACTTCAATTCCATGCTAAGCGTGCAACGAGATCATTGTCATTATAAGTTAGTAATGCTAACACTACTCATATGCCCTAATCACGTACTTATTCTCCCATTATTCCTAAGTTGTATCTCTTATATTTTATTTTGTCTTGAATGTCTCACGAGGATACATTGTTTGACTTATGCGATAATAGAGATTTAGGTCTAAAAATAGAGTCCTAACGGTGTAACTAAGATCATCACATCAATAACCCCTCCTAATAGACAACGATGTTAAAAAATTAAGTTGACAAGAAGAATCGATAAACACGGTTTTATAACGGTTTTGAACATGAGACTTATTACCAAGACTTTTATACGCCCCCTAACGGAAGGGCCTTATTATCTTTGGTTTACATCCATCTTTTATTCAACTTCGCCATGAAGCTTTTATTATGACTTCGGTCTTGCCTTGCCTTTTATTATCCGCCTCATCGGTGGTTTTATTAGCCAAAGACGTATATCCTCACACAAAAGCGAATTTTGGATCTTTAAAGCTTCGAAGATTAAGGCTTGATTCACTTTCAATTTTGCATAGATTTTAGGCCTTGTGGGGCTTCAAATTGTTTGCTTGATTTAGGTGAGCACTTGAAATCTTATTATTAGGTGAAGCTTTTGATTATTAGGGTGCCAATACTTCAAAACCGTGACGCTGGCGATACCTTAATGTCTTCCCAATTTAATTACACGGAAGCTACTAGAAAAGACTAGAAACCCAACAATCCTAACTAAACCGCTAAGTCAATATTTATTAAGCAAAAAATATTTACATGCGAAGGGAGAATAAGCAAACAACGAGAACACATGAGTTTTTGAAAGAATACGAGTACTCTACGTTTAGCATAGTAACTTATAATTAACTCTATCATTTCTCGTCCTCATTTAAGAGACAGCCTAATGTGTAGTTAAGGAATCAAAGCTAAGTGCTCAACACGCACGGTCGAGTCAAAAATTACTCTTATTCTCGCCATCGGAAAACCTACATTCGTGTCTTCAAACACTTATAAAATATGAGAAAATTTTTAAAATTTGGCCATATTTAGCCTTATTTTGCAACAAAACGATAAACAAAACTATAAACTTTGGAAAGCGTGAAGGTTTGGCAAGGCAAGTATCTATTCACCCCCCCCCATACTAAAGTTAAACATTGTCCTCAATGTTTCGAGTCTAGGGGTGCAAACACCCCCATACTAGAGACGTAGTCGAATGCCTAATCTAGCATGGAAAGGGTGTAACCATTAAATTAATAGCCGTTTATGAAGTGTGCTAAAAACCTAAGGTTAGAACAATAAAGGATATATCATGGATATTGAGAAATGTCTCCAAAGCAAACGATCGAGTGCTCCCATAAAACGAACACGAGAGGCTCCAATCGTGAAGATCATGATCTAAAAACCACATACCACAAACAACCACGGAACAAAGGTTGGAAGGGCACGAATCCCCACACGTAAGCTACATTAGACTAAGAAAGCGATAATATGTACATAGGATAAGCATGGGACTCCCCCACGAGGCACCTCGTTTTTGATTACCGAGTCATGAGCTCGACTCGATCCCCTCAATACTAATTATCATTGGGGAAGGTGACTTGGTCGAGGTAGTTCAAGGATGGAACTTCCCCGCCAAAATAGTGCTTCAACCTATGTCCATTCACCTTGAAGTTAGGACCATCATCTTGAGCTAGCTCGATGGTCCCATAAGGAAACACTTGAGTCACGGTGAATGGACCGGACCAACGGGATTTCAATTTACCGGAAAATATTTTCAATCTTGAATTAAAAAGTAAAACTTGATCGCCAATGTTAAAAACCCGGTTTTTAATTTTTGAATCATGCAACTTTTTAGTTTTCTCTTTGTAAATCAATGAATTTTCATAAGCGATATCCCTCAATTCATCCAATTCATTTAATTGCATTTTCCGGTGTTTTCCCGCGGTCTCCATGTCATCATTACAATGCTTTAGGGCCCAATAAGCCTTGTGTTCTAACTCGATAGGCAAATGACAATTCTTTCCATACACAAGCTTATAGGGAGTGCACCCAATGGGTGTCTTATGAGCGGTCCTAAAGGCCCATAAAGCATCGTCTAACTTATCCGACCAAGATTGTCGGTTCTCTCCCACGGATCTCTCCAAGATCCTCTTCAATGCTCGGGTTGAAACCTCGACTTGCCCACTCGTTTGTGGGTGATAAGCCGTAGAAAGACGATGTGTAACCCCATATTTCCTTAGAACCCTTTCGAATTGGTCATTACAAAAATGGGTTCCACGATCGCTTATAATAGCACGAGGGGTTCCAAACCTAGCAAACAAACTTTTCAAGAACTTAACTACCACACGAGCATCATTAGTGGGCAAGGCCTTCTCCTCCACCCACTTAGAAAGGTAGTCAACCGCAACAAGAATATACTTATTACCACGATATGATGGGAACGGCCCCATAAAGTCTATGCCCCAAACGTCAAAGATCTCACATACTTGAATGATATTTTGTGGCATTTCATCTTTTTGTGAGGCTTTTCCTTGTCGTTGGCATGAATCACAAGACTTCACAAGATCTTGTGCATCTCGGTAAATAGTAGGCCAAAAGAAGCCGGCATCAAACACCTTTTTAGCCGTGAGATTAGCACCGTGGTGACCACCCGTGGGTCCCTCATGGAAAGCTCTAAGGATGTTAGAAGCTTCGGTACCAAATACACAACGGCGGATGATTTGATCCGCACAAGTTCGAAACAAGTAAGGGTCGTTCCAAAAATAGAACTTGACATCACGAAAGAATTTTCGTTTTTCTTGAGTTGTCATACCCTTAATGATGAAGTTACCCGCATGGTAATTTGCAAAATCCGCAAACCATGGGGTGGAAGAATCAAGTTTGGAATTCACTACACCAAGTGTTTCAAGCGGAAATGTTTCGGTGATTTCCTTAGGCTCGTAAACACTTTGGTGAGGATCTTCCAAACGAGAGAGATGATCGGCCGCTAGATTCTCGGCTCCTTTTTTGTCAACGATTTTGTGATCAAATTCTTGAAGGAGGAGAATCCAACGAAGTAATCTCGGCTTTGCATCTTGTTTAGCCATGAGATACTTGATAGCCGAATGGTCCGTATACACTATGCATTTTGTCAAGACGAGGTAAGGTCGGAATTTCTCAAATGCATACACCACGGCAAGGAACTCCTTTTCCGTTGTAGTGTATTTAAGTTGAGCCTCGGTCATCGTCTTGCTAGCATAGTGAATAGGCAAGAAATGCTTATCATGACGTTGCCCCAAAACGGCCCCAATAGCGTAATCACTTGCATCACACATAAGCTCAAAGGGGAGGTTCCAATTTGGAGCAACAAGAATGGGAGCTTCGGTAAGTTTCCTCTTAAGGATCTCAAAGGCTCGTACACAATCTTCGTCAAAGACAAAACGTGCCTCTTTTTCAAGAAGATGTGTAATGGGTCGAGAAATCTTCGAGAAATCCTTGATGAATCGTCGATAAAAGCCCGCGTGGCCTAGGAAACTCCTAACTCCCTTGACGGTTTTGGGATGAGGTAATTTGGCGATGACGTCTACCTTAGCTTGATCTACCTCAATCCCCGCTTTCGAGACCTTGTGCCCTAAGACGATTCCACTTTTAACCATAAAATGACACTTTTCCCAATTGAGCACAAGGTTGGTTTCCTCACAACGTTTTAGCATTCTCTCAAGGTTCGACAAACACGAAGTAAAGGAATCACCAAACACGGAAAAGTCATCCATGAAGACTTCCATCGTCTTCTCGATCATATCATGAAAAATAGCCATCATGCATCGTTGAAAAGTTCCCGGTGCATTGCAAAGTCCGAATGGCATTCTACGATAGGCAAACGTTCCATATGGACACGTAAACGTAGTTTTTTCTTGATCACGAGGATCGATGGGAATTTGGAAGTAACCGGAAAAACCATCTAAAAAGCAATTGAAATCGTTTCCCGCAAGACGCTCCAACATTTGGTCCATGAAGGGCAAGGGAAAATGGTCTTTTCGAGTGGCTTCATTTAACTTACGATAGTCAATGCATACTCTCCATCCGGTCACGAGTCTTGTGGGAATTAACTCGTTGGCATCGTTTGGCACAACGGTCATCCCTCCCTTTTTAGGGACACAATGAATAGGACTCACCCAAGGGCTATCGGAAATAGGGTAAATCATTCCCGCGTCAAGGAGTTTAAGGACCTCCTTTTTGATGACGTCGTGAATTTTGGGGTTCACCCTCCTTTGACTTTGGATTGTTGGCTTGAAATCCTCCTCCATTAAGATTTTGTGGGTACAAAATTTGGGATCGATTCCCTTAATGTCGGATAACTTCCACGCAATCGCCCCTTTGTGATCCTTAAGAACATCGACAAGTGCGGTTTTTTCATCATTCGAAAGTGCCTTCGCAATAATAACCGGCAACTTGTCGTCCTCCTCCAAATAGACATACTCGAGGTGAGGAGGTAAATCTTTCAACTCGAGGATAGGTGGTTCCTCAAGTGAAGATTTGGGTTCGATACTCATAACCTCCTCGGGTGGAGGAAATGGGAAATCGTTGAGAAAATCCTTGATAATCGAGAAGTCCTCATAGTTGTCGAGGTCTTCGTCACAAGTACGTGGAACATCGAATTCTTCCAACGTAAAACCACCACCTTCGAAAGGAGTGAAGGTTGGTGTCGAATTATCAAGAACTGGATCTAACATAGTGGGATTGCCACTAGTTTCTTCATCACCAAACCCTAAAAATTCTTGTGAAAATTCCTCGCAAACCACGTCGATCATATCAACGAGGTTTATGGTAGCAACGGAATAAACATGAGAAAGTTGAGAATTTTGAGTTGCGTTTATAACAAGTTCCTCGTCGTTGAAACGTAAGGTGATCTTTCTAGCATGCACATCAATTAAAGCCATAGACGTATCTAAAAACGAACGACCTAAAATAAGAGGAACTTGAGGATCCGTGGGGATATCAACAACGATAAAGTCTACGGGATAGTAGAACTTCCCCACTTTCACAAAAACGTCTTCCGCCAATCCACATGCAAGAATTGTGGAATGGTCGGCCAACTCAATAGACATTCGTGAAGGAGTAAGATTAGGAAGATTGAGCGACTTGTAGATTGCAAGTGGCATCAAGTTAATGCTAGCACCAAGATCGGCCAAGGCATAGCATTCCTCCATATCTTGAATTGCACAAGGGATCAAAAATTTACCGGGATCACCGACTTTTTGAGGTATGCGATTAAGATAAACCGACGAACAACTAGACTTTTGGTGTAATTTTTCCTTGTTGTTCAACATACTCTTAAAGTTAGCGGCAAATCGAGGCATCATGACCAAAGCATCGGCGAAACTCACATTAAAGTGCAAATCACGAAACATTTTCATAAAAAGCTCAAATTGGTAGTTGTCGCGCTCTTGTCGTTTCTCCTTCCTAAGTCTCGATGGGTAAGGCAAGGGTGGTGTGGGTTGGGGCATAGGCATAGCCTTTGGAATCTCGGGTTCCAATATGGGTGATGGGTCAACCGTAGGTGTGGCATGAGCGGTACTTTGTGGGCTTGAAATATGCTCCTTTTCGACCACCACCTCGGGTTCTTCCTCAATTTCCTCCACCATTGGAGTAATTGGTTGAGTAGTCGGTTCTTTAAGTGTCTTACCACTACGTGTGGTAATCACTTTCATCTCTCCCTTCGGGTTTGAAACGGTGTTACTAGGCAAACTACCCGAAGTATAGGCTTTGTTTCCCATTACGGCTTCTAAAATTGCATTTAGCTTAGCATCTTGACTACTAAACTTCAAATCTTGGCTAGCGGCTTTTTGGTCAATTCTTTGTTCAAGCCTAGCATGACTTTGCTCTATCTTGTTGTTTTGACCTCGAATTTGGTTAGCAAAATCATTTTTCAATTCATTTCTCATGGCTAGATTTTCCTTAATAAAATTAGCTAACTCCTTTGCGTTCTTAGCCGTCTCCTTAGCTTGATTAGCCATTTGCTCTTGAATGTTTTCCACAATCTTATCATTTGAAGTAGCGTAATTCAAAAAGTCTATTGGAAGTTCTTTATTATTTTGAAGACCTTGACTTGCATTTTGAAAATTACGGTTTTGATTTTGATTTTGCAATTGGCTACTACTACTCCCTTGATTCCCATAGTTGTTATTACCCTTATAATTGTTCCTTTGATTGCTTTGGTAACCAACTTGATTGTTTCGATAATTGTTAGCATTTTGATTTGGTGAAAAACCCGGTGGAGTCAATTGATTAGTGCGAGGAACTTGACCGTTTTGGTTATAAGTTCCCGCCGCCGCGAAGGCACTTGAAGTGTTACCACCGTTGGTAATGCACTCGGAATAATCGTGAGCTCCACCACAATACATACAAGAAACCTCAACCGCTTTAATCGTAGCGGGAGCGGGTTGTTCACCAACTTTAAACTCAACTAACAAGCCTTTCACTATATCAAAAATTTTATTCTCCAAATTAGCCTCGACTTGGCAAGCATCAACGGTGTGTGACAAACTAGGTGAAGATGAAGACGAAGCCTTACGAACACTCGACGTGCTACGAGGACTATACACCTTAGACCTATTCTCAATAATTACCAATGCTTCCTCGACCGTCTTACACAAGAAATTACCACCCGCGGCGGCATTAAGATAATCACGCTCATGATCGTTCAAGCCATTGTAAAACGTGTCTATTTAATGCAAGTCGGAAAAACCATGATGAGGACATTCGTGCAACATTTCCTTAAACCTATTCCAAGCCGTTGAAAAACTCTCATTATACTCTTGTGAAAACTTTGAAATCTCGTTTTTCAAGTGCGTAGTCTTAGAGGGCGGAAAAAATTGGTTCACGAATTTTGAAACGAGATCCTTCCACGTCAATATAGAATTGGGTGGCTCTTTCTCTAACCAAATTTTTGCGGGCCCCGCTAAGGAATACGGAAAAAGCATCATCTTAATCGAGTCGTTTGAAACATCCTTAAACTTGCATGTGGCGGTGAGACGATTAAATTGGCGAATGTGGTTATGCGGGTTGTCCTTTTCGTCCCCTCGAAACTTGTTGTTTTGAATCATGGACAACAAACCCGTCTTAACCTCAAAATTCTCCGCAAGGATAGCGGGAATCACAATCGCTTCTCCATAACCCTCGGTGGGTGCTTGAAGCAACTCCATCATAGTTCGATTAGCCATGGGTGCTTCTTTCACTACAATGGGTTCGTCAATAGGAGAGTCCTCACTAGTAGGAGTGAGTGATTTGTTTCTTCGTTTACGAGCACGTCTAGCTTTAGAGCGAGTTTGCATAAACGTCACGTACAACGAGAAGGCGAGCAAAGAAGATTCTTTTTGGTGTTTTTACTTTTTCAATTTTTTTTTGTGGTTTTTGATTGTTTTTAACTTTTTTGGATTTTTTTGGAATGTATTAAGTAGACCAAAATCTACAAATCTCCTCCTTAATCAAATCTCTCGATTAAAGAAGCCTCAAGGAATGAAAACGAACACGTGAAGTGAACGCCTTCGATGACTTTAGAACGATGGTGGAACACCAAATCGTTCAAGAGGGTTTAATCAAATGAAACCAAGAAAATATATATGATATGTAATAATACTTTGGGCGGAAAAACCCTCGATTCACTCTCAAAATCAAATACGCACAAGCAAGCGGAGGAAACGAGGCGGCGCGAAGCACTTAAGAGCCTTTTTCCTTTAGGTCGTGAAATACAACCGCCTTATACCCACCTTATAGTTTGTATTATCAAAATCAAGCTTCACGAAAGTATTTATCTATTTTTGCCTTTTTTCTTTGGTTTGAGATTCGAATACAATGATCGAGTGATGAAATCCCGAATCAAGGTTGTGATTGCTCACGTATTTGGAGTACTTGTAAATTTATTGTTCTACGTATACAATATAGTAATAATATTCACAAAAATCGAAAAAACGATAATACGTATTAATAGAGTGCTATTAATACAAATACTTTTATGGCTATATATAAAAACAACAATGGTTCAACCAAAACACAACACGCCTCCCCGGCAGCGGCGCCAAAAATTGATGTAGTGTTTTTGTACCCTTTAGGAAAAGGATGACAAATAGTGGTAGTATTAAGTGTCAGTTTAGGAAAACCGAGCACCAATGACCAAGCAAGTTCGTTTCCCAAGGAGGCAAGTGCGTTGTGTTAAGAATTTATTAATGATGTTTGTGATTATGAACAAGAAGAAAAGAATTGAGAAAGGAAAGAAAAGACGGTTACGACTACGAATTAAACTACGACGAAAAAGGCGTAAACGTAAAACCGTAAAAAGCTACAAAATTAAAAAATTTCAACCTAAAAATTAATTATAAGTTAAAACAAGTCTAAAATAATATAAATAAGGAATAAAATCCAATAAAAATATTTTAAAACCTTTTATTAATTAAATATTCAATTTTAAATGCTAATTAAGGCCCTAAAATTAAATATAATTAATCAAAATGTCCAAAATATGATTTTATTGAACAAATAACTTACTTATATTATCTAAAAACTAAAAAGTGTGTTTTATAATTTTTAAATACTATTTTTCTATTTTTAAATTACTAAAAACTATTTTAAAATTAAAATAATTATAAAAAATAATTTAATAATGCTAAAAATAATCTACCAATTTTAAAAATCCTATTTTACTCTAATGAACAGTAGAAAAATGAAAAATCTTGAAAAATATTAAATTTTCCACTAAATGACAAAACTAGTTTAATTAAAACCCTAATTAACTTAGATTAATTCTAAAAATTAATAAAAAGATGAACAGTAAAATACTTTTTAACCAAAAACCTTAAAATATTATTCTAAGTTTAGAAAAATTGATTAAACCTAAAAATATTACTTTTTGGCACTAAAAGACAAAAACAGAAACTTTAAAGTTAATTAAAAATAGCTAATTAACCTAAAAATTACTAAATGAACAGTAAATAAAAATTTAATTAATCAGAAAAATCCTAAATTAAATAAGAAAACTAATGGCACTGGTTTCAAGATCTAATTCCACTTTATGGGCACTACAGACAAAAAAGGAAGAAAACAGATAGTGACATGTGCTGGACTTTTGTCCTTTAGCTCAGCAGTGGTAAAAAAGACACTAGCAGTGGGAAAGGAGTTCCCACTGACAGTGAAATTTTTGGTTTGTTTTTCAATAAGCTTAGGAAAGCTTATTTTGATAGCTTATTTGGGACAATAAGGCACCCTTATACTCTTTGGAGTATAAGGAGTCAATAATCACACAAAAACAAGCAGTCACTTAACAAAAATGAGCACCAATTAAGCCTAAAAGTTACTGATTAAGCACTACACAGGTCTGATGAACAATTGCTGATGTTTCATGCACAAATCTGGATTTTAAAACCTTAGAACTTGGAAATAAGCTCACAAGCATGCATACAAGTAACACACAATCCTCAAACACCCTAAAATCTAACAACCTACAAAGTTTGATAGCAAAATTATTCAAAAATCAGTCACACAAGCAGTTTCTGATTTTAGCTATGTTTTACCCTTTTAAACATGCAAAAGTGTTTAAAACCTACTCAAACTGAAACCAAAGAGCATATAGCACTCAAATATAACCTAGGTGATGTTTCTAGACAGGTTTTAACATGAAATTTTATCACAAATTCTTGCTAATCCCTTGTCCCAAACACTCCTTTAATTCAGTAAACACAAATTTCTCAAACAAAACTGAATCAAACTCAAACCAAACTTGATCAAATCCTTCTAAACATGCATATCATCACTACTTGATCAATTTCAAACCATCTTAACACACTTACAACACTTATTATGCAGAAATCATATAGAGCACAAATTTTTTCAGAAACTTTAAAATTTAAAAAGTAAACAAGGAATACCTTGTTGGGCTTAATTCCAAGCCCAACAGTGGCTGATAAGCCACCTCCTACAAGCCCGGGCTTGTGCAGATCAAGTATGCAAGTAAAGGTGCTAGTGGTGGTCTCAAAGACACACACACCCAATATTTCTTTAAAAATGAAGAGATGATTTGAACCTGCTAAGAAAGAGAGAAAAGACTGTGTAGAAGCTAAAAGCTTACCCCTAGCTTATGAATGAAGCTAGAAGGGAGCTAGAGCTTGGCTTATGGTTAATATATAAAAATCAGACAATGGAAGAAACAAGTCTTATGCAAGACTCAAGGTCCCACAACCTAAGCAATATGCTATCACAATCTCACTACCCCTTGATCAACAAGATCAGTTGGCTATGATCAATCATGAGCTTATCACTTAGCCTATCAGAACCCAAGGTACTTAGCAAAATGACTTAGAAATTTTTAAAACAGAAATCAGTAACTTAAAAAGGAAAAGACAAGATTTTTCTTGAAACACAAACTCAAAACAGATTAAACCAAACTGAAAGTATAATGGAACTCGTTTTCATCATCAACACTAAACTTAAATTTCATTCAGAAAGGCAAGCTTTACAAGGTTGTGAAAATAGGAAAACAAGAACAAGAACTAAGCTAAAACTTATGCGTCCTTATATAGGGACTTACAAGGTGCTTCTAGAACTATAAATAAAATATTCATATGCTGGAACCCTAATGCTACTTTTCCAGAAATGCCCTTGGTGATTTTTTTGAATTTTAAGTCCCATGTGAACTTTCCTTGGCTTCTTGTGGTGAAATCAGTGTTGTAAAATGATCCAAGGGGTGTGAATGATGCGTGGATATGAAGCTGTGCATTGGTCGTTGATTCTCTGGCCTGGTTTTGTTTGGACGTGCAAGGTGGTGTGATAGCATGTGGGGAAAGGTTCTAGGTGAGAGTGACAGGAGGTTTAAGTGAGGAAAAAGGTTTATCCCCACCCTAATCATAAATCTGCACAAGATTGAAGTGTGATTTTAAGTAATTAAAGGTTTTGATGATTAGGGTTTATGTAAACAGTAAGGGTTTTGATCGTGTTGAAGTTTAAACCAGGTGTTTAGCGCGTGTTTTTGAAAGTGATTAAATTAATAAAAACGGGTTAGTGGGAGGGGTGACGTGGAGGATGGGGATTGGTGGTGGAGGTTTGGTGGTTTGGCAGGATAAGTCCCCATTCTTTCTTTACTTGTTCACTTTGTAAATAAATGCAACAGCGCCCATTTTCCTTTTGTCAACTTTTGGCAGGTTGTCATTTTTGGCACAAATTCTTCCAAAAACTTTTCCAAGGGCCTTTAATGGATATTCTTGATTTCCCAAGGACTGGTTTTGACATATCTTCATACTTTAAGGTCTTGACTTGTTTGTTGACTTCTTGAAGGACCATTATTGACAATTTAGATTTGATGAGGGACTAAATTTACGAATTCTTCAAAGTTAAGGGTCCTTTTTGTAATTTTGACAAACTTTAGGGACCAAACTTGTAATTATGAAGATACAAGGGTATAAAGTGTCAATTCTTCAAACTTGGAGGACCAATCTTCAATATTCTCCAAATCTTCAAGGGTTTTCTTTGGAAAATTCCTCACTAGGGCTTGGTTCATCGTGCGGCTTCGTTTCCCGTGTTCCTTTTTGCGTGATTCTTGTGATCTTTTGTCATTTTCTCAATATCCGTACCTAAAATACACAAGCAACAAACACAAGCATATATTTGGGTATTTTGATGATATTTAATGCATTTTAAGTCCAAAAAGAACGATGAGACCATGTATAAAAGCCGTCTCATCAACTGCTGAACCGAAAAACATCAAAGAAGCCATGGCTGATCATGCTTGGATTGAATCGATGATGGATGAACTTCACCAATTTGAAAGACTTAAAGTCTGGGAACTTGTTGACAGACCATACGATGTGACTCCTTTAAATCTTCGTTGGATCTGGAAAAACAAAATGGATGAAGAAAACACGATCATCAAGAACAAAGCTACGCTAGTGGCTAAGGGGTATGGCCAGAAAGAGGGAATTGATTTTGAAGAATCATTTGCACCAATAGCTCGAATGGAAGCAGTCAGGATTTTTCTTGCTTATGCTGCACATAAGGGATTCACTGTCTATCAAATGGACGTAAAGACAGCATTTCTTAACGGTCCTTTGAAGGAAGAAGTCTATCTCACGCAGCCGGAAGGATTCGTCAATCCTCATGATCCTGACAAGGTGTATCGTCTACACAAGGCACTATATGGACTCAAGCAAGCTCCAAGGGCGTGGTACGACGAGCTCTCGAAATTTCTGGTATCCAAAGGTTTCTCAAAAGGTTCCATTGATCTAACTTTGTTCACTTATAAATATGGGGATGACATTTTGATTGTGCAAATTTATGTTGATGACATTATTTTCGGGTCTACAAACCCAAAACTTTCAAAATGGTTTGAAAAAGTAATGCACAGCAAATTTGAAATGTCAATGATGGGCGAACTAAATTTCTTTCTAGGAATTCAAGTTCACCAATCCCCAAGTGGTATCTTTATGAACCAAGCTAAGTATTGTCAAGAGATAATCAAAAAGCATGGTATGACCTCATGTGACCCCTTTGGGACACCATTATCAACCACATCCCTAGATGCTGACTTGGAGGGATTACCCATAGATCAAACGAGATATCGTTCCATGATCGGGTCCCTATGTACTTGTCAGCAAGCAGACCAGATATTCATCATGCTACATGCTATTGTGCACGATATCAAACACGACCCACTGAAAAGCACCTCAAGGAGGTTAAACGGATCTTTCGGTACCTTAAGAATACCATTCACATGGGACTCTGGTATCCGAGGGAAATCGGTTTCTTTCTAACGGCCTATTCAGATTCTGATCATGCAGGGTGTCTTGATACACGTAAAAGTACTTCTGGTGGTGCACAATTTCTAGGACAAGATAAGCTTGTGGGATGGTCTTCCAAGAAGCAGGATTGCACGTCACTTTCATCAGCCGAAGCGGAGTATGTGTCTCTATCTGCGTGTTGTGCTCAAGTTCTTTGGATGAGAACCCAACTCACGGATTATGGTTTCCACTTTGATAAAGTACCTATGTATTGTGACACTAAGTCGGCCATAACCATCTCCTACAATCCGGTACAACATTCCCGCACAAAGCACATCGATGTCAGATACCACTTCATAAAGGAACAAGTTGAAAGAGGTATCGTTGAATTATACTTTGTTGGAACGGATTACCAATTAGCCGACTTGTTTACGAAAGCTCTGTCGAAAGATAGGTTTGAGTACCTCGTTAGGCAAATTGGTATGAGATGTTTGACTCCAGCAGACCTGGAGATTCTGGCAAAGGTGCCTGCTTGATTTATCTTTCAAACATCAACTTGTAAATATCTTTAAAAAAGCAAAATACAAAAATATAAAACACATAAAAGCAAAACACAAAATTAAAAATCTTTCAAAATCTAAAAATATTCTTCTCGACATGTCTTTCAGTATCGATAATATGGACGTGCCTAGAAATGTCGCTCAATAACGACACGGGTGTGTACATAAAGCTCGAATGAAAGTTGTAAATATTTTTCAAAACATGTCATTTCTTCTTTTAATAAAGGAAATTGTCTATTTTGGACAAATATTTCCAAACAACGGGTAGAGCAATCTATCACGGGTTGAGCTTATCACAAAACATTTAACGTTTTGAGCTCAACACAAGGGCTTGTAGTCACTTTCAGATTGCAACCCGGAACGATATTCACGGGGGAGTGTACGATTTAGTACCCTTACCCTTAGCAAAAGAAGAGAAATCTTCTTACACTTGAGTGGATTTGTCAAGACATTCAAAGTCTATGAACTCAAGTTTATGCTTCAGAAAAACCTCTTCGACAAAAAGAAATAGGATTTTTCAAAAAGCGTTGAGCACTATTTTTTCAAGAATTTCTCAATGATTATTCAAAATCTTTCAAAAATTGTGTGTTCAACAACTCCCATCCTCAAAAAGCGAAATGTGGATCATATCCTCACAATGACAATTCAATTGGATCAATTTTTGAGGGGGAGCATTTTAACTGCATGCAAACGATTAACACATCTTTCTCCTGGAGATTTCAAGACTATTTTTCAAAATATATTTTAATCAAATTTGGTATCTCTAATATCAAAAGATTTTATATATTAGAGATAGGGGGAGAAAATGTGATTAAAATGTGATCTAATATAAGACTCAAGCACTTTAACTCTTACCTACATGTGCGAAACACTTTCGATTATCGATGCATATGTGAAGGGGGAGCATTTATGAAACGACAAAACTAACAAGGTGTTAAATGTTTTTCAAACACTTTGTTAGAATTTAAAGTGGTTTTCATGGTTACGATCAAATACCCACAACATCTTTAATTCACGACGTTATTGGTGTCAAAAGGGTGGTTAGGTTTAAGTCCTATGATCCAACCAGAACCGGAGGGATCTTCCCAAGGACAATCCAATAGATTATTAGAAGTCCTTAGGAAAGATGGAGTAGAACGTGAACGTAGCTGAATGCCGACTAAGTACTGATGCTAGCACTGGAACAATCACAACAAGGTGCTAGTAATGATGTCTTGGTAAGCATTGAAGGGGTTGAAGAATGAAAAAGAAATGTAAGGATAAAGGGTGTAAATAAAGAAGCCCTCCATACAACTTAGGCAGAAACCGGGTCAACTCATCATAAAGACAATCTCATCATGGACCCAGTGATGTGAAGCACAACCCTTTCCTAGCTACTCAGGCTTCTCTCAAAAGAAGTTTGTTTTATTGTCACGGAGAACAACATGACTACTATTGACTTTCTCACTTCGAGATAGTTGATATTGAATAGGTGGCACCTGCTCCAGCCTCCGACCACTAAAAGTGCACAAATAGAGTCTAGAGCCAAGAGATCAATCAAATCTCGTTAGGACACACGGATGAAGATCAACAGAGTCCTACGCTATATCCTTGAGATATTGCTAGAACACTCAGAGTGATACTACTTAGTATCCACAATGATGAGTGGAAATCCTTCCAGTGTTAACATCAAACAGCACTGCGGTAGGTTATATGTAAGATTCTTTATGAATTGAACATGTGTAAAACTGAAAAGAAACAGTGGTTTGATTCTTAATTGATTCAAACTCGTTTCAGGTTTCTACGCAATATCTTTATGGTCTTGCCAGAACATTCAGAGTGATATTTATTAATATTCACAGTGACGAATGGAAATCCTTCTAGCGTCAACATCAAACAGCGCTACGGTAGGTAACTTGTGAGATTCTTATGAATCAGGCTTGTGTCAACTGGAAAGCAACAATGGTAAGATTCTTAATGAATCAAACTTGTTCGAGGAATTTGAATTGACGACTTTAATCAAGCGGATATTTATCCAATTGATTCACTCTTTATGTTCGCAGTCTTGCTTTGAGACGGTCGAGTAAAGAAAACGGATAGTACAGCCGCGAAACCCTGTCAAGGAGATTCTTAATTGAATCTACCTGATCACAGGTACGATATTTAATATCGTATAACGGTCTTCACTGACCGGAGGTAAAACGCTACCGATTTAGGACGAATGTCAAAGCCATTATGTCCGTGTCTATGTTTTGTCTCGAGAAGGTGGCGTCACTGTGTACTCAGCAAAGTCAATGATTCAGAAACCACATACTCATGCCTAAAGACATATTCAACAATTAATAGTGTGAGCATGTGGATGAAGACACAAGATCGCAAGATGGCAAAGACAAGTCAAGGATGATTTGAAGATCTCAAGCTTAAAGACAAAGTCGAAAGACAACGACAAAGGCTCAAAGATCACAGCATGAAGGAACAAGACTACTATTACACGTTCAAGACTCATTTATGGCGAGATTAGTAATCTCTACAAATTTCCTAAATGACTAAGGTTTATGACCTCTCATTGGGGGAGATTGTTAGCCTCAAAATATTGATCCAAACAAGAATGCTCGGTCATATGTTTATTATGTATCGTATTTTAGAACGTTGTAATAGGTATTATATTAGTCGTGTTATTACGGGCTTAACTTTAAGCTAAGGTTCATTAATAAGTAACCAAAGCCCAAAAGGAAAGCCCGGCCCATGATCATATAGCCCATTAAGCTACATGTAAGCAAGGCTATATAAACCTCTTCTTGCATGTAAGGAGAGGTTGGTTGGTCATTTCATTTTTCTCCTAATCTAACATTCCACAAGTTTCTCCAACCATTTTCTCTCTACTTTCTCTCACTACTTTCTCTCTCTAAAATTCATCTTATATCTTCCTTTCTTTCATAAATTCGTGTGCTATATCATCATATATTAGGGACAACAATAGTCTAATAGCTTCCAAACGGGCAACAGGTGCAAATGATTCCATAAAGTCGATGCCCAATAATTGCTTGTAACCACGAGCTACGAGTCGAGCTTTGTTCTTCAATATTCCGCCTAACTCATCGAGTTTCACCTTGTAAACCTATTTTAAAGTGAGTAACTGCACTTTATCTGGGCATGGGACAAGTTCCCATACACCAAGACGTATAAATTCATTAAGTTCTTCTTGCATAGCTTCTATCCAACATGATTGGGTAAAAGCTTCTTGCCATGTCTTAGGTTCAACTTCAGTGAGAAAAGCATCAAAATGACAAAACATTGCATTTTCTTGTAACTGACTTCGTGTGGATACCGGACGATTAGGGTCACCAATAGTAGAATCTATAGGATGATTCTTTGTCCACTTGCTGTCATGTTCACGAATCTGTGGATTGGAGTAGGCCGTAGTAGGAGCTTCCTCTAAGGTGGACGACCCAGCTTGATTATGGTCGGGAATTGGTACACCAAAGAATGGAAGTTCACGCATTTAAGTGAATTCCAAGTTGTGATCATCGTCATCATCCTCTTCATCATCAATAGGCATGACATGGGTAGTTCAAACATGTGTTGGTTGAGAATTACTCGTTGAAGGTATATCTTGACCAATTGTAGGTGCAGATGTGTCTGATTGTGCTTCGGTTGTTGGAGCGACAACTTTGGTGACCGGAGCTATTACTTCAGGTTCTGGAGCAACAATACTTGGAGGAGTAAAGAATTCATCAAAGAACGGTATAAACAACGTATCCCATTCATTCCTAGTAGGTGGTGTAAATGATGATGAAGTAGGGTTATTTGGGACAAGACAAGAGCTAATGTTACTGGGTCCCATTTCATGAAGTGTGGGTTCAGAGCTGCTTTGCTCAGAAGTCATTGCTGTCAGCTCATCAAAATCAACATTCATAGTTTCGAGGATCTTGCGTGAGTTACGGTTGTAGATTCGGTATGCTTTCTTTGCGGGTGCATAACCAATGAAAATACCAATATCAGCCTTTGGTTAAAGTTTTTCCAAATTGTCACCATCATTATTTGGATAACAAAGAGAACCAAATACGTGAAGATATGATAAATCTGGTACTTTTCCATGGAGAAGCTCATAAGGTGTTTTACCATGGCGTTTACGAATTAGTGACCGGTTTTGGGTGTACACTGCTGTAGTTACTGCTTCTACCCATAAAAATAATGGATCCTTTGCGTAAATTAACATCGTTCGAGCTGCTTCCATAATTGTGCAATTTCGCCTTTCAACGACACCGTTTTGTTGTGTAGTGCGAGCAACGGATGTTTCATGAGATATGCCAAGTTCTTCATAATCCTTACGCAGAGTTTGATTCACAAATTCGGTTCCATTATGTACGAATGCGTCGGACAGTAGTGTTGAGACGCACTTGAATCATCTTGAGAAAATCGATAATGATTTTAGGTGCCTCATCTTTTGTTGCAAGAAATTTCACCCATGTAAACCGAGAGTATTCATCCACTATGACGAGGATGTACTTTTTACCACCAAGACTTTCAACACGCATTGGCCCACAAAGATCCATATGCAACAAATAAAGTTTCTCTTGGTTGGTGTCTTCAGTCTTGGGTTTGTATGATTTCTTAGTGCTTTTCCCCATTGTACACGCGGAACACAAATGATCCTTGTGAAATGTAAGTTTAGGAAGACCACGAACAAGTTAGTTTTTCGCCAAATGATTAATAGCGTCAAAGTTAAGATGAGATAACCGTCGATGCCATAACCATGACTTGGTCTTCGATGCTTTGGAGAGAAGACATACGGGAGAAGCGGCCATCATATCTTGTAGAGACAACGTGTACAGATTATTCCCTCGAGTACCTTTCAATAAATCAACCCCTTCCAAATTACGAATGAAGCAGGTATGCTCTCGAAAAGAAACTTCTAGGTTTGCATCACAAAATTGTCCCACATAAAATAAGTTGTGACCAAGACCCTCCACATAATACAATCTTGAAATTATAACATTCCCAATATGATATTCACCGTAACCCATTATCTTTGCAATATGATCATTTCCAAATCGAACCGTACCAAGAAACTTGCTGACGAAATTTCTGAGCTGAGAGCGATCTCTGGTCATATGCTTGGAGGAACCAGATTCCAATTACCAGAGAACAATTTGGACCACCTGTTTTCAACAACAACAGTAGATAATGCATTGGAAACTATTGGTTCTGAAGTGTTAGCAGATACAGATGTAATATTATCAGAATTGCTAACATTAGTGTGACCCTTAGATTTCCTGCGTTTTCTAATGTGAGTTTTACCACTAACAGGTTTTATTGTTCCAACTTTCTGAGGTTTTGGATTATTAGCGAGCACTACAGTGGGAGTAGACCTATTTAAAGGGTACTTGTTTCCTACAGTAGTGTTGGTGTTCCTAGTTAAAGGACACACTTGTGTTTTGGTAGCCTTGGTACTCCTAGTTAAAGGGCACGCTTTCTTCGCTGTAGTGGGAGTGATCCTAGTTAAAGGGCACGCATTTCCTACTATAGTTAAAGTTCTACCAGTGGGACGCCACATCCAGCCAACTTGGGGTAACACTTTCCCAGTCGGTTTCCATTCTAAACCATTTTTACAGACATTCATCTCATTCACATGGTCAATAAGGCAAGAATCATGACGACTAGAAAACATACATTCATTGCAATTCCAACATTTCAAATTAGAATTCACAGTAGGCTTAGAACGCTGCACAACCGCAGAGCCTTTAGGTTTAGCTACATGATTAATTTTATTCAAAACATAAATAACATTCCTAGGATGGGCTTCTACTTTCTTATTCACTTTACTACTAGATTGGGGCAAGATCCTATCATTCTTCTTGTTTCTTTTAAGCTTAGATCTTTGAGCCGTAGTAGTGGTGCTTACTCTTGTAGAAGGAAACACGAGAATATTAGAAGTGGGTTTTGATTTTTCCTTATCTTTAGTGACCAATGTTTGAGATGGTTTAGTCCTAGGTCCCTTGTTAAATGGTGTGACGGCAACGAGGTTCCTTTTAGTTGCACTAGAGGACGGTGCTGAGACAATGGCTGCGTTATCCACAACATTCTTACCTTTTAGGGAAAGAAGTGTTTCCTTTAACTCAGTCAAATCCAGATTTTTATCACAAGTTTGTTCCCTCAAATCAGATATTTCCACAGACTTTCGATTCAATTGTTCAATCAATGATTGATTTTGTGTAGTGGTATTAGCATGTGCGGACTTTACTGAAGCGAAGAGTCGTGTATTTTTATGTTTTAAGTTATCAACTTTGGACAAAATCTTTGAAACTCGATTATATAGATCTAGTTTAAAATTCTTAGCGGCCTCAAGTACGTTCACATAATGAATCCCCTTAGGTTTCTCTATGTCTATCGGCAATGACTTAGCAACCTTGTCACTTGGCTGACGTTTTTTTATTGTAAATTCAATTGAAAATTCTTTTGAAAAGTTGCATCATCGATATTAACACCTTCGAATGATGTTTTAAAGATTTCTTGAATAAATTGTTGCTTGCATTCAAGCAAAATACAATGTGTTTGAATTTCATCAAAACGTTTTGAAAGCGAGGAATATGAATCTTGAAGCTTTAAAAATTCAGCGTCAGATCCGTGACAAGTACTATCTACCACATTATCCACAGATTCAACATTATGCACAATAGAATCATTATCAACACTTTTATTCACACAGACGAAAACTATATCATAAGACATCACTTGCTTCAGAAGCTGATCATTTTGGGGTGAAACTCGTTCTATTTCAAGTAAACTGTTTTCATAAGCATCATCCATTTCATTGAAAACACGTCTAACTTCTTCTATTTCCAAAAGCAAATCTTGATCAATATTACTAAGACAAGCTTTAACATTCTTTACAAACGAAACAATTTCGTCTCGAAATGCAGCTCTAGTGTGCTCAAAATTCCATTCACCTTCCGTTATGGCCGAAGCCATCGTACGTTCCAAAATGACCTTGTCAAAATCGGGAAAGTATTGGTGCACCACTTTTAAGCTATCTGACACCTTACTTACCGGTGGAATTAACTTAGTTAAATCCTTTTTGACAAGTGTAGGAGACGTACTAGGAAGGTTTTCTGTTGATAAATTTTGTGGCACAAAAGCTGATAATTGAGCTAGTTCCTTTTGTAAGCGGATGCGGGTCCTTTTAGAAAATTGATCCTTATTATACTTATCATAATCAAGCTTATGAAATTTTGAAAGCATTTTTGAATGAGTTTCTTCCGCAAGTGACCGTGTCTCCTCAGTACTACAAACATAAGGTGCTTCTTTCGATTTGCCAATTAGGGTCACATCATAAAGACAAGGAATATATTCCTGAGCTTGTTTTGCATAACCGGGATTAGGTGGTAAATCTTTAATACGCTTAAGTTCGAGTTCTTTAAACGATTTAGTTAAAAGATGAACCTTTTCTGTGGAAGCGTATTGTTTTAAACGCTGTTGTTCTTTGAATTTAAGAAGTTTGGTAGCATTAATTTCTGATTCAAAATTTTTAGACTCGAGAGTTTTGAAATCCATTTTAAGTTTTTGAAAATCATTGACAACCGACTCTTTTGCTTTTAATTCATTGGAAAGATTAGCTTTTAATGATTCTATTTCTTTTAAGTGTTCAATATTTTCAAAACGAAATTGGTCAAATTAAGAACACATTATTTTCTCTACTTGAGGGACCATTTCAAAAGTTTTGAACTTTTCTTTATACAGCGCAAGCTCAGCGGTTAGGTTGGCATTCATATCTATTGTTTGTCGAACGACCATATTCATGTTATCATTAATATGTTTAGGCACCATTACCAAATCACGTTGATCATAAGATTCCATACCCGGCGTAGCATTTGGTTGAGGTTTACTCAAAGGTGTTGGATTCGATACCACATCATTTGAGTTACTAGGTCCCGAATGCTGTTCAAGATTGTCATTGTCATGCTCAACATGATGTGGATTATCATGAATATTATTAGATGTGGTTGGTACCTCATTGATGACATCAGAACCGTAGTGAGAGAGATTAGCAACTAGTGAAGCTTGGGCTGAGTGAATGTCATCACAATCCGAATCATATGCATCGAGATCATCTACTTGATAAGCTGCATTAAAAGTGGAAACGACTGCAATGCCTTCATTGTATGTTGCCCCTATGTCTGCAAGAAATGCTAACTCTTCAGAATCCAAAATCTTTCCCTTAGACTGAGCATAGACCAAATACATCTTCTCACGAAACCATGTTGCATCCCTTCTCCTTTTTGGCTGAGTGAATTCCCTAGCCATATGACATTGTCCTCTACAATTGTAGCAAGTCACAACCTTTTGTGGACCAACAGTGCTTCCATTTCCATTAGCTTGAGAGTTCACAGCTTGAGCATTCACGGTCCTTGTAGGTAGGGGTGGGAATCGGGTCGGGTCAACCGGGTTCGGGTCAAGTCGAGTCGGGTTAAGTCAGGTCAGAACTCAAAAAAATCTAACCCGAACCCGAGCCTAATTAGAACGCGGGTCAGTCGGGTTCGGGTCAATTTGGGTCGGGTCAATTCGGGTCGGGTCAACTCGGGTTCGGGTCAACCCGAGTATAAGTAAAAAGATTAAAAATTGACTTATTTAATTATATTTACAAGGTAAAATGTGGTAAAAAACTCGGGTCAAGTCGAGCTGGTCGGGTTCGGGTCCAGTCGGGTCGGGTCAAGTCGGGTCAAGGCTAAAAAATATAAACCCGAACCCGAGGCTAATTAGAACTTGGGTCAATTCGGGTCAACCCAAATTGACCCGAATATGTTTTTGAACCCGAGTGACCCGACCCGAATAGGCTATTTCGGGTTCGG
This sequence comes from Glebionis coronaria, assembly GCA_025667525.1. Taxonomy (NCBI): domain Eukaryota; kingdom Viridiplantae; phylum Streptophyta; class Magnoliopsida; order Asterales; family Asteraceae; genus Glebionis; species Glebionis coronaria. The sequence goes on from JANFOE010000494.1 coordinate 975,092, forward strand.
GTTCGGGTCAGGTTCGGGTCAGGTCAACTTTTTCGACACCCCTACTTGTAGGAGGTCCATATTGTAACACCCCCAAAATTATACAACTCAGTACAGCGGAAGACTAGTTGGTGTTACGGGATAGCACATTACTCACATCATAAACAACGCATAAAAATCGCGTCGTTTAATAATAAAAGCATTTCCATTCATAAACATCAAAGTTACATCGGTCCCAAGTCATTATATTTCATACAAAGTTTTACAAAGTATTTGAATGGAAAATATTGTTTAAGTGCGGGCCATGAATTCTTGTCGTCTTCCCGAGAATTACCTTCAAGTACCTGAGATAAGACATGTTAAAAGAAAAGGGTCAGCGATAACGCCGAGTGAATTCATAGAGTTTAATAAATTCCATCAATATAACTTTGGTATAAAATTAGTACCAAAAATCATTTCGTACAAATCATTGTAATAGGCCATAAAATAGCCAAAATCATTTTATACAAATCTTTATCAAAATCATAATATAGGCGTTTGCCTTAAAAATCATTATACGAATCATTGTCGTTAAAAACACCATACAACACGTTTTATAACGTTGTATAGATTAAATAAAAAACCGTTATTTGAATATGGTTATAAAAACCAAAACACGAACATAATATCAATAGTATGACCCTGTATTGCTAGTCAGGCAATACATCGTAATTCGGAGCGTCTATTAGTATTTCGTTAGTTTTGGAATATTATAAGCCGCATGACATTGTTACCTTACTAAACCAACAACGGGTAGCTAACCCGATACCAATTTTGCCCATCTAAAGTAGCGTGTCGTCACAAAGGTCACGCTATGGAATCTTCTCATACATAAATTCGCTTACCAATCAATGTGGCACGACGGGGATCAACCTTCAAGGCGCGAACTGGGGTGATCGTCCCCAAATAGTACTATTAAATGCATAAGCGTCTACCAAATCCCGGTAGTTCACAATTCATGCTAATGGGACTTTTAGTGACATAACCTAACTTTAATAATCCATTTTATTTCATCTATCGGGTCCATTAATCATTTATCGGGTCATACAATCGGGTCATTCAATCATTCGGGTCCAAAATCAATAAACAAACAATCGGGACAAATGGTGTCCTATTTTATAAAAACTAACATGTTATCTCCCTCGCGGGTTTATAAAACATTTATAAAAACATTTAAAAGAGTGCGAGGTTATGAACACACGTTGATGTGGGAAGGCGGGTTATCGGCAATTCGGACGTACGGTACGTGCTTCAATCACGGAAACCTAGACAAATAATACTCGTCTTAGACTCTTGTCCAATGACTTTATAAAAATAACAATTATGTATACATATGATGATTATATATATATATGATGATCAAGTGGGTTTACATATTCTCATTTACTCATTTTTGTGCTATGTGTCGATAACTTTTATACTAGTTTTCTCGTTTTACCTATTTACGTGTTTTAGGTCCAATAGGCCTATTATAAGTACTTTAACTTGTTTTAATCCCTTTTATACCTATATTATCAGTACTTAATCTTTACAAGTTGGGCCCAAATGGGTTAAGCCCAATAATAAGTTTATAAGTGTTTTAGTCCATTTTTGTTGTATTGTTAGTCCAATAACGTTAATTTAGTCCGTTAACGTCCGTATGTCCTATAGTTCGGGTTTTATCAGTTTTTACTTGTTATACATGTTTATATATCAGTATATAAGTTTTATAAGGTTTACATTAGACGGGTCCAACCATCTAAGTTTTATTTAACAAAAACGTTAATTTTACGGCGATAGCCGAAAAAGTCGTAAAAATCAAGTTTATAGTTTTATAACTTATAAAACTTAACAAGTTACCATTTTTATAAAATTTCCACTTATTTAACCTTTTACATACTTATATAAATAAAATTCATAAGTTAGTGGGTTTTTATTTTACATTTTATACTATTAAATTTTGAGTGCTTATATAATTGTAATATACTTTAATTTCCAAAAATCTGATTTTTATCTTCACTTTCACCAAAACTGCCATATCTTGAGTTCTATATGGAGATAGAAGCTCAAATTTTTATCACATAAACTACATGATATGTGCTACATTTAGCTCTTCTATAGCTACTGTTGAATCATCGTCTAAATATTTTCTAAAAATCGTCCAAAACAGTAACCTCAGATTTATACCCTAAACTTGTTTTGATCATATCTCACTCATTACAATGATTCCATTGCATGGCCAACTCTCACATGTGTACAAGACCCATAGCTTACTGTAAATCCATTCTACTTCATCATTTTATCAGTTCATGACCTATTTCTTTACTGTTTTATACTGCCAACAAATTTAACCAAGATTTTAACCTTGTTTCTTATGGTTTTTCACCTTTGTAATCATGTTTATCAACAACAAATCCCCACATAACATTTTTATCATCATATAATCATCATATACATATACAATAGGAAATAAAATACATGTTTACATAATCAAAATAACAATAAATTGAGGAGGACAATCTTTATACCACCATGATGATGAAATGATGAGCTTTTGGATGAACAAGACATGGTTTTGGGTAACCAATCTTATGAGATATCAACACCACTTCTAGGATCACCAAGTATTTGTAGATTCCTCCAAAAATCAGCCCTTGTTCTTCATGAAAACTCCTTGAGAAATCAGCCCCAAACTCCCTTGAAAACTCCTTTTTACATGTTAAGATCACCTCCAATCTTCATAACTTCAATGGGTTTTCATCATATGTGTGAATAACATATGATTTCATGGTTAAATCAAGATCAAATGGGTTATTTAGGGTGAGAGTAGGACGAATTTTTGAGAGAGAAATGAGAGGATGAGAGTGGTTTGCATGAGTGAAAATGGTGGTTATGAGTAGCTAGTTGTTTTTGTGGGATGAGTGGAAGAAACTAGCTTAAGTGTTAAGCTAGTGCTTACACTTGTAAGCTACAAGTTAACATGATGCCACATCTTTGATGTGGTGTCATGTTGTGCCATCCCATGTGTATTAGTGGGGTGGGATAATGTATTTTGTCCCACCTCACTAATTTACGGGTATTCCTCGATTCTAGTTTCCTCTTGCGTGCCCTCGGGTCGTTTTACGGAAAACGTTTTTATAAATTATGAATCAACGGCACAAAACGAATCCAATAAAAATTGTTTCATCAAAAACGGAGTCCGAAAACGTAAATATGAAATCCTAAGGTTTCCGGTTTAGTCGTAAAGGACGTTAAAATAAAATCGTAAGTCCTAATCTCTTCTCGTAAATTTGTGAGTTTATGAACCAACACAAGTTTAAAACTCCAAAATAATATTCATGGATAAATTTATTTTCTAAAATGTCGGACTGTCACCAAGGACGGTGTATGTAAACGTAAGCTCGTAACGTTGAATCCTCCGGTTTAAATGTAGTCGACGCTACTTCAAGACGTAAATCCAAATTTCTTCTCAAAAATATGTGAGTTCATATTGTAACATTAAAATAATATTTTCAAATAATATTTGAGAATAAAATATCAATCGTAAATTGACGGATTGTCACAGCATTTACCCCTAAACAGGATCTTTGTCCTCAAAGATCATCTTACCTTACTACTCGCTTCTTATAGAGTTTAAGCCATGTGGGTATTTCCTCCACATTCGGTCTTTTCTCACAAGTGCAATTACAATACGCGAGTTTCATCAAACATAACTACGGGAATAAGATCAGGCTAAATGTTGACTTACTTTCTCTATCCATGATGTTCACGGGTTTATGATGAATGCAACTTTTCGCCTTTCTAAGCTTTACTAAGAACAATCTGATTTTCACTTGATAGATATTCCATCAAGTTCGATTTACGAAACATAATTCACGCAGTTCTTGAAGTCCTAGGGTAGATCCAGCTTATATGCCTTTCAATCCCAACTTTTACATCATCTCAATGGTCCCATACAACGGGGACTTAATTCCCATGATCCTTCAGATCATCAATTCATTTTTCCATGGTTAAATTTTTTGGCATAACTTCGCTACCCATTTGGCACTTCAAGATCTACATTTCATATTCACATAACCTCTTGCCCACTACCGGCATTCAATAATCAGATCCTAATTTCAACAATCATTTCAGGTCTCGCGAGTCGAGTATTTTGTAAGGTTAGGTTCGCCATCATAGGAAACCTTAAACCTAAAAGACATGTCCAACTCACTATGGGTGTATGTCGGATGTCTCCGTCTCAACTCTTGCTTACAGATGCTCTAAGATTTAGATCCTAACAAGATTAGGTCTCGATCCTAATACGATAGTTATCAAGGATAATCTCTCCAAATGAAAACGATTATACTGTCTATTACCAAAGGTCAATCCTTCAAACATAAAACAGCACTTATATTACTTTGTATCGTTACTTTACCTCGTCCCTTCGATTGGGGTGGTACATAGTACTCTCATCAAGGTTCGTTCTCAATGATTTCTGAGCAAATCTCTAGAAATTCGATGCGAAGCGAGGATCTTTATAAAGATGTTCGATACAGGCACACTATGTTTACATAACTCTTTTGCATTTATCATTAACGGGAATGATATTAGCAGATTTGGTCAGTCTGTTGACGATGACCCAAATTGAATCAAATTCAGATGATGACCTTTGCAATAGCTAGACATTTACTAATGTATGAGGCGATGTCTGCCTTCATAATTTGTCATTAGTACATCTTCTTCAGATAAAGTTACATTAAATCAGAAATGATAGGAATAGAATACTTATACTTATAAGACTCCAACATAATTATATCTCAAAATCTCCATATTTAGACAACCACAAGTGGCCTTTTAATCATTTAGCGCCATCGGCTTCTTAATTCTAATGGTTCACATTAGCCGTGAACCCCCTTTTATTAATATTATCCTTTTTACAAGCATAAGCTATTTTTATATTGTTCGGCAATTTATTTTGCACCTTCATTATTAAGGAACACGTCCTAACTGGTTCTTTATCTTTTATACATAATGCGTCGGTATCTATATTCACTTCTCATGATGATATAATTATCATGTCCACAATTCACTCAGATATTCTTTCTATATTATGCGTCAGTAATTACGTTCACCTTTCTGATGAAATAAATATCATAACCGTATTTATTCAAAATTCTTTCTTCATATCTTCTATGTTTTAGATTCGTCTTTATTATTTTTATCCGTTTTACTCAATCTGACGTCTAAAGCGTCGATAATTATTATAATTAATTAAATAATTATTAGTTAAATTTTTTTTATGAAGCGTAAACGTAAAAGTTTTAAATTTCTTAGTTCGACCAATTATATAAAATGTTCAAAAATAAATTTGAATTTAATTAACACGATTTTTATTGATTTATCGAAAAATAATTAATAGGATTCGTAAATGTTCGAAAAACCTTTGTTTATACTTTGGTCAAAGTTTTCTTAGTTTGAAAAGTAAAAATTATCGTTTCAAATTCAAGTCATAAGTTATAGTTTCCTCAATCCCTCTTAGGTTATTTTGAGGTATACACAAACATTTACCCCTAAACAGAAGTTTAGTTAAATGGTTTGTGTATAAGGTAATAATCCCTTAAAATCCTTCGTTAAAACATTTGTCAAAATATATTTCCATTTCTTTTTGGTAAAATCCAAAGTCTTAAAAGGGCTCTTAATTTTTGAAGAGTCTATATGCATATATCTTACCATTATTAATCCAACAGTCATTTTATGTAAAGGATTAAGTCTCTAATCACATGTTAAATATTTAAGGTACAGGTTTTCATTGTTCGGCCAATTCAGGGCAATCTATAAATAATTATTAACTCCTTCTTATTCTGATAAACAAACATATAGTCCTAAATGATCACGAGCATGAATTTATCAAATTACAGCCTACACACGTGATTCATCATAATTATGAATACTACATGTGCATTGTCAATCCAAACGACATCACATGAAACTCATAACGTTCATCACAAGTTCGGGATGTGATGATTGGAATAGATAATCTTCTTCGCAGATGCGAAGTTGATAATAACCATGCCGTGGATCAAATCTTTAAAACATACGCTAGAACCTTGTAAATGATCGAACAAATCTTCCATTTCGAGTTATGGATATCGTTTTCGATTGTCAATTTACTCAGTCACAGTAATCTATAAATATAAGGAATGATAACACCATAGCTCTTCAGGATGACAGGCTTGGTATAATAAAATCTTTCTCCGAGAACTCTCTCAGTTGTACGGTAATTCCTTTAATTTAGATGGTGCTGACGTATAGTGTACAAGCCACAATTGCAACACCGGGAATATAATCAATACCAAATTCAATTTGCCTTAATGGCGAAAGTCTAAGTAATTCACCAATAAATACCTCCTAAATTTTCAGATAATAGAAACATCTTTTAATAAATACATATTAGGTTCTTCTAGATTACAATATCTATGACTAATTCACAACCATTCACGGTATAATTTCAAGTCTAAATACAGGATATCGTCATCCACCAAGAATTATTTAGATCACTTTTGATAATCAACATCTTATCATTTAGGGAATTCTACTCGAGTTCCCATCAATTAAGACAATGTCGTCATGTCAAAATCAATCAATCCTTTCTACCGGCATTATCAACTTTTCAGTTTCATTGCCGTCGATAAGATGTGAAATTCTCAAAAGACTAACAATAACTCATAATCCTTCACAAATTCAGGGATATTAGGATACACAACTACTATTAAAGAGTAAGGTCAACGCATAATCTATGCGAAAGAATTTCAAATCAGATACAGACGAAAATATTTAACGAATATGAATATATCCCATGTTTTCATAATTTGAGTACGCATTCGAAAGCTCCTCAGATCGTTACCCAGGTCATTCAAATGAAATCAAATCATAAGAAATGATAGGAACGTCGATACATCCAGTCGGGTATCAACACTCGGTAATCAGATACTTTTCCTAAGAATCTTACTACGGGAGAATTGGACTAGAAGGGAATATCAATTGTCAAATAAGACAAATTTCACAGATGAGTAAATTCAACTCAGAATAATAGATGCTACAGGCACATATGTAGGTGTCCCTAACACTATGTCCCTATATTTCACTTCTTGTAGATCTCTTAAAATTTAATCTTTCACAATCGTCAAAGAAAATGTAGTGTTTATTCATTAGTTTTATGGTGACTACTAATCAGTCTTGCATAGTCCATTCCAAATTGTATGTAGGCGCGCAACTATATACAATTTCAAGATTAACGATGCAATACTCAGTTCGTCAAAACTTTATGATCATGTTTATAATAAAAACATTTTCATGCTTAATTCTTAAATAAGAATCAAAAATATATTTACAAAGATTTTCCTTGTTATGAAAACAATTAAGTTTTCCAATGTGTTTTATAACAACTTCATTTCGATAACAATCACTTATAAATCTCACTTTGAATAATCCCTATAGTGATGAAAATTAAATTTTCTCAAAGGATACCGTTTTAACTTTATAAAAACAATGTGTGATCTGCAAAGGAGTGATGAAGAGTGGTTCACCAAGAACTAACTATGATATGATGGGAAATGAGCTTAGCCAAATAATCAGGAGGTTCATGACCTCGATGGCACTCAGGAATACAAAGGGAATAATCCACAACGTAACTCAATTCAAGATGAGTACTTGTTCAATGGTTGCATCTCTAATGCGAGCATTAGGATGAAGCAATAAAAGATAGATAACATCGATACATGTAGAATTTAGCAATCAAAGGTAGTCTTTTCATTAATCACAGTCAAGTCAAATTGTACCGTAACACATTACATGTCACTATGTCATACAATTCTCAGAACTCATCCTACCAACTGATGTCTTAGTTATGTTAGGGATTTTTAAAAGATATCATAATGAATACTAATCTACAAGAGTCATTAGGTGTTCCACATGTCCCAGAAGATCCATCGGTCTCAATTCAGAAGAAGATTTATTCAATTTATTTATTGGACACTGGGCATCCTCATCAGTGGACAATGGCCTAGGAACAACCCTTAACACGAACTATCAATCAATCAAAACCTTATAATTCAATCACAGGACTTAACGACTTCTATTAACAATCTCATATTCCATACGGGTTAAATTTTACTTTATTCAAGTTTCAACCAATTTCATACTCAATTCAATATCCTACCTCATTTTCCAATACTTTCAACCTTAGTTTTAGACTTTGCAAGGGCAATAAAAGCTCGATATGAAACACTTAATTCCAATCCTATAGCTCTTACAACAACAATTATCAAATGAGTCACTAGCATGAGATGACTCACACATTCAATCAGATTTCTCAGAAAGGTACTAGTGGCATGAGGCCTTTGGGTAATGGTTCCAATAACAGCCTCAAGTGCAACATTCACCCTTTCGATTTCAATTTAAGAATTGGATGACAACGAATCAGATGACATCTTTCTAGGTGGTAACGTTTTGTCAAACTCCACTCTATAAGGAAAGAAAGTCATGACATCGATATCAGATTTAATCTTACTAATTCTTCTTCAATATCACAATCAGCTAATATCTACATTTCTACGAATATCAACCATTTGTTGGGATCATAAATATCCACAACTTGGTTTAGATCTAGGATAGCTAGAATTCCTACGAGAATAGCTTCGATTAATTTACTAGGGGATTTAGGGTTACTTGTGACAATCTACGTCGTATAAATACCTCGTATAAATACAGAAATAATCATCAAACAATCATGTAATCAAATTACATCATATATATAATCCAAGTATATATATATTAAAATAACACTTCTCAGTCTGGCCTTGTCGGTAACTTGGGAATTCTTCGGCACCGTTATAGTAAAAAGATTTTTAGACATTTTTAGAAAAATGTTTATAGTTAAAAGATTTTGAAATGTTTTATTCAAAACCTTGGTTTTAAAAATCTTTCGTTCTCTATAACGAGAGCTCTGGTACCAAACTGTAACACCCCCAAAATTATACAACTCAGTACAGCAGAAGACTAGTTGGTGTTACGGGATAGCACATTACTCACATCATAGACAACGCATAAAAATCGCGTCGTTTAATAATAAAAGCATTTCCATTCATAAACATCAAAGTTACATCGGTCCCAAGTCATTATATTTCATACAAAGTTTTACAAAGTATTTGAATGGAAAATATTGTTTAAGTGCGGGCCATGAATTCTTGTCGTCTTCCCGAGAATTACCTTCAAGTACCTGAGATAAGACATGTTAAAAGAAAAGGGTCAGCGATAACGCCGAGTGAATTCATAGAGTTTAATAAATTCCATCAATATAACTTTGGTATAAAATTAGTACCAAAAATCATTTCGTACAAATCATTGTAATAGGCCATAAAATAGCCAAAATCATTTTATACAAATCTTTATCAAAACCATAATATAGGCGTTTGCCTTAAAAATCATTATACGAATCATTGTCGTTAAAAACACCATACAACACGTTTTATAACGTTGTATAGATTAAATAAAAAACCGTTATTTGAATATGGTTATGAAAACCAAAACACGAACATAATATCAATAGTATGACCCTGTATTGCTAGTCAGGCAATACATCGTAATTCGGAGCGTCTATTAGTATTTCGTTAGTTTTGGATTATTATAAGTCGCATGGCATTGTTACCTTACTAAACCAACAACGGGTAGCTAACCCGATACCAATTTTGCCCATCTAAAGTAGCGTGTCGTCACAAAGGTCACGTTATGGAAATCTTCTCATACATAAATTCGCTTACCAATCAATGTGGCACGACGGGGATCAACCGTCAAGGCGCGAACTGGGGTGATCGTCCCCAAATAGTACTATTAAATGCATAAGAGTCTACCAAATCCCGGTAGTTCACAATTCATGCTAATGGGACTTTTAGTGACATAACCTAACTTTAATAATCCATTTTATTTCATCTATCGGGTCCATTAATCATTTATCGGGTCATACAATCGGGTCATTCAATCATTCGGGTCCAAAATCAATAAACAAACAATCGGGACAAATGGTGTCCTATTTTATAAAAACTAACATGTTATCTCCCTCGCGGGTTTATAAAACATTTATAAAAATATTTAAAAGAGTGCGAGGCTATGAACTCACGTTGATGTGGGAAGGCGGGTTATCGGCAATTCGGACGTACGGTACGTGCTTCAATCACGGAAACCTAGACAAATAATACTCGTCTTAGACTCTTGTCCAATGACTTTATAAAAATAACAATTATGTATACATATGATGATTATATATATATGATGATCAAGTGGGTTTACATATTCTCATTTACTCATTTTTGTGCTATGTGTCGATAACTTTTATACTAGTTTTCTCGTTTTACCTATTTACGTGTTTTAGGTCCAATAGGCCTATTATAAGTACTTTAACTTGTTTTAATCCCTTTTATACCTATATTATCAGTACTTAATCTTTACAAGTTGGGCCCAAATGGGTTAAGCCCAATAATAAGTTTATAAGTGTTTTAGTCCATTTTTGTTGTATTGTTAGTCCAATAACGTTAATTTAGTCCGTTAACGTCCGTATGTCCTATAGTTCGGGTTTTATCGGTTTTTACTTGTTATACATGTTTATATATCAGTATATAAGTTTTATAAGGTTTACATTAGACGGGTCCAACCATCTATGTTTTATTTAACAAAAACGTTAATTTTACGGCGATAGCCGAAAAAGTCGTAAAAATCAAGTTTATAGTTTATAACTTATAAAACTTAACAAGTTACCATTTTTATAAAATGTCCACTTATTTAACCTTTTACATACTTATATAAATAAAATCCATAAGTTAGTGGGTTTTTATTTTACATTTTATACTATTAAATTTTGAGTGCTTATATAATAGTAATATACTTTAATTTCCAAAAATCTGATTTTTATCTTCACTTTCACCAAAACTGCCATATCTTGAGTTCTATATAGAGATAGAAGCTCAAATTTTTATCACATAAACTACATGATATGTGCTACATTTAACTCTGCTATAGATACTGTTGAATCATGTTCTAAATATTTTCTAAAAATCGTCCAAAACAGTAACCTCAGATTTATACCCTAAACTTGTTTTGATCATATCTCACTCATTACAATGATTCCATTGCATGGCCAACTCTCACATGTGTACAAGACCCATAGCTTACTGTAAATCCATTCTACTTCATCATTTTATCAGTTCATGACCTATTTCTTTACTTTTTTATACAGCCAACAAATTTAACCAAGATTTTAACCTTGTTTCTTATGGTTTTTCACCTTTGTAATCATGTTTATCATCAACAAATCCCCACATAATATTTTTATCATCATATAATCATCATATACATATACAATAGGAAATAAAATACATGTTTACATAATCAAAATAACAAGAAGTTGAGGAGGACAATCTTTATACAACCATGATGATGAAATGATGAGCTTTTGGATGAACAAGACATGGTTTTGGGTAACCAATCTTATGAGATATCAACACCACTTCTAGGATCACCAAGTATTTGTAGATTCCTCCAAAAATCAGTCCTTTTTCTTCATGAGAACTCCTTGAGAAATCAGCCCCAAACTCCCTTGAAAACTCCTTTTTACATGTTAAGATCACCTCTAATCTTCATAACTTCAATGGGTTTTCATCATATGTGTGAATAACATATGATTTCATGGTTAAATCAAGATCAAATGGGTTATTTAGGGTGAGAGTAGGACGAATTTTTGAGAGAGAAATGGGAGGATGAGAGTGGTTTGCATGAGTGAAAATGGTGGTTATGAGTAGCTAGTTGTTTTTGTGGGATGAGTGGAAGAAACTAGCTTAAGTGTTAAGCTAGTGCTTACACTTGTAAGTTACAAGTTAACATGATGCCACATCTTTGATGTGGTGTCATGTTGTGCCATCCCATGTGTATTAGTGGGGTGGGATAATGTATTTTGTCCCACCTCACTAATTTACGGGTATTCCTTGATTCTAGTTTCCTCGATTTGCGTGCCCTCGGGTCGTTTTACGGAAAACGTTTTTATAAATTATGAATCAACGGCACAAAACGAATCCAATAAAAATTGTTTCATCAAAAACAAAGTTCAAAAACGTAGATACGAAATCCTAAGGTTTCCGGTTTAGTCGTAAAGGACGTTAAAATAAAATCGTAAGTCCTAATCTCTTCTCGTAAATTTGTGAGTTTATGAACCAACACAAGTTTAAAACTCCAAAATAATATTCATGGATAAATTTATTTTCTAAAATGTCGGACTGTCACCAAGGACGGTGTATGTAAACGTAAGCACGTAACGTTGAATCCTCTGGTTTAAATGTAGTCGACGCTACTTCAAGACGTAAATCCAAATTTCTTCTCAAAAATATGTGAGTTCATATTGTAACATTAAAATAATATTTTCAAATAATATTTGAGAATAAAATATCAATCGTAAATTGACGGATTGTCACAGCATTTACCCCTAAACAGGATCTTTGTCCTCAAAGATCATCTTACCTTACTACTCGCTTCTTATAGAGTTTAAGCCATGTGGGTATTTCCTCCACATTCGGTCTTTTCTCACAAGTGCAATTACAATACGCGAGTTTCATCAAACATAACTACGGGAATAAGATCAGGCTAAATGTTGACTTACTTTCTCTATCCATGATGTTCACGGGTTTCTGATGAATGCAACTTTTCGCCTTTCTAAGCTTTACTAAGAACAATCAGATTTTCACTTGATAGATATTCCATCAAGTTCGATTTACGAAACATAATTCACGCAGTTCTTGAAGTCCTAGGGTAGATCCAGCTTATATGCCTTTCAATCCCAACTTTTACATCATCTCAATGGTCCCATACAACGGGGACTTAATTCCCATGATCCTTCAGATCATCAATTCATTTTTCCATGGTTAAATTTTTTGGCATAACTTCGCTACCCATTTGGCACTTCAAGATCTACATTTCATATTCACATAACCTCTTGCCCACTACCGGCATTCAATAATCAGATCCTAATTTCAACAATCATTTCAGGTCTCGCGAGTCGAGTATTTTGTAAGGTTAGGTTCGCCATCATAGGAAACCTTAAACCTAAAAGACATGTCCAACTCACTATGGGTGTATGTCGGATGTCTCCGTCTCAACTCTTGCTTACAGATGCTCTAAGATTTAGATCCTAACAAGATTAGGTCTCGATCCTAATACGATAGTTATCAAGGATAATCTCTCCAAATGAAAACGATTATACTGTCTATTACCAAAGGTCAATCATTCAAACATAAAACAGCACTTATACTACTTTGTATCGTTACTTTACCTCGTCCCTTCGATTGGGGTGGTACATAGTACTCTCATCAAGGTTCGTTCTCAATGATTTCTGAGCAAATCTCTAGAAATTCGATGCGAAGCGAGGATCTTTATAAAGATGTTCGATACAGGCACACTATGTTTACATAACTCTTTTGCATTTATCATTAACGGGAATGATATTAGCAGATTTGGTCAGTCTGTTGACGATGACCCAAATTGAATCAAATTCAGATGATGACCTTTGCAATAGCTAGACATTTACTAATGTATGAGGCGATGTCTGCCTTCATAATTTGTCATTAGTACATCTTCTTCAGATAAAGTTACATTAAATCAGAAATGATAGGAATAGAATACTTATACTTATAAGACTCCAACATAACTATATCTCAAAATCTCCATATTTAGACAACCACAAGTGGCCTTTTAATCATTTAGCGCCATCGGCTTCTTAATTCTAATGGTTCACATTAGCCGTGAACCCCCTTTTATTAATATTATCCTTTTTACAAGCATAAGCTATTTTTATATTGTTCGGCAATTTATTTTGCACCTTCATTATTAAGGAACACGTCCTAACTGGTTCTTTATCTTTTATACATAATGCGTCGGTATCTATATTCACTTCTCATGATGATATAATTATCATGTCCACAATTCACTCAGATATTCTTTCTATATTATGCGTCAGTAATTACGTTCACCTTTCTGATGAAATAAATATCATAACCGTATTTATTCAAAATTCTTTCTTCATATCTTCTATGTTTTAGATTCGTCTTTATTATTTTTATCCGTTTTACTCAATCTGACGTCTAAAGCGTCGATAATTATTATAATTAATTAAATAATTATTAGTTAAATTTTTTTTATGAAGCGTAAACGTAAAAGTTTTAAATTTCTTAGTTCGACCAATTATATAAAATGTTCAAAAATAAATTTGAATTTAATTAACACGATTTTTATTGATTTATCGAAAAATAATTAATAGGATTCGTAAATGTTCGAAAAACCTTTGTTTATACTTTGGTCAAAGTTTTCTTAGTTTGAAAAGTAAAAATTATCGTTTCAAATTCAAGTCATAAGTTATAGTTTCCTCAATCCCTCTTAGGTTATTTTGAGGTATACACAAACATTTACCCCTAAACAGAAGTTTAGTTAAATGGTTTGTGTATAAGGTAATAATCCCTTAAAATCCTTCGTTAAAACATTTGTCAAAATATATTTCCATTTCTTTTTGGTAAAATCCAAAGTCTTAAAAGGGCTCTTAAGATTTGAAGAGTCTATATGCATATATCTTACCATTATTAATCCAACAGTCATTTTATGTAAAGGATTAAGTCTCTAATCACATGTTAAATATTTAAGGTACAGGTTTTCATTGTTCGGCCAATTCAGGGCAATCTATAAATAATTATTAACTCCTTCTTATTCTGATAAACAAACATATAGTCCTAAATGATCACGAGCATGAATTTATCAAATTACAGCCTACACACGTGATTCATCATAATTATGAATACTACATGTGCATTGTCAATCCAAACGACATCACATGAAACTCATAACGTTCATCACAAGTTCGGGATGTGATGATTGGAATAGATAATCTTCTTCGCAGATGCGAAGTTGATAATAACCATGCCGTGGATCAAATCTTTAAAACATACGCTAGAACCTTGTAAATGATCGAACAAATCTTCCATTTCGAGTTATGGATATCGTTTTCGATTGTCAATTTACTCAGTCACAGTAATCTATAAATATAAGGAATGATAACACCATAGCTCTTCAGGATGACAGGCTTGGTATAATAAAATCTTTCTCCGAGAACTCTCTCAGTTGTACGGTAATTCCTTTAATTTAGATGGTGCTGACGTATAGTGTACAAGCCACAATTGCAACACCGGGAATATAATCAATACCAAATTCAATTTGCCTTAATGGCGAAAGTCTAAGTAATTCACCAATAAATACCTCCTAAATTTTCAGATAATAGAAACATCTTTTAATAAATACATATTAGGTTCTTCTAGATTACAATATCTATGACTAATTCACAACCATTCACGGTATAATTTCAAGTCTAAATACAGGATATCGTCATCCACCAAGAATTATTTAGATCACTTTTGATAATCAACATCTTATCATTTAGGGAATTCTACTCGAGTTCCCATCAATTAAGACAATGTCGTCATGTCAAAATCAATCAATCCTTTCTACCGGCATTATCAACTTTTCAGTTTCATTGTCGTCGATAAGATGTGAAATTCTCAAAAGACTAACAATAACTCATAATCCTTCACAAATTCAGGGATATTAGGATACACAACTACTATTAAAGAGTAAGGTCAACGCATAATCTATGCGAAAGAATTTCAAATCAGATACAGACGAAAATATTTAACGAATATGAATATATCCCATGTTTTCATAATTTGAGTACGCATTCGAAAGCTCCTCAGATCGTTACCCAGGTCATTCAAATGAAATCAAATCATAAGAAATGATAGGAACGTCGATACATCCAGTCGGGTATCAACACTCGGTAATCAGATACTTTTCCTAAGAATCTTACTACGGGAGAATTGGACTAGAAGGGAATATCAATTGTCAAATAAGACAAATTTCACAGATGAGTAAATTCAACTCAGAATAATAGATGCTACAGGCACATATGTAGGTGTCCCTAACACTATGTCCCTATATTTCACTTCTTGTAGATCTCTTAAAATTTAATCTTTCACAATCGTCAAAGAAAATGTAGTGTTTATTCATTAGTTTTATGGTGACTACTAATCAGTCTTGCATAGTCCATTCCAAATTGTATGTAGGCGCGCAACTATATACAATTTCAAGATTAACGATGCAATACTCAGTTCGTCAAAACTTTATGATCATGTTTATAATAAAAACATTTTCATGCTTAATTCTTAAATAAGAATCAAAAATATATTTACAAAGATTTTCCTTGTTATGAAAACAATTAAGTTTTCCAATGTGTTTTATAACAACTTCATTTCGATAACAATCACTTATAAATCTCACTTTGAATAATCCCTATAGTGATGAAAATTAAATTTTCTCAAAGGATACCGTTTTAACTTTATAAAAACAATGTGTGATCTGCAAAGGAGTGATGAAGAGTGGTTCACCAAGAACTAACTATGATATGATGGGAAATGAGCTTAGCCAAATAATCAGGAGGTTCATGACCTCGATGGCACTCAGGAATACAAAGGGAATAATCCACAACGTAACTCAATTCAAGATGAGTACTTGTTCAATGGTTGCATCTCTAATGCGAGCATTAGGATGAAGCAATAAAAGATAGATAACATCGATACATGTAGAATTTAGCAATCAAAGGTAGTCTTTTCATTAATCACAGTCAAGTCAAATTGTACCGTAACACATTACATGTCACTATGTCATACAATTCTCAGAACTCATCCTACCAACTGATGTCTCAGTTAAGTTAGGGATTTTTAAAAGATATCATAATGAATACTAATCTACAAGAGTCATTAGGTGTTCCACATGTCCCAGAAGATCCATCGGTCTCAATTCAGAAGAAGATTTCTTCAATTTATTTATTGGACACTGGGCATCCTCATCAGTGGACAATGGCCTAGGAACAACCCTTAACACGAACTATCAATCAATCAAAACCTTATAATTCAATCACAGGACTTAACGACTTCTATTAACAATCTCATATTCCATACGGGTTAAATTTTACTTTATTCAAGTTTCAACCAATTTCATACTCAATTCAATATCCTACCTCATTTTCCAATACTTTCAACCTTAGTTTTAGACTTTGCAAGGGCAATAAAAGCTCGATATGAAACACTTAATTCCAATCCTATAGCTCTTACAACAACAATTATCAAATGAGTCACTAGCATGAGATGACTCACACATTCAATCAGATTTCTCAGAAAGGTACTAGTGGCATGAGGCCTTTGGGTAATGGTTCCAATAACAGCCTCAAGTGCAACATTCACCCTTTCGATTTCAATTTAAGAATTGGATGACAACGAATCAGATGACATCTTTCTAGGTGGTAACGTTTTGTCAAACTCCACTCTATAAGGAAAGAAAGTCATGACATCGATATCAGATTTAATCTTACTAATTCTTCTTCAATATCACAATCAGCTAATATCTACATTTCTACGAATATCAACCATTTGTTGGGATCATAAATATCCACAACTTGGTTTAGATCTAGGATAGCTAGAATTCCTACGAGAATAGCTTTGATTAATTTACTAGGGGATTTAGGGTTACTTGTGACAATCTACGTCGTATAAATACCTCGTATAAATACAGAAATAATCATCAAACAATCATGTAATCAAATTACATCATATATATAATCCAAGTATATATATATTAAAATAACACTTCTCAGTCTGGCCTTGTCGGTAACTTGGGAATTCTTCGGCACCGTTATAGTAAAAAGACTTTTAGACATTTTTAGAAAAATGTTTATAGTTAAAAGATTTTGAAATGTTTTATTCAAAACCTTGGTTTTAAAAATCTTTCGTTCTCTATAACGAAAGCTCTGGTACCAAACTGTAACACCCCCAAAATTATACAACTCAGTACAGCAGAAGACTAGTTGGTGTTACGGGATAGCACATTACTCACATCATAGACAACGCATAAAAATCGCGTCGTTTAATAATAAAAGCATTTCCATTCATAAACATCAAAGTTACATCGGTCCCAAGTCATTATATTTCATAAAAAGTTTTACAAAGTATTTGAATGGAAAATATTGTTTAAGTGCGGGCCATGAATTCTTGTCGTCTTCCCGAGAATTACCTTCAAGTACCTGAGATAAGACATGTTAAAAGAAAAGGGTCAGCGATAACGCCGAGTGAATTCATAGAGTTTAATAAATTCCATCAATATAACTTTGGTATAAAATTAGTACCAAAAATCGTTTCGTACAAATCATTGTAATAGGCCATAAAATAGCCAAAATCATTTTATACAAATCTTTATCAAAATCATAATATAGGCGTTTGCCTTAAAAATCATTATACGAATCATTGTCGTTAAAAACACCATACAACACGTTTTATAACGTTGTATAGATTAAATAAAAAACCGTTATTTGAATATGGTTATGAAAACCAAAACACGAACATAATATCAATAGTATGACCCTGTATTGCTAGTCAGGCAATACATCGTAATTCGGAGCGTCTATTAGTATTTCGTTAGTTTTGGATTATTATAAGCCGCATGGCATTGTTACCTTACTAAACCAACAACGGGTAGCTAACCCGATACCAATTTTTCCCATCTAAAGTAGCGTGTCGTCACAAAGGTCACGTTATGGAAATCTTCTCATACATAAATTCGCTTACCAATCAATGTGGCACGATGGGGATCAACCGTCAAGGCGCGAACTGGGGTGATCGTCCCCAAATAGTACTATTAAATGCATAAGCGTCTACCAAATCCCGGTAGTTCACAATTCATGCTAATGGGACTTTTAGTGACATAACCTAACTTTAATAATCCATTTTATTTCATCTATCGGGTCCATTAATCATTTATCGGGTCATACAATCGGGTCATTCAATCATTCGGGTCCAAAATCAATAAACAAACAATCGGGACAAATGGTGTCCTATTTTATAAAAACTAACATGTTATCTCCCTCGCGGGTTTATAAAACATTTATAAAAATATTTAAAAGAGTGCGAGGCTATGAACTCACGTTGATGTGGGAAGGCGGGTTATCGGCAATTCGGACGTACGGTACGTGCTTCAATCACGGAAACCTAGACAAATAATACTCGTCTTAGACTCTTGTCCAATGACTTTATAAAAATAACAATTATGTATACATATGATGATTATATATATATGATGATCAAGTGGGTTTACATATTCTCATTTACTCATTTTTGTGCTATGTGTCGATAACTTTTATACTAGTTTTCTCGTTTTACCTATTTACGTGTTTTAGGTCCAATAGGCCTATTATAAGTACTTTAACTTGTTTTAATCCCTTTTATACCTATATTATCAGTACTTAATCTTTACAAGTTGGGCCCAAATGGGTTAAGCCCAATAATAAGTTTATAAGTGTTTTAGTCCATTTTTGTTGTATTGTTAGTCCAATAACGTTAATTTAGTCCGTTAACGTCCGTATGTCCTATAGTTCGGGTTTTATCGGTTTTTACTTGTTATGCATGTTTATATATCAGTATATAAGTTTTATAAGGTTTACATTAGACGGGTCCAACCATCTATGTTTTATTTAACAAAAACGTTAATTTTACGGCGATAGCCGAAAAAGTCGTAAAAATCAAGTTTATAGTTTATAACTTATAAAACTTAACAAGTTACCATTTTTATAAAATGTCCACTTATTTAACCTTTTACATACTTATATAAATAAAATCCATAAGTTAGTGGGTTTTTATTTTACATTTTATACTATTAAATTTTGAGTGCTTATATAATAGTAATATACTTTAATTTCCAAAAATCTGATTTTTATCTTCACTTTCACCAAAACTGCCATATCTTGAGTTCTATATAGAGATAGAAGCTCAAATTTTTATCACGTAAACTACATGATATGTGCTACATTTAACTCTCGTATAGATACTGTTGAATCATGTTCTAAATATTTTCTAAAAATCGTCCAAAACAGTAACCTCAGATTTATACCCTAAACTTGTTTTGATCATATCTCACTCATTACAATGATTCCATTGCATGGCCAACTCTCACATGTGTACAAGACCCATAGCTTACTGTAAATCCATTCTACTTCATCATTTTATCAGTTCATGACCTATTTCTTTACTTTTTTATACAGCCAACAAATTTAACCAAGATTTTAACCTTGTTTCTTATGGTTTTTCACCTTTGTAATCATGTTTATCATCAACAAATCCCCACATAATATTTTTATCATCATATAATCATCATATACATATACAATAGGAAATAAAATACATGTTTACATAATCAAAATAACAAGAAGTTGAGGAGGACAATCTTTATACCACCATGATGATGAAATGATGAGCTTTTGGATGAACAAGACATGGTTTTGGGTAACCAATCTTATGAGATATCAACACCACTTCTAGGATCACCAAGTATTTGTAGATTCCTCCAAAAATCAGTCCTTGTTCTTCATGAAAACTCCTTGAGAAATCAGCCCCAAACTCCCTTGAAAACTCCTTTTTACATGTTAAGATCACCTCCAATCTTCATAACTTCAATGGGTTTTCATCATATGTGTGAATAACATATGATTTCATGGTTAAATCAAGATCAAATGGGTTATTTAGGGTGAGAGTAGGACGAATTTTTGAGAGAGAAATGGGAGGATGAGAGTGGTTTGCATGAGTGAAAATGGTGGTTATGAGTAGCTAGTTGTTTTTGTGGGATGAGTGGAAGAAACTAGCTTAAGTGTTAAGCTAGTGCTTACACTTGTAAGTTACAAGTTAACATGATGCCACATCTTTGATGTGGTGTCATGTTGTGCCATCCCATGTGTATTAGTGGGGTGGGATAATGTATTTTGTCCCACCTCACTAATTTACGGGTATTCCTCGATTCTAGTTTCCTCGATTTGCGTGCCCTCGGGTCGTTTTACGGAAAACGTTTTTATAAATTATGAATCAACGGCACAAAACGAATCCAATAAAAATTGTTTCATCAAAAACAAAGTTCAAAAACGTAGATACGAAATCCTAAGGTTTCCGGTTTAGTCGTAAAGGACGTTAAAATAAAATCGTAAGTCCTAATCTCTTCTCGTAAATTTGTGAGTTTATGAACCAACACAAGTTTAAAACTCCAAAATAATATTCATGGATAAATTTATTTTCTAAAATGTCGGACTGTCACCAAGGACGGTGTATGTAAACGTAAGCACGTAACGTTGAATCCTCCGGTTTAAACGTAGTCGACGCTACTTCAAGACGTAAATCCAAATTTCTTCCCAAAAATATGTGAGTTCATATTGTAACATTAAAATAATATTTTCAAATAATATTTGAGAATAAAATATCAATCGTAAATTGACGGATTGTCACACATATGAATTTTGCCTTCCCTGAATGGGTTGCACCGTCACTTGACCATCTTGAACAGTGTATTGTTGTCGAGGATTTGAAGAGGTGCGGAGCTAATTGTTCGTTGGTGGAAAAACTCTAGTAGCAAGAAGTTTTGATAAGTAGGCGGTGAGATGGTTTAAGACATCAGTAGGCGTATCATTTGGAGTAATGACCAGTGGTTGAATTGGTGGCAGTTCATTGGAGTAGAAGGCTTGTGCTTGTGGTGCTTCAATTGGAAACTATCCTTGTTGAGGAGTATAGCCCATGGGAGAAGTGTTAGCTTGTGAGGGTGATGTATGATGTGTTGGTAGCTGTGGATAAGGCTGTTGAAAGACACCTTGTTGATATGCTTGTTGTGGCATCATCAGTGGTTGATAAGATGGTTGTTGCGGTTGCTGATATGTGTGTTGTGGTTTCTACTGCAAGTATGATTGTTGTTGATAAGTGTAAGCCATGTTTTGTTGGGGGGACATTTGTTGAGAAGCATACATGGCAAGTAGATCACGAACTTGTGGTGTAGACAACCGAGCCTCGATCACGTGGCATTCATGTTGTTGAAGAAAAGCTTAAATTTGATCCACGTTGGTTTTATGCAAATCCTTAGCCAATTTAACATCCGTCACATACTTACGCCATTCTGGTGGAAGGGTGTTCAAATACTTGGTGTTCAATTGAAACGTAGGAATTGTCATGCCATAGATATTGAGCTAATTCAACAAAAGAGTAAATCTCAAATAGTAATCATTAAGACTCTCCCCGGGAACAGAGGCAAACTTATAAAATGTATCATAAAGCATACACTCTCGTTCTTGTTTAGTTAACGAGGTGCCTTGCATTAGAACATGAATTCTGTCCCATAACTCTTTGGCAACTTTATGTTTGCTGACGAGTTTGTAGACATCTGGAGGAAGGGCTTGGAGAATGATGTTTGTAGCATACTTATCACATTTGTCTTGAATCATTATATCTCCAGTCAATTCACCCGTTGTGTGAGGACGAGTAATTGTACCTTCCGTCACAGTACCATAATCTAATGGTCCATTGAGCATCGATGCCCAAATGAGATGTTCATTCTCTTTGTTCAACATGTAAAGTTCCATTCGGGAAGACCAATCCTCGTACATAGACTTCTCCAACATTGGTGGACGATTATCCATACCCGAAAGGATGGACATATCCTTAAGAGATGTGTACTCCATTTTGATAAGTTAAGATTTACAAACGATGATCGAACAATGAGAGAAAGTAAATGTGCTTGTTGTCGTGTGTTGAAGTCGAAAAATTATGTTAAAATCCCCTAAAATTGTCTTCTTGTGAAACCAAAAATTCCACTACAAAATTTATCACGATTCGAAATTTTCTAAATCACGTTTTTCGAAAATCTTGAAAAATTCCAGAGATTTCGCAATGTGTGAAAATTCCTCAATTATGTTCAATGATTTCGCAATCCTAGAGTTGATTCAAATTCGCAATCCTAAAATGTATACAAATCCGCAATTAATCAAACAATTAGATTCCGCAATCCCTTTTTGGATTTGATTTCGCAATCACTCAAAACACAAGATTTTGTAATACCCAATTGTGAAATTAGCTAAAGATTCCGAAATGAGCAAAAATGCAAGAATTCGCAATAACCAATTGTGAAATTATCTTAAGATTCCGCAATTAGCAGATATGCAAGATTTCGCAATACCCAATTGCTAAATTTTCTAAAGATTCCGTAATTAGCAGAAAGCAAGAATTCGCAATAATCGGAAATCCAAGATTTCGCAATAATCAAAAATCAAGGATTTCGCAATTCTAAGAAGTAGAATTTGCAATGCTAACCAATTTCGCAATTTAACAATTGCGAAATTATACCAAATGTTGTGAAAATGTGAGAAAAACAAGGATCTCGGATAGTACTTTATGATATACGAATTTTGATACCAAAAATGAATCCAAACACTCAAAAATTTTGCGTTTTTGAGCGATCCAAGTAACTCAAATCACTAACACGTATATGTAGATGATATTTTGAAGATCAAACCACAAAAAACACCAAAAAAAAATTTGGACGTGGGATATTAGGATAAAAAACACACGAATCTCTATGAAAACAAACACATAAACAATAAAATCATCCCATGGCTCTTGATACCATTTGTAAGATATTGTAAATCTTTCTTATGTTTTAGAGAGAGAAAGAGATAGAGAGATGGTGAGAACACACACACTTAGAGAGAGAAAGTGAAGGAGAAACACCTTCTTACTATGTGAAAATTATGAAGTGAACCACACCCTCTCCATCTAAGGAGAGGGTTTATATACCAAGCCCAAAAGATGGGTTTGGGCTTACATATTGGGCCGTCCATACATAACATGGACTAGCCCTTTTCTTTTAAATTAATATAAAGATAACTAAACTACAAGCTACTACTTAATATATTGTCGGAGTGACCGAATCTTCCTAAATACGTAAAAACGTATTTCCAACAAAGATTGAGAATCTTCTGAGGAATGGGAACTCTGGTTAGAAGGATTTTGCTGAGAATCACTAGCATTGCTAGGTTCCTCTCCTTCTTGGTTGGCAGGTTGGGCTAACATATGAGAAAATAATGGTGTAACAGTTCCTGTGAAGGCATTGCCTTGTTGGGTCAAGAAAGAGAAAGTTCTCTTTGTGAAGGTAGGAACATCCCATGTATTTTTTAATTCTAGTAGGTTAGGGATTTGGTCATTGACTAAAGTCTGGATGAATCTAGGATACATTAAAAACTTCTTAGCACCTTCCAAATTCCTAGTCATGCCTTCAAAAATTAATTTTGAAAAATTGAAAACTCTGTTATTTTCTAGACAAATACCAGCTGATGCCAATGCAGCATGGATTTGATCAAAAGAAGTACTTTTGGAGCTTAAATAGTGAATAATAGCATGAAAAAGCAGTTTCCATTGTGGTGAAAACAAAGCTTTAAAGAAATTAATACTTTCCCTACCACCCTCATAACCTATGGCTGCAAGGCCATCATGGATCTCTGTGTTATTAAGCATACTAAGTCCATCTTCATCATTTAATCTCAAACTAGCCCTTAGCAGTACCTCAGTTACATAGATATTTCTATGATTTACCCTAGCCTTAATGCAAGGTTGATAAAAATGAGTACCTAACACGGCAGTATTCCAAAATTATTCAACAATAGGAACATAGATAATGGGACTTACAGTGAGTGCGAAACGAACATGACTTCGAGATAAAAATCCAAGAATCTCATGGAAACCTATAGAGTCATCATTTAGAGCAAGATTTGCAACCAAATTATGCTTAGAGATCACTTGTAAAGCAGCCGTTAGTATTTTTTATGTCGAAAAATTAGAGAGAAGGTTACAGAATTAAGAGATAAGAATAAAAGATTATGTGAATCATTTGTATAACTGGAGTAAGTATTTATGTAAATAACAATCCCAAGCAAGAAGAAACCGCCAAATTTACAAAATAGACCCTTAACGATACAACAAACATGTAGCGGTACATGGAACATACTCGATACTTGGACTTGTGCTAGCGGTACTTGCATCCATAACGGCACCTCACTAATTTGACCAGTTCATGCATTCCACTATCATTATAACCTCTTTTATCTTATTCTATCAAACTGGAATCACATCAAAAACACAAAAACATACACTATACAATAAAAATTAGCATAAAATTGTACAGTTATTACCTCCCCTCAACATATGTAGCAGTCTATTGGTTGAGCATGCCAATATGTGTCACCAAGAATTCAAATCTCTTTGCATCAAATGCCTTGGTCAACAAATCAGCTACATTATTCTCTGTATGAATCTTCAAGACTTGAATAAGCTTCTTGTCATAGGCATCTCTTATAAAGTGATGTCATATTTAAATATGCTTGGTCTTGGAGTGAAATACTGGATTCTTGACAACGCATATAGTACTTTCATTATTAATGTAAATCTTGGTGTTCATGAAGTTGAACCCATAATCTAACAACTGATTTTGAATCCAAAGTACTTGTGCACAGCAATGAGCAGCAGCTACATATTCAGCTTCAGTTGTAGAAGTAGCAACAATTTTTTGCTTCTTACACTACCATGATATGAGTCTTCTACCTAGGATATGACAACCTCCTTTTGTGGATTTCCTATCATGATTAGCTCTAGCATAATCACTGTCTGAGTAAGCTTCTAATTCATAGGTTGAATCTCTAGGATACCATAATCCTAAATTAGGCTGACTTTTAAGATACTTAAAAATCCTCTTCACAGCATGTAGATGTGACACCTTTGGATTAACTTGGAACCTTGAACAGGAACACACAGCAAACATGATGTCTGGTCTTGAAGCAGTAAGATACATCAATGAACCAATCGTTGACCAGTATAGATGAATATCAACATTTTCACCATGTTCATCTTCGGATAAAGACTTCTTAGCTTCAAAAGGTGTGCTTGTACTCCTTGAATCTATACATGAAAATTTCTTCAAGATTTCAGCAACATATTTATCATGACTGATAAATATTCCATCTTTCCTTTGTTTGACTTGTAGTCCCAAAAAGAAAGTAAGTTCTCCCATAGAACTCATTTGTAATTTTCCTTTCATCAAAGCCTCAAACTCTTCACACCATGATTTCTTGGTTGAACCAAAATAATGTCATCAACATAGACTTGCACTAGAATAATATACTTAGCACTCTTTTTGATGAATAGAGTTTTGTCAATGGTTCCTCTCCTATATATATGTTCTAATAGAAAATTGGATAAAATTGCATACCAAGCCCTTGGAGCTTGATGTAGACCATAAAGTGCTTTAATAACTTTGTAGACTCTATTGGGAAACTTAGGATCTACAAAACCTGGAGGTTGTGAAACATATACCTCCTCCAAAATAGTACCATAAAGAAAGACACTTTTTACATCCATCTGATAGACTATAAACCCATATATGATGCAAAGGCCAAAGATAACCTAATGGCTTCTATCCTTGCCACTGGTGCAAAAACCTCATAGCCTTTAGCAACAAGCCTTGCCTTGTTCCTTACAGCAACTCCTCTTTCATCCTTCTTGTTCTTGAAAACTCATCTAGTACCAATAACTCTTTTACCTGAGGGAAGATCCACAAGAATTTAAACATTTTATAGATCAAATTGTGTTAATTCTTCTTGCATGGCATCTACCCAACTTTCTTCGTCAAGAGCTTGAGAAATATTCTTGGGCTCTACTTGTGAAAAGAAATAGGCAAACAAACAATGATGAGTATCCTTATGATTGGTTCTCTACTGTTGTTTGACATAACTCACAAGTGCATGAGTTTCAGTATTAGCTTGAAGTTGTCTTCTGGTTTGCACAACAGACTTGGGATTTCCAATGATCTGAGTAGCAGGATGGTTGCTGTTGACTTTATGAGTGGGAATAGAATTGACAAGAATTTTAGTTTCCAATTTATTGAAATCAGTTACTGCACCCTGCTCATCATAGGAAGCTTTGGAGAAGATTCCTTTAATTGGACTAGCATAAATGTCTTCATCGTCCATAGTTTGTAAAATATCTTCTAATGAATCAACAGACTTTGCAGATTTTTACTTAGCAGTACTTGCAGATGAGGTACCGCTAGGTGTAGTATGTACTGCTGAGTGTTGTGACTCAAAAGATTCTTCTCCTGAATGCTTATTAGCAGATGTAGCATTCTTTTCTTGATCTTGAAGCCTTTGAAGCTCTTGGGAGGCATGATCATTAGTTAATGGCATAGTTTTCTTCTGGGGAGTAGTAGTCATGGGAGTAACAGTATGCATATTAGGTACATAGATGTGAACATCATCATCCTAAGAGTCTGATGAAGAAGATTCTCCTTGAGTACCTGACTTAGTTGTACCAGACTCCTCACATGCATTGTTAGTTTGACAATCCTTTTGCACAGAATAGTAATACATGGAATTAGTTAGATAATCTAAATCAAACATCCAAGCATAACCTATTCCTGGGACATTGGGTTTATTTTCTACGAAATTAACATGGGCATTTTCTTCAACCTTTTTAGATGCCAAATTGTAAACCTATATGCTTTACTTTTTAATGAATATCCTACCAGATATCCTGGATCAGATTTTCCATCAAACTTCCCCAAATGATCAAGAGTATTTAGTATAGACACATGACACCCAAAAGGTCTTAAATGACTTATGGTTGGCTTAATACCAATCAAAGGTTCATAAGGTGTTTTGTTTTGAGGCTTGGTCACTAAGACTCTATTTAACACATAACATGCAATATTGATTGCTTCTGCCTAAAATGTATTTTGGCAAAAGAGAATCAGCCAGCATAGTCCTAGCCGCCTCAATGAGTGTCCTATTCTTCCTTTCAGCTACTCCATATTGTTGTGGAGTCCTAGGATTACTAAATTGTCTCTTAATGCCTTTAGACCTACAAAATTCATCAAATTCAGCATTCTTGAATTATGTCCCATTATCTGTCCTAATGATTAAGAATTGTTTAGTCAACTGCTTTTCAACTGAAGTGAAAAAATCCTTAAGTAATTCATTGGTTTCACTCTTAAGAGCTAAAAAGAAAACCCAACTAAATATACTATAATCATCAGTTATAACTAGACAAAAGGTCTTATGACTAATGCTCCTTAAAGAAACTGGACGAAACAAATCCATGTGCAAAAGTTGCAAAGGTTTTGTCACAATATTGACAGTCTTAGTCTTACAAGAGCTTCTATGTTGTTTACCTTTTTGACAAGCAGCACATGTGAAATCATTTTGAAAAGATTTGTTAGGTAACCCTCTAACAAAATTTCTATTCACTAATCTGTTAAGATTCTTGAAATTCACATGACCTAACCTCATATGCCATAAGTTGGATTCATCATTAGAATCCTTAGCTAGCAAACATGTAATACCACATGTTAGAGTAATAGTATGAAGATTAAAGGTGTACATGTTTTCTTGCCTAGGTACCTTAAGCAGTACTTAAGATTCTTTAGGCATCTCAAAGTCTTTGGAGAGCACCAAGCAATCTGTATCTGTAAACCGCACCTTGTTCTTCTTATCACACATTTGTAATACAGAAAATAGATAGAATTCATTCAATTTTTTCACAAAGAACACGTCTTCAAATTCCAACTTCCTTGTATTGACTTTCCCTTTACCAGTGATTCTACCTTTGCTACCTCCAAAGGCTACTGGTCCACCTCTGAATTCTTCAAATTCAGTAAGGAAATCTTTATTCCCTGTCATGTGTCTTGAGCATACACTATCTATTATACCTTTATCTTTTAATTCATCAATTAGATGCCCCTGCATATAAACAAAACTTATTAGTTTTTAACAGGGACCCAAGCCACATTTGGCTCGGATCTTGTGGGACCTACATTTTTAAGAGTTTGATAGGTAGTTTTTCCAGTAAGACTACATACACTCTTATACTTCATGGTTCCAGTCACATAGTCAAAGACATAGGTAGGTTTATTGTCTTTGTACATTTTTGGCCTAAGTACTGTTTTAGTAGTACTTGCTTGAACAAACTGTTTTTCACCTTTATGAACCCACATTTTGCACTGGTTTGTTATTAGGTTTACTTCTAGATGTTTTGACTTTCTCAACTGCATTCTTAGAAGTCTTGTGGGACTTTGGTTTGACAGACTTTGAACTAACGGTACTAGTGTTTGGTCTAGAAGTACTTGCAGTTCTAGACTTGTCAGTACTTGGTTTACCAGACTTCAAAGGTACTAGACCTTGTTTCATAAGTAATGCTCTTGGAACAAAGTTCTTGGTAGAGATATTTGTAACCTTTTGAGGTTTATGTACCCTTTTAGAATGATCAAACTGAGGTTTGTCATCTTTAGATCTCTGTTTCCTATTAACCTATGCATTTTCCCCATTACTGTTTCTTGTGGCCTTTTGTGCAACCTTTTGTTTTACCATTTTATCTTCATGTAAAGTACAATCTTTTATAAAATGACTTAGACTACCACAAACATAACATCCTTTTTCTTCTTATAGAAGACCCAAAAGGTTGTTTTGACTTAATTTTCTCAAAACCTATCCCACTCCTCTTGGTTTTATTATGTTTTACATTATTATCCAATTCCTTACTAGGAGTTTTTACCTGCTTGGGAGCAGAACCAGTTTTAGATTCTTCAGAAACAAAATTGTTCATTAATAGGGGATAAACAATGTTTTCGGTCACAACAGATATATCTTGAGATAAAGTACTAGAGTTTGAATCATTTACAGCCTTTGGTTCTTCTAACTCTATACATGTATCATTACTAGGGGGCATGAAAACTCCTAATAATGGTGGAGGAACTGCCTTCATTCCTTCAACATATCTATCATTTTCAGGTGTATTATTTGACTCACTAGAACTATCAAAAATCCCCTTTGATAAGTCCTTGTCAGTTAAAGTTATCCCATGTTGGTCCTCAATATGTCCTAGGCCTGACTTACAATAATACTCCATTTGTGAATTAATCAGTTTACCCAATCCTTTAGAGGATTTTTGCCAATGATTAATCACTTCCCTTTCATTATAAATATTGGCTTTTAAAGCTTCATTTTTCTGTTGATATTTTCAAAAGTTGTTTTTCAAAAGCTTTAATTTCCACATCTTTTCCCCTCATTTGAAGAGTTAAAATTCTTATTTTCTCTTCATACGTTTTTTACCCTTTTTATACAAAACTATATTTTCTTCTAGCTTAGCAACACCCTGTTTAAAAGCATTTAATTTTATAGTGCATGTGTTGACTTTTTTATACTGTTCATCTAGTTCTACTTTTAAGCTATTAAATTTAAGAACATAATCTTTAGAACAAGGATGTCCTCAGTATCTTCATGTGAGAGAGCCATCAAACCAAGCTCTTCTTCTTCCTCATCTTCAGCCCAGTTCACCACTCCATCTACATTCACCAATGCTTTGGTTCCTTTGGGACTCCTGTTGTTTCCTTTTGGAAAGATTTTAGTAATTCTTGGACTGGTTCTATTGCTATTTTTGGACTTTTTGTTGCTACTCTCAGCCTTGTCTCTAGTGCACTCCCTTGCAAAATGTCCATTCCTTCAACAGTTATAGCATTCAACTTTAGACTTGTCATATCCTAATGGCTCATTAGGATCAACAGTCATCTTCCTTCCAATCTTCTTGAAGAACCTATTAGATCTCACAAAAACCATAGCAGCTTGCCATTTGAGATGTATCTCTTCAACATCAGCACCATCCATTTGGAACAAGTCATTGAGAGTTAGTCTTGGCTTGTTGTCTTGTTCAACAAAGAATGAGAAGCCATCATTGTCACTAAACAATGGTGAAGATCTTCCTTGTGGATTTTGAGAGACTATATGACTGCCTTCAGTACTTTGTGAGTAAGTACCGCTTGTAAGTCCTCCATCGGTATTATGGAAATAAGTACCGCTGCTTGATCCACTAGCGGTATTTGGAAATAAGTACCGCCGTTACCTTCTGACATAAAATCTAAGTTAGACATTGTTGTTGCTGCTGGCTTGGTCACCTCAACGCCTTTTACATCCATCTCATAAGCTCTAAGATTGTTGTAGAGATGATCAAAAGGAATTGTATCCAGATCATCGCTTGTGATGAAGTGCATAGCCATTGCCTTCCACTCTTGTGGATCACTCCTTAAGAATTTCAGATTAGCTTCTTCATTAGGAATTATTTGTCCATAAACTGCCAATTGAATAAGCGGCTTACTGAACCTTCCATAGCCACCATGGATTCCTTCTATACTGAAAATAGAGAAGTTATCAAATTCTTGTTTCAGAACAATCTTCTTCATCATCTTAGATTTGTCATTACCTCTAAATCTAAGTTTGATGGCATCTCACATAGCCTTTGCATCCTTATAGTGATGAAAGCTAGGTAAGATGTCCTCTAAAAGTGCCATAGCCAAAGCAGTTCTTGCCTTTCTTTCTCTGATCTCTGCTTGTACCTCCTCAACAGTCACAGCAGTTAAAGCATAGCATGTACCATCAAGCAACCATTGTAGCTTGTTAGGTGTATTCCCATTCTTGATAACTTGCCACAGAGTATGATCTGTGTGATTCAAGTAACGTTCCATCTGAATAGCCCATGTCTCATAGTTATCACCCTTGAGAACTGGGAGTTTGACAGCAGAAACAGTATGGGAAAGTGTTGTAGTTGTAGAAGTAACTACAGCATCTATGGCTTAAACACCTTGTGGTGGTGCAGGATGCATAACTTGAGGCTGTCCCTGTGGTATTGGATCAGGATATGGAATATCTTCCAAGTGAGGGTCATCACAAGGTTGAGACATTGAGTTTTAGTGTGAGTGGAGTTTTTATGGTTGTGTTCTTCTTTTTCAGAGTTTCTCAACAAGCTCATATACCACTTGTTGATCCCTTTGATTGGATCTATATTCTGTCAAGAACTAGTATAGTAGTTTGTAATCAAACTAAAACACTTTAAGAACTCTTACTCAAGCTAAATAAGTTATGCGGAATCTAACTTATAAAGCACAGAAGAACAGAATTACTTTTAACTATTCGATTCTCTAATTAATCGACTTGAATGAGGTATATGAATGACATCGTAACTATGTTCTTTTTATAGAGTAAGGAACCCTAGAAACCTTAGAATATTCTATAAAGATAAGTATATCACAAACGATATATTATCAATATTCTAACTATTTAAGTATATCACATAAGATATACTCTCACTATAACTATGACATATCTTATACAAAGATATATTCGTCCTAATCAATATATCAGTACTTACTTTATAAGTAGCAGTACTTACTATGTACCGCGTTAACACTTACAGTACTTGAAAGATACTGACAGTACTTCAATATCACTAACAGTATTTGACACTTAACAAATAATTCCCAACAACCTTCTCTCTCAATACCAAATAAACAATATAGCCAAAGAGCATATGAACATTTAGATTAGAGCTTAGACTATTAACTTTGGTTGAAAGTTTAGGTAGAGGAGATCACCCCACATTGTCATTCAACCACTTTGTTATCCCGCAAACAAAGTGGGTTATAGATTCTTTATTGATTTTTAATAAAGTTCTATACGTTGAAGAGTTAATTTGGTGTTGTTGTTTTATTTGTTCTTAGTTCTTATAAATTGATAAAAACAACACACTTGACTCTTGCTAACTAATTACTACTTAAGATAATAAGGAGCAACGAGTTACAAGGGACCAACACTTCAACATATTCCTATATGTTGGAAATACAATGTATATTAATGTAACAACCCAAAAATCGTGGTCATTATTTAATTATATTTTTACGTATATTTTTGAAATTTTTGACAAGGTTGATTTTCATGATGATTGGTGATTTGATTTGGATGATGTTGAAATTTTATTTTTACGTTTTGACGAGTTGCGAGGATTATTAGTGATGACGATATCGACGGATGCCCGAGAAATTTTACATTTTATTTTAAACATGTCGATGTTTAATATTTTGACGTTTTTATTTTAATGTCATATTAAGTCATGACGGGACTATATAATAAATTATTTTGAGTGCGTTTTAAGTTTTGAGAAGCATTTTTATGAAACCCGAGACCCGTAAAATTTTTTAAGAGTGACTAAGGGTCATTTCCCGCTTTTTAACAAAGTATTTGCACTTTGGTCCAAAAGAATCACAATTGGCAAAAACTACCCTAAACTTTCCCCATATAAAATGGAAAAGTCATACACAAAAACACATACAAACACAACACCACCACAAAATCTCTTTCCCCTCTCTCCTCCCTTTTCTTCCCGTCAACCCACCACCACCATACAACCCCAAAAATTTTGATTTCTTGTTTGAATCAATTAAAACTAATCAAAGACCCATTCTTAGTTTTTGATTCTCTACACATTGGTATGAAAATCTTACACATGCATTAACATTTTTATAAAACCCATTTTTGGATGAAATTCTTGATGTTTGATCTTAAATTCTTGTTATATGTAGGTGTTTATGTTCATATGTATATGTTTTATTGATTGCATGTTGATATTTTTTAGTTTGGTTTTTATGATTTGATCATCTAGGATGATTTAAGGTGTTATGATATAAACTAGTAATGTAGGAATGCTTATAGTGGTAAAAATGAGGTTAAAATATGGTGAAAATTTTATTTTGGGTGATATTTAAAAATGTATTTTTAGGCAGATTATTAAATTTAATTTTTTGAATATATGAGTTTGAGTTTGAGATGAACTAGTTAGATATTGTTGTAGAGGATGTTTTTACCTTCGTTTTGGTATAAGGTAGGACTTGTAGCTCCAAACGAGCGAAAAGTTATGTTAGTTTGATTATTTCGTGTACCGGGAGACGAGTACCGACACAATATATAATTGTTGTCGATATTTGGATCGAATCTCGGGGAATATAAAATGGATTTTTGAAATGTGTCATGGACTGATTTTTAAGGTTAATTATGAGGATGTCGAGTTATTTTCAAAGTTGAGTGTCGGTTTCATAAACGGAGAAAAATAAATGTGTTAAAAGACTATAATTATTGTTGACGTAAAATTGTCCGGTTTTTGTAGTTCAAATATGAGTTGGGCAGGGAACTTTAAAAGTAAAATCTTTTGATGAGTTTTTAACAGGGCTTTCTATATATAGTAAGTGAAATTTCTGATTAGTATCATAAAAATTTGACGTGTTTAAGTGGGGTAAACGAGCTTGTACATTTGGTGTGTACCGGCAGATTTTTATCGAAGAAGTCAACTAATAGTAAATATATAGAATGAAATAAAAGGTCACTTGTATTATTTTTATTTTGGATTGGTTTTGATTTTATGATTTTGAGTTTGATATTACTAAGTATGGATTTTATTCGAGTTTATTATTGATGAACGCGCCTTATTTGATAGGTTGCGGTTTTGTGTTTACCGGGCATCAACTATCGTCGAAGATCGTCTTACTACTGCTATTACTACAGGTGAGTCTATAGCCTCGCTTTCTACTTGTTTTAGTGATTTTAAAACCCGCGAGGGGGATACATGCTATTTGAAGAAAAATGAACACATTTCATAAGTAATTGTTGGACCCGATGTTGCCTTTGATGAAATGAATTCTATAAGTACCGAATTGCATAAGACCCTAAATTCATGAGCCGTTAACTATCTTCTGACTTGATGTTACGAGTTGGGAATAGCCGCTTATTCTAATAATAGTACTATTGGGCTGACAACCCTATATGAGACCAGCTGGGAAGGATAATTTTACGTGAATGAGAATTGGTATTCTTGGAATTAATACCCTAGTAGGGGCACTGGTAATTTTTCTAGTCATGCTGGCATTTGGCGTGGGTGACTAAGTTAAGGGGTCGGTGTCATGAGCTTAATACAATTCAATAGCTACTACTATAATATGATATACCTGATTGATAGATTGTATGGCCACAATTCTATTAAGCAATTGTGAATGATTTTTACGATGTGTTCAATTATGATTTTGTAAAACCTATAGACTTGCTCAACCTTTGTGTTGATGATTTTAAGCATGTATTTCAGGTACTTGAAGTTGTTGATTGCGGAGCTTGCAGGCGAAGGATTGCGGGATTGCTTTTGTAGTAAATTTGGTCTAAAACGGATTTGTTTCTCTATTGTCAATAACATACAGTAAATGGTCAAATATTTTGGTAAAAGTTTGTTATTTTGATTAAGATCCTAGGGAAACCTGTACGCTACTCTGATATATTTTAAACTGATTTTAAATTGGGATTGAAGGTTTTAGACATTGATTTAATTTATTTCCATATTTATTCTTAAATATACTGTTTTTGGGTCATTTAAAGAGGAGTGAAATGAAGTTTGTAAATAACACCCAATTGTGTATTTTCCGCTGCGCAATGTAAATTGGGGGTGTTAAAGATTGGTAACCAGAGCTTTTTAGTTATAGCGAATTAGGTCGATTTTTAAAAAATGTCCTAAACTATAACTTTGGTGTAGAAAGTATTTTATAAAAGAAACGCAACTTCTTTGCAAGGCTCCGGTAAGATTATTTATTTTTGTTATACTTTTTTATTATAGATGTGTCCCGTATAATTGTTGTGAATTCTTGAGTATTTATTAAGTAAATACTGCAATGAGGTATTGGTATTAATGAAAGGACGTGGAGTGCTTTCATCATAATTTCATCATAATTTCATTTTTATGAGTATTGTATAATTATCATTTGCATTGCATTTCATTGCATCGCATACATATATATTTGGCATACGTAATTCATTTGCATTTGCATGATTATGCATTGCATATATATTTTTGAATAATGACCTTATGTACTTTTGAATTTTCTGTGATTTCAGAAAATGTCTGACATACCATATTACGTCAAGAATGGGGGATTTGCTGTAGGTCAATGGAGTTTGCAGAATCTGTATGTAGGTGATCATAAGATTTCAGGTGGATGGATAGATTACGAGGATGATACGAATGATAAGAAAAATGTTGTAGAATCTGATAGTGATAATTATTTTACTGAGAGTGAGGTCGGAAGAACTAAGGTTAGAGCAGAAGTGAGAAGTTATGGAACTGATTTTGAGAAATATCAGAAAGAGATAGATAGGCTTCGCAGGTTAAGTGAATATGTAGATCATGTTGGGCCGTATCTCGAGCCACATTGGAAGTTTCAGGATAGTGAGGTGTATGCTAATACTCATTATATGATAGATCCGCCGTGCCAAGGAGGAATTTTGTAGTATGGATTTAGGAATCCACCGTGTTTAGACCCAAAAGGGAGGTGCTGGAAGTTAGGACCGGTTGAAGATGAAGCAGGAACGAGCCAAGTTGGAGAAAGTGATGGACCACATCCGATGGAGTGATGTAGTGATGGATTATTGTTATGTATTGTTGTATTGTATTTGGATTATCTAGATGTTTCAAGGTAGTATTGTGACGGATTATTATTATTATTGTTGTTAGGATGGTAAGGGTAAGTGACATTAGCGACAAGGTTTTGTTGCGATTTTATCGGATTTATGGATGATCTACTATTACCCTTTAGTATTTTGATGTGTATTTGTATCTTTTCTTTTGAGATGATTGTGGAATTTAGGTAGTATTGTGTTGTTGGCGTATGTAGTATTCATGTTATATCTTGATAAAAAGACCCTATTCTTTCTATCTCGATGTGTATACTCATTAAGTCTCTTTCGTATGTGATAACAATGGAAAGAGTTGAGTGAGATATGTTTCTGTCATTAGCAGGGATTCCTGTGTGTGTGACTGAGTATCTTGAAATATGTCTCCAAGGGTTGCCAACCATTAGCGTAGATTATATGATTGTGGGAATAGTTGTTAGATTGTTTGAGGCTGATAGTGCTGAGAAGAGACGAGATGCTGCTGAGATTGAAAATCCTTCTGTATTAGTTGAAGATGTTGCTGAAACAGAAGATGCTGCTGAGATTGAAGATGTTGCTGAGACTGAAGATGCTGCTGAGATTGAAGATGTTGCGTTCCAGTTAGATATGCTGCTGTTATTCTGCAAGGTTTTAAAAGGATGTATGCGTCTTAGATTCCTAGTTATGAGAAGAGATGCGTGAAACTAGGATTTTGTTAATCCAAATTTAAGCAATTGATGTTCGTTTTTCCTCGACTCACTCGAATTGATTACCGATTAACGTTTCGACTTACTTTGTTCTTGGTAACTATATTTTTGGTATTTTTAAACTAATTTCATATTACTAATTAATTAATTATCTAAACAGTTTTAAAAAAACTATTTTAAACTAATTCAAAAACTATTTTGAAATAAATCTAATTTAAATTTAATACTAATTTTAAACTAAAATAAACTTTTAAATGAAATCTATAAAAACTATATTAAAACAAAACTAAATGTTATGAAAACTAATTTTTATGAAAACTAATTTTAAAACTAAAAATAAAATGAAACTAATTTAAATAAAAGTAATTTTAAAACAAATCTAATTTAAATTTAATAAAACTATTTTAAAACTTAAATAAAGCTACAAATTTAAATGTAAAAGAAATTTATTAAAAAAACTTAATTTTATGAAACTTTAAATAAAAACTAATTTTGGAAATAAAGATTTAAATTTAAACTAATTTAAGACTACGAACGTAATTTAAATAATTTTTTTTTTTTTATTATTTTATTTATTTTAAAACTGATTAAAGAAAATTGAATTTAAACTTTCTAAATGAATTTTAATTAAAACTAAAAACTTGTATTTTAAAACTAATTAATAAAAACTGCCAAAGAAAAAGACCTATATTAATTTAACTAAGCGTAACAAAACACAAAAATAAGACTAGATCAAGTGGAAGAGGCGTTGGCCTGTGATACGGGAGGTCCTGGGTTCGAACCCCAGCAGACCTTAATTTTTGCTACTTTATATTTTTTGGAGCTTTTTTTGGAATTTCAGACTAAATGAGTCTGAAACTTTGGACTTACAAGATCAGCACAATAAAACATAAAGCACAGATAACCAACATCAGCAGAAAAACCCTTAAGCAAATGGGCAAACTAAAATAAGCTATGAAACAGTTAAAATAAACTTAAGCAAATATGAATAGATAAGCAGTCTAAAATTAATAAGCCAAATAAGCCGACCTGAATAAGCCTATAATACTGAAAAGCAATAAACTAACAAACTAATAACAAAATATAAAATAAGCAGATAAAAGCAGTTTAAACTAATAAGCATATAAAGAAAATAAGCAAAACCAATTATAAAACCGTTTAAACTAATAAGTAGATAAGCAAAATCCAACAAGCATATATCTCTAAAACCAAAAATAAAAAGCAGATTCAAGCAATCAAAAAAAAAACAAACAACTAAACTAAATCCCAAATAAGCTAAAATACTATTAACCAAACAAGCTAACCAATCTGAAACTAATAAGCAGTACCCAAACAAAAGTAAGCAGATCCAAAAAAAATGCAAAGAATATAAACTACTCAAGCAGATAAAAAATAAACATATTTAAACAAAATCAAATTTAACTAAAACTAAAAAAAAAAAAAGAAAAGAGATTAGAACCTTGATGTAGAAAACCTTTGAGCCGAAGGTTGGCGCTGAGCCACCTTGTGAATCGGATCGAACAACACCTTCTTCCAACCAATAATTTAACCGAATCAAATTCAAAACCTCCAAACGATGAACAAATCTTCGAATGAAACACTCCTTCGAACCAAATAATTGACCCGAACAATGATCCGAACAGTGATCCGAACAATATTCTTTATATATATATATTTTATTTTTATTTTTTTATTTATTATTATTTTTTTTATATATAACTAATAATCGAACAGTAACAAATAAAGATTAAATTCGAATTTAAACTGACTGAAATTTAAATCGAGACTAAAATTAATTAAAGATGTATAACAGTAAAAAAAAGGAAGCAAATTAATAAAAATTGACAGAAATATTAAATTGAGACAAATATAATTAAAATCTACTTTTCATTAAATAAAATCCAAATTACATTACTGGAATTAAAAAAATTACAAGATTCAATCTAAACCTAATTTTACTGAAAATTAAATCTAATTTAACCTAGTCCTAATTTAATTAAAAACTGAAAAATAAAGAAAAAGCTATATTATCAATTACAAGATGTAAGGGTTTTTATAGGCAAACCCTCAAACCCTCTTCATAGCTTCAAGTGTAAGCATCAAATCATGGCCCTTCATTCCATCTTTTCTTCTTTCTCTCTCTTTTCTTCTTTAATCTACGGCTGAAATCAACTCATGCCACGGATTGCCAAGCTGGCGTATGTTTATTGGTGGATTTGGTGAGATGTGGTGTTTCCACCAATTAAAAGAGAGAATTTGGCCACGTCTGATTTGGATTGAGGACCACCCTTGGTGGATGTTGCGAAAAAGGTGTGGATTTAATTTAGATTCGCGTGAATCACACACTTAAACAAAAAGCCCCAAATAATAGTGGGTAATTTTTGTTAGGGTAAAAATTAGGGTTTTGGTGGCTGTGTAAAATGGTGGAGAAGAAAGTGAAGGTGGGTTTTTTTTAGTATCTTGTTTGTATCGAATATTAAGTGTGGTGGAGTAAAAAAATTCGTTTTATTATTTGGGGGGTTGGGTGATACACGTGTAGATGGAGAAAAGGTGGGGGAAAGTTAATGAAGGGTTTACCGAATATTGGGTAAAGTAAATATAAAAAAAACGTTTTATTTTGTGAGTGGGGTGAGGATATGTAACATTTATTTACTAAACATTGTGTGAGTGATATTTGTGTGAGAGTAATGTGAGTTGACCAGGGTGTTATCTTGACCAATTCTTTGTCCAAAAAAATGTGACTAGCAACTTTGTTCTTTTACCTGCGTTTCATTTATGTTTAAGCCATTTAGGCTAGGCCCATTTTGAAATCAACCCTTCATCATGCGAATTATTTGGATTCTGAGCCCAAATATCCATCCGTTTAAACAACATTGGGCTTTTATTTGGGCTTTTTATCAAATGTGAATAAATATTTCCTCCAATGGGCTTTTTAGCCCATTAACCCAAATGTGGGACCCACTTGGCTCAAATATCTTCAAAAAGATTTAATCTGATAGAATCGAGCTCGATTTCGGCTTTCTTGATCGTTTCTTCAAAATTGTGTCGGTTTAGCCGGTTTTTGTGAACTTGGGCACACTTTTGGTCTTTTGACTTTGTCTTCGTCTTTTTTTTTGAACTTTTCTTCAACATTTGACCGTGAAATCCCGTGTTTTCTCTTCTTTTGATCATTTGTACCTATTTTAACACAAAAACACAAAACCACGCGTAATTCCGACTTTTACGACATTAAACACATGATTAGGTCTCGTTTTTCCTTGATTTTAGTGGCAAAAGGATAAGTGTTTACACACTTATTAAATCCCGTACACTTGACCATTGCAATGACCCCATGCAATGCATTATTTCAAAGCATAAAGTTACATTTTTCTCATAATTAATCCATCTCGGCCTTTATTACTATTACTACTACTACTACGATGAAAAGATAAAAACTTAAAAGGAGACAAAAGTTTTATCAATTTATTAACTTGGAAATTATTGATGGAAGAAACTCGTAATGAAATCTAAGACTTGAATTAGGGCTTTGATGTCATGAATATTAATCACCCTCAAGTTTCACGTTCCCTATACCAAGCTTAAAAACGAGATCACTGTTTACCATAAGTTAGCACAGCTAACACTTACTCATGTGGTTTATTTAATCACTTAGACCCCCTTATTCCTACGGTGTATCTCTTGTATTTTATTTTTGTCTTGAATGATCACGAGGATGCATTTTTTACTTATTTCGATAATTTATTAAGGCCGAAAATAAAGTGGGATGATTTAATCAATAGTTAGCTAAAGGACAAAATCTTTTAAAACTGCTTCTCGAAACCTCATAAAGTTCATATCTTGGCATAACTCGTTTCACGATTTGAGACCTTTCTCGGACCGATATTTGGCTTGTACTTCAAACTTCAAATCTTGAGAGACGATCTTGAAATTATGGTCTTCTCTTCATTTTGGTATACATCTTCATTAGGAGTGAAAGATGCTTCAAATGTTGACCACGACTTCTTCATTTAACCTCTTCTTTATTTAGGTTTTTGATATACAACGATCCGCCTCCTTTTCGGACTTGGATCTATTTATCCTCATACCTTGTTAGGGTCTTTTTTGATAGACTTCTCCATGATCTTTAGGGGAGTAATTGCTTCTCGTCGTGTGTCTTGATCCATCATATTGATTTGGATTAATGATCTTCACAATCTCTTAGGATCTTTAGCAAAAAAAGTGAATCCTCATGCCTTGTGAGGGCCTTTTTGGACTCGGGTATCCTCATGCCTTGTTAGGGCCTTTTTGGATATGCCAATCTTCGCGTCCCGCATCAATAAGTTATGCCTTGGCTATGAACTCTAATTAATACCGATCAACTTTTAAACAATCTTGTGCTAGAAGCTAAGTAACTTTTCAAATCGTACAACCTTATTTATTGCAAATATATTTATTAACAAGCGATCGGAGAAAAATCTCATAACTAACTCACATAAGTTAATGAAAGAATACCAAACTTATAATTAACTCTATCATCTCTCGTTCTCCACAATTTAAAATCTCAAGGAATGAGACTCGTGGATGCTTAGCCTAATAAACCAATTAAGGTCCATATGGTTAAGGATACTAGCTAGAGTAAACTTGGATAAGTAAACTCGGGTTGAGTCAAAATATTCACGACGGGCCTAATATATCAAAGACATCTAAACTTGTTAAAACCATTTTATTCATTTATTTATTTTGACTTTATTTTTGAAATATAGATATAAATAAGATGCTATGACAAAAAGAAAGAAAATAAAAGAAAAAACTACAAGGCCAAAATAGATCAAAAATTTGAAAAACGTTGAAAATTTTTTAAATTTTCCGGTTAAATGGGGTCAAATTCATGGGAAAGCCCACTAAAATTTCGATAGAAATCCCCCATACACTTAATATAAACATTGTCCTCAATGTTTAAGCATGTGGGAGAATAAACTCCCCTACACTTAGGACATTGAGTACGTTGTTTAAAATCGAGCTAAGGAAAGGACAACTAAAGTGATTACATTTATTCGTTTTATTTATATACAAGAGTGAATCACAATAGCAAAAACTTATCGAAGGAACCGGGTACACGGGAAACACAGGAACACGGGTCGTGTCAAAAGTACCAAAAGCGGATCATCAAAGCACATGTCCCTGCACAATCACAACAAACAAACAACCTACACGGCTCCCCCTACACTTATTGTAGAAAATAGATAAAAGATAGATAATCGGGTTGCCTCCCGAGAAGCGCTTGTTTTTGTTAACCGAGTCACGAGCCTGACTCGACCCCGAATTAAATAGTCCATGGGGAAGCCTCGAATGTTATACCGGGATCAAAAATCTTGTCCTCGGTCTCGGAGGAACATAATAAATTAGAGGCAGGAGGATAAGTCATGAAAGGTAGAAAAGTCCTCTCGACATAAGAAAAGTAAGTGAAGTCTTGGTCCACGGGAGGTGGGATGGGTAAAGGAGACAAATTGTCATCCCCCAAAGACATAGGATGGTCACTATTCGGCAAAGCCGTAAAGGTATCAATCATAGAATGGTCATTTTCGCCTCCCGGGTCAAAGCACTCATCCTCATTTCCCGGTATGAAATGAGGAGAGTAAAAGCGATACATCACCTACTTGGGTGTGCACGCGGTAGGACGGGGTGGCAACATAATATGAGAAATATCAGAAGACATATCTACCACCCGCGTCACCTCACCAGACCGAATCAAACGGAAGGTAGGGTCAAATCTCTCCTCCTCCTCTATGATGGGAGGTGGCGTGGCTAACAACGAATGCTCATCAATATCAAGAGAGTCGGAGCTATCAATGTCCTCAATCCTCTCTTCAAAGAGAGGATTCACCTCACTAGAGATGTAGGCGTCATCAAAATCAAATAAAGGGTTCGAA
Source organism: Glebionis coronaria (assembly GCA_025667525.1). Lineage (NCBI taxonomy): Eukaryota > Viridiplantae > Streptophyta > Magnoliopsida > Asterales > Asteraceae > Glebionis > Glebionis coronaria. The sequence goes on from JANFOE010000494.1 coordinate 1,018,000, forward strand.
TAAATCTTGAAATTTTCCTTCTGAACGTCTTCATCGGATAGTGACTCGTCATCACTAGAAGTAAAATCATCATTGAGATCAAAAAGAGGATTAGAGAAAGCCAAAGAATCGTCTCCCAAGATGTCGGTGGGAGGTAATGAATCATCACTAGAAAGAGATTCACACTCATCGTCACTATCGGAAGCAACCGTAGGCTTACTTTGGATTGGAATAAGAGTCTCGTCACAAGGAATAGTGATAAGACCCTCATCCCCCATGATGAGAGAGGCATCGGTCTCCGTAGTGGAAGAATCGAGAATAGGAGTGGTAGTCTCACATGATGGATTGAGATCGTAAATATTATCCTCGTCATCATCATAGAAAAAAGTAGGGGTGTGCACGGTTCGGTTTGGGTCGGTTTTTGGTTAAAACCGAAACCGAACCGACATACTCGGTTTTCATAAAACCAAAAACCGAAACCGTTCGGTTTTGAGCGGTTCGTTTTTTTCGGTTTGTAATCGGTTTCGGTTCGGTTTTTCGGTTTTTTCGATTTTAAAACCGTTTATATTTTGGTACGTCCGATTTAGATTAAAAAACTTGTTTTGCGTGAAAAAAATAGTTTTTTTCTTTATTTTCAATCTAAGCCCAATAATGTTTATCTCAAATTTCTAATCTAGAATTACACACATATTAACAAGATAAACACATATGCAAGTAAATATACGTACAAAGGATTATTGTCACATATATAATGATATATTGTCAAGTAAGCACAAATATATATCAAACACGCGTATAAACAATAAGATAAATATACTACTCTTATTTTCCTAAATAACGGATATTAATTTATAATTTTGATATATTACTTATTTATTTATATTATATTATATTTATATTTTTTATATAATAATATGGTTCGGTTCGGTTCGGTTTTTACGGTTCGGTTTTTGAATGAAAAACGAAACCGAACCGAAACTTTTCGGTTTTTGAAAACGTAAAAACCGAACCATCGGTTTTTATATTCGGTCGTTTTTTTCGGTTCGGTTTTTTCGGTTCGGTTTTTTCGGTTTTTCGGTTTTTCGGTTCGGTTTCGGTTTTCCGGTTTTTTTTGCTCACCCCTAGAAAAAACAACGGACAAGAGGCGGAGTATAATCACTAAGATTAGATACTTGCTCTTTTCGTTGTCGTTGTTGCTCCTCCAATGTCTCGGTCAGTCGAATTAAGCCGTCATGAAGTTTCAAAAGAAGGGCTTGTCTTTCGTCATTCAAAGCATTGATTTGTTGAATTCTCTGAGAGGATTGATGATTGAGGGTGGGATGTGGGGGTTCAAAATTTTGAAAACCGGAATTATAGCACGGATGTGGCTCATAATTCATTGGTTGACAATAAGAAGTATCGTGAGGGCCCCCACAATGATTGCAACACGAGTATGGAGAAAAAAACGGTTCATGTTGCGGATAGGGATTGTCATAGACGGGAGGGGGTGAGAAAGTATTGTAAGAGGAGAAGTACAAATTTGTTGAATTATGATGAGATGGCATTTATACATGATCTCATCGTTCTTTTCGGGCTTTAAATGCATAAAATGTCATAAAAATACCATATATATGCTTGTGTTTGTTTACTTGTGTATTTTAGGTATGGATATCGTGAAAAAGACAAAAGATCACAAGTTACAAGGAAAAACTGACACGAGAAACAAAGCCGTACAAAGAACCGGGCCCTAATCATGGAATTCTCAACAAAATACCTTGAAGACTTGAAGACAAACAAGATTGATCCTCATTTATTGAAGAAATGACACTTAAAACCCTTGTATATTCATAATTACAAGTTTGGTCCCTTAAGTTTGTCAAAATTACACAAAAGGTCCTTCAACTTTGAAGAAATGGCAAGAATAGTCCCTCAACAAATCAAAATTGCCAATAATGGTCCCTCATAAAGTCAAAGATGCAATGAAGACCTTTGAAGATCAAGAATGTTCAAAATCAGTCCTTGAAATATCTCAAAATGGCAAATATAACCCTTGAAACACTTTTTATAAAGTTTTGTGCCAAAAGTGACAAATGGTGAAACGTTGATACATGTAAAATGGGCGCTGATAGAAGTTTGCATCCAAATGACAAAAGAAAGGAAAAAGGAGGGCTAAACTTGTGCACTGAAACATTTAAACACACAAACACGCGCCAAACAACTCCACTCCCCCATTTTCGGATCAAAACTTGTCACTATTCACTTTTACCAGCCCAAAATTTACACCAACTTAAACAAAGGGTAAATCTAAATTACCCAGGCACACGTTTGATTCACATGTGCAGAATCACATCCCACACACAAAACACTCATCTCCACTCACCAATAGGCCCCACCATTCAAACCCGTCCACCAATCAAAACACAACTTGGGCTCCAAGCTTAGCCACGTGTCAAGATCAACAGCTGACACTCATTGCTTCATCACAAAGCTATTTTAAACGGTTTGGATGCATTTTTGACAGCTCACATCAAGAAATCGTCTAGAAGACTTAGGTCATTTAGGGAATTTCACTTCTAGGGTTAGTGAATAGTGCTAGCCTTGGCATTTGCCTATATAAAGACTCCTCAACCTGTGAGAGAGCTTTGTTCCAGATTTTAGCTTTAAATCTTTGTAATTCCTTTTTATGAAATAAAGTTTGAATTTCTTAAAATTTTGAGTTCTAATCTGTTATTTATAAAAGTTTGGTGTTTGAGAAGCTAAAATCTGAGTTCCAATTATAAGTTTGAAGGTTTTTGAGGCAAGGTTTTAGTTGATAAAGCTTGGGTTTCAAAAATCAGAAAGTTGGCATTATATTTGATCTCACTTTGTGTTTGTTCATCTTAGCAGCATTGGAAGCTGGTACTTGTTTTTCTAGTACCTCAGCTCAAACAATCCAGGGCCTGGATGTAGGTCTTGGAGGTTTGCACCTTCTTCCCTTTTCATTTTCTCTTTAAGTTTCTGAATATTTGTGATTTTTGTGGATTTGTGCTTGAATCTGTGTTATTGTGGTTGTTTATTGTTGATTTGGCTTTGTTTGATGTTAATGAGGTGTTACTGATCTGATTTGTGGTTTGAATCTTAATGATCCTTTGAAAATTTGTGAAAATAAGTTTTAAAAGGGTGTTTGGGATTACTGCATAAGTTGGATTTGAGGTTTGTTAAGTTCTTGTGTGTTGTATGCAAGTATTGGTATCTGTTATTTGGGAGCATATGTTCATCTGTTTGCAGGTTTTAAGGTCTTGAACACATAGATTCATAGATTGGCTATAAAATCTTCATAACTTGGTAAAATTGGCTAGGATTTTGAGGACACCTAGATCTAAGCTTAGTTTAAGGGTAACAAGTGCTAAATCAAAGCTAATCACACCAGGGTAGAAGGATTTGAGGCTTGAAATTGGATCAAGTGTCAAGTATATCAGCAAACTGTTTCTGCATATTGTTCTTTGTTCATCAGTAACTTTTTGTGCTTTGATCTTGCTATTTACTTTGATTCAGTGTTTGATTCTTGTTGCTTTGTGTTTATTGTTAGTTTATATAGCTTGTGTATGCATCTGGTTAAGTTTGGTTGGTTTATTTTGCTGAAATCTGCTTATTAAGTGCTTAACTGCTTATTTGTATATTTGGTGCTTATCTGGTGACTGTTTGGCTTATTGTGGCTTATTGTGTGGATCATTTTGTGATTTTATTGTTGCTATTGACTCCTTGTGGTTCACTGATCACAAGGGTGCCTTTGTTTCCAATTGAATCAAACCAGAACTCTCAAATAAGCTTGGTCAAATAGTTAAAGCAGTGGGAACTCCTTTCCCCTGCTGGTTACCACTGCTAGTGTATTTTTGGTGTCAGCTTATCAATAAGCTATAATAGCTTATTTTAACCTGCAACAACTTTGTTTTTGTAATAGGTGCTCATATTTTGACCCATTTGTTCATCCTGGAGCATTTGGGTGTTTGACTTTTAGGTTTGACTAGAAAACCAAGTCCTTTGACTTTTACATAAGCTCTTTTGTGCTTATTCTGGCTTATTGCTTGTGCTTATTGAATTTTTGTTGATTGATATTGCTTATTGAGTCCATTTGAAAGCTTTTGCAAGTTGAATCAGCTTCTGAGGTTGAGTATTTCTCAAAAACGACTATTTTGTCGTTTTGTGAATTTTTACTTTTCTATTTTCTGGCTTATTGAGTGAGCTTATTGAAAATTTCTTTTGACAGATCTCTTAAGCATCCAAAAAGAGGGTTGTGTGTCAAATTAGAGCTTATGGCATTAGCTTATGGCTTAATGGGCTGAAAAGCCCAATAAGAATAAGCTTGGTGTTCAATAAGCTGTGATAAGCACATTTTCAGCTTTTGGGCCTTTAAAGTTTTGTTCTTAGAATTAAATTTTAAGTCAGATAGGGCTTTTCCAAGTCAATTGGGCCAAGTTTGACTTTTTGGGCCCAAAAGCCCATTTGTGTTTACTGAATTTGGGTTTGGCCCAATTGAGGGCCCATTAGGGGTATTTTGGTAATTTCACTTTGATTTTCTGATTATTTAGGTTAAAATAAACTAGTTTGCAAGTTTTTAGAATTTTTTTAAGTTTTTGGATTTTTAATATTATTTTATTATTATTTTATTATTATTTTTAAAATTTCACATTTTCCAACTTTTTACATTTTCCTTAGGTTAATTACATTAAAATAGGAATTTAGCAACTTTTATAATAATTTTATCACTTTTAGATTAATTTTTATAATTATTTTAAGTTTTAATAGTTTTTAAATCATTTAAAATAGTTTTTATTAGTTTTAAAATTTCTAAAAATAGTTTTTAATCATTTTAGGTCATTTTAGAGGTTTATCAATTGAAAAATCTTTATTTGGGCTTTTTGAGAATTTATTTGATTTTTAGGGCTTTAATTAGCATTTAAAAATTGAATATTTAATTATTTAAAAGGTTTGAAAAAGTTTTGATAATTGGTAAACTCTTAGTTTATTATTTTTGATTTTTGGTAAATATTTGGTAATTTTTAGAATTTATTTTTATTTTTGTGGTTTTTAAGGTTCTACGTTTTAACTTTCTAATAGTGATTTTGAGTTAATTTTTATTTTTACGACTTCGTCATTTTCTCTTCTAATCCCCTTCTAAACCAAATATTAATCTCAAATCTTGTACATCTTAGTCAGACACATATACCTCCTTGGGAAACGAACTTAATTGGGTCATTAACACTTGATTTTTCCTAAAGTCATTTGTTCAATACTTACCGCTTTTACGCCTTTTTCCTAAAAGGTGTAATTTACCACAATCACTTTGGCGCCGCTGCCGGGGAGGTGTGTCGTGATTAATTTGCATTGTTGTTTTTAATATTAACCAAATAGTATTTGTATTAGTAGAACTCTACTAATACGTATTATCGGTTTTCTTTGTTTTTCTTGTACAAATATTATTAATATATTGTATTAAGTATCACAATAAATTTACAATATCTCTAAAAGTGTGAAAACACAACCTTAATTGGGATTTGATCTCCTAATTATTGTATTCGAATCTCAAACAAAAAGAAAAGGCAAAAATAGATAAATACTTTCGTGAAGCTCGATTTTGAAAGATACAAACTATAAGGTGGGTATAAGGCGGGTATTATAAAATATACCCTAAGGAAAAAGGCTCTTAAGTGCTTCGCGCCGCCTCGTTTCCCCGCTTGCTTGTGAGTATTTTGAGATTGAAGGCTAATCGAGGGTTTTGCCGCCCAAAGTATTATTACGTATACTATATTTGCTTGGTTTTTTTTGTTGATTAAACCCTCTTGAACAATTTGGTTTTCACCAAAGTTCTAAAGTCATTCGTAGGCGTTCACTCCACGTGATCGTTTTCATTCCTTTGAGGCTTCTTTAATCAAGAGTTTGATTCGAGGAGAGATTTTGTAGATTGTTGTCTACGAAGATACACCAAAATCCAAAAAAATTAAATATCATCAAAAACACAAAAAAATTGAAAATTCACAAAACAACCAAAAAGAATCTTATTTGCTCACCTTCCATTCTTCGTGAAGTTTATGATCACTCGTAATCAAGCAAAACGAGCTCGTAAACGACTTCAAAAGCAAGCCAATCAAGAGACGTTGATTGTTGAAGAACCTCCAATTGTTGAACCTATTGTAGAACAAGAAGTCGTCATGGCTAATCGTACTATGATGGAGTTGCTACAAGCACCCACCGAGGGTTTTGGAGAGGCTATTGTAATTCCCGCCATTCTTGCGGAGAATTTCGAGATTAAGACGGGTTTAATGTCGATGTTGCAAGCAAATAAGTTTAGAGGTCACGAGAAAGACAACCCGCATTACCATATTAGGAATTTCAACCGTCTTACCGCCACTAGCAAATTTAAGGATGTTCCACATGACGCCATTAAGATGATGTTGTTTCCATACTCGGTGGATGGTCCCGCAAAAATTTGGCTCGAGAAAGAACCGCCAAATTCGATTTTGACATGGGCCGATCTCGTTTCTAAGTTTGTGAACAAGTTTTTTCCACCATCTAAAACAACACACTTAAAAAATGAGATTTCACGTTTTGTGCAAAGAAATAATGAAAGTTTTGCAATGGCATGGGAACGATTTAAAGTGATGTTACATGAATGTCCACACCATGATTTTACGGAATTGCATCAAGTGGATACTTTTTATAATGGGCTTAATGATCATGAACGAGATTATTTGAACGCCGCCGCGGGTGGTAATTTTTTGTGCAAGACGACAAATGAGGCTTTACAAATCATTGAAAATAGATCTAAGGTTTATAACCCTCGTAACACACCGAGTGTTGCCAATATGGGTTCGTCATCTTCGTCACAATCGTCTCGTAGCATTAACGCCTTACATGATGAAGCTAATGAGGAAAATCGGTTTTTTGATAGATTTGCTAATCTTATGTCCCATTGGAAGGCTCAAGAAGCTTCCAATTCCGCTTCGGTTAAAGCGGTTGCTAAGAGTTGTTTATCTTGTGGGGGAGCTCATGATCTTTCCGAGTGCATTTCCGCGGATGGTAACACTTCGAGTGCTTATGTAGCAACGGGAACTTACAACCAAAACGGTCAAGGTTCCCGCCAAAATCAAGCTCCACCAAACCAAAATGTTAACAATTATCGAAACAACAACCAAGGTAATTACCAAGGCAACACACGTAATTACAACAAAGGGAATTATCAAAGTGGGAATGGACAAATCTCTAATCAAAACCAAAACCGTGATTTTCAAAACACTACACAAGGTTTTCAAAATGCTCACACTAAGAATTTGCAAGGAGAATTTTTGGATTATGCTAAAGCAAATGACGCTAAATTTGATAATATGCAACGTGAGATGATTAGCTTAAGGTCCGAGTTGAAAAACGAACTTAAAAATGAACTTGATAATGAACTTAAAACTCATGCAAACAAAATGGAAGGAAATGTCCAACGTCTTCAACAAAACCAACAAAAGATGGAATTAGGACAACATGAGATTAAGCAAGAGTTATTAAAAGCGGATGCTAGGCAATCAAAATTTGAGGACCGAATGGCTAAGATGTTTGAAGCAATCATGTGTAAGCCCTCTTCTTCGGGTGGTCTTCCTAGTGATACCATTGCAAACCCGAAGGGAGAAATGAAGGTTATTACTACACGAAGTCGTAAAACTTTCAAGGAACCAATCTCTCGTCCAAGTACTTCTAAGGAGAAGGAAATCGAGAAAGAACCCAAGGTGATGGTCGAAAAGGAGCACATTACAATCCCACGAAGTACCGCTCAAACCCCACCTACGGTTGAACCAATACCAATTGTGGAACCCGAGTTTCCAAGGCCGTTGCCTAATGACCAACCCACACCACCTTTACCCTACCCTTCAAGACGAAACAAAGAGAAGTTGCAAGAACGTAACAAACAACAAATCGAGCTTTTTATAAAAATGTTTCAACAAGTACATTTTGATGTAAGTTTAGCCGACGCGTTGTTATATATGCCTCGTTTCGCTTCCACTTTTAAAAGTATGATGAGCGATAAGGAAAAGCTTTCAAAGCTTGCTAATTGTTCTTCGGTTTATCTTAACCGCATACCAGAAAAAGTTGGTGATCCCGGAAAGTTTCTCATTCCTTGTGACATACAAGATATGAAAGAATGCCTCGCCTTGGCCGATCTTGGTGCGAGCATTAATTTGATACCATTTTCCATTTGGAAATCGCTTTCGCTTCCGGCTCTCATTCCTTAGAACATGTCCATCGAGATGGCCGATCATTATACGATTATGGCATGTGGAGTAGCCGAAGATGTTTTCGTGGTGGGGAAGTTCTACTATCCCGTTGATTTTATAGTAGTTGACATCCCCGCGGATCCTCAAGTTCCTCTAATTTTAGGTCGATCATTTTTAGACACTTCGAGATCGCTTATCGATGTTCATGCGAGAACTATCACTTTGAGATTCAACGAAGAGGAACTTGTTATAAACGCTACTCAAAACTCAAAACCTTCTCATGTTTATGCAATCGCTACCATCAATCACATTGACATCGTTGATGTGGTTTGCGATGAGTTTTCACAAGAAGTGTTAGGTTTTTCCGATAGCTCGTCAAGTGGCAATCCCACTATTTTGGATCCGATTCTTGCTAATTCCACACCAAATCTCACTCCATTCCAAGGAGGCGATCTCACTTCAAATGAAATCGACAATGAAGATGAGGTGTTGATTAGTGATGATACTTCTATTCCACCATTCCTTTCGCCGATGGAAGTTATGAGTGTTGAACCAAAATCTTCAATCGAGGAACCACCTATCCTCGAATTGAAATATCTTCCTTCTCACCTCGAATACGCATTCTTGGAAGGTGATGACAAGTTGCCGGTTATTATTGCAAAAGGTCTTGCTAATGATGAAAAAACCGAGCTCTTGAAAGTTCTTAAGGCTCACAAAGGGGCAATTGCATGGAAAATATCCGACATTAAGGGTATTGACCCAAAATTTTATACTCACAAGATTTTAATGGAGGAGGACTACAAACCCGCAATTCAAAGTCAAAGAAGGGTGAATCCCAAAATTCACGATGTCATTAAAAAGGAGGTCCTTAAACTCCTTGACGCGGGAATGATTTATCCTATATCCGATAGCCCATGGGTGAGCCCAATCCATTGTGTCCCTAAAAAGGGAGGAATGACCGTTGTGCCTAATGAAAACAACGAGTTAATTCCGACTCGTGTTGTGACCGGTTGGAGGGTGTGTATTGACTACCGAAAGTTAAATGACGCCACTCGTAAAGACCACTTTCCTTTGCCCTTCATGGATCAAATGTTGGAGCGACTTGCGGGAAATGAATTCTATTGCTTTTTAGATGGTTTTTCCGGTTACTTTCAAATCCCTATCGACCCTCGTGATCAAGAGAAGACTACGTTTGCGTGTCCTTATGGAACGTTCGCTTATCGTAGGATGCCTTTCGGACTTTTTAATGCACCCGGTACGTTTCAACGGTGTATGATGGCTATTTTTCACGATATGATCGAGAAGTCGATGGAAGTGTTTATGGATGAATTCTCGGTGTTTGGTAATTCGTTCACGTCATGTTTATCTAATCTCGAGCAAATGTTAAAACGTTGTGAAGAAACCAATCTTGTGCTTAATTGGGAGAAATGTCATTTCATGTGTAAACAAGGAATCGTCTTAGGACATAAGGTGTCAAAGGCGGGGATTGAGGTCGATAAAGCTAAGGTAGACGTCATCGCCAAGTTACCTCATCCCAAAACCGTTAAGGGAGTTAGGAGTTTCCTAGGCCACGCGGGCTTTTATCGTCGTTTCATCAAGGACTTTTCGAAGATTTCTCGTCCTATGACACACCTTCTCGAGAAGGATGCTCCTTTTAACTTTAATGAGGATTGTGTTAAGGCTTTCGAGACTCTCAAAAGGAAACTTACCGAAGCTCCCATTCTTGTTGCTCCTAATTGGGAATTACCCTTTGAAATCATGTGTGATGCAAGTGATTATGCTATAGGGGCCGTCTTAGGGCAACGTTATGACAAGCATTTTCGTCCTATCCGCTATGCTAGTAAGACGATGACCGAGGCTCAATTAAAGTACACCACAACGGAAAAGGAATTCCTTGCCGTGGTCTATGCTTTTGAGAAATTCCGACCTTATCTCGTCTTGACTAAAAGCATTGTGTATACCGACCATTCGGCTATCAAGTATCTCTTAGCTAAGCAAGATGCTAAGCCGAGATTGCTTCGTTGGATGCTCCTCCTCCAAGAATTTGATGTCACCGTGCTTGACAAAAAAGGAGCCGAGAATCTAGCGACCGATCATCTCTCTCGTCTAGAAGATCCTCACAAAGATGTTTTCGAGAACAAGGAAATTACCGAAACATTTCCTCTTGAGACTCTCGGTGTAGTGAATTCTAAAGACACCACCCATGGTTTGCCGACATTGCAAATTACCATGCGGGCAATTTCATAATCAAGGGTATGACGACACAACAAAAATGAAAATTCTTTCGTGACGTCAAGTTCTATTTTTGGGACGACCCTTATCTCTTTCGGATTTGTGCGGATCAACTCGTTCAACGTTGTGTGTTTGGTGCCGAAGCTTCTAATATCCTTAGAGCTTGTCACGAGGGACCCACGGGTGGTCACCACGGTGCTAATCTCACGGCTAAGAAAGTGTTCGATGCCGGTTTCTTTTGGCCTTCTATCTATCGTGATGCACACGCACTTGTGAAGTCGTGTGATTCGTGCCAACGTCAAGGAAAGTCGTCTCAACGTGATGAAATGCCGCAAAATATAATTCAAGTATGTGAGATTTTCGACATATGGGGAATAGACTTTATGGGGCCGTTCCCATCGTCTCATGGCAACAAATATATCCTCGTCGCGGTGGACTACCTTTCTAAGTGGGTGGAAGCTAAGGCTTTTCCTACTAATGATGCTCGTGTGGTAGTGAAGTTTTTGAAGCAACTATTCTCTCGGTTCGGAACCCCTCGTGCTATTATAAGCGATCGTGGAACCCATTTTTGTAATGACCAATTCGAAAAGGTTCTAAAGAAATATGGAGTTACACATCGTCTTTCTACGGCTTATCACCCGCAAACGAGTGGGCAAGTCGAGGTTTCGAACCGAGCTTTGAAGAGGATTTAAGAGAGGTCAATTGGAGAAAACCGTGCTTCATGGTCCGACAAACTCGATGACGCTTTATGGGCCTTTAGGACCGCTTATAAGACACCTATCGGTTGCACTCCTTATAAGTTAGTCTATGGGAAGAATTGTCATTTGCCCATTGAGTTGGAGCATAAGGCATATTGGGCCCTTAAGCATGCTAATTTTGACTTGAAGACCGCGGGAGATCACCGGAAAATACAATTGAATGAATTGGATGAATTAAGGGATAACGCTTATGAAAATTCATTAATTTTTAAAGAAAAGACTAAAAAGTTTCATGATTCAAAGATTAAAAACCGGGTTTTTAACGTTGGTGATCAAGTGTTGCTTTTTAACTCTCGTCTTAAGATATTTTCCGGGAAATTGAAATCTCGTTGGTCGGGTCCGTTCACCATTACACAAGTGTTTCCATATGGGACCATTGAGCTAGCTCAAGATGATGGCCCTAATTTCAAGGTGAATGGACATAGTCTTAAGCACTACTTTGGTGGGGAAATTCCTTCAATGGTTGCCCCCGACCAAGACACCTTCCCCAATAATTAGCATTGAGGGGATCGAGTCGAGGTCATGACTCGGTAATCAAAAACGAGGTGCCTCATGGGGGAGATCCCATGCTTATCTTTTATGCTCACTATTCACTAATAAGGGGACTTGTACCCTTTCAACTCGTTGTCTCGTGGTTGTTTGTGATTGTGTTATCTAGATCATCATCATCATCTACGATTGAAGACTCTCGTGTTCGTTTACGTGAGCCTCCATCATTCGTTTGAAGAAGTTTTTCACGAATCCATGACATATCCTTTATTGTTCAAACAATTATCTTTTAGCATACTTAATAAACGGCTTTAGATATATTGTTGATCACCCTTTCCATGCTAGATCCTAAGCATTCGATTCTTCGTCTCTAGTATGGGGGTGCTCCACCTTTAGACTCGAAACATTGAGGACAATTTTTACTTTCAGTATGGGGGGGGGGGGGTGAATAGGTACTTGCTTTGCTACGCCCTCACGCTTTCCAACTTTCAATGTTTTGTTTTGCTAATAAGGCTAAAAATGGCCAAATTTTAATTTTTTTCTTAGTTTTCATAAGTGTTTTAAGACACGAATGTATATTTTCCGTTGGGTAGAATAAGAGTTAATTTTTGACTTGATGGGAATTTGGAGCCATTTACATTCCTTAACCCGCTCAATTCAAGTTTTGCTAGACTTTTATATAGGGAGCTTTAAAACGCGAAAGTCTTAATTCATTCGGATTAAGAACAAGAACTTTTCGCAAGTTCCTATAATTGATTCTAGAAAGTCACTTATCAAGGGAACTATAAAACGCATTCTCTAGCTTGAAAAAGTCCAAGAAAGTGCAAGATCCTATGGGTGGCTTGAAAACCCAAAACTTTGATTTGATATAGTCTTAATGAAAGCTAATCCAAATTTGGCTTAATTTTGACTTGCATGGCTAAGTATTCACGAGTCTCTTTAATTAGAGGTCTTTATATAGTGAAGAACGAGAAATGATAGAGTGAGACAAGTGATCATGCTAAACGTAGAACATGAAAGTGTTCTTTCAAAAACTCATATGTTTTTAATTGTGGCTTTTTCTTCCCATAAGATCAATGCATTAGGAATAAATCATAATTACAATAAGTAAGGTCGTACGATTTGAAAGGTTACTTAGCCTCTAGCGCAAGATCATTTAAAAGTTGCTCGGGGTTGAATAGAGTTCATAGCCAAGGCATAACTTATTGAAGCGGGACGCGAAGATTGGCGATCATCCAAAAAGGCCCTAACAAGGCATGAGGAGCTCTATTTTTGCTAAAGATCCAAAGATGATGTGAAGTATCATTATTCCTAAATCAATATGAAGGATCGAGACACACGACGAGAAGCTATTACTCCCCTAAAGAATGGAGAAAGTCTATCCAAAAAGACCCTAACAAGGTATGAGGATAAATATATCCAAGTCCGAAAAGGAGGCGGATCGTTGTATATCAAAATCCAAAGTAAAGATTGAAGAAAAATGATGAAGTCGTGGTCCAATATGGAGAATCTCTCAAAAACGTCAAGTGAAGAAATTCCAAATATATAAAGAGAAGACCATTATTTCAAGAACGACTTCCCAAGATTTAAAGTATGAAGTAAATGCCAAATATCGGTCCGAGAAAGGTCTCAAATCGTGAAACGAGTTATGCCAAGATATGAACTTAAGGAGATACACGAGAAGCCGTTTTAAAAGATTTTGTCCTTCGGCTAACTATTGATCAAATCGTGCTACTTTACTTTCGGAATAATAACTACTCAAATAAGTCAATATGAATCACTTGTGATCCATGACAAATAGATAAAAAATGCTAGTAACCCATTTCCTTTTATAATAACTAGGATTGCGGGGAGAAAAAGTATTATACAATTTGGACGTATGAGTAGTGTTAGCATTGTGACTTGTACCAACAATGATCTTGTTTTTGCACTTAGCATGGAATGTATGACAATCAAGGATGACGAAGTTTACTCTAAGGGACATTAACTTGTTTCTATTCTTTGACCCTAAAAGTCACTTTTTGTGATGAAAATCATACATTATGTCTTTACACATCATCGTAGTATGTTGCAAGTCCTTTACTTTTCAATAAAGGTTAATAAAAATTGAACTTTGGTGATGCTTAGATACTTTATTCTAGCATTGCGTGAGGGCACGACAATGGTTTAGTATGGGGGAGTGATGAGATGGCATTTATACATGATCTCATCGTTCTTTTCGGGCTTTAAATGCATAAAATGTCATAAAAATACCATATATATGCTTGTGTTTGTTTACTTGTGTATTTTAGGTATGGATATCGTGAAAAAGACAAAAGATCACAAGTTACAAGGAAAAACGGACACGAGAAACAAAGCCGTACAAAGAACCGGGCCCTAATCATGGAATTCTCAACAAAATACCTTGAAGACTTGAAGACAAACAAGATTGATCCTCATTTATTGAAGAAATGACACTTAAAACCCTTGTATATTCATAATTACAAGTTTGGTCCCTTAAGTTTGTCAAAATTACACAAAAGGTCCTTCAACTTTGAAGAAATGGCAAGAATAGTCCCTCAACAAATCAAAATTGCCAATAATGGTCCCTCATAAAGTCAAAGATGCAATGAAGACCTTTGAAGATCAAGAATGTTCAAAATCAGTCCTTGAAATATCTCAAAATGGCAAATATAACCCTTGAAACACTTTTTATAAAGTTTTGTGCCAAAAGTGACAAATGGTGAAACGTTGATACATGTAAAATGGGCGCTGATAGAAGTTTGCATCCAAATGACAAAAGAAAGGAAAAAGGAGGGCTAAACTTGTGCACTGAAACATTTAAACACACAAACACGCACCAAACAACTCCACTCCCCCATTTTCGGATCAAAACTTGTCACTATTCACTTTTACCAGCCCAGAATTTACACCAACTTAAACAAAGGGTAAATCTAAATTACCCAGGCACACGTTTGATTCACATGTGCAGAATCACATCCCACACACAAAACCCTCATCTCCACTCACCAATAGGCCCCACCATTCAAACCCGTCCACCAATTAAAACACAACTTGGGCTCCAAGCTTAGCCGCGTGTCAAGATCAACAGCTGACACTCATTGCTTCATCACAAAGCTATTTTAAACGGTTTGGATGCATTTTTTACAGCTCACATCAAGAAATCGTCTAGAAGACTTAGGGAATTTAGGGAATTTCACTTCTAGGGTTTGTGAATAATGCTAGCCTTGGCATTTGCCTATATAAAGACTCCTCAACCTGTGAGAGAGCTTTGTTCCAGATTTTAGCTTTAAATCTTTATAATTCCTTTTTATGAAATAAAGTTTGAATTTCTTAAAATTTTGAGTTCTAATCTGTTATTTATAAAAGTTTGGTGTTTGAGAAGCTAAAATCTGAGTTCCATTTATATGTTTGAAGGTTTTTGAGGCAAGGTTTTAGTTGATAAAGCTTGGGTTTCAAAAATCAGAAAGTTGGCATTATATTTGATCTCACTTTGTGTTTGTTCATCTTAGCAGCATTGGAAGCTGGTACTTGTTTTGCTAGTACCTCAGCTCAAACAATCCAGGGCCTGGATGTAGGTCTTGGAGGTTTGCACCTTCTTCCCTTTTCATTTTCTCTTTAAGTTTCTGAATATTTGTGATTTTTGTGGATTTGTGCTTGAATCTGTGTTATTGTGGTTGTTTATTGTTGATTTGGCTTTGTTTGATGTTAATGAGGTGTTACTGATCTGATTTGTGGTTTGAATCTTAATGATCCTTTGAAAATTTGTGTAAATAAGTTTTAAAAGGGTGTTTGGGATTACTGCATAAGTTGGATTTGAGGTTTGTTAAGTGCTTGTGTGTTGTATGCAAGTATTGGTATCTGTTATTTGGGAGCATATGTTCATCTGTTTGCAGGTTTTAAGGTCTTGAACACATAGATTCATAGATTGGCTATAAAATCTTCATAACTTGGTAAAATTGGCTAGGATTTTGAGGACACCTAAATCTAAGCTTAGGTTAAGGGTAACAAGTGCTAAATAAAAGCTAATCACACCAGGGTAGAAGGATTTGAGGCTTGAAATTGGATCAAGTGTCAAGTATATCAGCAAACTGTTTCTGCATATTGTTCTTTGTTCATCAGTAACTTTTTGTGCTTTGATCTTGCTATTTACTTTGATTCAGTGTTTGATTCTTGTTGCTTTGTGTTTATTGTTAGTTTATATAGCTTGTGTATGCATCTGGTTAAGTTTGGTTGGTTTATTTTGCTGAAATCTGCTTATTAAGTGCTTAACTGCTTATTTGCATATCTGGTGCTTATCTGGTGACTGTTTGGCTTATTGTGGCTTATTGTGTGGATCATTTTGTGATTTTATTGTTGCTATTGACTCCTTGTGGTTCACTGATCACAAGGGTGCCTTTGTTTCCAATTGAATCAAACCAGAACTCTCAAATAAGCTTGGTCAAATAGTTAAAGCAGTGGGAACTCCTTTCCCCTGCTGGTTACCACTGCTAGTGTATTTTTGGTGTCAGCTTATCAATAAGCTATAATAGCTTATTTTAACCTGCAACAACTTTGTTTTTGTAATAGGTGCTCATATTTTGACCCATTTGTTCATCCTGGAGCATTTGGGTGTTTGACTTTTAGGTTTGACTAGAAAACCAAGTCCTTTGACTTTTACATAAGCTCTTTTGTGCTTATTCTGGCTTATTGCTTGTGCTTATTGGATTTTTGTTGATTGATATTGCTTATTGAGTCCATTTGAAAGCTTTTGCAAGTTGAATCAGCTTCTGAGGTTGAGTATTTCTCAAAAACGACTATTTTGTCGTTTTGTGAATTTTTACTTTTCTATTTTCTGGCTTATTGAGTGAGCTTATTGAAAATTTCTTTTGACAGATCTCTTAAGCATCCAAAAAGAGGGTTGTGTGTCAAATTAGAGCTTATGGCATTAGCTTATGGCTTAATGGGCTGAAAAGCCCAATAAGAATAAGCTTGGTGTTCAATAAGCTGTGATAAGCACATTTTCAGCTTTTGGGCCTTTAGAGTTTTGTTCTTAGATTTAAATTTTAAGTCAGATAGGGATTTTTCAAGTCAATTGGGCCAAGTTTGACTTTTTGGGCGCAAAAGCCCATTTGTGTTGACTGAATTTGGGTTTGGCCCATTTGAGGGCCCATTAGGGGTATTTTGGTAATTTCACTTTGATTTTCTGATTATTTAGGTTAAAATAAACTAGTTTCCAAGTTTTTAGAATTTTTTATAATTTTTGGATTTTTAATATTATTTTATTATTATTTTATTATTATTTTTAAAATTTCACATTTTCCAACTTTTTACATTTTCCTTAGGTTAATTACATTAAAATAGGAATTTAGCAACTTTTAGAATAATTTTATCACTTTTAGATTAATTTTTATAATTATTTTGAGTTTTAATAGTTTTTAAATCATTTTAAATAGTTTTTATTAGTTTTAAAATTTCTAAAAATAGTTTTTAATCATTTTAGGTCATTTTAGAGGTTTATCAATTGAAAAATCTTTATTTGGGCTTTTTGAGAATTTATTTGATTTTTAGGGCTTTAATTAGCATTTAAAAATTGAATATTTAATTATTTAAAAGGTTTGAAAAAGTTTTGATAATTGGTAAACTCTTAGTTTATTATTTTTGATTTTTGGTAAATATTTGGTAATTTTTAGAATTTATTTTTATTTTTGTGGTTTTTAAGGTTCTACGTTTTAACTTTCTAATAGTGATTTTGAGTTAATTTTTATTTTTACGACTTCGTCATTTTCTCTTCTAATCCCCTTCTAAACCAAATATTAATCTCAAATCTTGTACATCTTAGTCACACACATATACCTCCTTGGGAAACGAACTTACTTGGGTCATTAACACTTGATTTTTCCTAAAGTCATTTGTTCAATACTTGCCGCTTTTACGCCTTTTTCCTAAAAGGTGTAATTTACCACAATCAAATTGCAAAATGGACAAAATCCAAATTGTGTATTGTCGATATCAAAACCGCACCGCTCACAAGTACACCATTGACATGTTTGAAAACCATGCCATGGTCTCCCACACCGTACGCAAGACGAATCCATGAAGAATTATAAATAAGAGGGGTAGAGAAAAGAATTAAACACAATAGAGGATAAAGAAGAATATTTTTGGTGTAATACTTTAGGAAAAGTATTACTTTTGGATTTTTTTTTTAAAAAATTTTGGTGCAAATCTTAGGAAAGAATTTGCTTTTGTGATTTTTTAATTTTTTGTATTTTTATCTTTTTAATTTTTTATGTTTTTGATTTTTTGTGCAAGAAAATTAACGTTCAAAGGATGAACGGATCCCAAAATCCAAACGTCTTCACGAAAAATCGTCAATCGTACGAGCGAAGCGGCAGCGGCGCCATTTGAAACTAGGATTTTGTTAATCCAAATTTAAGGAATTAATGTTCGTTTTTCCTCGACTCACTCGAATAGATTACCGATTAACGTTTCGACTTACTTTGTTCTTGGTAACTATATTTTTGGTATTTTTAAACTAATTTAATATTACTAATTAATTAATTATCAAAACAATTTTTTAAAAAAACTATTTTAAACTAATTCAAAAACTATTTTGAAATAAATCTAATTTAAATTTAATACTAATTTTAAACTAAAATAAACTTTTATATGAAATCTATAAAAACTATATTAAAACAAAACTAAATGTTATGAAAACTAATTTTTATGAAAACTAATTTTAAAACTAAAAATAAAATGAAACTAATTTTGAATAAAAGTAATTTTAAAACAAATCTAATTTAAATTTAATAAAATTATTTTAAAACTTAAATAAAGCTACAAATTTAAATGTAAAAGAAATTTATTAAAAAAAACTTAATTTTATGAAAAACTTTAAATAAAAACTAATTTTGGAAATAAAGATTTAAATTTAAACTAATTTAAGACTACGAACGTAATTTAAATAAAAATATATATATTTTTTTATTATTTTATTTATTTTAAAACTGATTAAAGAAAATTGAATTTAAACTTTCTAAATGAATTTTAATTAAAACTAAAAACTTGTATTTTAAAACTAGTTAATAAAAACTGCCAAAGAAAAAGACCTATATTAATTTAACTAAGCGTAACAAAACACAAAAATAAGACTAGATCAAGTGGAAGAGGCGTTGGCCTGTGATACGGGAGGTCCTGGGTTCGAACCCTAGCAGACCTTAATTTTTGCTACTTTATATTTTTTGGAGCTTTTTTTGGAATTTCAGACTAAATGAGTCTGAAACTTTGGACTTACAAGATCAGCACAATAAAACATAAAGCACAGATAACCAACATCAGCAGAAAAACCACTTAAGCAAATGGGCAAACTAAAATAAGCTATGAAACAGTTAAAATAAACTTAAGCAAATATGAATAGATAAGCAGTCTAAAATTAATAAGCCAAATAAGCCGACCTGAATAAGCCTATAATACTGAAAAGCAATAAACTAACAAACTAATAACAGAATATAAAATAAGCAGATAAAAGCAGTTTAAACTAATAAGCATATAAAGAAAATAAGTAAAACCAATTATAAAACCGTTTAAACTAATAAGCAGATAAGCAAAATCCAACAAGCAGATATCTCTAAAACCAAAAATAAAAAGCAGATTCAAGCAATCAAAAAAAAAAACAAACAACTAAACCAAATCCCAAATAAGCTAAAATACTATTAACCAAACAAGCTAACCAATCTGAAAGTAATAAGCAGTACCCAAACAAAAGTAAGCAGATCCAAAAAAATGCAAAGAATATAAAATACTCAAGCAGATAAAACATAAACATATTTAAACCAAATCAAATTTAACTAAAACTAAAAAAAAGAAAAGAGATTAGAACCTTGATGTAGAAAACCTTTGAGCTGAAGGTTGGCGCTGAGCCACCTTGTGAATCGGATCGAACAACACCTTCTTCGAACCAATGATTTAGCCGAATCAAATTCAAAACCTCCAAACGATGAACAAATCTTCGAACGAAACACTCCTTCGAACCAAATAATTGACCCGAACAATGATCCGAACAGTGATCCGAACAGTATTCTTTATATATATATATTTTATTATTTTTATTTATTTATTAATTTTTTTTATATAACTAATAATAGAACAGTAACAAATAAAGATTAAATTCGAATTTAAACTGACTGAAATTTATATCGAGACTAAAATTAATTAAAGATGTATAACAGTAAAAAAAGGAAGCAGATTAATAAAAATTGACAGAAATATTAAATTGAGACAAATATAATTAAAATCTACTTTTCATTAAATAAAATCCAAATTACATTACTGGAATTAAAAAAATTACAAGATTAAATCTAAACCTAATTTTACTGAAAATTAAATCTAATTTAACCTACTCCTAATTTAATTAAAAACTGAAAAATAAAGAAAATGCTATATTATCAATTACAAGATGTAAGGGTTTTTATAGGCAAACCCTCAAACCCTCTTCATAGCTTCAATTGTAAGCATCAAATCATGGCCCTTCATTCCATCTTTTCTTCTTTCTCTCTCTTTTCTTCTTTAATCTACGGCTGAAATCAACTCATGCCACGGATTGCCAAGCTGGCGTATGTTTATTGGTGGATTTGGTGAGATGTAGTGTTTCCACCAATCAAAAGAGAGAATTTGGCCACATCGGATTTGGATTGAGGACCACCCTTGGTGGATGCTGCGAAAATGGTGGGGATTTAATTTAGATTCGTGTGAATCACACACTTAAACAAAAAGGCCCAAATAATAGCGGGTAATTTTTGTTAGGGTAAAAATTAGGGTTTTGGTGGCTGTGTAAAATGGTGGAGAAGAAAGTGAAGGTGTGTTTTTTTCTGTATCTTGTTTGTATCGAATATTAAGTGGGTTGGAGTAAAAAAAATTTGTTTTATTATTTGGGGGGTTGGGTGATACACGTGTAGATGGAGAAAAGATGGGGGAAAGTTAATGAAGGGTTGACCGAATATTGGGTAAAGTAAATATAAAAAAAAAACGTTTTATTTTGTGAGTGGGGTGAGGATATGTAACGTTTATTTACTAAACATTGTGTGAGTGATAATTGTGTGAGAGTAATGTGAGTTGACCATGGTGTTATCTTGACCATTCTTTGTCCAAAAAAATGTGACTAGCAACTTTGTTCTTTTACCTGCGTTTCATTTATGTTTAAGCCATTTGGGCTAGGCCCATTTTGAAATCAACCCTTCATCATGTGAATTATTTGGCTTTGGAGCCTAATACTAGGCTTTTGACACCCCGTATAAAAATTATGTTCTATGTTCTTGATATCTTAACGAATTGATTATTGGTCCAAAGTGCGACTCAGTTGATTTTGGTGAAACAAATATTTTTGGTTGATTTTAAATTTAAATGTGCAAAGACTTAACAGTAAAAGACTTAAAAGTAAATGTCGTTAAAGTAAAATGGCCTTGAAATAAAATGGCGTTAAAATTAAATCTAAGTCTAATTAAACGAAAGGGTGCGATATTTAAAAACTTTGAAAAGTAAATTAATAAAATGACTTAAATTAAAGCGTGACGAGAGTTAAGTTTGACAAGTATTAAAATATAACCTAAAAACTAAACAAAGCAAAATTAAAGTCCAAAACCCATAACCATCGGAATCCACTATCGGAATGCTGTCACCATACCATCGGAATCCAGATCGGAATGTTCTATCGGAATAAAAGGTGCAACCTATCGGAATGTAACCTATCGGAATATGGTCCAGATCGGAATGATGCCCAGATCGCAATGTGTCAGATCGCAATGATGCTAAGAAAAATTTGGCAGCACTTCGACTAAGTAAACCTCAAGACCCGTCGGAATGTGCGATCGCAATGTGCGATCGCAACCCCAGATCGGAATGAGGGTGATGTTACTTCTATCGCAATCCCAGATCGGAATGCAGCCCTTTGTCCAAACCTGTCACGATCGGAATGTGGAGAATGCACCCGTCGGAATGTGTGTTAACCCCTCTTTTCCGATGGATCACAATTTCGTAATAAGCTCAAATCCAAATAAGCTAATTCGAATAAGCAATAACCAAAAACTTGAATGAAATAGAAACAAAATGACACAATAAGCTAAAAAGTTAAAACCTTTCAAAAGTTAAAAGACGACACTTAGTAAAATAAAATTTAAAAAGGAAAACTTTTAAGAAAACTTTGAAAACACTTAAGCTAA
This sequence comes from Glebionis coronaria, assembly GCA_025667525.1. Taxonomy (NCBI): domain Eukaryota; kingdom Viridiplantae; phylum Streptophyta; class Magnoliopsida; order Asterales; family Asteraceae; genus Glebionis; species Glebionis coronaria. Next base: position 1,039,870 of record JANFOE010000494.1, read on the forward strand.
ATACCAAATAAGCACACAAGATTGTCAAACTCGTGGCTTATTTCGTATGTAACTTAAAGGAAAAGAAAGGACGAAACTTTTAGTTAAATAAGCAAATGGATTAAGCAAAGCTTTGCTTAATCCGAAATTTAAACCGAAACAAAAATGAGAAGAGAAGAATGAGATTGACAAAAGTAAACTTGATCAAAGATAAATGAAGATTAAAGCAAGAAAATTAAAGGACACTTATTTGGAATTAAAAGATAATTAAGGTGCAAAACATGTATTTAAATGACATGAAAAGTAAATGACAGGATATGAAAATGGTGGAAGACTAATTGTCACCTTAGCCAACAAGAGTAAAAATGATTAGCTAATGACTATTTATAGGGGATTTAGAGGAAGCTTCCTCCCCTCCTTACTTTCTTCTTAATTGCGCCATTAAGTCCTTCCTTCTTAATCTCTTTGTTAACCTTGGACTTTGATGAATTTTGGCTCGGGATTTCTTTTGAACTCGTCTTTTAATTCTTCAATAAAATAGACTAGAGTTCCTCGGCTTTTAGTCAACTTCCGTCTTTTGACTTTTTCTTCGATAAATCTTCAGAATTGGTCTTGGACTTCCGTTCTTTTTGTACTCTTGACTTCTTGACTTCGTCTTTTCATCTTTTTCTTCAATAAAAGTCCGTAAATGCCCGTGAATTCCCGTGTTTTCTCCACTTTTCACCTTTTCGTCCTAAATCACAACAAAAACACAAACCACGCATAATACCGACATAAAAGACATAAAATACACGTTTTGGTCCGGTTATTATTGTAATTAAGTGGTAAAAAGGATGGGTGTTTACACACCTATCAAATCCCCTACACTTGACCATTGCAATGTCCTCATGCAATGCATTAGTTACAAAGCATGTTTACATTTTTCATCATAATCAATCCATGTTGGCCTTTATTAAAAAGATAGAAAACTATAAAAAATTCAAAGTAAAGAAAATTAAAGAAATCAAAAAGCATACCTTGGGTTTTTGAAAATGTCATGAATAGTCATCATCCTCGAGTTTTCACTTTCTCCAAACCAAGCTTAAAAACGAGATCATTGTTATTATAAGTTAGCAAACTAACACGAACTCATGTGGGCCAATTATTCACTTAGACTCCCTTATTCCTTGGGGTATCTCTTATATTTTATTATTGTCTTGAATGACCACGAGGATGCATTTTTGACTTATTTTGATAGTTATTTAGTCCGAAAATAAAGTGAACGATTTAATCAATAGTTAGCTAAAGGACAAAATCTTTTAAAACTGCTTCTCGGGACCTTATAAAGTTCATATCTTGGCATAACTCGCTTCGCGATTTGAGACCTTTCTCGGGCCGATATTTGGCAGCGACTTCATACTTCAAACCTTGAGAGACGTTCATGAAATAATGGTCTTCTCTTCATATTAGGAATTTCTTCACTTGAAGTTTTGAGAGATTCATACTTGGACCACGACTTCTTCATTCTTCTCCAATCTTTATTTTGGACTTTGATATACAACGACCCGCCTCCTTTTATGACTTGGATCTATTTATCCTCATACCTTGCTAGGGTCTTTTCGGATACACTTCTCCATGACTTTTGGGGAGTTTTTGCCTTTCGTCGTGTGTCTCGATCCTTAATATTGATTTTCGATAAATGATTCTTCACATCACTTGGGATCTTTAGCAACAAAATATAGCCCTCATGTCTTGTTAGGACCTTTTTGGACTCGCCAATCTTCGCATCCCGCTTCAATAAGTTATGCCTTGGCTATAAACTCTAATCCATACCGAGCAACTTTTAAACGATCTTGGGCTAGAAGCTAAGTAACTTTTCAAATCGTACAACCTTACTTATTGCAGATAAATTTATTAACAGGCGATGGGAGAATAGGCTTATAATTAACTCACATAAATTCACGAAAGAATACCAAACTTATAATTGACTCTATCATCTCTCGTTCTCCACAGTTTAAAATCTCAAGGAATGAGACTCGTGGATGCTTAGCCTATTAAATCAAAGTTTTGGGTTTTCGAGTCGCCTATAGGATCTTGCAAATTCTTAGACTCTTTCAAGTTTAGAAATCGCGTCTTAAAGTTCCCTTGATATACGACTCTCTAGGATCTATTATAGGAACTTGCGAAAAGTTCTTGTTCTTAACCCGGGAGAGTTAAGACTTTCGCGTTTTATAGCTCCCCATATAAAAGCCTAGCAAAACTTGACTTAAACATGTTAAGGATACTAGCTAGAGTAACTTAGATAAGTAAACTCGGATTGAGTCAAAAGATTCACAACGTTTGAAAATTAAAACCACTTTATTTAAATTTATTCTAATAAGGAAAGAAAATAACTATACAAAGGGAAAAACTAATAGGCCAAAATAGATCAAAAATTTTGAAAAATGTCGAAAAATTGATTTTCCGGTTAAAATGAGGACAAATACAAGGAAGAGGCCACTTAACTTCGATAGAAGTCCCCCTACACTTAACATAAACATTGTCCTCAATGTTTAAGCATGTGGGAGTAAACTCCCCTACACTTAGGACATTGTGCATGTTGTTTAAATCTCGCTAAGGAAGAGAAGACTAAAGAGATTCCTATTTAATATTGAGAAAATATAAAATAGTGAATCGAAAAGAGTTTAGGATAGAACCGGGAAGAAGTGGACACGAAATCACGGGTCGTCAAGAATCATCAAGAGTGGATCATTGAAGCTTGAATCCCTGATTAAGAAGAGAGGAGAGGAAAGCAAACCAACGGGTCTCCCCTACACTTATGATAAAGAAAGCTTAAAAGATAGATGCATGGGTTGCCTCACAAGAAGCGCTTGTTTTTTTATTACCGAGTCGTGAGCCTGACTCGACCTTGATCATCATAGGAAGAAGCATGAAATATATCCACCAGGATCAAAGACATAGTTTTCGTCCATCAAATAGCACAGGCTTAAGGCGAACAAGGCAAGCCAAAGAAGAGTAGGCAAGGTTCCCTTAAGCAAAGATGGAGCACGGTGGAAGCAAGGGTGAAGTGGTGCAAGCAGATTTCCATGAGTTCCAAAGATATTTCCTTTTATTTCATCAGGTGCATACTAAGATGGCTGCAGAATATCAATACCGGGGTCGAACACCTTTTCCTTTAAGGGAAAATAGCACTCAGGCTCAGCGGAATGGGAAGAAGATCCGCGAAGAAGCACAACCTCGTCCTCAGAAGGGGGACAAAGAGGTGTTAACTCATACGTGCTGCGGATATTGGTGTCGACCGGTTTCTTCTCCTTTGAAAGAATGTGCTTCAAATCCAAAGTAGGATCAAGAAGATAATCTTCAAAATCTAAAGGAGGTGCATCACTCTCATGAGGTAAGTAAGTGTTGAGAAATTCAGAGAAGTCTTCCTCAAATGAGTAATCGTCCAAAATAGGATCGAGTGATGGCGGAGGATCTTCATCATGTGAAGAATCGCTCGAAAGAGTATCAGCCTCATCGAAATCATCGTATGTGGGCAGATCTGGATACTCAGAAGTAAGGTCATCATAATCATCTGAATCTGAGCTAGACTCATCATCATAAGCATCAAAGACCGGTGGAGAATCATAAATGGGAGAAGGTTTCAAAGTGGAGCTAGAATCATCCACATCATCATGAAAAAGTGGATTATCGATGCAAGAATCGAATAGAGGATTGTTGTAGACAACAAAGTCATCAAGCACATTAATCATATTCACTGATTCGCGGCCTCCAAAGGTTGTACTTGTAAGCTTCCCCATTTTAAATACTTGTGCATCATCCCCAACTCGTAAGATTAACTCGCCTTCGGCCACATCCACTAAAGCTCGTCCGGTTCTCAAGAATGGCCGACCAAGTATTAAAGGAATACGAGGGTCCATTTCATAATCAACAACGACAAAATCGACCGGGAAAGTAAATGTGCCAACTTTAATGAACACGTCTTCGGCAATACTAACGGGGTAAGCGAGAGTGCGATTTGCAAGTTCAAGAGTCATCTTTGTTGGAGTGAGGTCGGGTAATGATAGTGTTTTCCAAACACTCAAAGGAATAAGATTAATACTAGCCCCGAGATCAGTAAGGGCAGTAAATTCTTCAGTTTTGTTGAACACGCAACGCAACACAAAACGACCGGGATCTCCAAGCTTTTCCGGAAGTTCTTTAAGAATAACTGCAGAGCAGTTTTCATTTAAGCGTGTGTTGGCGAGTTCAATCAGCTTTTCCTTCTTGTTAAGCAATTCCTTAAATGCTTTGACAAATTTTGGCATGTGGACAAGTGCTTCAAGAAAGCTAATGTTGAAGTTCATTTGAGAGATCATCTTCACATAGCGTGACACTTCAGAGTCATCCTTGGTTAGCATTTTGGTCTTGCCTAAACGAGAAGGATAAGGGATATTGGGTTTGGGTGGTGAAGGTGCAGGTGTAGTAGGTAAAGGTTGAGATGTTGAAGGGTCCTTCCGAGGTACACTGTCATGACGAGGCGGAGACGGTAATGGTGCACTAATACTAGGTGTAGGAGGAGTAGGGATAAATGGTGGTGGAGGAGGTGTAGATGATGGGGGTGGGATTGGTGGTCCTACGATGGTGACTCCACTACGGGTAGTAATAGCACTCACATTTGCTCGCGGATTGGTGACGGTGTTTGAAGGTAGAGAACTTGAAGTAGAAGGTTGAGCTGCGGGCAAGAAACTAGCAAGCATATTCTTCAAATCAGTCGTTTGATTGCTGAAGGAGGATTGAATGTTATCTCGAAGCTCGGATCTAATCTCATTTCCTTGCTTTGTGATATCTCCTTTCAAATTGATAATTTGGCTTTGCAGATTCTTGATTTGCTCACCGTGGGTTCTCATGATGCTTCAACATCCGGATTAATGGGTGGGGTTTGTTGGGCGGGCCATTTAATACTAGGCTTTTGACACCCCGCATAAAAATTATGTTCAATGTTCTCGATATCTTAACGAATTGATTATTGGTCCAAAGTGCGACTCAGTTGATTTTGGTGAAACAAATATTTTTGGTTGATTTTAAATTTAAATGTGCAAAGACTTAAAAGTGAAAGACTTAAAAGTAAATGTCGTTAAAGTAAAATGGCGTTGAAATAAAATGGCGTTAAAATTAAATCTAAGTCTAATTAAACGAAAGGGTGCGATATTTAAAAACTTTGAAAAGTAAATTAATAAAATGACTTAAATTAAAGCGTGACGAGAATTAAGTTTGACAAGTATTAAAATATAACCTAAAAATTAAACAAAGCAAAATTAAAGTCCAAAACCCATAACAATCGGAATCCACTATCGGAATGCTGTCACCATACCATCGGAATCCAGATCGGAATGTTCTATCGGAATAAAAGGTGCAAACTATCGGAATGTAACCTATCGGAATATGGTCCAGATCGGAATGATGCTCAGATCGCAATGTGTCAGATCGCAATGATGCTAAGAAAAATTTGGCAGCACTTCGACTAAGTAAACCTCAAGACCCGTCGGAATGTGCGATCGCAATGTGCGATCGCAACCCCAGATCGGAATGAGGGTGATGTTACTTTTATCGCAATCCCGGATCAGAATGCAGCCCTTTGTCCAAACCTGTCACGATCAGAATGTGGAGAATGCACCCGTCGGAATGTGTGTTAACCCCTCTTTTCCAATGGATCACAATTTCGTAATAGGCTCAAATCTAAATAAGCTAATTATAACAAGCAATAACCAAAAACTTGAATGAAATAGAAACAAAATGACACAATAAGCTAAAAAGTTAAAACCTTTCAAAAGTTAAAAGACGACACTTAGTAAAATAAAATTTAAAAAGGAAAACTTTTAAGAAAACTTTGAAAACACTTAAGCTAAATACCAAATAAGCACACAAGATTGTCAAACTCGTGGCTTATTTCGTATGTAACTTAAAGGAAAAGAAAGTGTTGGGTCTACTAGATGTAGATCTTGCAGCCTGTCAGGACCGGTGAATGACTTCTGTAATCACAAGTCAAATCACAAAGAGACTCTATACACAGTATGAATGAAGAATATAAATATAATCAAAGAGAACAGAATAACTATAAAGACTTGATCCTTTCTAAGGATTTCTAATATTGATAATCACTAGAACTACGTTTTGTGAAGGTGTGTATAACCCTTCTGCCCAAGGTTCCTTTTATACTACAAGGAAACCCTAATACAGCATTAAAAAAAACGTGTAAAACTGATATGCATATCCTTTCCTAACATATCTCATGCATATCCTAACAGAATATTAAGTAAATAATAAAGTTTGACTTCGACTAGGACTAGGAGCATGACTTGCTCCTACTACTACTAGGACCAGGAGGAACTACATACCTCCTAGTCTACCTATTACATATAACTATTACAATGGTCCTAACAATCCTCCCCTAAACTTGAATTTGACCTGTTGAGTTCAAGTTTCCTGGAAAACGTGCAAAGAAAGCCCGAGGATTGTATCAGCAAAACAAATAGCAGCATCAACAAGATAAGAATCAGAGTAACCGCCTCAACATGAAACACTAAAAGCTTCTCCAAAGCTTGTAACAAATCAGCATCGTGTTGAATCTTTTCAGCAACATGAGCAGATTTGATGAGCCTTTACCAAGTAGCTGCTCGCTCTTGGGCTAGCTAGTCATTCTGGTGGAATAAGCATCACCCTGGGAGACTAGAACCCAGCCCAACTCTTAGAACGTGAATCAATGGTGAGTGGGAGTACCCTGATGATTTTAGGCAAACCATCACAGCCGTCAACGGATTTGATGCGTCTTTACCAGAAGCCGTACCCTTCTGGACTCGCCAACTCTTAGCAATGAAGCATCGGTGAGTTGAACATCCTATAGCTTTAAGCAAGCTATTACAGCTGTCAACGGATTTGATAAGATCTTTACCAAGAGCCGTACCCCCTTGGATTAGCCACTTTTCAGTCCAATACTATGGCAAGTGAAAACCATCTAGTTTTGGGTAACCTGGCAACCATCAACGGATTTGAGAATCGCACCAGGAGTCGTACCCTCAAGGTGAATCAACTTTTTCTTGTCGATTAGACATGGTAAGTTGAGAACCATTTGTTGTGTGGACCACGTCCAACACCAAGTGAAGCCAAGTACCAGGACAAGCACAAATCAGTAACCAGAACCCACAATGTTAAGCAGCCAAGGGATATTATTCACAAGTATAAAATCCAAAATATGTTAAAAGTATAAGCAGATATTATATAAAAAGTATGTTTTTTTTTTAACTATAAAGAATAAAGTTCACCAATCACTTTACATATTGGTGAAAAGAATGAGAATAAGAACAAAGGAACAAAAAGACAAAGCATAAACACTTACAACCCAATCACATCACATACCAGAAGCAGCCTTCTTATCTGCTATCAATCGCGCCTGAATACCTTCTACCAATGCCGTGGCCATAGATGACTCATTTCCAGATGGAGCAGTAGAAATTTGCAAGTGACTCGCTAACATCGCCTCCATCGAAGAAATAGTCAAAGGATACTCCACATCCGTCAGCATAAACACCATATGACCATATTCTAATTCCAACATATGAACACCACATCCAGCATATAGCTTCCAGCGCAGAATCTCCCATTGCATTTGATCCTTCCATATGCCCGAAACAGGAGCATTAGGAGGAGCATCCAACATCAGCTTGAGATCAGCCCAGATACGCAGACCAGGCCATGAAGACACAGCCATTGGGTCAAACGGCATATTAGAATCAACAAGTCCATACAACGCCATAAGATCCATACGGTCAGCCCAAGACAACACACCCTGCAAACCCGTTGCCAATCGCACAGACCCATCACTCAAAGTAATCCGATGGGATACGCCACCAAGAAGTGTTGTAGAACGCTCAACCGTATAACCAGTAATGTTCCCATTGCCCAAGGGTAAGTCAGAATCGCTGTCAGAAGCTGCATCAATTAAATTCTCAGGATCACGCTTCTCAAAAGGAACTGTCTTACCACGGCGAATACGAAGAGCTTGTTTCTGGCGAAGGGAACGTCTAGGTGTGGGATCAGTAGGTGTGGGTTCAACCTTTACCCTAACCTCAGCAGCAACAGGGGGAGCAGTAGAAGTAGACTCATGAATGTGCCCACCCAAAGGACCAATAGGAGCTGCATCAGACGTAGGATTTGGTTGAGTACCAGGAACTGGTGGTGATGGAGATGGCATATCAGATGTAGTAGCAGTAGGCATGGTGGTGGTAACAAAGGTGGTGGTTGGAACATGTGTGGTGGTAGAAGCATGAATGGTGGTGGTAGCAGCAAAGATGGTGGTAGCAGGACCAGCAGTAGAACCCAAAGGAGCAACCAAAGGTGAAGTAGAAGGACCAACGAAAGTAGCAACAAAACCAGATGGACTAGCAGTAGAACCAGGAGTGGGAGCAGATGAAAGACCAGTAGAAACAGCAGGCGTAGAAGAAGTCAGACCACGAGGATGGTAAATAAATCTTTCCGGAATGGGTTGACTCTGACGCTTAACCATCTTTTCATAAAGTGCCTTGAGCTCATCAAAAGTCAAAGCACGCACCCGGTCCCACGTCCAAGGAGCATTAAAATGAGCAGCAGACTGATATTTCACATAACGTTGCATTTGCTTGCGCTCCTCAGTCCGAGATAAAGGTCTGTTCTTTCTCTGTTTCTTAAGTTCTGCAGCAAGAGCCAACTGGTGCTTACGCATCAATACCATAGCCCTCGGAATAAAATTGTGCTCATCAACATCGTCACCCAAAAGATCTGTAAACTGAGCATAATCCCGGGTGAGAACAGTCAAAACCTGCATCCATTCACTATCACTCCAATGCATGGCATCATGCTGAATTTGTTCACGCCTGCGCTTTCGAAGCTCTTCCTCAGCAGCCTTATCAGCTTCATCAATCTCAGCTTGAACCCGACGAGCAGCCTCCTCACCAAGCCTTTCCTCTTCAATCTGGCGACGGGTACGCTTGGAGATAGGGATGGAGCATCAATCATTGGGGCCTTGCCCTTCGAATCATGAGAGGGACCAGCATGAGAGCCAGTAGCAGGAGCAGAATCACCACCCATAGGAGTGGGAATAGCACCAGGAGAAGGAACGCTGGAGGACGTTGGAGGAACCGGCAAATCATCATAAACTTTATCAGCAAAGGCAGCCTTTGCCAACAATGTCAAACCATCCTCAACATTCTTCGTACCCTCCTCATCAGAATCTGAATGGATCACATGCTTCTTGCGACGCCGTTGCTGAGTTTCCAACGCTTTGATACGATCAGCCAAGGGAAGAACAAACTCCCTAGTAAGTTTCCGATGTTGGTTCAAGTCAGCCTCCAAAGCAATCATCCGCTCATGGTACCTGCACATAAGATCAAGCAAAGATATCATTGTAGTAGGCTCCTCCGCCTGCCCACCAAGAGAACTTGGATCAGGGAAAGCGTCATTGGAGCCCGAAGCAACATAGGGATCAACCCGTGGAGTACTAGCATCAAACGGTTTATCAGTCGAGTGTGGGGCAGGACTAGGAGGTGGAGTCTCCACAAATGGAGACCTTTGTGGGACTGAAGAAGGACCAGCCTTGGTAGGAGATGGTTTTTCAACCACCACCTCCTCAACTAGCTCCTCCTCTACCACAGGAGTGGCACCAGCAGAAGGAGCCTCCTCCTCCATGGGGTCATCATCAATCACAACAAACTCAGGAGCCTCCTCCTCCTCACCCATAGGACCCTGAGCCAATCCCAACATGGCCTCAGTCAGGGGCCTCCATTCCCCAGTAAACCCATTGACCATATTTTAATACACTTTCGCTGTAAGCTTAGACGGCACATGCTCAGTCCTATCACGAGGAATGCAAACTAGAATTTGCTGAAGAAACCTAGGGTACATAAGAAACTTCTTTCTCGAACCAGCATTAGACAAATTACTAACCATCCCCTCAAATAGATAATGAGAAAAGTTAAAAACTCTACCCTGGGCTAAGCAAATAAGACCAGTAGCCAAAGGAGTAGGGAAAGCATTCCAACTCCCAGACTTGGGACTCATACAATGGATTAAAAAGTGGACCAGAAGCTTCCATTGGGGGGAAAACCTATTTTTCTGGAAGTTAAACTTCCCCCCATGTTCGTATCCTAAAGCAGCCATCCCCTCCAATACCTCCGAATTAGGGATGGATTCAACACCACCCTCATCCCGAAGATGAAGAGAAGAGCGAATAGAAGCCTCAGTCACCACATATGCACGTCCATCTATGGAAGCATGGAGTGCACGTGGGCGACCAACCTCATCCACAAGTCGAGCAGACGCCCAAAACTGTCTAATACCACTATCATATATGGTGGGACATACAGTAAATGCAAACCTTAGGTTGGAAGCTTCAATGAACTCGAGGATGTCAGCAAAATGTTCACGATGTGGACCATTACCCAGATAAGCAACTCGGTTGTGAGTAGGTTGATAAGCGAGAGCAGCCATGGATCTTGATTAATTGATGGAAGAAGGATTGTGATTAGGGTGTAGAGAGTAGAAGCGGTTTTGTGTGTGTTAATTGTAATGAGTGAGTCAAGGGTGTATGTTGACCATATATAAAGAAAGTGGTAACTGTTCATTGACCCCTATTAATGGGGGGTTGCCCTTTCAAAATAAAACATAATTGCATAGTAACCACTTGCCCTTTTTAACATAATTACCAACTCCCAATTAACCGTGCTTAATTTAAACTTGTAAATACCAGGATTGGGAGCATTGACCAAAAGTCAAAGCACACAATGGTCAGACTAGGAGCAAAACGTGATTAACAAAGGACAAACAGAATGAACAGTATGCTAGACCAGTACCAGGAGCCAAACACCACTTTACATGGAAGGATTTTAAACCACCAGAAGCCAACCAAGTATAACTAGAAGCTGACCAAGGAGGACCAGAAGCCAGTCATGTAAGGCCATATCCACCAGTAGAGAGCAAAATCCCCCATCAGAAGCACCACACATCATCAGAACCAATAAAATATGTTGTTAAAATCTATGAATACGTTAGTCTGTCCTAATATGTACATAAAGCCTCCCCTTAGGCTTTGCCTCCCCTCAATCCTAGACCTCAAGGATTGACCATCCCAATATGAACCACCAAGTGGTTAAACCGAGGACCATCAAAAGATTTAGTCAGCAAATCAGCAACATTGTCATCCGTATGAACTTTAAGAACCTGTATCAGCTTTTTCTCATTGGCATCCCGTATAAAATGATGCTGAATCTCAATATGCTTCGTCCGCTGATGAAAAACAGGATTCTTCACAATGCAAATAGTGCTTTGATTGTCAATAAAAATTTTGGTATTCATAAAATTGAAACCATAATCCAACATCTGATTTTGGATCCACAAAACTTGTCCATAACTAGCAGCAGCAACGTATTCAGCTTCTGTTGAAGAAGTAGCTACTATTGTCTGTTTCTTGCATTGCCATGAAATAAGTTGACGACCCAAAAACTGACAACCACCAGTAGTAGACTTCCTGTCATTATTAGCACCAGCATAGTCACTATCACTATAGGCTTCTAGAACAAAAGGTGATTCTCTAGGATACCATAGACCCAATTTAGGTTGAGCCTTGATATACTTGAAGATCTTCTTCACAGCATTTAAGTTCGAAACCGTTGGAGTCACCTGGTGTCTAGAACAAGCACTTACTGCAAACATGATGTCTGGACGTGATGCAGTCAAATACATGAGAGAGCCAATCATAGACCTGTACATGTGAACATTTACCGGGGGGTCTGGCTCATTCTTAAGTTTGATTTTAGCAACTTCATAAGGAGTTGCTGCTGGTCTAAGAGGATCCATGTCAAACTTCTGAAGAATCTCATGGACATATTTATCTTGACTGATGAAAATCCTATCCAATTGTTGCTTGACCTGAAGACCAAGGAAGAACGACAGTTCTCCCATCGCACTTATCTGAAATTCGCCTTTCATCAAGTGTTCAAACTCATCACACCACTCCTTCCTAGTAGAACCAAAGATAATGTCGTCCACATAAACCTGAACAAGGATAATGTCCTTGGTACTCCTCCGAAGAAATAGTGTTTTGTCAATAGTGCTTCTTCTATAGCCATTCTTTAACAAGAAAGTGGAAAGACGCTCATACCAAGCTTTAGGAGCCTGATGTAACCCATAAAGAGCTTTCACCACCTTGTAAACTTTCTTGGGATGAAGTGGATCTACAAAGCCCTTAGGTTGAGTAACATACACCTCCTCGTCAATTTTGCCATAGAGAAATTCACTCTTGACATCCATCTGAAACACCGTAAAGCCCACATAAGAAGCAAAGGCCAAAAACAGACGAATGGCCTCTATCCTTGCAACCGGAGCAAACACTTCAGTATAGTCAATGCCCTCAATTTGAGTGTGTCCTTGTGCGACAAGCCTAGCTTTATTCCTTACGACAATTCCCCGTGCATCCTTCTGGTTCTTGAGAATCCATTTGGTATTGATAGCTGTCTTTCCATCTGGTAGGTCAACCAGAACCCAAACATTCTGAAACAAGAATTGCTGCATTTCCTCCTGCATAGCCTCCACCCAACTTTGATCCTCAAGAGCATGAGAAACAGACCTAGGTTCCACCTGTGAAAGAAAACAAGCAAACAAACAGTGTTGAAAGTCCGTATGATTATTACGCTTTTGATCCTCAATATAACCCATAAGAGCATGATGATCAGACGAAGCCTTCTGCTGCATTCTGCGTGTCTTGACAGTAGAACCAGGATCTCCAATTATTTGAGTGGTAGGATGATCTTTATGTGATTTCAAGACAGGATTGGAAGAAACCTCCACTTCTGGTGCCAAGTTATTGAGATCACCAACAAAGTCAGCATCATATGAAGCATTGTGGAAAATACCATCTACTGGTTGTTTATGAATATCATCCAGCTTGGTAGTAGACTTCTTTTGATGGTTCCCCAAATCAGAAGGACTGGAGAAACGAGTATTGGAAGCAGACTCACTAGCCGGAGTAACAGTAGGTGATAAGCTAGCACTAGGAGCAGAAGCTGGAGTACCAGGAGCAACTTTGTCAGAAGGCTCAACCAAGGGAAACTCAAAACTACCTTGAGCAGCTGCTTTAGTAGCTTCTTGTTGTTGTTTGAGAAGAGTGTCAAGAGCTGCTTGGGAATCCTGTACATCCAATGGAGTTGCATCACTAGGAGGAGTAGGAGAAACTGTGGTGGAATAGGATGGAACCACAAAAATGTCATCCTCATCATCTGAATCAGAAAGACTAGAAGGAACACCAGTACTAGAAGTTGCAAACACTTATGGTCCTGCATCATGATTAGTTTTGAAACGAAAATATCCTAACGAATCACTAAGATAATCAAGATCAAAATACCATTCTGGACCTTTGCCTTGAATGTTTGACTTCTCCTCAAAATACCTGAGATTAATAGTTTCAATGATCCGTTTGGCTTGAAGATTGTAGACACGATAAGCCTGAGAATGAGCTGAATATCCCACAATGTATCCTTCATCTGCCTTGCCATCAAACTTCCCCAAATAGTCACTAGTATTCAGAATGGTGACTGGACACCCAAAAGGCTTCAAATGAGCAATATTTGGAACTTTGCCCGTGAGCAGCTCAAAAGGAGTCTTCTTGTGAGGATTGGTAATAGAGACCCGATTCAAAACATAACTTGCAGTATTAACAGCTTCTGTCCAGAACATGGTTGGAAGCTTGGAATCGGCAAGCATAGTTCTTGCTGCTTCTATTAGTGTCCTGTTCTTTCTTTCTGCCACACCATTCTGTTGAGGAGTTCTTGCAGCACTATAATCTCTTTTGATGTCCTTAGCATTGCAAAGTGTGATGAGGTCTTTATTTTTAAACTCGGTTCCATTGTCGCAACGAATACCTTTAACTTTCTTAGACAACTGATTCTCTATCAGGGTATGAAAATCTCTAAGAATTGAGTAGGTCTCACTCTTGGCAGCCATGAAGAACACCCACGTAAACCTACTATATCCATCAGTTACCACCAGACATAATTGCTTGTGGCCAATGCTTCTAATGGAAGTAGGACCAAATAGGTCCATGTGTAGAAGCTGCAATGGTTCAGTAATAAGACTAAGAGCAGTAATGGCCTTGAAGGATGCTTTGTGCAGTTTGCCTTTGCTGCAGGCAATACAACTTATATCATTTCGAAAAGTCTTGGGAGGTAAACCAGAGACCAGATTCAGATTTGCAAGTTTGTGAATGGTCTTGAAGTTCACATGCCCCATCCTTCGGTGCCATTTAGTGGCTTCATCTTCTGAGGCTTTAGCAACTAGACATGCTAGTTGTCCAGTAGGGTTGACTTCATTCAACTTTATGCTATAGAGATTGTGTCTTCTAGGGATTCTGAGTAGAACTTGTGAGTCATCCGGAAGCTGAAAGTCTTTGGAAAGCACAAGTGCATCAGTATCGGTGAAGAGAACAAACTGCTTCTTGTCACAAATCTGAGAGACCGATATCAAGTTGAAGTGTTGAAGTGCTTCCACATAGTAGACCTGCTCAAAATTTAGATTAGGAGTCTTTATCGTCCCTTTGCCTGTGATTCTGCCTTCACCCCCACCAAAATAGACCTTGCCTCCATGAAATGGTACAAAGTTAGAGAGAAGACTTTTATTTCCAGTCATGCTCCTGGAGCAACCACTATCAACAATGCCTAGACTAGGATCCTGGTATGGAGTAACCTACAACAACAAGATAATAAACAAAATGCAAAAGTTAGTGTCTTAAGGGGACCCAAACCTTTTCAGGTTTGAGCCTGCCTTGTGGATCGTTAGAAGAGTGCCAAGAAGATTGATGAGATCCACCGTTGTTCCTTGGTTGCCTATGCATCATATGGGTATTATTATTTGACCAAGAACAACCTGCTAAGGGCTTAACAGCAGTTCCCAAATTTCCCAAACCAAAATACGTGTGGTCCAAATTATATGGATAGATTGGATTAAAATTTTGAAAATAATTACTTGTGGTTTGGAATCCAATATTTCTCCAAGGATCAGAAGCTAAAGGAGAGGACCTTCTAGAAGAAGTAAACGATTGAGCACTAGGATTAAGCCTTCTAGAAGCATATGGTGCAGCTCCTGGTGGACCAGGAGCAGGAAAAGCATGATTAACAGAAACATGTGTGTCATAATAATCACAATCTTTAATTAAATGAAAGGCACTGCCACAGACAAAACATGTTTTGAAACACCTTTTATTAGAATGAGATTGTTTCATACTGCCTACTTTATTACACACAATTCTAGGAGAAACATTCCTCCTAGGACTCAATAAACTTGGACCAGACACACTTGACATAACAGCAACTCTTTCTTCACACTTCCTAGCACCAGTAGCAGCATGATCATTCAACTTGGAACTTGTAGGTCTTGACTCTTCACTTGAACCACTAGATGCAGAGTCACCGGCTTTGTCACTGAAAGTACATGAGACAAAGTCATTAGTATTAGTAGAACTTGTTGGGGACTCAAGCATCTGGGATCCATCCAAGTCATTATGCCATGAATTGGGCATAAAAGTTCCAGTAAGAGGAGGAGGAACAGCATGCATTTCTGCTGCTGGTTTAAACCTATTATAACTAGGTTTTCCCTCATCCTCTTTGTCGGCATCAAAGACACTTGAAAAAGATAAATCAAAAACATCTTCTGAATCAATATATTTTTCAAATCCTAAGCCTCTTTTAGTTCTGCCAGACATGCTACTATCAATTAATTTTGAAAGATTTTTAGGTGCCTTTTGCCATTTTTCAAATCTTAGCATTGTAGCATCTAATTTAGCTTGCATCTCCTCTTTTTCTTTGATACTAGCATCTCTTTCTGTTTCTGTATATTTAAGCATATTAGTCGTGTTTTCTAAATCAATGCTTAGTATCCTGATTTTATCCTCATACGCACGTTGTGTATCTTGTAACCACCTCTTTTGTTGTTCCAATGTGTTTAATGAAGCCTTATAGGCTTGAACCTCTAAAAAATACTTATCATTTTGATCATTTACTTCATTAAATTGGGACAACAATTCTGAGTACTTATCATGACAACCAAGAGGACAATGTTGTACCTAAGGTGAAATGCCCATAAGAGCAAATTCGTCATCTTCTTCTGCATCAGAGAGATTCCCAGCTATCATTGCAAACACGTCAGTTGAGGACTCAGCTGATTCCAGAGTAGAAGCCTGATGATCATTCCAGTTGACCATAGAGTCAATAGATACCAATGCCTTCTTGTCATCTTTTATCTCCTGAACCTTGAAAGCGGAGTACCTGCTCTTCTCCTGATCATTCTTGTTAGGGCACTCCCTTGCAAAGTGACCCTGTTGCTGGCAGTTATAGCATCGCACCTTGCTTCTATCGAATCTTGCTGGCTCCCGAGGGTTGTAATTAAATTTCCTTCCTGCTTTCTTCTCAAACTTGTGAACCCTAAGAGTAAGCATGGCCATCTGCCATTTAAGATCCATCTCATCCAGGTCAAGTTTATCGACCTGTTTGAAGTCATCAAAAGCAAGTTGTTGTTCAGCATTAACATCAGCCACAAAAGAATGAAGAACAGCTTCTACCATACTACCAGACTTGGCAGTAGGATCAGGAGCAGAAGTATACTGGAAAGTGTGCTGAGAGGACACAATATTGCTTGGGCTACTTGCATATGACATGGGACTGGATGCCATAGAACTCACAAAGGCCGAGTTAGTAGGAGTGGGAAAATAGTCGCTTGAAAAGCCTCTCACATGAGATTCAAAAGTTCTGAGCTTATGAAACAAATCATCAAAGCTGAGATAGTCAAGCCCACCTTTGGCTTTGAGAGAGATCACCACCTGATTCCATGAGTAGGGTAAGGCTTTAAGAAACCTTGCATTAATATCACCATCATCAGGCTTTGACCGAAGTTGATTCAACTGGCTCAATATCTTCTGGAACCTATCATACCCTTGATTTAGACCTTCAGTTTCTGAGATTTTGAATTATGTGAATTCATCTCTCAGCATGGACCTTCGCATTTTCTTTGACTCCTCATTCCCACCGAACCTTGCTTTTATGCCATTCCAGATCTCTCTGGCATCATCCAAATGGTAGAAGTCGCCCATGTGATCTTCAGGAAGAGATTGAAGCAAAATCGTTTTTGCTTTTACCTCCTTCTGAATAGCTATGATTTCCTCAAGAGATTTAGGGTCAAGAAGGGTAATATTACCATTCTTGTTACGTCCAGTAAGCTTCCTACTATTCCCATTCAGAATGATCTTCCAGAGATCTTGATCAGTGTTGGTGATCCACCATTCCATCTTCATTGCCCAGTTATCATATTCACCCTTTTTCAGAAGAGGGAATTTACCATTCGTGTTAGAGACCGTAGCCAGGATCTGCTGAGGTTGCACAATTTTAGGAGTGCTGTCTTCTCCTGTTTGAGTAGAAGTTGAGGCAGACATAATAAGAAAAATGTCAGTAAAAACTTGATTCTTCTTGTATAGAGACCCTCCCAGGCTCTGATACCACTTGTTGGGTCTACTAGATGTAGATCTTGCAGCCTGTCAGGACCGGTGAATGACTTCTGTAATCACAAGTCAAATCACAAAGAGACTCTATACATAGTATGAATGAAGAATATAAATATAATCAAAGAGAACAAAATAACTATAAAGACTTGATCCTTTCTAAGGATTTCTAATATTGATAATCACTAGAACTACGTTTTGTGAAGGTGTGTATAACCCTTCTGCCCAAGGTTCCTTTTATACTACAAGGAAACCCTAATACAACATTAAAGAAAACGTGTAAAACTGATATGCATATCCTTTCCTAACATATCTCATGCATATCCTATCAGAATATTAAGTAAATATTAAAGTTTGACTTCGACTAGGACCAGGAGCAGGACTTGCTCCTACTACTACTAGGACCAGGAGGAACTACATACCTCCTAGTCTACCTATTACATATAACTATTACAATGGTCCTAACAGAAAGGACGAAACTTTTAGTTAAATAAGCAAATGGATTAAGCAAAGCTTTGCTTAATCCGAAATTTAAACCGAAACAAAAATGAGAAGAGAAGAATGAGATTGACAAAAGTAAACTTGATCAAAGATAAATGAAGATTAAAGCAAGAAAATTAAAGGACACTTACTTGGAATTAAAAGATAATTAAGGTGCAAAACATGTATTTAAATGACATGAAAAGTAAATGACAGGATATGAAAATGGTGGAAGATTAATTGTCACCTTAGCCAACAAGAGTAAAAATGATTAGCTAATGACTATTTATAGGGGATTTAGAGGAAGCTTCCTCCCCTCCTTACTTTCTTCTTAATTGCGCCATTAATTCCTTCCTTCTTAATCTCTTTGTTAATCTTGGACTTGACTTTTGGCTCGGGATTTCTTTTGAACTCGTCTTTTAATTCTTCAATAAAATAGACTTGAGTTCCTCGGCTTTTAGTCAACTTCTGTCTTTTGACTTTTTCTTCGATAAATCTTCAGAATTGGTCTTGGACTTCCGTTCTTTTTGTACTCTTGACTTCTTGACTTCGTCTTTTCATCTTTTTCTTCAATAAAAGTCCGTAAATGCCCGTGAATTCCCGTGTTTTCTCCACTTTTCACCTTTTCGTCCTAAATCACAACAAAAACACAAACCACACATAATTCCGACATAAAAGACATAAAATACACGTTTTGGTCTGGTTATTATTGTAATTAAGTGGTAAAAAGGATGGGTGTTTACACACCTATCAGAGCCTAAATATCCATCCGTTTAAACAACATTGGGCTTTTATTTGGGCTTTTTATCAAATGTGAATAAATATTTCCTCCAATGGGCTTTTTAGCCCATTAACCCAAATGTGGGACCCACTTGGCTCGAATATCTTCAAAAAGATTTAATCTGATAGAATCGAGCTTGATTTCGGCTTACTTGATCGTTTCTTCAAAATTGTGTCAGTTTAGCCGGTTTTCATGAACTTGGGCACACTTTTGGTCTTTTGACTTTGTCTTCGTCTTTTTTTTTGAACTTTTCTTCAACATTTGACCGTGAAATCCCATGTTTTCTCTTCTTTTGATCATTTGTACCTATTTTAACACAAAAACACAAAACCACGCGTAATTTCTACTTTTACGACATTAAACACATGATTAGGTCTCGTTTTTCCTTGATTTTAGTGGCAAAAGGATAAGTGTTTACACACTTATTAATGCGGTGAACAGTGTCGTACGACTATTGATGGTAATTAGAAAGGTGCAACTATATGGGTAAGTTCGAGTAACTGATGGATGTTTAATATATCGATAGTCATTTGGGAATGTTCAACCAGACGAAAAGAGATGGTAATTTAAAGATTAATCCTGATTCAGAAATTAAGTGTGGCAGAAAAGGATAAAGGAATGCTATTGTTGCGAATAACAATAAGGAATAGGAATTTATTTCCTCTAAGAGAAGGTAAACTTGAAATTTAATAGTCTAAGATAAGAAGAGATGGCATTGAGGCAGTTACTATAAATCGGGTAAGCAAGAGGAAGTATGATGTGTAGATCACATGTATTTTGTACCACTTAAGTAATTATCTATTTACTTGATGTAAGTACGGACTAGCTGGAGGTCGAGCTGCTGAAGGAATGAAAAGGAATGTGGTATAAAATTTTTTTAGTATTTATGTGGTAATGAAATGTTTTCATTTCAGTAAAGGAGATTGAATAAAGGAATTATTCAGATAATGGAAAATCAATATGAAGGAAATGTTGCTGCTATTACAGCCTATATTTTGGAAATGCTGATAAGATTTGAGATTTAGATGCAGTAAACTGTATATTCTTATCTGGTAATCATTAAGTTAGAATTTTATTGAAATTCTGAAGGTGTTATTGATGGTGCATTAAATTCTGAAGGCGTTAATGAGGATATATTGAGATTTGAAGATGTTAGATTTTAGCAGAACTGAGGATAAGAAATCAACGAGCATTTGCAATTGGTTGAAATGAGAAATTCACCGACGGAAGAATAATATATATATATATATATATATATATATATATATATATATATATATATATATATATATATATATATATATATATATATATATATATTAAGGAAATATTTTCTGAGTTTATGGAATTAAGAAGTATAGCGCAATCAATTGAAGTAAAGTTGTGAGAAAGTTAACCAGGATAAGGATGAATATCATAGGATATGATAAACAAAGGTGGAAAGAATTAAATTTGAATGTTGTTGAACATTGAGTACTGATTTCAGGCAGTAATCAGTGGAATTTCTATTTGACGATTTTATTGGTCAATGATGAGAAGGTATGTAGTAGGAAACTACAATAAGTCGAATTTTCTGTGCGCTTTACTAGTAGTAGTCGGAAAAGAATGAGAAGATGAGTTAGTACTTGAGGATACTATGTGATTATTCTGCGGAATGGTAGTGTTCACTGTCGTCTTGGGAAAAAGGAAGTTTTGTGTTAGCTTGGTGATAGGAGTTATGCAATCTGATTGTATATTTTATTATATGGCACTGTGTTGAGGATGGTAATATGATTGATTGTAAGGATTGGCAGATGAGACAATAAGGATAATCTGATTCGACTGGAAGGGTAAGTCATCAGAGAAGTAATAACGGAAGAAAGTAAAGAAGCTGGATGTTTTGTGAATAAGATAATGGATGTGGGGTTGAACAAACTAAGCACCAGAAATCGGTGTCCATTATTGACTTTGAATGATCGGTGTGATGAATAGATGATTGAAGGAAAGAAAAGAATTCTCTAACAATTGGAAAATTGTTTTTAAAAAGGAATGGTGTGTAAAATTCTTTAGATAAGAATTTTAGTTGGAGTATTATAGATGTTTTAGAATGTGCAATCTATGGCTGAAGTGATCGTGAAAATCTGACTAGATTGAAATGATTGAGGCTTTGTCGATACCGACGAAACCGACTGAAGCTTGTAAATTCCTTTGTGTATGCTGAGTATTATCGGAGGTTTATCAGGAGGTTTTCACTGATTGTTGAACCAAGGATAAAGCTACCAAAGAAGAACTAAATGTGTGAAATCCATTCATACATCTACGTTATAGCTTGAATGGAAAATATATTTAAGTTGTGGTTATGAGATTTGATTTTGTAGTTGAGGAAGTTGTGTATGAACACTGAGGATAGATTGAAGTTTTGTGCCTGTATAGTTAGTATTGGAGGAATCTGAAGGAATTATAAAGTTGCGATGATGATATTTGGATAATATCAAGTGGAAAGGAAAGCAATAGTAGTGTGTTGACTTGAATAAAGAAGTGTAACGAGGTTTATATGATCATGAGATTGGACATTGTGGTATTTGTTTTGGGATTGAAAAGTATTACTTGTATGAAATCAAGTATGAAGAAAATAAGAATAAGAAGGACTTGTGTATAAATGCCATTCGGGGATTTTAAGGAAGAGGAATTAAGGATTACAAATGATGACTGAGAAATAATAATCGGAAAATTTTAGATGGGATATATTATGGTTGTGTATTATGAAGTATGTTTCAGATTATGAAGGATAAGTATGGATGCTTTCACTATCGACTAGTGAGTATTTAGTAAGAGGAAAAAAAAGACTTATAAAGTTTCTGAAGTAATTGAGAATTGACTCCTGAATTTTGAGATAATTGGAATATTGGTAGCAACAAGCAGAATGGATGGAACGGAAAGAAAGTTAGAATCAAGGTAATAAACTAATGAAAAGGAATATCAAAGAAACAAGATCAACAGATTGTTGGAAATTTTGAAATAGAATGGTAATAGAAATGAGAAAGTCGAGATGTATGTTTTTGTGGGACAAAAACGGTTATTGTGATTATTTAATTTTTCTCCTATCAGATCAGAGAGTGTGTCAAGAATGCAAGGACCAGCTGTGAATGAATTGTTTAGATTAAAAAGAGAATTTAATTATTCTTAGAGTGCTGAGAGTGTCGCATGTAGGATTGAAGGGATTTTACAAATTGAAGTATTGATACAGAGTGGTTGGAATAAAATATATTACAATATCAGGAAGTGATTTGACCATTATATATTTCAGATTTGAACATATGAGGCTAAAGGAGTTATTTAAACAGTAATATGATATGTGAAAGATGTAATAATGTATATGGAAGGTACAGTAATTCAGCATAGAGATTGTTAGAAATAATGAAAGTGGAAAATGAGTATGGGAAGTATTTAAGTGACTGGTTAGAATTATGGATAATCTCATTGTACTTAATTTGAGTGTAATCTCAGGACATAGAGGCAGAGAAAATTTTCGAATACTGGAAATCGCTGTGATAAAGTATGAGTATTGGATAAGGTTTGAACATATTATATGTGACCCAGAGATTGAGATTGACTTTTGGATATTAGAGATTTCTGCAGAAAGTGTGAAGAATTGAGTTAAAAAGGAATATTGCGTATTTTAAGAAACCAATGGGCAGAGTGAAAGGATGAATTGAACGATGGTAATAGAAACTTGAGATGATGATATCTAAATATTTCACTATGAGTACTAATAGAAACTAGTGAAGATGGAATCCTTATGCGATAATAATCGTCATATCAGTAGCTAAGAGGTCTAATTTGAGAACATACATAGTTGTGGTATATATATGTTGTCAGAGAGTTGTGGTATATGTATGTTGTCTGAATTGTGGGGTATGTTGTCAGAGTATTGGGGCAGGAATGAAACTGAGAAAGTGACGCAGAAGGAGTATGAATGATGAAGGAATATTAGCATAATAGAAGGTGAAATTGAAAGTTGAAGTGTAGTAATAGTCGTGGATATGGTGATATCATAAGAATTGAGTTGGACTGGTGTGAAAGACGTGAGTTCTCTTGAGGATAAGAGGTCACGTTGACTCTAGAAGCGAGGAAGTGCGAGTATGAGGCGGGTTGAGCGCCGGGACGTCGCTCTCTTTTAGGAGGGTATGATGTAACAACCAAAAAATCGTGGTCATTATTTAATTATATTTTTTACGTATATTTTTGAAATTTTTGACGAGGTTGATTTTCATGACGATTGTTGATTTGATTTGGATGATGTTGAAATTTTATTTTTACGTTTTGACGAGTTGCGAGGATTATTAGTGATGACGATATCGACGGATGCCCGAGAAATTTTATATTTTATTTTAAACATGTCGATGTTTAATATTTTGACGTTTTTATTTTAATGTCATATTAAGTCGTGCCGGGACTATATAATATATTATTTTGAGTGCGTTTTAAGTTTTGAGAAGCATTTTTATGAAACCCGAGACCCGTAAAAAATTTCAAAAGAAATTTAATAGTCATTTCCCGCTTTTTAACAAAGTATTTGCACTTTGGTCCAAAAGAATCACAATTGGCAAAAACTACCCTAAACTTTCCCCATATAAAATGGAAAATTCTTACACAAAAACACATACAAACACAACACCACCACAAAATCTCTCTCCCCTCTCTCCTCCCTTTTCTTCCCGTCAACCCACCAGCACCATACAACCCCAAAAATTTTGATTTCTTGTTTGAATCAATTAAAACTAATCAAAGACCCATTCCTAGTTTTTGATTCTCTACACATTGGTATGAAAATCTTACACATGCATTAATATTTTTATAAAACCCATTTTTGGATGAAATTCTTGATATTTGATCTTAAATTCTTGTTATATGTAGGTGTTTATGTTCATATGTATATGTTTTATTGATTGCATGTTGATATTTTTGAGTTTGGTTTTTATGATTTGATCATCTAGGATGATTTAAGGTGTTATGATATAAACTAGTAATGTAGGAATGCTTATAGTGGTAAAAATGAGGTTAAAATATGGTGAAAATTTTATTTTGGGTGATATTTAAAAATGTATTTTTAGGCAGATTATTAAATTTAATTTTTTGAAAATATGAGTTTGAGTTTGAGATGAACTAGTTAGATATTGTTGTAGAGGATGTTTTTACCTTCGTTTTGGTATAAGGTAGGACTTGTAGCTCCAAACGAGCGAAAAGTTATGTTAGTTTGATTATTTCGTGTACCGGGAGACGAGTACCGACACAATATATAATTGTTGTCGATATTTGGATCGTATCTCGGGGACTATAAAGGGGATTTTTGAAATGTGTCATGGACTGATTTTTAAGGATAAGTATGAGGATGTCGAGTTATTTTCAAAGTTGAGTGTCGGTTTCATAAACGGAGAAAAATAAATGTGTTAAAAGACTATAAGTATTGTTGACGTAAAACTGTCCGGTTATTGTAGTTCAAAGATGAGTCGGGCAGGGAACTTTAAAAGTAAAATCTTTTGATGCGTTTTTAACAGGGCTTTCTATATATAGTAAGTGAAGTTTCTGATTAGTATCATAAAAATTTGACGTGTTTAAGTGGGGTAAACGAGCTTGTACATTTGGTGTATACCGGCAGATTTTTATCGAAGAAGTCAACTAATAGTAAATATATAGAATGAAATAAAAGGTCACTTGTATTATTTTTATTTTGGATTGGTTTTGATTTTATGATTTTGAGTTTGATATTACTAAGTATGGATTTTATTCGAGTTTATTATTGATGAACGCGCCTTATTTGATAGGTTGCGGTTTTTGTGTTTACCGGGCATCAACTATCGTCGAAGATCGTCTTACTACTGCTATTACTAAAGGTGAGTCTATAGCCTCGCTTTCTACTTGTTTTAGTGATTTTAAAACCCGCGAGGGGGATACATGCTATTTGAAGAAAAATGAACACATGTCATAAGTAATTGTTAGACCCAATGTTGCCTTTGATGAAATGAATTGTTTAAGTACCTAATTGCATAAGACACTAAATTCATGAGCCGTTAACTATCTTCTGACTTGATGTTGCGAGTTGGGAATAGCCACTTATTCTAATAATAGTATTGTTGGGCTGACAACCCTATCTGAGACCAGGGCTTTACGCTGAGTAACCCGCTGGGAAGGATAATTTTGCGTGAATGAGAATTGGTATTCTTGCAATTAATATCCTAGTAGGGGCACTGGTAATTTTTCTAGTCATGCTGGCATTTGGCGTGGGTGACTAAGTTAAGGGGTCGGTGTCGTGAGCTTAATACAATTCAATAGCTACTGCTATAATATGATATACCTGATTGATAGATTGTATGGCCACAATTCTATTAAGCAATTGTGAATGATTTTTACGATGTGTTCAATTATGATTTTGTAAAACCTATAGACTTGCTCAACCTTTGTGTTGATGATTTTAAGCATGTATTTCAGGTACTTGAAGTTGTTGATTGCGGAGCTTGCAGGCGAAGGATTGCGGGATTGCTTTTGTTGTAAATTTGGTCTAAAGCGGATTTCTTTCCCTATTGTCAATAACATACAGTAAATGGTCAAATATTTTGGTAAAGGTTTGTTGTTTTGATTAAGATCCTAGGGAAACCTGTACGCTACTCTGATATATTTTAAACTGATTTTAAATTGGGGTTGAAGGTTTTAGACATTGATTTAATTTATTTCCATATTTATTCTTAAATATACTGTTTTTGGGTCATTTAAAGAGGAGTGAAATGAAGTTTGTAAATAACACCTAATTGTGTATTTTCCGCTGCGTAATGTAAATTGGGGGTGTTAAAATTAATCAGTCTAAAGATCTAAAAGTAATTTAATAAGTACATTATGAGTAAGAATGTCTCACGTATAACTATGATGCCCTAAATTCCCTTAGAAACCCCAGAATCCTTTTAAATGAGTTGTAAATTCATGAATAGTAAACTATGAATAGAGAATACATATGAGTGATGTTCGTTTTTTAAGTCTTAAATTTATATTACAAGGTTTAGACAAACCAAGGGATTAGAAATACAAACACGAGCAAGTATACCCTTTCGTTCGTAATATATCTTGTAGTGGTAAGCCAGGATCGTTCGCCGAGACATAGTTTCCTTTTGGTAATCAATATAATAATTGAAGAAAGAAATGACTGATATGAATAATAATAGTAACAAATATGACTAATATGGGATAGTTCGTATGAGTTCGTGATGATGATAATAATGATCCAGATATGTTTAGGTAGCTAAAGAGTGATTAATCTTTTTCGTCAAAATGATGTTTACACAACTTACTTAGTGTGATTCAAGACTTATGTTTATTCGAGCGACTAAGCTCAAAACAATTTGCCAACAAACCACAATATTTTATCATGGTTTCTAAGCGGATTTCTCCGACCAAAGATTCAAAACCATAGACAAGTCTTTAAAAACTTGTCACAACGACTTGTGTTTCTCAACGCCAAGCCATCATAACAAATAAACTCCAGATAAAATATAGTTTATAGAACTAGGTGGTAAAATGGTTCTACAACGTTAGCTTGAAATCAATTATAAAGGATCATATCATAACATCATCACTAATCATAGTCACATACCCATATAGTCACAAATAGCTTAGCCTAGCATAGTAATGAAAGTAACAAATGGAAAAGAGTAAGAGAACCTCATACTTTTATTTGATCGAATAAACGAGTACACAAGTGTCACGATTGTATCGTTCCTCCAAGAATCGAAGAGTGGAATACTCTCATTACAAGTATTTCCCAAAAGTGGATAATACTGAAAATACTACTAAAAAGCTAAGAATACTCGGATTGGAGTAGTGGTTTTGGAATGAAATTGATTATATGAAATGAGTAAAAGTGGCTCCTATTTATAGTGCTGGCTGAGAGCAAATGTGCGCCGCAATTTAGATGTGGGAATGTGCGCCACACTTCTGACATTGAGGGCCACACTTTTACGCGTTCCAGATTCTTCTTTCAATAGTTTGGCATATTTGCACAATAAGGACCCTCCTTTGTATTTTCTTCACTTTGCTTCTCCATACTTCATACCTGCATATAAAACGTAATATATTAAGTATCGAAAGCTCTTATTTATGATACAAAGTGGCATTATAATAACAGGTTGAATATGTATATTTTGGTCGTTATCAAATTCCTCCAAACTTAGCTATTGCTTGCCCTCAAGCAATCAAAGCGAGAAAACAAATTAGATTTTTCAAAATGCTTTTAAGTGTTATGAAGTATGATAGGAAAATGATTAAATTTTTAAAAGTTGTAAAGCAAATGACAAATAACTTCAGCACCTCACATGGATGGTGTTTAGATTTTAAGTTCACAAAAATGTCACTCACAAAGGGTAAATGTAAGGTAACACTCAAATACCACGGACATAAAATAGATAGCTACCATAAGTTTGTACATGACACATAAACATAACCGTTTCAGCGTGAGCACCAGATAAATTTTCAAATAGACAAAACCTGATAATGATGAGGGTGTAAGAATGATTATATGCCTTGTCAATGTCGTAGAACAACTATACTAAAATACTTTAT
This sequence comes from Glebionis coronaria, assembly GCA_025667525.1. NCBI lineage: Eukaryota > Viridiplantae > Streptophyta > Magnoliopsida > Asterales > Asteraceae > Glebionis > Glebionis coronaria. The sequence goes on from JANFOE010000494.1 coordinate 1,067,223, forward strand.
TTTTTCTTCTTTTTTTTCGACTTGACAAATGATAGGCATAAACATAAGGACAAGGGATAATATAGCACATAGGTACAAGTGCAACATATTTTAGCAAGCCAGTGTAGCTTAACTAAAATGATAAAATGGTGATTTATTTTTGCTCTTCTCGAAAATATCTATAAATTAACCTCACTACGGTTTAGTAAATGATTAAGAAGCACACATTCTAAAGTATACTAGATTATCGGCGTTCACACAAAATAGAGAAATATAAAGCTAGGTTTCCTCACATATTTGGTGGATGGTTTTTGTGCTTAGTTATAGTGTCAATCAATGAGATTTCTTCTTTGCTAAAACTTTATTTATTTTTAAATATATTAATTTTTATTTATTTTCAAAAAGATTTTTCATGTGGACAAATTTATTATTTGTTATTTTTCCTATTTGTCCATTCTCCACACTTAAGGTGAACGTCATCATCGAGGTGATAACTGATAAAAACCAAAAAAAGGAAAAAATACAAAGGGAAACGAGAACTTCCCAGGGCTAAGTAGAAAATTGCGGGACTTCAACATATGAATCCAACTTGGAGCTCCAAATTTGTTATTTTCCTGCATGCTATAAAACAAAACAAAACACATGCAATATATACAAGGAGGGTTTTATTTATTTAAAGGTCCTCCTCCACACTTAAGGTAAAAAGTGGGGGATAAAATACGGATTGCCTTCCGAATAGCGCTAAGTCTAGAGTCATCAGCCAGACTCGGCTACTCGGTTTTACTTCAAAAAGAAGGAGATTTCTTCTACATCGAATTCATTACAGCTTTCTTCTTCGTGGTAGAGCTTGAGTATATGTCCATTGACAATAAAAGTGGTATTGTCTCTATTGTAGAGTTCATCATATCCAGGCGGATATTGATGTTTTACTATGTAAGGTCCAGTCCATCTCGATGTAAGCTTAGGTTGCTTGAATTTATATTTCGAGATAAAGAGAAGTACTTTCTCTCCATTTTTGAAATCTTTTCTTTGTCGCAGATTGTGATCATGCCACACTTTGGTTCGTTCTTTGTATAAACGTGAACTTTCATAAGATTTCAAAATTCATCTAACTCATGTAGTTGAAAGATACGTTTTCCTCCAGCTGCAATAAGATCAGGGTTGCAGTACTTAAGTGCCCAATATGCACGGTGTTCAATTTATATTGGTAAGTGGCATGTTTTTCCATACATGAGCTTATACGGTGTGGTTCAAGTTGGTGTTTTGAAAGCGGTACGAAAGGCCCACTGAGCATCTTCAAATTTCTTAGACCAACAAGCAGGGTTGTTTCGAACGGTCTTTTCAAGGATTTGCTTAAGAGCTCTATTAGTGTTTTCAACTTGTCCACTCGTTTGACGGTGGTAAGATGTGGAAAATCGGTGGTTTACTCTATATATGTTCATGATTTTTTCCATGAGTTTGTTACAAAAATGAGTTCCTCTGTCGCTTATTAGTTCTTTTAGAATTCCAAAACAACAGAACAGTTTCTTTAAGAATGCTATAACAACTCTTGCATCGTTAGTTTGCAAGGCTTGAGCTTCGGCCCATTTCGATACATAGTCGACAGCGACTAAAATGTATTCACATTTATAAGATTTAGTAAATGGTCCCATGAAGTCGATACCCTACACGTTAAAGATTTCGCAGACTTGGATATTATTAATAGGCATTTCGTCTCTTTTTGTTAGATTTCCAGTCCTTTGACATGCTTCGCATAATCGTACAAAGGTATGAGCTTCACGAATAATCGCTAGCCAGTAAAAGCCAGCGTCGAAAACTTTTTTAGCGGTGGTGTTCGCTGCATAATATCCTCCGGTCGGTCCGTAGTGACATTCATCGAGAATTTTTCGAGATTCGGATCCGGAAATACAACGTCAGATCATTCCATCGGAACAGATTCTAAACAGGTGGGGATCGTCCCAAAAGTATTTTTTAAGTTCAGAAAAGAATCTTTTCTTTTGTTGATATGTCATTCCCTTTCGCAAAATACCTACAGCAAAATAGTTTGCAAAGTCTGCGAACCATGGTGTAATGTTAGTGTTTATTTGCATTATGTATTCATCAGGAAAATAATCGATTTCATCTTCGCTAGAATCATCATTCACTATGCGAGATAAATGACCGGCAACAACATTCTCAGCACCTTTTTATCTTTAATTTCTAAATCAAGTTCTTTTAAAAGCAATATCCATCGTATGAGACGAGGTTTGGCATCTTGCTTTTTAACAAGTATTTTAAGGCTGAGTGATCGGAGTAAACTATTTTTTTCGATAATACGAGGTATGATCGGAATTTGTCAAACGCATAAACTACGGCCATGAGTTCTTTTTTCGTAATGGTGTAATTTTGTTGGGCTGCTTTTAGAGTTCTACTAGCAAAGTAGATGAGGTGAAAATGTTTTCCATATTTTTGTCCAAGGACGGCTCCAAGGGCATGTTCACTTGCATCACACATAAGCACAAATGGAAGGTTCCAATTAGGGCTTGCAATAATTGGTGTGCATGTAATCTTTGCTTTAAGAGTTTCAAATGCTAAAAGGCATTCATCATTAAAATCGAATGTTCTTTCTTTTTCAAGAAGTTGAGTTAAAGGTCTTGCGATCTTTGCAAAGTATTTGATAAATCGTTGGTAAAATCCGGCATGACCTAAAAAATTCTAATGCCTTTCACATTAGTAGGTGGTGGGAGTTTTGAAATTACGTCTATTTTATATTTGTCAACTTCTAAGCCTGTGGCAGACACTTTGTGTCCAAGCACAATTCCTTCTTTTACCATAAAGTGACATTTTTCCTAGTTTAGCACAAGATTTGCTTCTTCACATCGTGCTAACATTTTATCAAGATTGCTAAGACATGTGTCAAAAGAATAACCAAAGACAGAAAATTCGTCCATGAAGACTTCGACTGATTCTTCAATCATATCGTGAAAGATTGAAATCATACACTTTTAAAAAGAAACAGGTGCATTGCATAAGCCAAAGGGCATGCGCTTATACGCGTAAGTTCCAAATGGACAAGTAAATGTGGTTTTCTCTTGATCTATAGGGTTCATTGGAATTTGAAAATATCCGGAAAAACCATCGAGGATAGTTTGATCCATAAAGGGCAAAGGAAAATGATCTTTCGTAGTTGTGTCATTTAATTTTCAATAGTCAATACAAACTCTCCATCCGGTGATGGTTCATGTTGGTACTAATTCATTGTTCTCGTTAGTTACTACAGTGATACCTCCTTTTTTAGGTACACAATGAATAGGACTAACCCAAGGGCTATCGGCGATTTGGTAGATTATTCCAGAATCGAGGAGTTTAAGGATCTCTTTTTTAACAACGTCCTTCATCTTAGGATTTAGTCTTCGTTGTTTTTCAGCAATCGGTTTATTGTTATCCAAAAGTAGGATTTTGTGTTTGTAGAACGATGGACATATGCCATGAATATCAGAAGTTTTCCAAGAAAAAGATTGTTTATGCTTCTTGAGAACTTCAATTAGTATGTTTTTGTGTTCTTCTGAAAGTTGGGATGAAATAATTAGAGGTAGTAATTTTTCTTCGTGAAGAAACGCATATCCCACATGTTTAGGAAAAGGTTTAAGTTCTAAATATGTAGGGGGCTCTTTCACAGATTTTTTAACATTGAATTCGGTTTCGAATGTTATGGTTTCAAATGGTGTTTCTTTTTCTTCTTTGGGTGTTTCTTTTTCTTCTTCAGGTGTTTCTACAGGTTCGTCAGTATTAACGGTTATGAAGGCATCAAATTCAGCAAAAAGTTCTTCTTCGAGGATAGTTCATTCGATAGAATATAAAATTTCGCTTCCTTCATCAAGAAGAGCGTCGAAATCAGCCTCAACGACTTCGTCAATGACATCAATGGTAAAGCAAGTATCGTCATTAGAGTAAGAGTGTTTCATTCCTTCATCGATAGAAAAGGAAATTCTATCTTCTCCAACACCGAGGTTGAGTTATTTTTGTTTCACACAAATCACAGCGTCGACTGTATGCAAGAAGGGTCTACCAAGGATAAGTGGTACCTTGCTATCTTCTTCCATTTCTAGGATTACAAATGTAAAATCCATGATTTTACCATGACTAAATATAATGAAATTTCACCCATTAAATCTTAGAACACAAACTCATGTATTATATTTCTATAAGTCATGTGTGAACTTGTTCAATATGCACATATACTTTTACATACATACTTGTTGTAATAAGTTTGACTATGTAAACTATGTACATAAAACAAGTAGTAAAAATGCATAACCAACATTTGATTAAACAACACTTAAAAAATTTTGGAAAATATGCTACACCATGTATACGTGTCCGTATATGTATGTATGCATATTATAGGCATGCCAAAACTTTCTTGGACTAGCCCAAGGTTAGGTATTCTTTATGTTCTAGCCCAACACAAGCCCACACAAGCCCACCCTCTCCTTTGGATAGCCTTACATGACACACACATGCATATGTGGAAGAAGAAGGATTGTCTTAGAAAGGGAAGAGCCTACACTTGGCACAAGTGTTCTTACCAAGGCAATCATGCCTTTTGCATTCTCCTTCCCTCTCTCATCTTTAAGCCGAAACAAACACACACACATTCTCATACATTCAATCTCACTTCTCTCTTCATCTCTCTCTCTAAAATTCGGCCACAAGCCACATAAATCCAAAGTTGATTTATTAAATCAACTAAATCTTTGTCCTATCTTGATTACAAATCATTTGGTAGCATGATTCCTCTTGTAAACAAGCCCTAGCCGAATCATTATAGGTCACGGCCTGGTTATAACTAGGGGTTTCCTTCATCATCTTGAGTAAATCTCAAATATCCTTGTTCATCTAGATCATCCTTGGTACTTTTAGGCAAGAAAGGTATACACATCATATTCTTTCATTTCTTCATGCATGCATCATCATACATCTATAAACACAAGTAAATAACATGTTAAAATCAAGATTTGATAAAGCTATGACCCTTATAGGTCACGGCATATTTATGCAAATCATGTTCATGATTTAAAATCTTTTAATAAGAAACTTATGACTTATGTGTTATGTTTTAAACTTGAATTAAAAACCATATGAAACCTTTTATAAATCTAAATGTTGCATGAGTTATCAAATCTTGTTTTATGGGACTATGGTTAAACCAATAGTCATAGATCTTATAAAATAAATGTGTGTAACCTAAAAATCTTGAAGACCATGACCGTAAAGGTCACGGCATACATGGTGTTGGGTCTACTAGATGTAGATCTTGCAGCCTGTCAGGACCGGTGAATGACTTCTGTAATCACAAGTCAAATCACAAAGAGACTCTATACACAGTATGAATGAAGAATATAAATATAATCAAAGAGAACAAAATAACTATAAAGACTTGATCCTTTCTAAGGATTTCTAATATTGATAATCACTAGAACTACGTTTTGTAAAGGTGTGTCTAACCCTTCTGCCTAAGGTTCCTTTTATACTACAAGGAAACCCTAATACTTCATTAAAGAAAACGTGTAAAACTGATATGCATATCATTTCCTAACATATCTTATGCATATCCTAACAGAATATTAAGTAAATAATAAAGTTTGACTTCGACTAGGACCAGGAGCAGGACTTGCTCCTACTACTACTAGGACCAGGAGGAACTACATACCTCCTAGTCTACCTATTACATATAACTATTACAATGGTCCTAACAATCCTCCCCTAAACTTGAATTTGACCTGTTGAGTTCAAGTTTCCTGGAAAACGTGCAAAGAAAGCCCGAGGATTGTATCAGCAAAACAAATAGCAGCATCAACAAGATAAGAATCAGAGTAATCGCCGCAACATGAAACACTAGAAGCTTCTCCAAAGCTTGTAACAAATCAGCATCGTGTTGAATCTTCTCAGCAACATGAGCAGATTTGATGAGCCTTTACCAAGTAGCTGCTCGCTCTTGGGCTAGCTAGTCATTCTGGTGGAATAAGCATCACCCTGGGAGACTAGAACCTAACCCAACTCTTAGAACGTGAATCAATGGTGAGTGGGAGTACCCTGATGATTTTAGGCAAACCATCACAACCGTCAACGGATTTGATGCGTCTTTACCAGAAGCCGTACCCCTCTGGACTCGCCAACTCTTAGCAATGAAGCATCGGTGAGTTGAACACCCTATAGCTTTAAGCAAGCTATTACAGCTGTCAACGGATTTGATAAGATCTTTACCAAGAGCCGTACCCCCTTGGATTAGCCACTTTTTAGTCTAGGACCATGGCAAGTGAAAACCATCCAGTTTTGGGTAACCTGGCAACCATCAACGGATTTAAGAATCGCACCAGGAGCCGTACCCTCAAGGTGAATAAACTTTTTCTTGTCGAGTATACATGGTAAGTTGAGAACCATTTGTTGTGTGGACCACGTCCAACACCAAGTGAAGCCAAATACCAGTACAAACACAAATCAGTCACCAGAACCCACAAAGTTAAGCAGCCAAGGGATATTATTCACAAGTATAAAATCCAAAAAGTCTTAAAAGTATAAGCAGATATTATATAAAAAGGTTTTGTTTTTTTTTTAACTATGTTATGAAGTGTTAGATTATTTTTTGTGTGTTTTTTTTTACACTATAAAGAATGAAGTTCACCAATCACTGTACATATTGGTGAAAAGAAAGAAAATAAGAACAAACGAACAAAAATACAAAGCATAAACACTTACAACCCAAGCACATCACATACCAGAAGCAGCCTTCTTATCTGCTAGCAACCGCGCCTGAATACCTTCCACCAATGCCATGGCCATAGAGGACTCATTTCTAGATGGAGCAGTAGAAATTTCCAAGTGACTAGCCAACATCGCCTCCATCGAAGAAATTGTCAAAGGATACTCCACATCCGTCAGCATAAAAACCATATGACCAGATTCTAATTCCAACATATGAACACCACAGCCAGCATATAGCTTCCAGCGCTGAATCACCCATTGCATTTGATCCTTCCATATGCCCGAAACAGGAGCATTAGGAGGAGCATCCAACATTAGCTTAAGATCAGCCCAGATACGCAGACCAGGCCATGAAGACACAGCCAGTGGGTCAAAAGGCATACTAGAATCAACAAGTCCATACAACGCCATAAGATCCATACGGTCAGCCCAAGACAACACACCCTGCAAACCCGTTGCCAAACGCACAGACCCATCACTTAAAGTAATCCGATGAGATACACCACCAGGAAGTGTTGTAGAACACTCAACCATATAACCAGTAATGTTCCCATTTCCCAAAGGTAAGTCAGAATCGCTGTCAGAAGCTGCATCAATCAAATTCCCAGGATCACGCTTCTCATAAGGGACTGTCTTACCACGACGAACACGACGAGCTTGTTTCTGGCGAAGGGAACGTCTAGGTGTGGGATCACGAGAGGTGGATTCAACCTTTACCCTAACCTCAGCAGCAACAGGGGGAGCAGTAGAAGTAGACTCATGAATGTCCCCACCCAAAGGACTAATTGGAGCTGCATCAGAAGTAGGATTTGGTTGAGTACCAGGAACTGGTGGTGATGGAGATGGCATAGCAGGTGTAGTAGCAGCAGTTGTGGTGGTAATAGCAAATGTGGTTGTTGGAACATGTGTGGTGGTGGTCGTAACAGGTGTGGTGGTAGAAGCATGAGTGGTGGTAGTAGCATCAAAGGTGGTGGTAGCAGGACCAGCAGTAGAACCCAAAGGAGAAGTAGAAGTACCAACAGAAGTAGCAACAAAACCAGATGGACTAGCAGTAGAACCAGGAGTGGGAGCAGATGAAACACCAGTAGAAACAGTAGGCGTAGAAGAAGTCATACCACGAGGATGGTAAATAAATCTTTCCGGAATTGGTTGACTCTGACGCTTAACCATCTTTTCATAAAGTGCCTTGAGCTCATCAAAAGTCAAAGCCTGCACCCGGTCCCACGTCCAAGGAGCATTAAAATGAGCAGCAGACTGATATTTCACATAACGTTGCATTTGCTTGCGCTCCTCAGTCCGAGATAAAGGTCTGTTCTTTCTCTGTTTCTTAAGTTCTGCAGCAAGAGCCAACTGGTGCTTACGCATCAATACCATAGCCCTCATAATACAATTGTGCTCATCAACATCGTCACCCAACAGATCTGTAAACTGAGCATAATCCCGGGTGAGAACAGTCAAAACCTGCATCCATTCACTATCACTCCAATGCATGGCATCATGCTGAATTTGTTCACGCCTTCGCTTCCTAAGCTCTTCCTCAGCAGCCCTATCAGCTTCATCAAGCTCGGCCTGAACCCGACGAGTAGCCTCCTCACCGAGCCTTTCTTCTTCAAGCTGGCGACGGGTACGCTTGCGAGATGGGGATGGAGCATCAGTCATTGGGGCCTTGCCCTTCGAATCATGAGAGGGACCAGCATGAGAACCAGCAGCATGATCAGAATCACCACCCATAGGAGTGGGAATAGCACCAGGAGAAGGAACGATGGAGGACGTTGGAGGAACCGGCAAATCATCATAAACTTTATCAGCAAAGGCAGCCTTTGCCAACAATGTCAAACCATCCTCAACATTCTCCGTACCCTCCTCATCAGAATCTGAATGGATCACATGCTTCTTGCGACGCCGTTGCTGAGTTTCCAACGCTTTGATACGATCAGCCAAAGGAAGAACAAAATCCCTAGTAAGTTTCTGATGTTGGTTCAAGTCAGCTTCCAAAAAAATCATCCGCTCATGGTACCTGCGCATAAGATCAAGCAAAGATATCAGTGTAGTAGGCTCCTCCGCCTGCCCACCAAGAGAACTTGGATCAGGGAAAGCGTCATTGGAGCCCAAAGCAACATAAGGATCAACCCGTGGAGTACTAGCATCAAACGGTTTATCAGTCGAGTGTGGGACAGGACTAGGAGGTGGAGTCTCCACAAATGGAGACCTTTGTGGGACTGAAGAAAGACCAGCCTTGGTAGGAGATGGTTTTTCAACCACCACCTCCTCAACTAGCTCCTCCTCTACCACAGGAGTGGCACCAGCAGTAGGAGCCTCCTCCTCCATGGGGTCATCATCAATCACAACAAACTCAGGAGCCGCCTCCTCCTCACCCATAGGACCCTGAGCCAATCCCAACATGGCCTCAGTCAGGGGCCTCCATTCCCCAGTAAACCCATTGACCATATTGTAATACACTTTCGCTGTAATCTTAGACGGCACATGCTCAGTCCTATCACGAGGAATGCAAACTAGAATTTGCTGAAGAAACCTAGGGTACATAAGAAACTTCTTTCTCGAACCAGCATTAGACAAATTACTAACCATCCCCTCAAATAGATAATGAGAAAAGTTAAAAACTCTACCCTGGGCTAAGCAAATAAGACCAGTAGCCAAAGGAGTAGGGAAAGCATCCCAACTCCCAGACTTGGGACTCATACAATGGATTAAAAAGTGGACCAGAAGCTTCCATTGGGGGGAAAACCTATTTTTCTGGAAGTTAAACTTCCCCCTATGTTCGTAACCTAAAGCAGCCATCCCCTCCAATACCTCCGAATTGGGGATGGATTCAACACCACCCTCATCATGAAGATGAAGAGAAGAGCGAATAGAAGCCTCATTCACCACATATGCACGTCCATCTATGGTAGCATGGAGTGCACGTGGGCGACCAACCACATCCACAAGTCAAGCAGACGCCCAAAACTGTCGAATAACACTATCATATATGGTGGGACATACAGTAAATGCAAACCTTAGGTTGGATGCTTCAATGAAATCCAAGATTTCAGCAAAATGTTCAAGATGTGGACCATCACCCAGATAAGCAACTCGGTTGTGAGCAGGTTGGTAAGCAAGAGCAGCCATGGATATTGATTAATTGATGGAAGAAGGATTGTGATTAGGGTGGAGAGAGTAGGAGCGGTTTTATGTGTTTGTTTATTGTAATGAGTGAGTCAAGGCTGTATGTTGACCATAAATAGAGAAAGTGGTAACTGTGCATTGACCCCTATTAATGGGGGGTTGCCCTTTCAAATTAAACCATAATTGCTTAGTAACCACTTGCCCTTTTTAACATAATTACCAACTCCCAATTACCCATGCTTAATTAAAAATATAAATACCAGGATTGGGATCGTTGACCAAAAGTCAAAGCACACAATGGTCAGACCAGGAGCAAAACGTGATTAACAAAGGACAAAAGGAATGAACAATGTACCAGACCAGTACCAGGAGCCAACCACCACTTGACATGGAAGAATTTTAAACCACCAGAAACCAACCAAGTATAACTAGAAGCTGACCAAGGAGGACCAGAAGCCAGTCATGTAAGGCCATATCCACTAGAAGTGAGCAAAAACCTCCACCAGAAGTAACACATACCACCAAAACCAAAGAAAAATGTTGTTAAAATCTATTAATACGTCAGTCTGTCCTAAGAATATGTACACAAAGCCTCCCCTTAGGCTTTGCCTCCCCTCAATCCTAGACATCAAGGATTGACCATCCCAATATGAACCACCAAGTGGTTAAACCGAGGACCATCAAAAGCTTTAGTCAGCAAATCAGCAACATTGTCATCCGTATGAACTTTAAGAACCTGTATCAGCTTCTTCTCATTGGCATCCCGTATAAAATGATGCCGAATCTCAATATGCTTCGTCCGCTGATGAAAAACAGGATTCTTCACAATGCAAATAGTACTTTGGTTGTCAATAAAAATTTTGGTATTCAGAAAATTGAAACCATAATCCAACATCTGATTTTGGATCCACAAAACTTGTCCACAACAACTAGCAGCTTCAACGAATTCAGCTTCTGTTGAGGAAGTAGCTACTATTGTCTGCTTCTTGCATTGCCATGAAATAAGTCGACGACCAAAAAACTGACAACCACCAGTAGTAGACTTCCTGTCATTATTAGCACCAGCATAGTCACTATCACAATAGGCTTCTAGAACAAAAGGTGATTCTCTAGGATACCATAGACCCAATTTAGGTTGAGCCTTGATATACTTGAAAATCTTCTTCACTGCATTTAAGTTCGAAACCATTGGAGTCACCTGGTGTCTAGAACAAGCACTTACTGCAAACATGATGTCCGGACGTGATGCAGTCAAATACATGAGGGAGCCAATCATAGACCTGTACATGTGAACATTGACCGGGGGGTCTGGCTCATTCTTAAGTTTGATTTTAGCAACTTCATAAGGAGTTGCTGCTGGTCTAAGAGGATCCATGTCAAACTTCTGAAGAATCTCATGGACATATTTATCTTGAATGATGAAAATCCCATCCGATTGTTGCTTGACCTGAAGACCAAGGAAGAATGACAGTTCTCCCATCGCACTCATCTGAAATTCGCCTTGCATCAAGTGTTCAAACTCATCACACCACTCCTTCCTAGTAGAACCAAAGATAATGTCGTCCACATAAACCTGAACAAGGATAATGTCCTTGGTATTCCTCCGAAGAAATAGTGTTTTGTCAATAGTACCTCTTCTATAGCCATATTTTAACAAGAAAGTTGAAAGACGCTCATACCGAGCTCTAGGAGCCTGATGTAACCCATAAAGAGCCTTGACCACCTTGTAAACTTTCTTGGGATGAAGTGGATCAACAAAGCCCTTAGGTTGAGTGACATACACCTCCTCATCAATTTTGCCATAGAGAAATGCACTCTTGACATCCATCTGAAACACCGTAAAGCCCACATAAGAGGCAAAAGCCAAAAACAGACGAATGGCCTCTACCCTTGCAACCGGAGCAAAAACTTCAGTATAGTCAATTCCCTCAATTTGAGTGTGTCCTTGTGCGACAAGCCTAGCTTTATTCCGTACGACAATTCCCCGTGCATCCTTCTTGTTCTTGAGAATCCATTTGGTATTAATAGCTGTCTTTCCATCTGGTAAGTCAACCAGAACCCAAACATTCTGAAACAAGAATTGCTGCATTTCCTCCTGCATAGCCTCCACCCAACTTTGATCCTCAAGAGCATGAGAAACAGACCTAGGTTCCACCTGTGAAAGAAAACAAGCAAACAAACAGTGTTGAAAGTCCGTACGATTATTACGCTATTGATCCTCAATATAGCCCACAAGAGCATGATGATCAGACGAGGCCTTCTGCTGCATTATGCGTGTCTTGACAGTAGAACCAGGATCTCCAATTATTTGAGTGGTAGGATGATCTTTATGTGATTGCAAGACTGGATTGGAAGAAACCTCCACTTCTGGTGCCAAGTTATTGAGATCACTAACAAAGTCAGCATCATATGAAGCATTGTGGAAAATCCCATCTACTGGTTGTTTATGAATATCATCCAGCTTGGTAGTAGACTTCTTTTGATGGTTCCCCAAATTAGAAGGACTGGAGAAACGAGTATTGGAAGCAGACTCACTAGCCGGAGTAACAGTAGGTGATAAGCTAGCACTAGGAGCAGAAGCTGGAGTACCAGGAGCAACTTTGTCAGAAGGCTCAACCAAGGGAAACTCAAAACTACCTTGAGCAGCTGCTTTAGTAGCTTCTTGTTGTTGTTTGAGAAGAGTGTCAAGAGCTGCTTGGAAATCCTGTACATCCAATGGAGTTGCATCACTAGGAGGAGTAGGAGAAACTGTGGTGGAATAGGATGGAACCACAAAAATGTCATCCTCATCATCTGAATCAGAAAGACTAGAAGGAACACCAGTACTAGAAGTTGCAAACACTTGTGGTCCTGCATCATGGTTAGTTTTGAAACGAAAATATCCTAACGAATCACTAAGATAATCAAGATCAAAATACCATTCTGGACCTTTGCCTTGGATGTTTGACTTCTCCTCAAAATACCAGAGATTAATAGTTTCAATGATCCGCTTGGCGTGAAGATTGTAGACACGATAAGCCCGAGAATGAGCTGAATATCCCACAATGTATCCTTCATCTGCCTTGCCATCAAACTTCCCCAAATAGTCACTAGTATTTAGAATGGTGACTGGACACCCAAAAGGCTTCAAATGAGCAATATTTGGAACTTTTCCCGTGAGCAGCTCATAAGGAGTCTTCTTGTGAGGATTGGTAATAGAGACCCGATTCAAAACATAACTTGCAGTATTAACAGCTTCTGTCCAGAACATGGTAGGAAGCTTGGAATCGGCAAGCATAGTTCTTGCTGCTTCTATTAGTGTCCTGATCTTTCTTTCTGCCACACCATTCTGTTGAGGAGTCCTTGCAGCACTATAATCTCTTTTGATGCCTTTAGCATTGCAAAGTGTGATGAGGTCTGTATTTTTAAACTCGGTTCCATTGTCGCAACGAATACCTTTAACTTTCTTAGACAACTGGTTCTCTATCAGGGTAAGAAAATCTCTAAGAATTGAGTAGGTCTCACTTTTAGCAGCCATGAAGAACACCCACGTAAACCTGCTATATCCATCAGTTACCACCAGACAGAATTGCTTGTGGTCAATGCTTCTAATGGAAGTAGGACCAAATAAGTCCATGTGTAGAAGCTGCAATGGTTCAGTAATAAGACTAAGAGCAGTAATGGCCTTTAAGGATGCTTTGTGCTGTTTGCCTTTGCTGCAGGCAATACAATTTATATCATTTCTAAACGTCTTGGGAAGTAAACCAGAGACCAGATTCAGATTTGCAAGTTTGTGAATGGTCTTGAAGTTCACATGCCCCATCCTTCGGTGCCATTTAGTGGCTTCATCTTCTGAGGCTTTAGCAACTAGACATGCTAGTTGACCAGTAGGGTTGACTTCATTCAACTTGATGCTATAGAGATTGTGTCTTCTAGGGATTCTGAGTAGAACTTGTGAGTCATCCGGAAGCTGAAAGTCTTTGGAAAGCACAAGTGCATCAGTATCGGTGAAGAGAACAAACTGCTTCTTGTCACAAATCTGAGAGAACGATATCAAGTTGAAGTGTTGACGTGCTTCCACATAGTAGACCTGCTCAAAATTTAGATTAGGAGTCTTTATCGTCCCTTTGCCTGTGATTCTGCCTTCACCCCACCAAAATAGACCTTGCCTCCATGAAATGGTACAAAGTTAGAGAGAAGACTTTTATTTCCAGTCATACTCCTGGAGCAACCACTATCAACAATGCCTAGACTAGGATCCTGGTATGGAGTAACCTACAACAACAAGATAATAAACAAAATGCAAAAGTTAGTGTCTTAAGGGGACCCAAACCTTTGCAGGTTTGAGCCTGCCTTGTGGATCTTTAGAAGAGTGCCAAGAAGATTGATGAGATCCACCGTTGTTCCTTGGTTGCCTATGCATCATTTGGGTATTATTATTTGACCAAGAACAACCTGCTGAGGGCTTAACAGCAGTTCCCAAATTTCCCAAACCAAAATACGTGTGGTCCAAATGATGTGGATGGATTGGATTAAAATTTTGAAAATAATTACTGGTTGTTTGGACTCCAATATTTCTCCAATAATCAGAAACTAAAGGAGAGGACCTTCTAGAAGAAGTAAACGATTGAGCACTAGAATTAAGCCTTCTAGAAGCATATGGTGCAGCTCCTGGTGGACCAGGAGTAGGAAAAGCATGATTAACAGAAGCATGCGTGTCATAATAATCACAATCTTTAATTAAATGAAAGGCACTGCCACAGACAAAACATATTTTGAAAGACCTTTTATTAGAATGAGATTGTTTCATACTGCCTACTTTATTACACACAATTCTAGGAGAAACATTCTTCCTAGGACTCAATAAACTTGGACCAGACACACTTGACATAACAGCAACTCTTTCTTCACACTTCCTAGCACCAGTAGCAACACGATCATTCAACTTGGAACTTGTAGGTCTTGACTCTTCACTTGAACCACTAGATGCAGAGTCACCGGCTTTGTCACTGAAAGTACATGAGACAAAGTCATTAGTATTAGTAGAACTTGTTGGGGACTCAAGCATCTGGGATCCATCCAAGTCATTATGCCATGAATTGGGCATAAAAGTTCCAGTAAGAGGAGGAGGAACAGCATGCATTTCTGCTGCTGGTTTAAACCTATTATAACTAGGTTTGCCCTCATCCTCATTGTCGGCATCAAAGACACTTGAAAAAGATAAATCAAAAACATCCTCTGAATCAATATATTTTTCAAATCCTAAGCCTCTTTTAGTTCTGCCAGACATGCTACTATCAATTAATTTTAAAAGATTTTTAGGTTCCTTTTGCCATTTTTCAAATCTTAGCATTGTAGCATCTAATTTAGCTTGCATCTCCTCTTTTTCTTTGATACTAGCATCTCTTTCTGTTTCTGTATATTTAAGCATATTAGTCGTGTTTTCTAAATCAATGCTTAGTATCCTGATTTTAACCTCATACGCACGTTGAGTATCTTGTAACCACCTCTTTTGTTGTTCCAATGTGTTTAATCAAGCTTTATAGGCTTGAACCTCTAAAAAATACTTATCATTTTGATCATTTACTTCATTAAATTGGGACAACAATTCTGAGTACTTATCATGACAACCAAGAGGACAATGTTGTACCTGAGGTGAAATGCCCATAAGAGCAAATTCGTCAGCTTCTTCTGCATTAGAGAGATTCACAGCTATCATTACAAACACGTCAGTTGAGGACTCAGCTGATTCAAGAGTAGAAGCCTGATGATCATTCCAGTTGACCATAGAGTCAACAGATACCAATGCCTTCTTGTCATCTTTTATCTCCTGAACCTTGAAAGCGGAGTACCTGCTCTTCTCCTGATCATTCTTGCTAGGGCACTCCCTTGCAAAGTGACCATGTTGCTGGCAGTTATAGCATCGCACCTTGCTTCTATCGAATCTTGCTGGCTCCCAAGGGTTGTAATTAAATTTCCTTCCTGCTTTCTTCTCAAACTTGTGAACCCGAAGAGAAAGCATGGCCATCTGCCATTTAAGATCCATCTCATCCAGGTCAAGTTTATCGACCTGTTTGAAGTCATCAAAAGCAAGTTGTTGTTCAGCATTAACATCAGCCACAAAAGAATGAAGAACAGCTTCTACCATACTACCAGACTTGGCAGTAGGATCAGGAGCAGAAGTATGCTGGAAAGTATGCTGAGAGGACACAATATTGCTTGGACTACTTGCATATGACATGGGACTGGATGCCATAGAACTCACAAAGGCCGAGTTAGCAGGAGTGGGAAAAGAGTCGCTTGAAAAGTACATGAGGTTCAAAAGTTCTGAGCTTATGAAACAAATCATCAAAGCTGAGATAGTCAAGCCCACCTTTGGCTTTGAGAGAGATCACCACCTGATTCCATGAGTAGGGTAAGGCTTTAAGAAACCTTTCATTAATATCACCATCATCAGGCTTTGACCGAAGTTGATTCAACTGGCACAATATCTTCTGGAACCTATCATACCCTTGATTTAGACCTTCAGTTTCTAAGATTTTGAATTCTGTGAATTCATCTCTCAGCATGGACCTTCGAATTTTCTTTGACTCCTCATTCCCACTGAACCTTGCTTTTATGCCATTCCAGATCTCTCTGGCATCATCCAAATGGTAGAAGTCACCCATGTGATCTTCAGGAAGAGATTGAAGCAAAATCCTTTTTGCTTTTACCTCCTTCTGAATAGCTATGATTTCCTCATGAGAATTAGGGTCAAGAAGGGTAATATTACCATTCTTGTCACGTCCAGTAAGCTTCCTGCTGTTCCCATTCAGAATGATCTTCCAGAGATCTTGATCAGTGTTGGTGATCCACCATTCCATCTTCATTGCCCAGTTATCATATTCACCTTTTTTCAGAAGAGGGAATTTACCATTCGTGTTAGAGACCGTAGCCAGGATCTGCTGAGGTTGCACAATTTTAGGAGTGATGTCTTCTCCTGTTTGAGTAGAAGTTGAGGCAGACATAATAAAAAAAATGTCAGTAAAAAGAAAACTCGATTCTTCTTGTATAGAGACCCTCCCAGGCTCTGATACCACTTGTTGGGTCTACTAGATGTAGATCTTGCAGCCTGTCAGGACCGGTGAATGACTTCTGTAATCACAAGTCAAATCACAAAGAGACTCTATACACACTATGAATGAAGAATATAAATATAATCAAAGAGAACAGAATAACTATAAAGACTTGATCATTTCTATGGATTTCTAATATTGATAATCACTAGAACTACGTTTTGTAAAGGTGTGTCTAACCCTTCTGCCTAAGGTTCCTTTTATACTACAAGGAAACCCTAATACAGCATTAAAGAAAACTTGTAAAACTGATATGCATATCCTTTCCTAACATATCTCA
The DNA here is from genome assembly GCA_025667525.1 of Glebionis coronaria. Taxonomy (NCBI): domain Eukaryota; kingdom Viridiplantae; phylum Streptophyta; class Magnoliopsida; order Asterales; family Asteraceae; genus Glebionis; species Glebionis coronaria. Next base: position 1,084,446 of record JANFOE010000494.1, read on the forward strand.
TGCACATCCTAACAGAATATTAAGTAAATAATAAAGTTTGACTTCGACTAGGACCAGGAGCAGGACTTGCTCCTACTACTACTAGGACCAGGAGGAACTACATACCTCCTAGTCTACCTATTACATATAACTATTACAATGGTCCTAACACATGGTTAGTATATATATGATTTATGTGTTATGTTTGGATGGTGGAATATGAAATGTTACATGTTAAATGGACTATTAAAAATCATCAAAGTAACTTATGTGAATATATGTAGCCGTCGGTTACATATGACCCTAAATGGGTTAGATGTACATGCATGTTATTATACAACCTAGATCTAGTAATAAGTGTTAACTTAACATGATAAACATGAAATAAGCTAATAGATCTTATGGGAATATTGGGAGAAAACAATATAGCCGTAGGCTATACATTGTTTTCATGGAATGATAGTAACCTTGGGAACATGCATGTAACTTAGATAATCCTGATGTGTTTTTGTAAATATCTACAAGACTTAAAAACTAGCTAATATATCCATCTTGGAAATACCAAGATTTAGAAATATAGCAGTGAGCTATATATGAGTGTACATGGATCTATATTTTATTCTTAGGTCTAGACATAGTTTAGATCTCATTTTGGACTTGTAACTTGTTTTCTTGACTTGTACATAGTTAGATCTATTTTTGTAACACTTATAAATTACATGCAACCTTAAAATAAGACTTGACTTATCTTAATAAGCTATAACTAATATTAGCCGTGAGATATAAGCTCCTACTAGGGTTTATGACTTACTTGTAACCTTATAACACACCTAGATCTAATTTGGTATAACACATAAAACAAATTTTAAGTTTCATTCATCTATTTAGATTTAAAACTAAATATTAATAATCTCATAATAAGCTTATAAGAATATCCTAAGTTAAAGCTTACATAAAATGTAAAGTAATGTTAATGGACTAATTAAGTCCATGAAATGATAATCTAGAACTTAATGGACCCAATAAGCCCATTTGATAAATCTTAGTAACTTAAATGGACTTAAGATTGAACTTAGACCCATTTAACTAATTAAAGTACTTAAAAGTGTATTAAGCCAAATAAATGATTTAAAGGCCCAATTAAATAAATTAGTGGACTTGAGATATATTTAAGCCCACTAAAATAGCCCATTAGATGTTTAGCCCATTTAATGAGCCCATATAAAGTTTGAATGTTAAAATAAAAGCTTTTATAATAAAATATAACTTATAAAAACTTTTTGGATGAAAATGACAATTTATAAAACTTAAGGACTAAAACCGAAACTTATGAAACATGTTTTGATAAACTAGTGAACACAAGGACTAAAAATGTAAATATCCAAAAGTCTAGGGTTGAATAAATACTATCCGTGGTAAATTAAACCCTAGGGACCATTTTGGGAAGTTTCTAAAAGTTATTTGACATTTTATAACCCTAAGGACCATTCTTGTAAATTTCTGAAACTTAAAGAAGCCCTAGGGGCTGTTTTTGTAATTTTAGTAAAATTACAAAACCTAGTTATAACTAGGGGGACTAAATCTGCCATAATCTGAAACTTTAACAAGCCCTAGGTACTAAATATGTAAATCTGAAAGTTATACTTGTTTAAAAATATAGAGGGACTAGTTTTGCCATATTCCGAAACATTAACAAGCCCTAACCCTAAAACCTATTTTAATTATAATAAAACATAATTAAAATACTTAGACCATAAGAATTAAAGTATTATTTTTTAAGTTTAAATTATTTTATATTAAAATAATTTATGGAAACTTTAAAGTTAAATAAAATATTTTTTTTTTCAAAATAAATTATTTATATTTACTTTAGGAAATAATTGTATAAACAATTATGAATATGTATTACTCATACATAAACTCGTGTACTTTTATAAAATAAAATTTATATGAACGTTGGATAAATTGAATGTTAATATTTAAGTAGAACATCTTACGTCCTACTTAAAATATGAAACTTAATATTGAAGTTTAAATGAATGAGTATAATACATGAACTTCGAACGTGAACTAATATTAAGTTGAATTTTTATGTTTACTTAATAATTAAACTTAATAGTAAATGAGTGATTATGATACTTGAACAGAGAACGTAAATTAATATTTTAAGTAAGACATTATATGTCCACTTAAATAAGAAACTTAATTGTAAGTTGAAGGATTATTATAAATACATGTATGCTAACTGATATTAATAGTTAAACATTTTGTGTTTACTTAGAAATGAAACTTACATATATAAGTTAAATGAATATTTATGATACTTGAACTACGGTTATTTAGATAAATACCGTAGCATAAATGAACTGACTAAAATCTGTATAAGCATACATATATGTTCTTTGTACTATCTATTAAGACTGTACTATCTGATTAGGCATAACTTTGGCGTGAGCTTTAAATTGGATATTCGTGTTAAACAACTATTGCCTACTCCTAGGTGAGTTTACAACCCCATATAAACTTTTGATAAAACTTTCCCTTTTGGGAAAGAAAATATGCAAACATATAATGGACATAACCAGATTGTATAAACTTGACTATGATTTATTATTATTGGAACTGTTAAATTGTTGTAAATCGCCCGAATGTTATAAATAGATCTATTAGGGATTGACCATCCCCGTCTGAGTGAGTCATGCTCACTGTGCCTTGGCCGGGACAACAGACGTATACCATGTTGGAACTAGAATGGGTGTCTTTTTGTAAGACACTACGTCCTCATCTGTTGAGGACTATGGAGGTTAAGCTTCAATTTCTAATAATAAACAAATGTAATCTACATTTAGTAAGAATTCTTTGTGCATTGTTACTTCTATGATTAATGTATGTCAAAACTAATTAATTGTTAAAACCTGTAAATTCACCAACTTTATGTTGACCCCTTTAGTATGTTTTGCACAGGAATATGAAGTTAGTATGTGGTGTGTGCATGGTCTCCAGCATCTTAGTAATCTGCATCATAGGACTCGTCAAGGGTTCTATTTGGGAAACACAAACAATCACCTTTCCTCATGTCTAAGACAAATTTTATTTATTTGTTTAAACAAACATGTAATTTGATTTAAATAACTTTTTATCTTATGCTCTATGAACTATATGCTATCGATCCACCCTAGTAACATCTCCGTAGATATTTCCGCATATTTTGACCCTACCCGGGGTGTCACAACAAAGTCGACAGGAAAAATGAATTTTTCAACTTCAACGAGCATGTTTTTGGCTATTCCCATTCGGTATTGAAAAGAACGTTCCTCAAGGCGAACGCTCATTTTTGTGGGTTTGAGAATACCTTTTGAGAGTTTAGCATACAAGGAGTATGGCATGAGGTTGATGCTAGCTTCAAGATCGGCCAAGGTGTTACAAGAGTATGAGTGATGGAAAGTACATGGAATTAGAAAACTTCCAGGATCTCCAAGTTTTGGTGGTACTTTGTTTTGGATAACGGCAGAACATTCATTATTCAGAAAAAACTGAAGACATATCTTCAAACTTATGTTTTCTTTTGATAAGGTCTTTGATAAATTTGCCATAGTTTGGCATTCCAGCCAGAACATCGACTAAAGGCATGTTGATTCTAACTTCTTGGATTAAGTCGAGGAATTTACCATACTAAGCTTACCATCTTTTGCTTACGTAAGCGTTGGGGTATGGTACTTTTGGTTTATATGGTTTGGGTGTTGGGTTTTCAGTGGTTTTGGTTTTGGTTGGTTAGGCTTCATCCTCAACGTCACTATCGATTTTGTTTTCGATTGGTGTGTCTTGGGTAGGTTTGGTAGGTGATTCATAAGATAAACCACTCCGTGTGAATACGACATTCACATGTTCATTAAGAGCTTGCGGTGGTTGATATTTGTTGTTGTTGTTGTTTTTGGGGTTTGGGTTGGTGTTGCTAGGTAAAGAACCAGAAGCGCGATTCGATTCCTTATTGGCAAAACGATCAAACATAGCTTCAAGGTTTTGAATGGAAGCTTGGTGGTTTTCGTTTGAAGTCTCGAACTTTGTTTTGAGATCAGTGAATGTATCTCGCACCAAAAGGTTGTTTTTTATTTGAGATTCGATAAAATTTTCGAGCTTGGTTTCGAGGTTGGGTTTGTTTTCGGTTTTGTTAGGCTTCTTGTCTTCTCGATCGTAACTTGGTTTATCGTTAGATCTCCAATTATTATGGTCGCGATTATGATAATCGTTATAAAATTGAGTTCGACGAAAGGTGTTCATTAAATTGGCTTCCTCTTCCTTTGTCATAGGTGTGTCATCGTCATCACATACACTAATAGGATGGTTTCCTCCACAGTGCTTGTAGGTTTCACGACTTTTGTTCTTCATCTCTTTTTAATTAGTGTCAATTTTGAGAGACATGGCATCCATACTAGCTATAATTTTTTCAGTGTCGGTTGGGTTGTTGCTTTCTTCGGCAAAAGCTACGATTTTTCGTGGGTTTTTGTTTTGGGATTTTTGGACCAATCAAGCTTGAGTAAGACTTTGTCATCTAACAATTGGTAAGCTTGGTTAGGGGTTTTGTAAAGGAAAATACCACCCGTTGTGGCGTACAATGCATCTTGGGTAGCATCATCAAGACCATGATAGAAAATCTTGATTATTCCTTCCTTTTTTAGTCCATGACCATGGCAGTTTCTGAGCAATCTTTCATTCTTAACCATGCGGGTGAGAGTTTCTCGATCTTTTTGATAAAAGCTTCAGATTTCTCCGAGGAGTTTTTCAAATAGGGCAGGAGAAAAGAAACGGCTAATGAAAGCGGTTCTAAGACCTTCCCATGTTCGAATGGTTCCTTCGTTAAGTTCGTCGAGCCATGACTTGGCTTCTCCAGTCAGGGATGAAGGAAACATCATGAGTTGAACGGCTTCAGCTTGTCCTTCTCCATAGTTAAACGTTTTGCATATTCTGCTAAATTCATGGATGTGTTTGTGAGGATCAGTTTTGATTCGACCATCAAATTGGTGGTTTTTGACAAGTGTCAAGTGATTTCCTTTGATTGCAAAATCGTTCGCAATTTCAGGTAAAACGATTGTGGAGCCAGGAGTTAGGGCTACAACTCTATCGGCTGACCGCATCGGTTCAACATCGGTGTCCGACATTGGATCATGATGGTTGATGAGTTTGATGAGAAATAGGAATTGAGAAAGGTTGTCGAAAGGTTGGTTGATTTCGCGAGGCTGATGTTACTCGTGTCTCCTATCTAAAGGTACACGAAGGTGAAGTGTACTTAACCTTCGGTGAAGGGTACGTTCAGGTTCTGATAACGGTGATAATGGTGGAGTTTCAGATGAACCGGTGTGCATCCAACAAGAGTTTCTGGTTTACAGAAGAAATGTGCGGCGCACTTCTTGGATTGTGCGGCGCACTTTCGTTCGCTACAGGAAGTGCGACGCACTTTTTGGATTGTGCCGCTTACTTTCTGTACTGTAGAAAAATTTTAGGTTTTGTTTGAGTGGGAATTGATTCAAATCTTCAAAGATTATGAAAGTTTTGGTTACAAAACAGGATTATAAGTCCCCGACAGCGGCGCCAAAAACTTTAAGTTCGTTTTGCAAGTCTTAAATTTATATTACAAGGTTTAGACAAAACAAGTGTTAGCCTCAAAATATTGAGTCAAACAAGAATGCTCGGTCATAGTTTATTATTGTAACATTTAATAGAACCTTGTAATAGTTAGTTAAATAGTCGTGGTTCACGGGCTTGGATTTAAGCTACTTAAAGCCCAAAAGACAAGCCCGGTCCAAACAATATAGCCCATTATGGATACATGTAAGCCCGGCTATTTAAGGCCCTTCCTAGCATGTTAGGAAGGGTGGATGATCATTTGTAACTCTAATTCTTCTAATCTAATATTCACCAAGTTAATCATCTCTCTCTCTACTTTCTCTCACTACTTTCTCTCTCTAGGAATCCATCTCTTTTCATCTATTTTCTATCATTAATCATCTAAATATATGGGACAACATTTGGTATCAGAGACCTGTGTATCAAGGAATTGTTGAAACTGATTTTCGAGAACCAAAACGGCGTCTATGGATTCAACCTCTTTAAATTCATCGTTGGCAAGTTGTTGTTCAAGGTGATCTACATTGAGTAGCATTGTGCTTGTGAATGTCTCAAAATCTTGACCAGTGAGTGACATGGATACCCGTTTGAATCTAAGTTCGACGCGAGTGCCTTTTAAATCGTCATGTGAAAGAACTTGAAGGTGTGACTGGAGTGATCTAAAGTGTGTCATGCATCCTTCTTTTGCAACCGACATCTTGGATTTGAGTGCATGCACATCTTATGTTACGGAATCCATAATGGGTGACATAGTTGACGAAGTGACTTTGGATCTTAAGTAGATATGGTGTGATTGGGGTGTGGTTTCAATTCCAAAAAAATGCGATTTTCTTCAGTCCGACAATAAAATCTCAGTCCGATAAAACGGTATACCGAAAAATTATGAATCACCAAATTTTGAAAATGAGTTAGAAATAGGCAATAACTAGTAGGGAAAAGTTTTGAAAAATGAAAATTTTAATGACAAATAAAACCTAAAAAATTTGAATTTTGGCCTAAAAATTTGAATTTTGGTCCGAAAATTTTAATTTTTGGTCAAAAAAAAATTCGCATCGCAAAATTTGAAATCGAAGCTTAAATTGCCTAAAAATGGTCTAGGAAAAAATAAATTTTACCTGGGTATTCCCGCCAAAAAGCTCTTTTTTTAATCTTCGTGTAAACTATGTTCCGGGACTAGTCTAGATACTGGCTAAGTCTAAAAATGCTTCAGTAAAAAAGTTACACAATTCTGCAATGTAGTACAAGATTCCGCAATATGTGCAAGATTCCGCAATGTTTGCAATGATTCCGCAATTTAGTGCAAGATTCCGCAATGTTTGCAATGATTCCGCAATACCTTGGAGTATACAATTCCGCAATGTCAAAACTTAAGATTTCGCAATCACTACAAACATACAATTCCGCAATTTTGGCAATAATTCTGCAATCACCACAAAGTTCAATTCCGCAATTCCAAGAAGACCATATGATTTCGCAATACTTTAGTGCACAATTCCACAATTCACAAGAATTCAATTTCGCAATTCTTGATGGGATTCAATTTCGCAATTCTTGGAAGGATTCAATTTCCCAATTCTTGGAAGGATTCAATTTCCCAATTCTTGGAAGGATTCAATTTCGCAATTCTTGGAAGGATATTGCGAAATTATGGCAGATTTCCTAAAAAATAGGATCTTGGATGTACATTTGATTATACGAGATTTCAAGGCAAAAACGAAGCCAAACACCACAAAATTTCCTGTTTTTAACCAATCTAAGTAACCCAAATCACTACCACGCCGATGTAGATGATTTGTCTACTCACTAACACCACAAAAAACGCAAAAATTTTGATGATTCGAGCTAGAAAATGAAGAAAACTCACGAAAACAATAGGAAAATCCAAACCAATCACGTATCTACCCCATGGCGAATGATACCAATTGTTGTCCCATATATTTAGATGATTAATGATAGAAAATAGATGAAAAGATATGGATTCCTAGAGAGAGAAAGTAGAGATAATGAGATGATTAACTTGGTGAATATTAGATTAGAATAATGAGAGTTACAAATGATCACCCACCCTTCCTAACATGCTAGGAAGGGCCTTATATAGTCGGGCTTACATGTAACCATAATGGGCTATATTGTTTGGACCGGGCTTGTCTTTTGGGATTTAAGTAGCTTAAATCCAATCCCGTGAACCACGACTATTTAACTAACTATTACAACGTTCTAATAAATGTTACAATAATAAACTATGACCGAGCATTCTTGTTTGACTCAATATTTTGAGGCTAACAATCTCCCCCAATGAGAGGTCATATACCTTGGTCATTTAGGATATTTGTAGAGATGATATTTACTCCAAAAATTGTGAAATTATGTTAGTAAAAGGATTGCAAAATTATTCTTCAGGGTATTGCGTAATTGTACATTAAAAGAATTGCGGAATTGTACTTTAAAAGTATTGCGGAATTGTACTTTAAAAGTATTGCGGATTTGCACATTAACAGAATTGCGGAATTGTACTTTGAAATAATTGCGGAATTGTACTTTGAAAGAATTGCGGAATTGTATTGCGGATTTGTACTTTAGAAGTAATTGCGAATTTGAACTTGAGTGATTGCTAAATTTATCCATTGCGAAATTACTTCATCCATTGCGAAATTAATTCACCCATTGCGGAATTAATTCAGTTTTTGCGGAATTAATTAAATATTGCGGAATTACATACAACATTGCGAATTCTTCATTAATTTTCGAAAATTTTTGTTTTTCGTGTGTTTTTTCGCTTTAAAATTTTTGGTTTCTTGTGAAGACAATTTTTAGGGTATTTTAACATTTTTTCTCGACAACACAAATCACAACACATCTACTTAAGATCCATTTTCACCTCATCGATTTCAAGTCTCTAGATATGGATTCTACTCAAGAGTATCGTGTCACAAACAACAATATCATGGTGGCGGGTAATAAAGAGAGACCACCAATGCTTGTGTCTGGTCGGTATGCTCAATGGCAATCAGTTTTCATACGATACCTTGATACAAGACCTAATGGTGATGCCTTGAGGAAATGTATTACTCATGGACCATATATATTCAAGAAGATCTCAATTCCTCCAAGACAGGCCACAGATACTACTGATCTAATACCCGCAAGTGAACGTGATGAAACAAGAGCTAATCTTACACCTGAAAATTGTGCTTCGCATGATGCGGAGAAGGAAGCCATCTATATGGTTTTAAGTGGGATTGGAGATGATATTTACTCCACGGTTGATGCATGCCCTACAACACATGAAATGTGGACTACTATTGAACACTTTCAACAAGGAGAATCACTCAACAAACAAGATGTCAAAACAAACTTGTTTTGGAATTTTGGCAAGTTTACTTCAAGGGATGGAGAGTCAATTGATTCATACTACTCCAGGTTTTATAAAATGATGAATGACATGACAAGAAATAATCTACAAGTCTCCACCATGCAAGTCAATGTTCAATTTCTTCAACAACTTCAACCCGAGTGGACACGGTTCGTCACTTTAGTGAAACAACAAAGTTAGACGAGGTCTCATATCATCGACTCTTTGATATCTTGAAGCAATTTCAAAATGAAGCAAATGAGATTCGAGCTGAACGTGTTGCAAAGACGGCTAATCCACTTACTTTTGTGACTACCACTCAACATGTTCAAGATCATCGCTCTCGTGCTCCTAAGCCATACTCCACTACATCATCCTCACCACGATATTCCACATCGTCTAAGTCTTCATCATCCACAAGATCACGAAGTAAAGTGCCAAGAGCACCATCACCACCATCTGAGTCATCATCTGAAGAAGATAGTGATGAAGACCAAGCTCAAAACAATCGAGATATGAAACAACAAATTGCTTTCATAATGAAGACTTACAAGAAAATCTACAAACCCACCAACAATAATCTTCGAACATCATCTAACACAAAGAACCAATATGTTGAGAGTCCTCCAAGGTATGACACACGCCGACGTGGTGAAAGTCCTTCTAGGTATGATCGACATAATCCAACGCATGTTGAGGGTTCTGCAAGGTATGATCGACAAACTGCCAAGTATGATACTCAGAGGATTGCTGCTGCTACTGGGAATAGGGAAACGATTGGAAGTCAAGTGGTTCATCAAAGTGGGATTCAATGTTTTAACTGCCAAGGTTATGGACATATGGCAAAGGAATGCAGGAAGCCAAAAAGGATTAGAGACTCTAGTTATCATAAGGAGAAGATACTGCTATGCAAGAAGATCGAAGCTGGGGTTAAATTGCCAGCTGAGGAAGGAGCAATGCTTGATGACACTGATGATGAAGATTCCGATCAAGAACTCAATGCACATTACTCGTACATGGCAAAGGTTGAAGAAGTTCTCAAAGTCACTGAAGATGACAATGGTCCTATCTTTGACGCTGAGCCAATGGATAAGGTACACATTACTGATGAATATAATGTGTTTGGTGATATTCATGAGCATAGTGATCTATCCAATGCCATTAATGACACATGTATGATGGAAACGGTTGATAGTAATACCACACCTAATTCATCAGTAATGTGCAATAATGAGTCTGAGCATGATCAACATTAAAATGAGTATGATGAAGAGGAACGTATTGCGCTTGCTAATTTAATTGCTACTTTATAAAAATATGTCACTGAAAATAAAAAGAGTCAAAAGCAATTAAAAAAGAAAACACTACGCTCACTCAAAACTTTGAAGAATGCAAAGCTGCTCTTATTAAATCAAATGAGATAACTGCAAGCAATAGAAATGAGCTTCTACAGAAAACCAAAGAGCTTGAGGGGTACAAGGTTAGTGCGTTAAAAATTCAAAAGCACGATTTTGAAAACAAATATAATACAACTCTTGAGTTATTAGCCAAAGAGAAGCGTCGATATAATGTTTTCTTAATGGATGAACGTAAAAAACGTACCTTGCCAATACCAAAGTTAATGAACTTGAAAAAAAGCTCTCTATGACCACTATCGATTCTGCTAAAATTCTTGAGGTTAAGAAACAAGAGGTAGATGCGTTAAAACAAGACTTCAAAAGTAGATATGATAAAGAAACTGAAAAAGTTACGAAACTAGAAGAACAAGTCGAATTTTTGAAGAAAGTTGTTTATAAGACGCATGATTCTCTTCAAACCGTAAGAATGATAGCACCTCCGTCGATGTTTAAGGGTCAAGCTAGCTTTGCAAGTCCTGAGTACCTTGCCAAAGCTCAAACTACGAACCCGCGTCTTTATCTTGATGAGTCTGAAAGGACCGATCTTGATTGCATGCCTGTTAGTGCCGATAGTGACGAGACTGCCCTTTGGGATGATGATAGTCGACCTCTTGTCAATAAGTTGATTGTGAAACCATTTAATTATGCTTATGAGAATAGTCTTTATGTTCTTTTCAACAAACAAACTCAGAAAACTCGTGAGGAAGTGTTTTGAAGAATGCAAACAAAAGATAATTCAATGGAAGAAAGCATTTACCCCTAAGAAATCTAATGTTTACAAATATATGAACTACCTTCCTCTAGATGAGTCTAAAAACAAGAGTAGGAAAACATTAGGTATTCTTAAACACCACATAGATAATGTTAAATCTATTGTTGAAAGAGATTGGGCAAAACGTGAAAATGCTGAGTGGAAACGCCCGATTCCTCAAGATACTACTTTGCTTGTGAAAGAACTCTTAATTCCAAATACAGCGTTGATTAAAAAAACTGTTCTTCAATTTGAGGAGTACATTCGGACTGAAATGTTTGATGATATAAAATATGTTGAGTCTATTGAGAAAAACATTGATGATCTTCAAATGGAGAAGTCTGATTTTTCAAATGAATAGGATTTACTCTTGCAAGAGTGCGTTTCTAAAGATGTTATGTGTGCTTATTTTACATCTTGTGCTAATATTGATGAATATTCTGATGTTGCATGCAAATATCTTGATAAGATCAAAGAATGTGAGCGTCTTGAAATTGAGCTTTTGAAACGTAAAGAAAATGTTGATAAAAAGGCTTTTTAGTTACTTCAACACAAAACAGATTTCCTACAAAAACATTGTCATTCTCTTGAACTTGCTTTGTAAAAAGACGTTGGTAGTTTTCCACATGATAATAACTTGCAAGAAAAACTTTCCAAAACGTTTCGAGAAATGAATGAATAGAATTTGGAAATTAAAGGGTTGAAAGCTCAGTTACAAGACAGGGAAAGAGCGATAGCAGAGTTGCAGAAACTCGTTGCTAAAATGGGTGGGAAAGTTGTGGAACCTAGCATTAATAAACATGTTGTTAGACAACCCAATGCCTCTAAAGTGAATAGATCCTCTATCTTGGGAAAACCATCTGCTTTATCAAATTTCTCGTTTGCAAAACCTGTGTTTGCCCCCAAGATGGATGGAAAGGAAAGGTTACCACAGAATCAACCCATAAGGAATACTATAGCACCAAGCGTTAAGCACAATAATGTGATTAAACCAAGGATGTATAGAATGCCCACTAAGCCCACAAACAAAGATACTCACTCGCCTCAGACTTCTAGAAACACTAATATTCGTGTGTCTTCTACTACAAGAATAGTCTCCACTACTAGTGTTATCCGGCCTCAGCTTAAGCGCACTCAAGTGAAGGATAAGGTCTGGAAACACAAGATTCAAGAAAAGATGAAGGAAGTCGAAGAACAACCTAGGAATTTGAATGTTTTAAAGAATAAAAAGTCTGTAATCACGTGTAATGACAATTTGAATGTTTTGAATGATTTGAATGCTATGAATGTCAAATTCGTTTGTGTCAAATGTGGAAAATGTGTTAATGCTAATCATTCTATGTGTGCATGAATATTGTCAAAGGCGTAGATACTAGAACTAGGCAGCAAGTTGCGAAGCCTATTAGTGCTAGTAAACCCAAACGCAATGTGAACCATTCTGGTGCTACCCCCACTAAGAAATGTAATGCATCATACTCCAACACTAAGAACCCTAGAAGAAGAATTAAGGAATTATATAAGTCTGCTAGCAAGTCTTGGAAATGGTGGTTTGCTAATCAATGTCCTCCAGGATATAAATGGATGCCTAAAGCTAGGACAGAAAATGTGAAAAGGAGTGTTAGTTTGCCTTTAAATGTTGCTAAGGACCCTAATGACTCTATATCACACCTACTATGGTATCAAATTTAGCAAATGATCCATCGTGTTCTAACTCTTCTACATGTGATAAAAATAATTCTCTTCATACTGGACTCCGGATGCACGAAGCATATGACGGGAAATCTCAAGCTTCTAATTAACTTCGTGGAGAAGTTCCTGGGTACGGTTCGATTCGGAAATGATCAATTTGCACCGATCCTAGGATATGAAGACTTGATTCAGGGGAATATTACGATCAAAAGGGTATACTATGTCGAAGGGCTCAATCACAATCTTTTCTGGGTTAGTCAATTATGTGATGCAGATTTGGAGGTTGCTTTCAGAAAGAAGACATGTTTTGTTCGTGATTATGATGGGAATGATTTACTTATCGGTACAAGGGGTACTGATCTTTACACAATTTCACTACAAGACACAACTTCATCAACTCCAATTTGCTTCATGGTTAAAGCTTCAACGACTTAGGCATGGTTATGGCATCAACGTCTTTCTCATCTCAACTTTGATACCATCAACTTGCTTTCCAAGAATGATATTATGAGAGGCCTTCCAAGTTTGAAATTCATCAAAGATCATCTTTGTTCTTCTTGTGAGCTTTGTAAAGCTAAACGAAGTAGCTTCAAAACAAAGACTACCCCAAGCTCCATAGGACGGTTAGATCTTCTTCATATGGATATGTGTGTTCCCATGTGTGTTCATAGTATCAATGGAAAGAAATATATTAGGGTAATTGTCGATGATTACTCAAGCTACACATGGACTCACTTCTTGAGGTCCAAGGATGAAACACCCAAAGTTCTCATCAGCTTTCTTAAACTGATACAACGTGGTCTTCAAGCTCAAGTTAAAGTGGTTCGTACTGACAGAAGTACAAAATTTTTGAATTCAAATCTGAGAAATTATTTTGAAGCCGAAGGAATTGAACATGAAACATCTATTGCTCAAAAACCCGAACAAAACAGCGTTGTTGAATGATGAAATCGTACTTTAGTTGAGGCTGCTCGAACATTATTATCTGCTTCAAAACTTCCACTATACTTTTGAGCCGAAGCCGTGTCAACTGCATGCTACACACAAAACCGATCCTTAATTATTCCAAGACACGAAAAGACACCATATCACATAATTCATGATCGAAAACCTTCACTCAAACACCTTCATGTTTTTGGATATACTTGTTACATAATACGAGATGGTGAAAATTTGGATAAGATGAAAGAGAAAGGTGATGCATGCATTTTAGTGGGATATGCAACTCAGTCTAAAGGATATAGAGTGTACAACAAGAGAACAAAATTGATAGTTAATACAAGGTTTTTGCCAAGTATAAAAATTTGTTCGTCTCGATTCAATTCGAATTGATTTCCGGTTAAAAGTGCGACTTAGTCGTTCTTGGTGGAAAATAAAATAGTTTGGTTATCTATTCTACTCAAAAGGTAAATGCGCAAAATAATAACAATAAGCTAAAAGCAATTAACTAATTAAAACAAAACAATATAAATAATAAAACGTGAATTTATAACGAAACAATTAATAAAAATAAAACTAAAAGACGAAATTAACTATCGACTCAAAAATAAAGTTTACTTAATGAAAAAGGAGAGAATAAAACTAAAATGGTACTTTAAAACTAAACGAGGCAAAACCTAAGGCGGGTACTAAATTAAAAAATAAAACTTAAACTTTACGAAAAAATATTAATTTTAAAATTAGACGAAAAATTCAACTAAAAATACGCAACTTTCAGAAATAAAATCGGAACTACTTTCAGATTAAACTAAACAATTACGGAACAATACTAATAAACAAACAAGACTACTGGAAGCAGCCAGGCAGGTAGCTCTTTTTGGCGCCAAAACTAGGAAGCAGGCAAGCTGCTAGCTTAAAATCTTCGCAATATGTACAGTATTTTTCGGAAGTTCCTTTTCTTTGCAATATGTACAGTATTTTTCGGAAGTTAGTATTTCTTCGCAATAACAATATTTTCTGAATTTTAATCTTTTTCGGAATATTTGCTTCTTCGGAATAATTCTTTTTCAGAGATTTCTTCGGAAAAATGATTTTTTCACAACTTTCTTCGGAATAAATCTTTTCAGAACTTTCTTTGGAAAAATGATTTTTTCGGAATTTCAAACTTTTTCAGAGAAATTTTCAGAGAAAACAAATTCAGATAAATGAACAATTTCTGAAAAAAATAATTTCTGAAAAAGGAAGATCTTCAGAATAATAAACCCTAATCCGAAAAAGTGAAAACTCAGATAAACAATTACGGTAACACTAAAAATCAGAAAATAAGCCATGAATAAGCTAAAATCAACTAAGCAAATAACCAAAACTTAATCTAAAACACTTTTAAGTAAAACTAATTAAACCACAAATTAAAAACTTGAAAAACACTAATAAAACTAAAAATTAAAAATCAACTTTTAATAAAATAAACTAATAAAAACACGTAACTAGAATCAAATCAAACACACAATAAGCTATAAAATCAAAGCTAACACAATCAAACACATAAAAACATAACAATTAGTCAAATAAGCATGACAATAAGATAATAAGCAAAAAGATTAACAAAAATTAGAAAGGTAGAAGGAGATATTAATATAAAACTTGATTAAAATAAGATTTAACAATTAAAAGTAAAGATTAAACTTACAAATTTAAGGTGCAAGACAAGAAATTAAAGGTGCAATTAAGTAAATGACATTAAGAAAAGTGCAAGTAATTAAATGGAAGACTAGTTTGTCAAAATAGCCAACACCTCCTAATGACACATTAGGAGGGTATTTATAGGAGGATTAGTATGTCTTGATGCTTCCTTCCTTTTCTCATCTTTTCGTCTTTATAAATTCTTCGACTTTGTCTCAGGATTATTTGAACTCGTCTTATAATTTCTTCATTTATTAGACTTGAGTTCTTCGACTTCATTAAACTTCCGTCTTTAGACTTTTTCTTCGATAAATCTTTAGAATAGGCCTTGGACTTCCGTTCTTTTTGCACTCTTAATCTTTTGACTTCGTCTTTTGTCTTTTCTTCGATAAAAGTCCGTGAAAGCTCATGTTTTCTTCCCTTTTCACATTTTGATCCTAAATCACAACAAAACACAAACCACGTATAATTATGACATTTACGACATAAAATACACGTTTTGGCTTGGTGGTTATTATAATTAAGTGGTCAAAGGATGGTTGTTTTCACACCTATCAAATCCCCTACACATAACCATTGCAATGTCCTCATGCAATGTATTAATTACAAAGCAAGTTTTACATTTTCCATCACAATCAATCCATCTTGGCCTTTATTAAAGAGAAAAAATATTAAAAAGAAGAAAACAAGTAAGAAGATCAAAAACTTACCTTAGGGTTTTGGAATGTCATGAATGATTATCATCCTCAAGTTTCACGTTTCCCATACCAAGCTTAAAAACGAGATCATTGTTATTATAAGTTAGCAAACTATCACAAACTCATGTGGGCCAATTATTTACTTAGACTCCCTTATTCCTAGGTGTATCTATTATATTTTATTGTTGTCTTGAATTATCACGAGGATGCATTGTTGACTTATTTCGATAGTTTATTAGGCTGAAAATAAAGTAGGACGATTTAATCAATAGTTAGCTAAAGGAAAAAATCTTTTAAAACTGCTTCTCGGGACTTCATAAAGTTCATATCTTGGCATAACTCGCTTCACGTTTTGAGACCTTTCTCGGACCGATAGTTGGCAGTGACTTCATACTTCAAATCTTGAGAGACGTTCATGAAATAATGGTCTTCTCTTCATAATAGGAATTTCTTCACTTGAACTTTTTGAGAGATTCTTCATACTTGGACCACGACTTCTTCATTTTTCTTCAATCTTTATTTGGGATTTTGATATACAACGATCCGCCTCCTTTTAGGACTTGGATCTATTTATCCTCATACCTTGTTAGGGCCTTTTTGGATAGACTTCTCCATGATCTTTAGGGGAGTATTTGCTTTTCGTCGTGTGTCTCGATCCTTCATATTGATTTTTGATAAATGATTCTATACATCACTTGGGATCTTTAGCAACAAAATGTAGCCCTCGTGCCTTGTTAGGGCCTTTTCGGGCTCGCCAATCTTCGCATCCCGCTTCAATAAGTTATGCCTTGGCTATGAACTCTAATTAATACCGAGCAACTTTTAAACGATCTTATTCTAGAAGCTAAGTAACTTTTCAAATCGTACAACCTTATTTATTGCAAATATATTTATTAATAAGCGATGGGAGAAAAAGCTCATAATTAACTCACATAAACTCATGAAAGAATACCAAACTTATAATTGACTCTATCATCTCTCGTTCTCCATAATTTAAAATCTTAAGGAATGATACTCGTGGATGCTTAGCCTATTAAATCAAAGTTTTGGGTTTTCAAGTCATCTATAGGATCTTGCAACTTCTTAGACTTTTTCAAGTTTAGAATTCGCATTTTAAAGTTCCCTCTATAAACGACTTTCTAGTATCAATTAAAGGAACTTGTGAAAAGTTCTTGTTCTTAACCCGTAAGAGTTAAGACTTTCGCATTTTAAAGTTCCCTATATAAAAGCCTAGCAAAACTTGACTTAAACACGTTAAGGATACTAGCTAGAGTAAACTTAGATAAGTAAACTCGAGTTGAGTCAAAAGATTCACAACTTTTGAAATTTAAAACCACTTTATTGAAATTTATTCTAGCAAAGAAATAAAATAACTATAACAAAGGAAAACCTACAAGGCCGAAATAGATTAAAAAATTTTAAAAATATCAAAAAATTGATTTTCCGGTTAAAATGAGGACAAATGCAAGGAAAAGCCCACTTACCTTCGATAGAAGTCCCCCCTACACTTAATATAAACTTTGTCCTCAATGTTTAAGCATGTGGAAGTAACCTCCCCTACACTTAGGACATTGTGCACTTTATTTAAATCTTGCTAAGGAAGAGACAACTAAAGTGATTCCTATTTTAATATTGAAGAAATATAAAATAGAGAATTAATATTATGATTTTTATTCCAACTAATATTCGTTTTTCCTCGACTCACTGGAAATTGATTTCCAATTATCGTAAGATTAAATTTGTTCTTGGTAAATAAAATTTGGTATTTTAAACTAAACTATTTAATTAAAAACTAATTTAAAATTTAAATAAAACTAAAAAGACTTTGAAACTAATTTAAACTAATTAAAAATAATAAAACTATTTTAAAGCTTAAACAAAATTTAAAAATAATTTAATTAAAATAAAAACTTTTTAATCTAATCTATTTTTATACAAAACTATATAAATGAAATCTATTTTTAAGTAAAACTAAATGGAAAACTAATTTTTAAAACGAAATTTAAAAACATAAAAGGAAACTATAAAAGTAAATTTAAAACTAATTTAGAATTTATAAAAGTAAATAAAATAAAAATATTTTTTTTATCTTTTTATATTTTATAAACTGAATAAGGAAATAAAAACTTTTTAATTAAAATTTAATAAAACTAAAAACTTGTAATTAAACAATTTAAATAAAACTGCCAAACATAAAAATACCTATATTAATTAAAAGCTACGATGTAATACTCAAAAGAGTGTCTAGATGAGATGGTAATGTTTGTTGGCTTGTGTGCGAGGGGTCTGGGGTTCGAAACCCAGCCCAGACAAGTTTGCTACTTTTTTTTTTTGAATTAATCAGCAAAGACAGAAACAGCTAAACCGAATGAGAAAAAAAGAACAGCAAATAAGCAAATAAGATATAATAAGCAGATCTAAATAATAAGCAGAATAAGCAACTTAAGCAATTCAAACTAATAAAACCAAACAGGAAAAATATAACAAAGTAAAGCAGATTTAAATAAACTTCTTAAACTAATTATCAAGCAGATCCCAACAAACAGAAACAAAACAAGCAGATATAATACTTAACCAAGTTAAAATTCCAAAACACAAACAGATTAAAAACTTAACCAAATGAAAATAAAGCAGATCCAAATAATTAACTACCAAAATAAACTCATCCAATAAACATCAAAACAAACTAGCAGATTCAAAAATTAAGAAGTAGTTAAATCAAATTAAACTAAAACTTATAAAAGTAAAAAGAGACGAGAACCTTTTGTCGATTCCGTTGGGAAGAAGGGTGAAGCGCTGAGACCCCTTGATATCGAAACCGAGACTAAACATCACCACTTTCAAATCACCGTAACATCACCATCATCATCCTCTCCTTCGAACAGTAACCGAATAACCCAAAAGAATCTTCAAACAGTAACTTTTATATTTTCCAGTGGGGAAAATATATTATCACTTTCTTTTCATTTATTTTTTATATATTTTTTTTATATTATAATAATAAACCGAACAGTAACATGAATAAAAGAGATTAAAGAGACACGAATAGTAATATGAACAGTAATATGATAACAGGAATTAAAAAGAGACACAAAAATTAATTAAATAACTTTTTCATTAATTATAAAAAGAGTACATTGATCGAAATTAAAAAGTACAATAAACCTAAATCTAAATTTTTTAGAAAATTAAAATAAAGAAAAAGTGCCCCTGATTACAGATTTGGAGGGGGTTTTTATTGGCAAAACCCCTGAAACCCTCTTGATGGCTTCAAAATTAAGCAACAAATCTTGGCCGTATATTCCATCTTCTCTTTCTTCTCATCTCATCAAACGGCAGAAAACGCACCTTGTGAGCCACGGATTGCCAAGATGGCATTGGGTGTGTTTGTTGTGTTTGTTTAGGCTAAGGTGGAGGATTTATATTGGTGGGATTGGTAATGGATATGTGTTCCATCCAATCACAACATTGGATACAGCCACGTCGGATTTGGAGATAGGACCACCATTGTGGATCTTGCGAAAAACTTGGGGATTTAATCCCCAAGTGTGTGAATTAAACACTTAAACAAAAAGCCCCAAATAATGGATGGTAATTTTTTCTACGGTAAAATTAGGGTTTTGAGATGGTGGCTGTGAAAATGGGAGAGAAAAGAATGTGAGTGTGTTTATTTTCTTGTTATTATCGAGTGGGGTGGGAATGGGGTAAAAATATGTTTTATTTATTTGTGTGTTGGGGTGATAAGTGGGGAATACACATGGGAGGTAGGGTTGATAAATAATGGGGTGTTGTGTTTGACTGAATAAAACCGTGTGTGGGTAAATTATAGTTGACCTGGTGATAAGCATTTGACCCCTCATTTATTTCTCCGTCTTAATATTTCAATCAAATAGGCTTTGGCCCAGGTTTACTTCCATCCGTATAAATGACTTGGGCTTTTGATTTGGCCCAATTCACCCTTTAATCCATCCGCCTTTTATTTTTGCAAATGGTCTTGTGGCCCAAATTTTCCAAAGCTTTATTTAAGTTTCCAAGTAATGGGCTTTTGGCCCAATACCCGAATGTGGGACCCACTAAGCTCGAATATCTTCAAAAAGTTGAAATCCATTATAAACGAACTTGATTTCGGCTTCCTTGATCATTTCTTCAAAACCGTGTCGATTTAACCGGTTTTCGTGAACTTGGGCACACTTTTGGTCTTTGACTTTGTCTTCATCTCTTTTTGGACTTTTCTTCAACATTTGACCGTGAAATCCCGTGTTTTTTCTTCTTTTGATCATTTGTACCTATTTTAACACAAAAACACAAAACCACGCGTAATTCCGACTTTTATGATATAAAACACATGATTAAGTCTTGTTTTTCCTTGATTTTAGTGGCAAAAGGATAAGTGTTTACACACTTATTAAATCCCCTACACTTGACCAGTGCAATGACCCCATGCAATGCATTATTTTAAAGCATAAAGTTACATTTTTCTCATAATTAATCCATCTCGGCCTTTATTACCATTACTACTACTACTACGACGAAATGATAAAAACTTAAAAGGAAACAAAAGTTAATACAATTTATTAGCTTGGAAACTATTTGATGGAAGAAACTCGTAAAGAAATCTAAGACTTGAATTAGGGCTTTGGTGTCATGACTATTAATCACCCTCAAGTTTCACGTTCGCCATACCAAGATTAGAAACGAGATCATTGTTTACCATAAGTTCTTAGGTTAAAACCACTTATATAAGACAATTGTGTAATACTCTTTCTCCAAGTCCTAGGTTGTATCTCTAGATTTTATTTGTTGTCATTCACCTGTAGGCTCATTTGACTTATTTGATAATTATTATTCCAAAAATGAAAGCCAAACGGTGCAAACCCGACACTCAAAACCTAACCTCGTCCTCAAAAACGTTGTTACTAAAGTAAGCCCACATCAAGGATGATTTAACACGATTTGGGGAATAAATTCCCGGACCCAAAATTTGGCCAAATAGTACTACTTATTAATTATTTCCTCCAAAGTCATGTAGACTTTATATGGATTTTAGCAAGTTCACATCATATACCCTTAGGCTCTTTAAGATGTAAAAATGATCCCCGTCTATTGTCCACACCCTAAGGCTCCTTGAACGATAAACGAGGGAATTGATTTTTGATCAGTTTTTATTCAACACTTACCATGTCATACACCCTAAGGCTCTAATGACAAGGTTCGTGCTACATGCCCCACACCCTAAGGCTCCTTAAGGTCATGTTGTAATCTTATTCTTTCTTTATACATGATATATATAGTAGGCCAAATTCCACGGTCCCATGGTCTGAATACCTCCTACTTAGTGGTTATGAGCCACCTTAGTCGGAAGTCCACAACGCTGGCACCCTCAATTTGTTCATGCTTTAATTACAAGGAGAATAAAGATTTGGCTAAGAGTTAAGATATTGAATCTACACCGCAAAAATCCTCATTTATTAAGCAATTAAATATACAAGCGGGAAGAAAGAGCCACAAAAACCATATAAGCAAAAATTAACCCTTAAACTTATTATCAACTCTATCATCTCTCGTTCTCCACAATTTAAAATCTCAAGGAATGAGACTCATGGATGCTTAGCCTAATAAACCAATTAAGGTCCATATAGTTAAGGATACTAGCTAGAGTAAACTTGGATAAGTAAACTCGGGTTGAGTCAAAATATTCACGACGGGCCTAATATATCAAAGATATCAAAACTTGTTAAAACCATTTTATTTATTTATTTGTTTTTGACTTTATTCTTGAAATGGAAAATATAAATATGATGCGATGACAAAATGAAAATAAATAAAAATACTACTAGGCCAAAATAGATCAAAAATTTGAAAAACATTGAAAATTTTTTAAATTTTTCGGTTAAATGGGGTGAAATTCATGGAGAAGTCCACTAAAACTTCGATAGAAGTCCCCCAACACTTAATATAAACATTGTCCTCATCGTTTAATCATGTGGGAGAATAAACTCCCCTACACTTAGGACATTGAGTGCGTTGTTTAAAATCGAGCTAAGGAAGGACAACTAAAGTGATTACATTTATTCGTTTTATTTATATACAAGATTGAATCAAAATAGCATAAACTTATCGAAGGAACCGAGTACACGGGAACACGTGAACACGGGTCGTGTCAAAAGCACCAAAAGTGGATCATTAAGCACATGTCCCTGCACACAACATCACAACACAAACAACCTACTTGGCTCCCCCCCTACACTTATTGGTGAAAATGGGTGAAGGTGAAAAAGGGTAAAAAAGGGTGGAAAAGGTAAAAATCTAACCTAGTTAAACGATGCTTGATTCATTTATCACGAGTCTCTAGCTCGACTCGATTTCCTGAATGTCATCATTCAAATGGGAAAATCATTGAAAAACCGAGATTTCCAAGGGAGGAAAATCTCTCCATGATAAAGGTGAATCAAAGTCATATAAGGCATACCCCATGAAAATCCACCCGGGTCAAACACATAATTTCCATCACAAAAGGAAATAAACCCCGAGTGGGTACGCAAGTCAAAGAAAAGTGGGGTATCCTTAGGCAAAAGTCTCTTACTAGGGAAGGTGTTATGGAGATATGGTAATGACAACACAAAAGTCTCTATTCCGGGATCAACCACCGATTCCTTAATGGGAAAATAGCAAGAGGTAGTGACATTTAAGCTCATAATATCATCAAAATCCAAAGTGGGAAAGTCGTCCTCTTCCAAACTCGATGTGAAAACATAAGTATCGTCGGAGTCATAGGAAAACTCTTCCTCATGAGGAAAATAGGTATTTAGAAAGATATCTAAATCCTCCTCAAATGGAATAACCTCTAAAGTCGGAATAAGCTCTAAGAGTGGAGGATCCTCCTCAATAGTCATGACTTCTAAAATTGGAGTATAAAAGTCAAAAGGAGTCTCCATGGAAGAATTACTCATAGAGATATGAGGTGCATTAAGATCATGGGGTGGGTCATCAAAATTAATGAGATCACTTAAAGAAGTGTCATCATCGTAGGTATCAAAGATTGGGGTATCATAAATAGGTGGGTCAAAAGTGGGTGGGTCAAAAGTCGAGTCGTCTAAACCGAAGATAGTGTGATCACTTGAAGAAGTGTCATCACCATAGGTATCATAAATAGGAGTATCAAAAAATTGAGGCTCTAAGGGAAGGGATGAGTTTATCACAAAATCATTTTGATTAGATTTTTCAATTCCAAAAGGATTAATAAAAATCTCTTCATTATCATAATTAAGAACATCAATCATATTGACCGACTCTTTTCCATCTGATTTTGTTGTGATTTTTCCTATTTTAAAAACTTGTTGTTCATCCCTAACCCTAAGAATTAACTCCCCTTCAGCTACATCAACTAAGGCTCTTCCGGATCGTAAGAATGGTCTACCAAGTATTAACGGAATACGAGGATCCATCTCATAGTCGACGACGACAAAGTCCATGGGAAAAGTGAATGTACCAACTCGAACAAAAACATCTTCAGCAATACCAACGGGCTATGCGAGAGTTCGATTAGCTAACTCTAGAGTCATACGAGTCGGTACAAGGTCGGGTAATGACAATTGTTTCCAAACCGAAAGTGGCAAAAGATTGATGCTAGCGCCGAGATCCGCTAAAGCCATACAATCATCGATTTGAGGAAACGAGCAAGGTAACACGAATCGTCCGGGATCTCCTAGCTTTTCGGGAAGCTCTTTTAGAAGAATCGCGGAACAATTCTCATTTAAACGGGTGTTCACGAGCTCAACCATTTTTTCTTTTTTATTAAGCAAATATTTAAACATTTTCACTAATTTTGGCATTTGAGCAAGTGCTTCAATAAGACTAATGTTAACATTGACGTTGGAAATCATTTTCAAAAAGTTAGAGACATGAACGTCATCTTTGGTGAGCACTTTAGCCTTGTCTAACCTAGATGGATAAGGGATATTAGGCTTAGACGTTGAAGGTTGAGAAGGAGAAGGACTCGCTTCTTGAAGAACCGTAGGGATAGGCTCTTTCGGCAATGGAGCACTAGTACTAGGAGTGGTAGTGGGCGGAATCACCGAAGGGGGAGTAGGATTACTCATTATGACCTCCGGGCCTTGTCTCTCCTTTATGGGCGAAGAGATGGAAGGTCCCACTAAAGTGGCTCCACTTCGAGTATTGATAGCACTCACATTAGCACGAGGGTTAATCTCGGTATTGGAAGGAAGGCTCCTTGGGGTCTAAGGGCTTGAATCATTGTCAAAAATTTCTTATCATTGGACTCTTGCATTTGTCTAGTAGATTCTTGCATTGCTTTCATGATTTTCTCATGTTCGGTCAATTTTTGTAGAACCAAGTCCATTTGAGGATTTTGCATGTTCATTCGATTAAACCCTTGATTAGGAAAACTTTGGTTTTGATATTGAGATTGAAAATCGTTGTTATAAAAACCTTGGTTATTATTTTGAAAACCTTGATTTTGACCATTAAAATTCGCTTGATTTGCATTCCCTTGAAAATTACCCATTTGAGTACCTTGGTTCCTATTTTGGTATTGGGTATTTTGGGCGGGTGGGGGTGGTCTTTGTGGTGCTACAAAACCCGGGGGAGCCAAATAATTAGTACTCTTATAAGACAAATGGTTAAAATCAACATTTGGTTTAAATGGAACCCTTTCATTAGCATTAAAAGCACAAACTTGTTGTTGTTGATTATTGTAAACCTTGTCACAATTGAAATATGAATGTGGTCCACCACAAGTCTCACACGTTTCACTAGTTTCTTTCATGGCATTAACTTGACCATTTAGGGCATCGGTTTTTAGAGCAAGTGATTCAACAACTGAAGTGAGTTTATCGATTCTCTTGTCACTCTCACTAGAACTAGCACTCGCCATAGTGGCCCTAACACTCTTGGTTTGCACTTTAGTCTTGTTTTCGATTATAGCCCAAGCTTCGTTCATGGTTTTCACAAGAAAATTGCACCCCGCGGCACTATTAAGTGAGTCTTGGTCATTTAGAGTTAAACCATTGTAAAACGTATTTATTTGATGCACTTTAGTAAAACCGTGTTGTGGACATTTTCTCAAAAGCTCTTTAAATTGATCCCAAGACTCACTAAACGTTTCCCCATATTGTTGCTCAAAGGTGATGATTTCATTCCTTAAAGAGGTGGTCCGTGATGGTGGGAAAAAGTAGTTTATGAACTTGGTCTCTAAATCAATCCATGTAGTAATACTTTGGGGTGGTTCCTTATCAAGCCAAATCCGGGCTTGTCACTCGAGGGAAAAAGGAAAGAGTTGCATACGAATAGCCTCTTGTGGCACACCATTGTATTTTACGGTGTTGGTTAAATGGATAAATCTCTTGATATGATCATGGGGGTCATCTTGAGAACGACCCAAAATGGGATAGCGGAAACCATTTTTGCGACAATCTAACATTTTCAGGTAGTAAATTATTTTCTCGTATAATATTTTGAAACTTATTTTTGTGATGGTTGATGAACTCACAATTTACGGATTTAAATTTGGGCTTACGTGTATAATTTAGCGTCCTTTACGACTAAACCGGAAACCTTTTGATTACGTATTTACGTTTTTGAACTCCGTTTTTGATGAGACAATTTTTATTAGATTCGTTTTTTGTCGTTGATTCATAATTTATAAAAATCTTTTTCGTAAAACGACCCGAGGGCACGCAAATCGAGGTAACTAGAATCGAGGAATACCCGTAAATTAGTGGGATGGGACAAAACTAGTTTATCCCACCCCACTAAAAGGGACGGCCCAAAAGAGGACACCACATCAAAGATGTGGCATCCTTACACTCTACAAGTTAACACTTGTAACATTAGCTTCACATTGAAGCTACACTAACCACAAAACCACTCATACTTACCATTGGCTTCCATTTCTAACATGCAAAACTACTCAAAACTCTCCCACTCTCTCTACCATTGCCGTCCCACTCCACCATCATACACCATCATTTGATCTTTTCTAGCCACAAGATACATGTTATCTAGCTATATTATGGAGAAACCTTGAAGCCTTGATTGATTGGTGGCCATTTTAACAACAAAGGAGGTTATTTGATTGTGTCCTAGCGCTAATTTCTCAACAAACTTTCTTGGTGATTGATGATCTTGGAGATATATTTGGTGTTCATCAAGTTGTTGTCTTCCAAAAACAAGATATAATCTTGGTTGGTAAAGAAGATCATCCTTTCCATTTTTCTTGTTATTTTTTTAAAGATCAAATGTATTTTCTTTCTTATTGTATATGTATATGATGAATATATGATGATAAAAATTTTGTGTGGGGATCAAGTGTTGATAAATATGCTTAAAAAGATGAATAACCATAAGAAACAAGGCTAAAATCATGCTTAAATTGTTGGCTGTATAAAAACAGTAAGTAACCAAGACTTAAACTGATAAAATTGCATGGTGGAGTCCATTTACAGTAAGTATAAGATGTCATACACATGTGAGAGTTAGCCATACAATGGAATCATCAAAATGAGTGAGATATGATCAAAACAAGATGAGTGTGCTAATCTGAATATTCTGTTTTCTAGGGACTGTTAAGAATAGTTAAACATAGAATGAGCAGTAGCTATAACTAACTTAATTGTAGCACATAATATGAAGTTCATGCCAACCAAAAATGAGCTTCTAACTCATTGTATAACTCTAGATATGATAAAAATGGTGAAGATGAAACTAAAAATCAGATTTTGAAGAATTAATGTTTAATACTATTATATAAGCACTCAAATAATATAGTATAAAATGTGAAATTAAAACCCACTAACTTATGAATTTCATTTATATAAATATGTATAAAGTTAAGTAAATGGACACTTTATAAAAATGGTAGTTGAATAAGATTTATAAGTTATAAAAACTATAAACATGATTTTTACGACGTTTTCGGCTATTACCGTAAAATTAACGTTTTTCGCCAATTAAAACTTAGACGATCAAACCCGTCTAATGTAAAGTTTTTAAAAGTCATATACTGATATATATAAGTATCTAATACAAGTAAAAACCGATAAAACCCGAACTATAGGACATACGGACATTAACGAGCTAAGTTAACATATTGGACTAATAATTTAACTAAATAAGTTAAACACTTATAAAAATTACTTATTGGGCTTAACCCATTTGGGCCCAACATGTGAAGTATAAATACTGATAATACAAGTATAAAATGGACTAATACAAGTTAAAGAACTTATAATAAGCTTATTGGACTTAAAACATGTAAATAGGTAAAACTAGTAAACTAGTAAAAAGTTACCAATACATAAACACTAAAATGAGTAAATAAGAATATATAAACCCACTTGATCATCATCATATGTACAAAATCATCATATGTATATTTGTTATTTTGATAAAGTCATTGGACAAAATTCTAAGACCGATTATTATTTATACAGGTTTCCGTGACCGAAGCACGCCCGTAGCCGATAATCCGCCTTTCATTATCAACGTGAGTTCATAGCCTCACACTCTTTTAAATGTTTTATAAAATGATTTGTAAATCCGCGAGGGAGATAACATGCTAGATTTTTGATAAAAATAGAACACAAGTAGTCCCGATGGTATGCTTAATGATATGGACCCGAATGATGCTATGACCCTATAAATGAGATAAAAAGGATTATTAGTAGTTAGGTTATGTCACTCAAAGTCCCATTAGCATGAATTGTGAACTACCGGGATTTGGTAGACGCTTATGCATATAATAGTACTATTTGGGCACGATCACCCCAGATCGCGCCTTGACGGTTGATCCCCGTCGTACCACATTGATTGGTAAGCGAATTTATGTATGAGAAGATTTACATAGCGTGATTTTTGTGACGATACGCTAACTTAGATGGGCAAATTGTTTGTCGGGTTTGCGGCCCGTTGTTTTGATAGTAAGGTAACAATGTCATGCGGCTAATAATAATCCAAAATGAATAAAATGTATTTCAATACAATACGATAACGATGCTAATAACGATAATAACATTACCTATAATGGTAAAATTGAGGCTACGGTCTCATGGACGGTTTAAGATGTATGCTTGATTTATATATTGCCTGACTAGCAATACGAGGACTTACTTCCGATATTATACTTGTGTTCTGATTTCAACGATTGTTTTATATCACGGTTTTATTAAACTCTATGAATTCACTCGGCATTCGCTGATATGATTTTTGCATGTTTTTATCTCAGGTGCTTGAAGGTAATCCGGATGGAGATCGACTCTGATGGCCCACATAATAATAAAAATGTTCATTCGATCTATGTTTTGTAAACTTAATGACCTGTATAATTTGGGACTTGTTGTACACTTTAAAACTTTTTATCAAATGAATGTATGTTAAACCTTGTACAACCATTTTTATGTGTTGTCTATGATTGGAGTTATTGAGCTATCCCGTAATACTCTTAAAGACCCTTCCGTTGTACCGATACGAAATTTGAGAGCATTACAGTTTTGTACCAGAGCTCTCGTTATAGAGAACGAAATATTTTAAAAACCAAGGTTTTGAACAAAACTTTTCAAAATCTTTTAACTATGAACATCTGAGAAAATATTTGAAAAATCTTTTGACTATAACGGTTCCAGAGATCTCCGACGTTACCAACAAGCCCTATTGAGAAGATATATATTTTGATATATATAATTTAATTTATATATATGTATATATCGTGATTTCAGTATGTAATTGTTTAATAATTATGTTATCCTAATACGAGATATATATATAAATGCAGATTGTCGTGGCTGACCGTAATATTCTTTTAGAGAACCATCCTATTCCCGAACCTAATGTAGATGATGATCCTTATTTAGATTTATTAGATTATGATATGGATGATAAGGAGGAACCATTTGAGGATCCCGAGCCCGAGATAGGACTAGGAGATCAGATTGCCCGTCAGGTTGATATGGTAGAAAATGAGATTGGGTTAGATAATTTAGATGATGAGATTGACGACGAGGATGTCGAGGAGGATATAGGTATAGACGATGAGGTTGATGATGATGAGGAAGCCGAGCTTATTTACCCTTATGATGTTCCAGAGGGCGAGCCCTTACCCCCACCAGTTTATTTGTCTGATTCTGAGGTTGAGCTACCTAGGGATGAAATGTTTGAATCGTCTGAATCTGATTCTGAATCAGAGGAGGATGAGGATGGTAATGCACCTGACGGTACTGATGGTATTGCTACTCGTAGACGTATGATAGGAGAGTCGTCTAGTGTTCGAAAGGCTACTCATATTGATGGTCTTGCACCATAGGCCTTGAGACGTGATTTAGATGCTTCCTGTGTTAAGAGTAGTATGACAGAGATTGGATTAGGTGTTGTTCAGACTCATGTTGCTTATTTGGAGTCGAAAACTAAGGTTGGTGAGAAAGAGCGGGAATTGCTTAGTTTGGATTTGACTGATGTAGATCGTGGTTTGAATGAGGCTTTTAGGAGGTTATCTGTGTTAGAAAGTGGTGAGTTTGCTGCTATGAAGAAAAAGGTGAATTCTATGAAGATTCCGTTTAATGTAGCTCGTGCGATGCGTGAGAAAGCTGAGAAGGAGTTTAATATATATGTCGGTTGGAATAGTAGATTTTATGCTGACATGGTTGAAAGAGGAGTGATCCGTAAGCGCCCAGATGAAGATGTGTCTAGTGATCGTCTGACAAAGATACAGAAGACGATGGATGATGAACCATCTGGCGGTTCTCAATAGACCAGTCTGTTTTTATTAGTGACCTTTGTATCTTTTGTACCTTTGTAACTTTGACTGAACCGACTTGTTAGTAGTAGACCTGGCACGAATTTTGAGTATGTATGGTGCTAGAACTTTGATATGGGATGTAATTAAGACAATGCTTTTGTTTCAAATCGAATGAAATATGTATCTTGTCTTGAATTCCATATTGTGCCTTATTTGTATCTTGATTATGAATTCAATCCATATTATGTGAATCCTTTGTTGGGTGAATGCTTAATACTTTGAAATTGTGAAATTATAGAACTATGCCGCCCAAGAAAGTTGTAACTGAGGATGATGTACGTAGGATTATTACGGAGCAAGTTACCGTATCTATGACTGAATTTATGGCAAATGCTAGAAATGAAGTTGGCGGTAGTGGAGCTGGCGGTAGTGGAGCTGGCGGTAGTGGAGCTGGCGGTAGTGGAGCTGGCGGTAGTGGAGCTGGCGGTAGTGGAATTGGTGGTACTAATGTGAATGTGAATGCTAATAATGTGAATGCTAATGCTGGAGGAAATATAGGAGGACTTGGAACTAATGCACCTGAAGTCAGTGGCTATACTTATGTGACGTTCATGAAGTGTGAACCTCTACCTTTTAATGAAACTGAAGGTGCTGTATGATTAAGCCAGTGGATTGAGAAGATTGAGTCGGTGTTTCAGATTAGTAAGTGTAAGGAGGAAGATAAGGTGACTTTTGCTATGGATACTATTAAAGGTCGTGCGTTGACTTGGTGGAACGGGAGAATTGATTTCATGGGTATTGATGCTGCTAATGCTACTCCTTGGGCTGAAATTAAGAAGTGGATGACTTTGGAATTTTGTCCCCGTAGTGTGATCATTAGGTTAGAACAAGATTTGATTCATCTGAGAATGAAAGGTGTGGACATTGATAGTTACACAAACCGATTCCATGAGTTGGCCTTGCTATGTCCTCGATTGGTGGAACCCGAAGAGATCCGAATTGAACAATATATCAAAGGGTTGACCAAGAATATCCGGGGGGACGTGACATCATCTAAGCCACTGACCATTGATGATGTTGTTCTAATGGCTTACCAACTCATTGGACAGATAATTGAGGATAGGGAAGATGAAGCCCGTGTTGGTGAGAAAAGAAACGGTGACGGTGATCGTGTAAATAGAGGTGATAATAGGAAGAATTTCAATCGTCGTCAGAACCAGAGAAAGGGGAATGGAAATGCTCTTACCAACAACTCACCGCGCAACGATGATAGATGTCCTAAGTGTGGTAACAAGAGGCATGCTAGCGACTGTTGGAAGTGCCGAAATTGCGGAAAGCTTGGACACAAGGTTGAAAGGTGTAAGAAGGGAACCATTTGCTTCAACTGTAATGAAGAAGGTCATAGAAATCGGAATGCCCCAAGTTGAAAGCGATTGTACCTGGAAGAAACCCCCATGGTGGTGTCTATCAACTTGGAACAATTGAGGTGAAGAAAGAGGATCCAAATGTCGTTACCGGTACGTTTTTACTCAACAATCATTATGATGTTGCTTTATTTGATTCGGGTGCTGATAGGAGCTTTGTATCCACTAAATTTAGTGCCCTTGTTGACATTGAACCTGTTGAGATAAATACCAGTTACGAGGTGGAGTTGGCTGATGGTAAATTAGTGAAAACTAATAAGCTATTAGAACGATGCTCTCTAAATCTCTTGAACTATTCCTTTCCGATTGATTTTATGTTGATAGAATTAGGTAGTTTTGATATTATTATTGGTATGGATTGGTTGTCGTTGAATAATGCTACTATTTTATGTGGAGAGAAGAAGGTTAAGATTCCTCTTAGGAATAGGACGTTAGTAATTGATGGTAATCGAGGTGAATCCCGTTTGAAAATCTTTTCATGTATGAAAGTCCAAAAGTGACCAGGAATAGGTCTAGGGAGAAACGATTGGAAGATGTGCCTATTATTTGTGAATTTCCTGAGGTATTTCCTAAAGATTTACCCGGACTTCCATGAATAAGGCAAGTAGAGTTTTGAATCGATTTAATTCATGGTGCTGCACCGGTGGCACATGCGCCTTACCGATTAGCCCCTTCTGAATTAAAGGAGTTATCTGAGCAACTTAAGGAGTTGTCTGATAAAGGTTTTATTCGACCGAGCTCGTCGCCTTGGGGAGCTCCAGTCTTGTTCGTTAAGAAGAAGGATGGATCTTTCCGTATGTGCATTGATTATAGGGAACTGAATAAGATGACAATTAAAAATCGATGTCCTTTACCTAGGATTGATGATTTGTTTGATCAACTACAAGGATCTAGTGTGTATTCTAAAATAGATTTGCGGTCAGGATATCATCAACTTCGCGTCCGTGAAGAAGATATTCCTATAACTACATTTAGAACTCGTTATGGACACTATGAATTTCAAGTAATGCCATTTGGGTTAACTAACGCACCTGTGGTTTTCATGGATTTAATGAATCGAGTGTGCAAGCTCTACTTGGATAAATTTGTGATTGTGTTTATTGAAGATATTCTAATCTATTCTAAGAATGAGGATGAACATGGAGAACATTTAAGAATTATTTTGAATTTGTTAAAGGATGAAAAGTTGTATGCTATGTTTTCGAAATGTGATTTTTGGTTGGATTCTGTGCAATTTCTTGGTCATGTGATTAACAAAGATGGAATTCATGTTGATCCTGCAAAGGTTGAAGCCATTAAGAATTGGTTGGCACTGAAAACGCCAACAGAAGTGCGATAGTTCTTAGGATTGGCTGGCTATTATAGGCGATTTATTAAAGAATTTTCTTTGATAGCTAAACCCTTGACTAAGCTTACCCAGAAGAATAAACCTTTCGTTTGGGGAAGTGATGAGGATGGAGCATTTCAGACATTGAAGCAAAAATTATGTAGTGCGCCAATTCTATCATTACCCGACGGGAGTGAAGATTTTGTAGTATATTGTGATGCATCTCTTAGAGGCTATGGAGTTGTTTTGATGCAGCGAGAGAAAGTGATAGCTTATGCTTCTAGGCAATTAAGGAAGAATGAGGAGAATTATACTACTCATGATCTTGAGTTAGGAGCTGTAGTCTTTGCTCTTAGGTTGTGGAGACATTATCTGTATGGCACCAAGTGTACGGTATTCACCGATCACAAAAGCCTACAGTATATTCTCGATCAAAAGGAATTGAACATGAGGCAACGAAGATGGATAGAGTTGTTAATTATGATTGTGATATAAAATATCACCCAGGAAAAGCAAATGTTGTTGCCGATGCGTTAAGCAGGAAAGATAGAGAGCCTATCAGGGTACGTTCTCTAGTCTTGACCGTGCACAATAATTTGCCTGAGCAAATTAGAAATGCGCAAATAGAAGCTTGTAAGAAGGAAAATTTTGTCAATGAAGGGTTCCGAGGAGAAGGAGATCCTTTAGAGGTTAGAGCTGATGGAGTGAAATGCTTAAGAGGTCGTATGTGGATACCTAAGTTTGGAGGCTTAAGAGATTTGATTATGTTAGAATCCCATAAACCTAAGTATTCCATTCATCCGAGATCTGATAAAATGTACCATGATTTGAAGAAGTTGTACTGGTGGCCGAATATGAAAGATGACATTGCTATGTATGTTCTTCAATGCTTGACTTGTGCTAGAGTCAAAGCTGAACATCAAAAGCCATCAGGACTACTTCAACAACCAAAGATTCCTGAATGGAAGTGGGAGCGAATTACGATGGATTTTATCACCAAGCTTCCTAGAACATCATCTAGAAACAACTCGATTTGGGTTATTGTCGACAGACTGACCAAATCAACACACTTCATTCCGGTTAAAGAATAGTTCTCACTAGAGAAGCTGACTCGTATTTACCTTGAGAATGTTGTATGCAAGCATGGAGTGCCTGTATCGATCATTTCAGATCGAGATCCTAGATTCGCATCGAATTTTTGGAAATCTCTCCAAAGATCTTTGGGAACGAATCTCGACATGAGCACTGCTTATCACCCCTAGACTGATGAGCAGAGTGAAAGGACGATACAAACACTAGAAGATATGTTGAGAGCTTGTGTGTTAGATTTTGGTAAGGATTGGGATAAACATTTTCCGTTAGCAGAGCTTTCGTATAACAATAGTTACCATTCTAATATTAAGGTTGCACCGTTTGAAGCTTTGTATGGTAGGAAGTGTAGATCTCCTGTATGTTGGAGTGAAGTTGGGGATACCCAACTCACGAGACCGGAATTGATCCGGGAGACTACGGAGATGATCGTTCAGATTAAGAATAGGTTGTTGACTGCCCATAGTAGACAGAAAAGTTACGCGGATGTGCGGCGGAATCCGATGGAGTTTGAAGTGGGTGACCGAGTAATGTTGAAAGTATCGCCATGGAAAGGCGTCATAAGATTTGGAAAGCGAGGAAAATTGAATCCCCGCTATATTGGACCCTTTAAGATTTTATCTAGAGTAGGTCCGGTGGCTTACAAACTAGAGTTACCCCCAGAACTTCATGGTGTTCACAACACATTCCATGTATCTAATCTGAAGAAATGTCTAGCAGTGAGTGATGAGAAAATTTCGTTGGATAAGGTTCGAATAGATGGGAAGTTGCATTTTATCGAAGAACCCGTAGAGGTTATGGATCGTGAGGTAAAGCAACTGAAACAAATTCGGATACCTATTGTCAAGATCCGACGGAATTCAAAGCATGGACCGGAATATAATTGGGAACGAGAGGATGAAATGTGGAAGAAATATCCGCACCTCTTCGATTTCAATAAGAAACGGACATCAAAATGAAATGGATCACGAGGACGTTGATCCCTTTTAGGAGGAAAAGCTGTGACAATCTAACATTTTCAGGTAGTAAATTATTTTCTCGTATAATATTTTGAAACGTATTTTTGTGATGGTTGATGAACTCACAATTTACGGATTTAAATTTGGGCTTACGTGCATAATTTAGCGTCCTTTACGACTAAACCGGAAACCTTAGGATTAAGTATTTACGTTTTTGAACTCCGTTTTTTATGAGACAATTTTTGTTAGATTCGTTTTGTGTCGTTGATTCATAATTTATAAAAACGATTTTCATAAAACGACCCGAGGGCACGCAAATCGAGGAAACTAGAATCGAGGAATACCCGTAAATTAGCGGGATGGGACAAAACTAGTTTATCCCACCCCACTAAAAGGGACGACCCAAAAGAGGACACCACATCAAAGATGTGGCATCCTTACACTCTACAAGTTAACACTTGTAACATTAGCTTCACTTTGAAGCTACACTAACCACAAAACCACTCATACTTACCATTAGCTTCCATTTCTAACATGCAAAACTACTCAAAACTCTCCTACACTCTCTACCATTACCGTCCCACTCCACCACCATACACCACCATTTGATCTTTTCTAGCCACAAGATACATGTTATCTAGCTATATTATGGAGAAACCTTGATGCCTTGATTGATTGGTGGCCATTTTAACAACAAAGGAGGTGATTTGCTTGTGTCCTTGGGCTAATTTCTCAACAAACTTTCTTGGTGATTGATGATCTTGGAGATATATTTGGTGTTCATCAAGTTGTTGTCTTCCAAAAACAAGATATAATCTTGGTTGGTAAAGAAGATCATCCTTTCCATTTCTCTTGTTATTTTTGTAAAGATCAAATGTATTTTCTTTCTTATTTTATATGTATATTGTGAATATATGATGATAAAAATGTTGTGTGGGGATCAAGTGTTGATAAATGTGCTTAAAAAGATGAATAACCATAAGAAACAAGGCTAAAATCATGCTTAAATTGTTGGCTGTATAAAAACAGTAACTAACCAAGACTTAAACTGATAAAATTGCATGGTGGAATCCATTTACATTAAGTATAAGATTTCATACACATGTGAGAGTTGGCCATGCAATAGAATCATCAAAATGAGTGAGATATGATCAAAACAAGATGAGTGTGCTAATCTGAATAGTCTGTTTTGTAGGGACTGTTAAGACTAGTTAAACATATAATGAGCAGTAGCTATAACTAACTTAATTGTAGCACATAATATGAAGTTCATGCCATCCAAAAATGAGCTTCTAACTCATTGTAGAACTCTAGATATGAAAAATATGGTGAAGATGAAACTAAAAATCAGATTTTGAAGAATTAATGTTTAATACTATTATATAAGCACTCAAATAATATAGTATAAATGTGAAATTAAAACCCACTAACTTATGAATTTCATTTATATAAATATGTATAAAGTTAAATAAATGGACACTTTATAAAAATGGTAGTTGAATAAGATTTATAAGTTATAAAAACTATAAACATGATTTTTACGACTTTTTCGGCTATTACCGTAAAATTAACGTTTTTCGCCAATTAAAACTTAGACGATCAAACCCGTCTAATGTAAAGTTTTTAAAAGTCATATACTGATATATAAGTATCTAATACAAGTAAAAACCGATAAAACCCGAACTATAGGACATACGGACATTAACGAGCTAAGTTAACATATTGGACTAATAATTTAACTAAATAAGTTAAACACTTATAAAAATTACTTATTGGGCTTAACCCATTTGGGCCCAAAATGTAAAGTATAAATACTGATAATACAAGTATAAAATGGACTAATACAAGTTAATGAACTTATGATAAGCTTATTGGACTTAAAACATGTAAATAGGTAAAACTAGTAAACTAGTAAAAAGTTACCAATACATAAATACTAAAATGAGTAAATAAGAATATACAAACCCACTTGATCATCATCATATGTACAAAATCATCATATGTATATTTGTTATTTTGATAAAGTCATTGGACAAAATGTTGTCCCATATATTTGTGATGATTAAGCAATGAAGAAAGAAAGAAAATAGATGAAGAAGAGATGAATTCCTAGAGAGAGAAAGTAGTGAGAGAAAGTAGAGAGGATGATTAACTTGGTGAGATTAGATTAAGAAAAGAAGTTACAAAATGACCATCCACCCTCCTAACATGCTAGGAGGGTAGTATATATAGTCCACCCACATGCGGGCTTTAATGGACTATATATCGGGCCAGGCTTGTCTTTTTGGACTTTAATTAGTTTAAATCCAAGCGCGTAAACTACGACTAATTAACTATCTATTACAACGTTCTAACTAATGTTACAATAATAACCTATGACCGAGCATTCTTGTTTGACTCAATATTTTGAGGCTAACAATCTCCCCCAATGTGAGGTCATACCCTTTTGATATTTGAAGATCAATGGAGATTACGAATCTCGTCATAAATGAGTCTTGAACGTGTAACAATAGTTTTGTTCCTTCATGCTATGATCTTTGAGCCTTTGTCGTTGTCTTTTGACTTTGTCTTTTAGTCTTGAGATCTTCAAATCATCCTTGACTTGTCATTGCCATCTTGCGATCTTGTGTCTTTGTCCACATGCTCACACTATCAATTGTTGGATAAGTCTTTGGGCATGAATATGTGGTTGTGAATCTTGGACTTTGCTGAGTACACCGTGACGCCACCTTCTCGAGACAAAACATAGACACGGACTGAATGGCTTTGACATTCGTCCTAAATCGGTAGCGTTTTACCTCCGGTCGGTGAAGACCGTTATACGATATTAAATATCGTACCTGTGATCAGATAGATTCAATTAAGAATCTCCTTGACAGGGTTTCACGACTGTACTAGCCATTCTCTTTACTCGACCGTCTCAAAGCAAGACTGCGAACATAAAGAGTGAATCTATTGGATAGATATCCGCTTGATTAAAGTCGTCAATTCAAATTCCTGGAACAAGTTTGATTCATTAAGAATCTTACCATTGTTGCTTTCCAGTTGACACAAGTTTGATTCATGAGAATCTCACAAGTCACCTACCGTAGCGCTGTTTAATGTTGACGCTAGAAGGATTTCCATTCGTCACTGTGAATATTAATGAATATCACTCTGAATGTTCTGGCAAGACCATAAAGATATTGCGTAGAAACCTGAAACGAGTTTGAATCAATTCAGAATCAAACCACTGTTGCTTTTCAGTTTTACATATGTTCAATTCATAAAGAATCTTACATATGACCTACCGCAGTGTTGTTTGATGCTAACACTGGAAGGATTTCCACTCATCATTGTGAATACTAAGTAGTATCACTCTGAGTGTTCTAGCAATATCGCAAGGATATAGCGTAGGACTCTCTTGATCTTCATCCGTGTGTCCTAACGAGATTTGATTGATCTCTTGGCTCTAGACTCTATTTGTGCACTTTTAGTGGTCGGAGGCTGGAGCAGATGCCACCTATTCAATATCAACTATCTCGGAGTGAGAAAGTCAATGGAAGTCGTGTTGATCTCCGTGACAATAAAACAAACTTCTTTTGAGAGAAGTCTGAGTAGCTAGGAAAGGGTTGTGCTTCACATCACTGGGTCCATGATGAGTTTGTCTTCATGATGAGTTGACCCGGTTTCTGCCTAAGTTGTATGGAGGGCTTCTTTCTTTAGACCCTTTATCCTTACATTTCTTTTTCATTCTTCAACCCCTTCAATGCTTACCAAGACATCATTACTAGCACCTTGTTGTGATTGTTCCAGTGCTAGCATCAGTACTTAGTCGGCATTCTGCTACGTTCACATTCTACTCCATCTTTCCTAAGGACTTCTAATAATCTATTGGATTGTCCCTGGGAAGATCCCTCCGGTTCTGGTTGGATCATAGGACTTAAACCTAACCACCCTTTTGACACCAATAACGTCGTGAATTAAAGATGTTGTGGGTATTTGATCGTAACCATGAAAACCACTTTAAATTCTAACAAAGTGTTTGAAAAACATTTAACACCTTGCTAGTTTTGTCGTTTCAGAAATGCTCCCCCTTCACATGTGCATCGATAATAGAAAGTGTTTTGCACATGTAGGTAAGAGTTAAAATGCTTGAGTCTTATATTAGATCACATTTTAATCACATTTTCTCCCCCTATCTCTAATATATAAAATCTTTTGATATTAGAGATACCAAATTTGATTAAAATATATTTTGAAAAAAATAGTCTTGAAATCTCCGGGAGAAAGATGTGTTAATCTTTTGCATGAATTTAAAATGCTCCCCCTCAAAAATTGATCCAATTGAATTGTCGTTATGAGGATATGATCCACATTTCGCTTTTTGAGGATGGGAGTTGTTGAACACACAATTTTTGAAAGATTTTGAATATCATTGAAAAATTCTTGAAAAAATTGTGTTCAACGCTTTTTGAAAAATCATTTCTTTTTGACGAAAAGGTTTTTCTAAAGCATAAACTTGAGTTCATAGACTTTGAATGTCTTGACGAATCCACTCAAGTGTAAGAAGATTTAACTTCTTTTGCTAAGGGTAAGAGTACAAAAGCGCACACTCCCCCGTGAATTTAGATCCGGGTTGCAATCTGAAAGTGATTACAAGCCATTGTGTTGAGCTCAAAACGTTGAATGTTTTGTGACAAGCTCAACCCGTGATAGATTGCTCTACCCGTTTGTTAGGATATGGTATCTTTAAAGATACACTTTCCTTTATTTGAGGTCCGAGTTACAGTCTGACATTTAACTGTAAGTCGTTTACATTAGCTTAAAAACTTTGAATGTTTTTAATGAGAGCTCATGACCGAGAAAATTTATTTTCCCGTTGTTAAGGATAAGTTATCATTCGTGATCAACTTTCCTTTCTTTGAAGTACGAGTCACAATCTGAGGTAATTGTAAATCATTGAAATGACATGTTTTGAAAAATATTTACAACTTTCATTCGAGCTTTATGTACACACCCGTGTCGTTATTGAGCGACATTTCTAGGTACGTCCATATTATCGATACTGAAAGACATGTCGAAAAGAATATTTTTGGTCTTTTGAAAGTTTTTCCATTTTT
Source organism: Glebionis coronaria (assembly GCA_025667525.1). NCBI lineage: Eukaryota > Viridiplantae > Streptophyta > Magnoliopsida > Asterales > Asteraceae > Glebionis > Glebionis coronaria. Next base: position 1,124,204 of record JANFOE010000494.1, read on the forward strand.
TATTTTGTTTTTCTAATGATATTTACATTTTATTATATTTTTGTGTTTTCTCAATTTTTTCGAAAATAATCCAAAATAGACTTTTGTACAGCAGAAGAAGGTGATATAGAATGTACAGAATTGGAACCCTTTGAAGAAGGAGAAGTGGGTTCAGAATCCGCTGTTGTACCTGCAATCACAGAAGAAGAGTTTGCACAAATACTAGAATTAGGAGTAACAAATTCCTTTTCAGCGTGTAGAACTGTAGCATTAGTGCTGGTGCAGGTGTCATCACTCTTCTCTATTGGAATCCACTTAAGACCAACTTCTGTGAAGATCCGTCCCGTTGGTTTCCAATGAAGACTAGATTTAGGAGTAGCTTTCTCTTGCACAGCGGAAGACTTCTTTGGAGAGAAACTATGTCCTTTTTGAATCCACGTCTCAGATTTGGTGTGGTTGTTTTTCTTTACGACGGGTTTGTATCTCCTTGTTGTCTTATGGGATTCTGTATTCGATCTCCGTTCAAAGGAACGAGATTTGACCTCATAGAGGTATTGCAAAATGCAATGGTCATGATTTCCATTGTGAATGACCTTTTTGCAAGTGGGACATACAGGGAATTTTGGATTCACGAAAGTACTTGTATTCCTTTGTTTTCCAAATCGTTCAGGCGTAGTGTTTGAAACACGACTATTCATGGATGGTTTCCAATTCCTAGATTGCTGAAGAGGAATCCTAGGTTTTGGTTGACTACCATTAGGAGTGTGTAGAACTCTAGCGGGATTTGGTGAACTAGGTTTTTCATACACTGGTTTGTCTTTCTGAATCTTCCCTTTTTGTTTCGCATCCTCTAGGTTGTGGGTATGAACGAGGTCATTTGAACCTATAGATTCCTTTGTGGACGTGAATGTCACACGTTTTGGAGGAGTCCTAGAAGTGTTAGGTGCATTCACATGGTCGGGTTTAGCAACAGTGTGCTTTCTAAATGGAGGAACATAGGGTGATATGGATGGTTTTGGAACACTTGGTTGCACATCAGTCTTAGGGGGTAACCTAGATTTCATATGAGAAGAATTGGAGAACGGAGGCGGTTTTCCTAAGATAGACAGCTTTGGATCCTTGTAGGCATTGGGTTGTCGAACAACAGGGTTCTTAATGCTAGGTTCCACGATTTTCCCACCCATTTTAGCAATGAGTTTCTGCAACTCTGCTATTGCTCTGTCCCTGTCTTGTAATTGAGCTTTCAACCCTTTAATTTCCAAATTCTGTTCATTCATTTCTCGAAACGTTTGGGAAAGTTTTTCTTGCAATTTATTATCATGTGGAAAACTACCAACGTCTTTTTGCAGAGCAAGTTCAAGTGAATGACAATGTTTTTGAAGGAAATCAGTTTTGTGTTGAAGTAACTCAAAAGCCTTTTTGTCAATATTTTCTTTACGTTTCGAAAGCTCAATTTCAAGACGTTCACATTCTTTGATCTTATCAAGATATTGGCATGCAACTTCAGAATATTCATCAATATCAGCACAAGATGTAAAATAAGCACACATAACATCTTTAGAAACGCATTCTTGCAAGAGTAAATCATATTCATCTGAGAAATCAGACTTCTCCATTTGAAGATCATCAATGTGTTTCTCAATAGATTCAACATATTTTAAATCATCAAACATTTCAGTCCGAATGAACTCCTCAAGTTGAAGAACAGTTTCTTTAATCAACGCCGTGTTTGGAATTAAGAGTTCTTTCACAAGCAAGGTAATATCTTGAGGAATCGGACGTGTCCATTCAGCATTTTCACGTTTTGCCCAGTCTCTTTCAACAATAGATTTAACATTATCTGTGTGGTGTTTAAGAATACCTAATGTTTTCCTACTCTTGCTTTTAGATTCATCTAAAGGGAGGTAGTTTATGTATTTGTAAACATTAGATTTCTTAGGGGCAAATGCTTTCTTCCATTGAATTCTCTTTTGTTTGCATTCTAGAAACACTTCCTCACGAGTTTTCTGAGTTTGTTTGTTGAAAAGACCATACAGACTATTCTCATAAGCATAATTATATGGTTTCACAAACTCCTTATTAACAAGTGGTTGACTATCATCGTCCCAAAGGGCAGTCTCTTCACTATTGGCACTAACAGGCATGCAATCAAGATCTGTCCTTTCAGTCTCATCAAGATAAAGACACGGGTTCGCAGCTTGAGCTTTGGCAAGGTACTCAGGACTTGCAAAGCTAGCTTGACCCTTAAACATCGATGGAGGTGATAGCATTCTTACGGATTGAATAGAATCATGCGTTTTATAAACAACATTCTTCAAAAATTCGACTTGTTCTTCTAATTTTGTTACTTTTTCAGTTTCTTTCTCGTATCTACTTTTGAAGTCTTGTTTTAACGCATCTACCTCTTGTTTCTTATCCTCAAGAATTTTAGCAGAATCAGTAGTGGTCATAGAGAGCTTTTGTTCAAGTTCGTTAACTTTGGTATTTGCAAGGTACGTTTTTTGACGTTCATCCATTAAGAAAACATTATATTGACGCTTCTCTTTGGCTAATAGCTCAAGAGTTGTATTATATTTGTTTTCAAAATCGTCCTTTTGACTTTTTAATGCACTACCCTTGTACCCCTCAAGCTCTTTGGTCTTTTGAAGAAGCTCAGCCCTATTACTTTCAAGGGTCTCATTAGATTTAATTAGAGCGGCTTTGCATTCTTCAAAGTTTTGAGTGAGCGCTGCGTTTGCCTTCTTTAATTGCTTTTGACTCTTTCTAGTTTCATTAACATCTTTTTGTAAACTAGCAATTAAATTAGCAAGCGCGACACGCTCCTCATCATCATACTCATTTGCATGTTGATCATTGTCAGACGAATTATTGCACGTGTCTAATGGATCAGGTATGGTATTGCTATCAACCTTTTCCGTTATACATGTGGGAATAATGGTTTGAGTTTGATCACTATGCTCATGCGTATTAGCATTTCCAAACACATTATATTCATCATAGTGTACCTCTTCCAATGGCTCAGAATCGAAAACAGGACCATTATCATAGGAAGATGTATTGCTGATGACATTCTCAGAGTCGATGTGTTGTGTGCCAGAGATGCTGTTGTCTTTCCCAGAGTTGTGGTCATCATTCCCTGAACTATGCGTTGGAGTCTCATATCTGCAGCTTGTATTCTCAATATCTGATGCGATACCACAACTGGTATGAAGTCTATCATCAATTGTTTGTTGCGTCTGTATTGTGTGATTCACATAGGTTACAATGAAGTCAATGTTGCGGGTTATCCGATCTTTGTATGATAAAGCATCCATTCCATGATATCGCTTGAAGCACTCGTTGGTAAGCGAAGACTTGATGAAGTCAGAAGTAAACATCGTTTCAAGTGATGTCTTGAGATCAGTGAAAGTGATCTTGCATTCACTAGCAATGATTCTTTCGTTGACAAGTTGTGTTTGAAGTCTATCCATGGCATGAGTGAATGTTTTGCTGAATGTGCCAGTGGATTCACGTAAGTCGAACAAGACTTTTGAAAGGTTCTGAAAAGAATCTTGAAGTACTCTAAAACCGTCCATGGCATTTTTACGCAAGAAACATATCTGTTGTTGTAGTCGTTCCATTTCAAGGTCTTTCACGTCTGAACTTTGAGTAACCACATTACGCGGTGGCATGATGATCGTCTCTCTCTGTTAATGAAGTGACTTTGGATCTTAAGTAGATATGGTGTGATTGTGTTGTTGTTGAAATTCCGAAAATTTGAAAATTTTTTCTCAGTCCGACAATAAATTCCTCAGTCCGACTAAAACGGTAAACCGAAAAAATTTGAATAACCAAATTTTGAAATCAAGTCCGAAATAGCCAAAAACTAATAGGGAAAAAATTTGAAAAATGAAAATTTTTGACAAAAATAATACCTAAAAATGGCCTAAAAATTTGAATTTTGGGTCGAAAAATTTTTCGCATCGCCAAAATTTGAAATCGAAGAATAAATGGCCTAAAAATGGTCTAGGAAAAAATAAATTTTTTTTTTTTTTTTTTTTGATCTTCGTGGAAACGATATTCCGAAACTAGTCTAGATGGTGGCTAAGTCTAAAAAATACTCAAACAAAATTTAGCAAAACACATCATCGGAATGTCCCCTAATCGGAATAACCAATCGGAATGTTATCGGAATGCACCAATCGGAATGTTATCGGAATGCTCCAATCGGAATGTTATCGGAAAACACCAATCGGAATGTGCTATCGGAAAACACCAATCGGAATGCAAATCTGAATGCCAATCGGAATAATGTTGTCCAGTCGGAATGATGGTCGGAATGTTGAAACCCTATTCCGATTGCACAGATCGGAATAACTGATCGGAATATATCCCCCTTTTCTCGGACAAAACTCAACCAATACGTGATTTTAAGCCAAAAAATGATCAAAAAACCCAAAAATTTTGTGTTTTTAGCCAAAGTAAATATACCAAATCACTACTACAACTATGTAGAAGATGTAGATGAAGAAGTAGAGCACAAAAAACACAAAAAAATATTAAATCCGAGATGATTTATGGATTAAATCATTCGAATCAAATATAATAACAACAATGAATCACAAATCTACCCCATGGCGATTGATACCAATTGTTGTCCCATATATTTGTGATGATTAAGCAATGAAGAAAGAAAGAAAATAGATGAAGAAGAGATGAATTCCTAGAGAGAGAAAGTAGTGAGAGAAAGTAGAGAGGATGATTAACTTGGTGAGATTAGATTAAGAAAAGAAGTTACAAAATGACCATCCACCCTCCTAACATGCTAGGAGGGTAGTATATATAGTCCACCCACATGCGGGCTTTAATGGACTATATATCGGGCCAGGCTTGTCTTTTTGGACTTTAATTAGTTTAAATCCAAGCGCGTAAACTACGACTAATTAACTATCTATTACAACGTTCTAACTAATGTTACAATAATAACCTATGACCGAGCATTCTTGTTTGACTCAATATTTTGAGGCTAACACAAAAGTCTAAGACCGATTATTATTTATATAGGTTTCCGAGACCGAAGCACGCCCGTAGCCGATAATCCACCTTTCATTATCAACGTGAGTTCATAGCCTCACACTCTTTTAAATGTTTTATAAAATGATTTGTAAACCCGCGAGGGAGATAACATGCTAGATTTTGGATAAAAATAGAACACAAGTAGTCCCGATGGTATGCTTAATGATATGGACTCGAATGATGCTATGACCCTATAAACGAGATAAAAAGGACTATTAGTAGTTAGGTTATGTCACTCAAAGTCCCATTAGCATGAACTGCGAACTACCGAGATTTGGTAGACGCTTATGCATATAACAGTACTATTTGGGGACGATCACCCCAGTTCGCGCCTTGACGGTTGATCCCCGTCGTACCACATTGATTGGTAAGCGAATTTATGTATGAGAAGATTTACATAGCGTGATTTTTGTGACGACACGCTAACTTAGATGGGCAAATTGTTTGTCGGGTTCGCGGCCCGTTGTTTTGATAGTAAGGTAACAATGTCATGCGGCTAATAATAATCCAAAATTAATAAAATGTATTTCAATACAATACGACAACGATGCTAATAACGATAATAATATTACCTATAATGGTAATATTGAGGCTACGGTCTCATGGACGGTTTAAGATGTATGCTTGATTTATATATTGCATGACTAGCAATACGAGGACTTACTTCCGATATTATACTTGTGTTCTGATTTCAACGATTGTTTTATATAACGGTTTTATTAAACTCTATGAATTCACTCGGCATTCGCAGATATGGTTTTTGCATGTTTTTATCTCAGGTGCTTGAAGGTAATCCGGATGGAGATCGACTCTGATGGCCCACATAATAATAAAATGTTCATTCGATCTATGTTTTGTAAACTTAATGACCTGTATAATTTGGGACCTGTTGTACACTTTAAAACTTTTTATCGAATGAATGTATGTTAAACCTTGTACAACCATTTTTATGTGTTGTCTATGATTGGAGTTATTGAGCTATCCCGTAACACTCTAAAAGACCCTTCCGCTGTACCGATACAAAATTTGAGAGTGTTACAGTTTGGTACAAGAGCTCTCGTTATAGAGAACGAAAGATTTTAAAAACCAAGTTTCTGAACAAAACTTTTCAAAATCTTTTAACTATGAACATCTGAGAAAATATTTGAAAAATCTTTGGCTATAACGGTGCCAGAGATCTCCGACGTTACCAACAAGCCCTATTGAGAAGATATATATTTTGATATATATAATTTAATTTATATATATATGTATATATCGTGATTTCAGTATGTAATTGTTTAATAAGTATGTTACCCTAATACGAGATATATATATAAATGCAGATTGTCATGGCTGACAATAATATTCCTGTAGAGAACCATGATATTCCCGAACCTAATGTAGATGATGACTTGAATGACGGTCTTTTTGTTTTTCTTCTTCTTCTTTTTGGAAGAATGAGAAATTTTTGGTACACCACTTGGTATGTGTGCACGCGCGCGAGTGCGCATACAACTAAACACAAGGAATGAGGTAGGTGACCTCGGTCGACTTTGAGATGAAAAGGATTTTCCATCTCGAGGAGCAATATGAAAAAGCTACAAAAATATATACTTAATACTAATTGAATTGGAAAACCAATAATCGGTCGTCCCTCTCAATATACGCACAAGCAAGCGGGGAAACGAGGTGGCACAAAGCACTTAAAAACCTTTTTCCTTAGACGGTCTTTTATAGCGCGTCGCCTTATACCCACCTTATAGTTTGTATATTTTGAGTTCAAACGTCTTACTAGTATTTATCTATTTTGCCCTTTTATTTTGTTATGGATGCGAATACAATAGTTAGGTGATGAAATCCCAACTAAGGCTTATTTGAAAAGTAGGTAAATTGATGTTCTACGTAATATAATAAATGAAAAATCTTTTTGTATTTTTTTAGAAATATATATATTCACAATAAAAACGAAAGAAATCGAACTAAGAAAAATAACACTAATACGTAATATTTTTGGTGTAATACTTTTAGGAAAAAAAATTACTTTTGGATTTTTTAATTTTTTTGGTGCAAATCTTAGGAAAGAATTAGCGTTTGTGATTTTTTAATTTTTTTGTATTTTTAAGTTTTTGATTTTTTTTGTATTTTTGATTTTGTTGCACGAAAATTAACGTTCAAAGCGAATGGATCCCAAAATCCAAACGTCTTCACGAAAAATCGTCAATCGTACGAGCGAAGCGGCAGCGGCGCCATTTTAATATTATGATTTTTATTCCAATTAATATTTGTTTTTCCTCGACTCACTCGAAATTGATTTCCATTTATCGTAAGATTAAATTTGTTCTTGGTAAATAAAACTTGGTATTTTAAACTAAACTATTTAATTAAAAACAAATTTAAAATTTAAATAAAACTAAAAAGACTTTGAAACTAATTTAAACTAATTAAAAATAATAAAACTATTTTAAAGCTTAAACAAAATTTAAAACTAATTTAATTAAAATAAAAACTTTTTAATCTAATCTATTTTTAAACAAAACTATATAAACGAAATCTATTTTTAAGTAAAACTAAATGGAAAACTAATTTTTAAAACGAAATTTAAAAACATAAAAGGAAACTATAAAAGTAAATTTAAAACTAATTTAGAATTTTTAAAAGTAAATAAAATAAAAATACTTTTTTTTCTTTTTATATTTTATAAACTGAATAAGGAAATAAAAACTTTTTAATTAAAATTTAATAAAACTAAAAACTTGTAATTAAACAATTTAAATAAAACTGCCAAACATAAAAATACCTATATTAATTAAAAGCTACGAAGTAATACTCAAAAGAGTGTCTAGATGAGATGGTAATGTTTGTTGGCTTGTGTGCGAGGGGTCTGGGGTTCGAAACCCAGCCCAGACAAGTTTGCTATTTATTATTTTTTATATTTTTTTTTGAATTAATCAGCAAAGACAGAAACAGCTAAACCGAATGAGAAAAAAAGAACATCAACTAAGCAAATAAAATATAATAAGCAGATCTAAATAATAAGCAAAATAAGCAACTTAAGCAACTTAAGCAATTCAAACTAATAAAACCAAACAGGAAACATATAACAAAGTAAAGCAGATTTAAATAAACTTCTTAAACTAATTATCAAGCAGATCCCAACAAACAGAAACAAAACAAGCAGATATAATACTTAACCAAATTAAAATTCCAAAACACAAACAGATTAAAAACTTAACCAAATGAAAATAAAGCAGATTCAAATAATTAACTACCAAAATAAACTCATCCAATAAACATCAAAACAAACTAGCAGATTAAAAAATTAAGAAGTAGTTAAATCAAATTAAACTAAAACTTATAAAAGTAAAAAGAGACGAGAACCTTTTGTCGATTCCGTTGGGAAGAATGGTGAAGCGCTGAGCCCCCTTGATATCGAAACCGAGACTAAACATCACCACTTTCGAATCACCGTAACATCACCATCATCATCCTCTCCTTCGAACAGTAACCGAATAACCCAAAAGAATCTTCAAACAGTAACTTTTATATTTTCCAGTGGGGAAAATATATTAATCACTTTCTTTTCAATTATTTTTTATATTTTTTTTATATTATAATAATAAACCGAACAGTAACATGAACAAAAGAGATTAAGGAGACACGAAAATTAATAAGAGATTGATAAACCGAACAGTAATATGAACAGTAATATGATAACAGGAATTAAAAAGAGACACGAAAATTAATTAAATAACTTTTTCATTAATTATAAAAAGAGTACATTGACTGAAATTAAAAAGTACAATAAACCTAAATCTAAATTTTTCAGAAAATTAAAATAAAGAAAAAGTGCCCCTGATTACAGATTTGGAGGGGGTTTTTATAGGCAAAACCCCTGAAACCCTCTTGATGGCTTCAAAATTAAGCAACAAATCTTGGGCGCGTATTCCATCTTCTCTTTCTTCTCATTTCATCAAACGGCAGAAAATGCACCTTGTGAGCCACAGATTGCCAGGATGGCATTGGGTGTGTTTGTTGTGTTTGTTTAGGCTGAGGTGGAGGATTTATATTCGTGGGATTGGTAATAGATATGTGTTCCATCCAATCACAACATAGGATACAGCCACGTCGGATTTGGAGATAGGACCACCATTGTGGATCTTGCGAAAAACTTGTGGAGAATCCCCAAGTGTGTGAATTAAACACTTAAACAAAAAGCCCCAAATAATAGATGGTAATTTTTTCTATGGTAAAATTAGGGTTTTGAGATGGTGGCTGTGAAAATGGGAGAGAAAAGAATGTGAGTGTGTTTATTTTCTTGTTATTATCGAGTGGGGTGGGAATGGGGTAAAAATATGTTTTATTTATTTGTGTGTTGGGGTGATAAGTGGGGAATACACGTGGGAGGTAGGGTTGATAAATAATGGGGTGTTGTGTTTGACTGAATAAAACTGTGTGTGGGTAAATTATAGTTGACCAGGTAATAAGCATTTGACCCCTCATTTATTTCTCCGTCTTAATATTTCAATCAAATGGGCTTTGGCCCAGGTTTACTTCCATCCGTATAATATGACTTGGGCTTTTGATTTGGCCCAATTCACCCTTTAATCCATCCGCCTTTTATTTGTGCAAATGGTCTTGTGGCCCAAATTTTCCAAAGCTTTATTTAAGTTTCCAAGTAATGGGCTTTTGGCCCAATACCCGAATGTGGGACCCACTAAGCTCGAATATCTTCAAAAAGTTGAAATCCATTATAAACGAACTTGATTTCGGCTTCCTTGATTGTTTCTTCAAAACCGTGTCGGTTTAACCGGTTTTCGTGAACTTGGGCACACTTTTGGTCTTTGACTTTGTCTTCGTCTCTTTTTGGACTTTTCTTCAACATTTGACCGTGAAATCCCGTGTTTTCTCTTCTTTTGATCATTTGTACCTATTTTAACATAAAAACACAAAACCACGCGTAATTTAGACTTTTATGATATAAAACACATGATTAGGTCTTGTTTTTCCTTGATTTTAGTGGCAAAAGGATAAGTGTTTACACACTTATTAAGAATCAAAAGAGTTTAGGATAGAACCGGGAAGACGGGAACACGGAATCACGGGTCGTCAAAAGTCATCAAGAATGTATCTTTGAAAGATCGAATCCCTGCACATGATAAGAAAGAAAACAACAAACACATACTAGGGTCTCCCCCTACACTTATTATAAAAACTGAAGAAAAAGGATAGATACTGCGGGTTGCCTCCCGAGAAGCGCTTGTTGTTGTTAACCGAGTCGTAAGCCTGACTCGACCTTGATTAGCATAGGAGGAAGCTTGAAACACATCCATCGGGATCAAATACATGGTTTTCGTCCATCAAGTAGCACAAGCTTAAGGCGAACAAGGAAAGCCAAAGAAGAGTAGGCAAGGTTCCCTTAAGCAAAGATGGAGTACGGCAGTAGCAAGTGTGATGAGGTGCAAGCATATCTCCATAAGTTCCAAAAATCTTTCCTTTTATTTCATCAGATGGATACTGAGATGGTTAGAAATTGCAATACCGGGGTCGAACACCTTTTCCTTTAGGGGAAAATAAAACTCAGGCTCAGTAGACCTTGAAGAGGATCCGCTCATAAATCTCACAATCTCATCCTCAGAAGGAGGATAGAGAGGTGTCAAGACATAGGTGCTACGGATATCGGTGTCGACCGGCTTCTTCTCCTTTGAAACGGGTTTCTTCATATCCAAAGGAGGATAAAGACCATAATCATCAAAGTACAAAGGAGGAGAATCACTTTCATTTGGGAAGTAAGTGTTAAGAAAAGTAGCAAAGTCTTCCTCAAATGAGTAGTCATCCAAAGTAGGATCAAGTATTGTTGGTGGAGGATCTTCATCAAAAGTTGGTGCAAGGTCATCATGAGAATAATCACTCGAGAGAGTATCGACATCCTCAAAATCATCATAAGTTGGCATGTCTGGATACTCGGAAACAAAATTATCATAATCATCCCCATCGGAACTAGAATCATCATCGTAGTCATCATAGATCGGTGGAGAATCATAAATTGGTGGAGGATCAGAATTGGAGAGAGAATCATCCACCTCATCTTGGAACAGTGGATTATCATAGCAAGAATCAAAAAGAGGATTGTTGTAGACGACAAAATCATCGAGCACATTAATCATATTCGCCGATTCTCTTCCATTGGATTTGGTTGTGATCTTCCCCATTTTAAACACTTGTGCATCATTCCAGACTCTTAAAATGAGCTCACCTTCGGCAACATCGACTAATTCTTTTCCGGTTCTCAAGAATGGCCGACCAAGTATTAACAGAATACGAGGGTCTATTTCATAATCAACAACAGCAAAGTCGACCGGAAAAGTGAAGGTACCAACTTTAATGAACACATCATCGGTAATACCAACGGGGTAAGCGAGAGTGTGATTTGCTAGCTCAAGAGTCATCTTTGTTGGAGTAAGATCGGGCAATGATAACTTTTTCCAAACACTTAAAGGCATCAAATTTATACTTGCCCCGAGATCGGCTAAGGGAGTAAATTCTTCGATTTGGTTAAAAGTACATGGTAACACAAAACAACCAGGATCTCCAAGTTTCTCCGGAAGTTCTTTAAGAAGGACGGCAGAACAATTTTCATTCAATCGAGTATTAACAAACTCGGCCATCTTCTCCTTCTTATTAAGCAATTCGTTAAAAATCTTAACAAATTTAGGCATTTGGGCTAGAGCTTCAACAAGGCTAAAGGTGATGGCCAGTCCCAAAATCTTCTTCAGATAGTTCGACACTTGAGTGTCATCCTTGGTTTGCAGTTTGGCCTTGTCTAAGTGAGAAGGATAAGGGATATTGGGTTTATAGGTGGAAGGTGGGGTTGGTGAAGGGTTTTGCTTGGGTACTTCGTCATTAAGAGGTGGAGACGGTAATGGAGAACTAATACTAGGCGTGGGAGTAGGAGGGATAAATGGTGGTGGAGGAGGTGTAGATGGAGTAACTGGGGAAGGGATAGATGGTCCTACTAAGGTTGCTCCACTGCGTGTAGTAATAGCATTCACATTCACTCTCGGGTTGGTGACGGAACTTGAAGGTAGAGAGCCCGAAGTAGAGGGTTGAGGAGTGGGTAAGAAACCAGCCAACATATTCTTAAAATCATTTGTTGGAGTGCTAAAAGAGGTTTGTATATCATGTCGAAGCTCGGATCTAATATCAATACCTTGCTTAGTGATATCTCCTTTCAAATTGATAATTTGGCTTTGTAGATTCTTGATTTTCTCTCCTTGGGTTCTCATAAAAGTTTCAACATCTTGATTAATGGGTGGGGCTTGTTGAGCGGGTGGGTGATAAGTATTAGAAGCTCGAGGTGGGTTTAGGTTGCTTCTATTGTAGTTGTTGGGGTTGTGGTTTTGAGGAGAAAAACCGGGTGAAATAAAGTTGTTAGAACGGTAACTTAGCAAGTTATGATCACCTTGAGGTCGGGCTTGGTAGTTTTCCGTTGAATAGTTACCATAAGCCGCACACACGTTTTCCGGATTGTCATGAGTAGAAGGACAATCAGTGTATGAATGAGGACCCCCGCAAATCTCACAAGAAGTTGCTACAACTTTAACTTGTTGTTGTTGATTTGTAGCCAAAAGTTGCATATTCTTGCTCATTTCGACCATTACGCGGGTCAATTCGGTGATATCAGGTTTTGAAGAAGTAGAAGAAACATTGACTCTCGGGTTTGATCTTGAGGATGCGGATGAATCCCAATTTTTGTAATGACTAGTCATGTTCTCGATAAGCTCTCTACACTCCTCAGGTCTTCTTTTCATAAATGTGCCACCGGCGGCTGCATTAATCGTATCACGATCACGAAAAGTTAAACCGTTGCAGAAAGTATCAATTAAGGTGACGGGGAGCATGTTGTGGTTTGGATATCGATCGATCAAAACATTATATCGTTCCCAAGCATCAAAAAGTGATTCATCGGGTTCTTGAGTAAATCCACTAATTTGATTTCGAAGGCTCGTGACCATGGATGGTGGAAAGTAGCGCGACAAAAAGCGTTGAGTCATCTCATCCCAAGTATGAATTGAACTCTTTGGAAGACGATCAAACCATTTTTCGGCATGGTGGGATAAGGTGTGTGGAAATAGGTGAAGGCGAAGAAAATCCATAGTAACTCCGGGCAACTTCATGCTTTGAGTAACGGTAATGAACTTGTCGAGGTTTTTGTTGGCATCATCATCCGGTAATCCGCGAAATGGACAAGTATTTTGCACTTGTTGGATCATGTGATGCTTCAACGAAAACTCCGGAGCCGTGATTTGCATCGGCGCAATCGGTCCTACGCGTCCATTCATCGTAGGTTGACACAACTCCTCCATCGTTCTAAGGTCGGGTGGTGGAAGAACATTGTTGTTGTTATTATTGTTGAGGTGCGGTGGGTTATTGTTGTTGTTCACACATGCCATATCTAAATCTTCACGAGTATCGGGCTCTGAATAAGTTGAAGATCTAGTACGCATACACCTGCAAAAGCAAAAGAAAAAGATACAAAAGAAATAGAGAATATATATGTACGTGTAAAAATAAAAGTAAAAATCTTTTTGGATTTTTGAAATTTTTAATTTTTATGGATTTTTAAAATTTTTTAATTTTTATGGGTGTTTTGAAAATTTTTGAGCAAGAAAATAACGTTCACGAGTGAACGGATCCTAAAATTCAACGCGTCTGTCATAGAAAACCGTTAATCTTTACGAAAAGACCCGGCAATGTGGCCATTTAATACAAGGTTTTTTCCAAGTATAAAAATTTGTTCGTCTCGATTCAATTCGAATTTATTTCCGGTTAAAAGTACGACTCAGTCGTTCTTGGTGGAAAATAAAATGGTTTGGTTATCTATTCTACTTAAAAGGTAAATGCGCAAAATAATAACAATAAGCTAAAATCAAATAAGCAAATAACCAAAACTTAATCTAAAACACTTTTAAGAAAAACTAATTCAACCAAAAATTAAAAACTTGAAAAACACTAATAAAACTAAAAATTAAAAATCAACTTTTAATAAAATAAACTAATAAAAACACTTAACTAAAATCAAATCAAACACATAATAAGCTATAAAATCAATAAGCTAACACAATCAAACACATAAAAACATAACAATTAATCAAATAAACATGACAATAAGATAATAAGCATAATGATTAACAAAAATAAGAAAGGTAGAAGGAGAGATTAATATAAAACTTGATTAAAATAAGATTCAACAATTAAAAGTAATGATTAAACTTACAAATTTAAGGTGCAAGACAAGAAATTAAAGGTGCAATTAAGTAAATGACATTAAGAAAAGTGCAAGTAATTAAATGGAAGACTAGTTTGTCAAAATAGCCAACACCTCCTAATGACACATTAGAAGGGTATTTATAGGAGGATTAGTATGTCTTGATGCTTCCTTCCTTTTCTCATCTTTTCGTCTTTATAAATTCTTCGACTTTCTCGACTTTGTCTCGGTATTATTTGAACTCATCTTATAATTTCTTCATTTATTAGACTTGAGTTCTTCGACTTCATTAAACTGCCGTCTTTAGACTTTTTCTTCGATAAATCAGAATAGGCCTTGGACTTCCGTTCGTTTTGCACTCTTAATCTTTTGACTTCGTCTTTTGTCTTTTCCTTAGATAAAAGTCCGTGAAAGCTCATGTTTTCTTCCCTTTTCACATTTTGATCCTAAATCACAACAAAAACACAAACCACGCATAATTTCGACATTTACGACATAAAATACACGTTTTGGCTTGGTTATTATTATAATTAAGTGGTCAAAGGATGGGTGTTTTCACACCTATCAATAGTTGAGACTATTCATATCAGATTTGATGAATTGCAAGAGATGGCACCTGAACAAAACAGTTTAAGTCCCGATCCACAATGACAAACGACTTACGTTCACAATCGCACGGAACTCGAAACTCAAGACCACAACAATGAATCGTCAAGTTCAACGCTGGTTCTAGAAAATGTTCCTAGAGCTGATATGACAGTCAACACGACAATTGAAGAGTTGGAAATGTTATATGGACCAATGTATGATGAATATTTCACGGGGGAGAAACAAGTTTGTAGAAACTAGAAGGGGGGGGGGGGGGGGGGTTGAATAGTTTCTCCTCGATCGGCAACCAAATTAAAATTACTTTCAATTTGGTTTGTATCAAAACTATCTTTTGCTTGAAGCTAAGTTGCATAATGATTAGGTTCAATTCAAATGCACTAGTAAAGATAATAGGTAAGTGTAATGATAATGAAATAAGTAAAGAGTAAGGAAGGATACAACCTAGTGGGAAGACACCAAGATTTATAGTGGTTCGACAACGAGGCTCTATCCTCGTTTCTACTCCACTCCTCGAGTACACCTACTCGAGATTTCCACTATATCCACAAGCTCCCTTCTTGCCAGAGAAAACCTTACATCATCGCTTACATTATTTTCTGACACTAAGCTAAATGTCGAGACCTAATCTTTAGCTAGGACCAATCTACACAACGTTGCCTACTTCACAATTTAACGACACAAGGCTAGATGTCGAGTTCTAATCTTAAGGTAGAACCAATCTTCACGACGTTGCCTACTTCATCATTTTACAACACAAGGCTAGATGTCGAGTTCTAATCCAAAGCTAGAACCAATCTTCACGACTCTTCACTTTGAAGCTAAGTGAGAACTTCATACAACACAACTACTAATCACTTTCAAGTTTAGTGAGAACTCACAAGACACAACCACATCACTTTATAGTTTAGTGAGAACTACTAATCAAATCTATTACAACTCAACTAGACTTATCCAAGTACACACATGTAGCTTGGATTTACACAACACAAATCCAAGCAAACACATATGCAATGGATGTACACAACAAATCCAAGTATTCACAAATAACTTGGATGAACACAACTAGTCCAAGTATTCATAAATACAATGGATTGACATAAAACAAAAAGGGTATCATGATGAATATGACTAGCTCATAGATTCATCTTTATCACAACACTAGTGAGTGAGTGATCTTCTTATTGGACAAGGTAAAGGAGGGGATCAAGAGGATAATCATATGTAAACATCCTTAACACTTTAAGTGATCATTTACTAATGATTATGCTATAGAAAAGAGAAAAGAGGCTGAGAAAAACGTCCAAGAGGCTTATTGGAAAATGAGATTTGACCCACTATTTAAAGGAGACAAAGTATAAAGGATATATAACGGCTATCTGGGCGCGGTACCTTATCTAGCCCGACGGTTCCATATCTCTAAGGAACCGCCTAGCTACTTAAGGTTCCGCCCCTAGAGTACGCTCTGTTTTTTGTCTTTTAGTGGGGTAGGAATATCTGAGGTATTTGAAGCCTTTAAAGGATATTCTAATAGCATATGGAATATGATATTTTCAAATTTTCATTTTCCATTTTAATAAAACATTTTCTAAAAAAGAAAGTTTATTTAAATGTCTTTTGTCATTTTAACAAAAGTGAGTTTTAAAGATAATCATTTTGATGATCACTAAGTATGATTAAGAAAGGTTAGTGATATGATTATTACCTTGATGATAGTGTTAGTTAAATAATTCGTTTTGTGTTTTACACTAAATGTGTTGTATAGTTTGTTGTGATCAAAACTAAGAAAGATTAGTTAACACTAATAATGTTTTTAGGCATCACTTGCATTAACAATCTCTCCCTTTTTGATTACGACAAACGATAAACTCATTTACCTAGAAACACAAAATATCGAATTATTAACGAGTTTATCACTATCATTTCTCCCCCTTTGTCGTAGCAAAAAGGTCAGCACAAGTCTTTTCAAGAAAATCAGACTTTGCTAGTAGCTCCCCCTTGGTGGTTGCTACCCTTGCTTGGGGCACCAAGTATGTGAGTAATACTAGGGTTTTTACAAACCTTTTGATGTTCGTTTATCGTTCCTCAAATTGACTCGAATTAATATCCAATTTTATCGTAAAGATTATTCGTTTTTGGTTATAGTAATTGAATGGTATCTATTTTTATTCAAAAGCAAGCAAAAATGTAAAAGTATTATATAAGTAAAATACTTACTTTTGCTAAAAATAAAGTGCAAATACCGCAAATAAAACAAAAAGTGCTAAACTAACAAGCACAAATAAAACTACCATAATCATGATATTAAAGCTAGAAAGCAATAAAGCAACAATGACGAACATATAAAAGCTAAGTAAATGATGATAATAAAATGAAATAGATAATAAAACCCGTATCGATGAACCGGAGATGAAAATTTAAACACCCGGTTTAATGACTAAATTAAATCAAACACATCATTCTAATTAAAAGCAACTACTGTATCTATAATAAGGGAACCAAACTACTACTAAAGCTGGACCAAGGGAAAGCTTCTAAACTATAAGCTGCTAAAAGCTCAAACCTCCGAATAAAAAATAACATACCAATCTCGAATCTAAATACTATATATCAAATCGAGATATCAAAACTGCTATGAATTCCACCCAAATAATAAATCTTCGAATCGAAACAATATTAAACCAAAACTGAAAACTGGAATTTATATAAAAGCTGTTGAAGAAATCCAAATGTAATTAAACCTTGATCTAATAATCTTTCCTATTATTACCTACGAAATAAAAATAAAAATGACCAGCTGTGTTTGAAAAACTTAGCATCTATTCTACTATTACCTACGAAAGAAAAAAAAGAACAACCAAAAAAAAATAATAAAGATGGATTGTTTACTGTTTTTGCTTCCACCTCACGCAGGAAGAAAAAACAAAATCTGAAGATCTGATTTTTCTCCTCCTTCTACGCAGGTCCCATACCAACAAAAAGAAAGAACAGATAAAGTAAAAAAATAAAATAGCTGCTTTTTAAAAAAACTAGATCTATTCCTAATTAATAATAAAAAAACACGGGTAAAAAAAATGAGTCAGGCAGATTTGATGTTATCTGCGTGTGTATCCTAATCAAAAAACAAATCATGCCAATAATAAAGCTGCGTTTTAAAACAAACTAAATATGGAAAAACAGGGAAAGATTAAATAAAATAATTATGGAATGGTTCAAATCTGCTTAAACAAAAATATTTAAAGGGAAACAAATAGAACATAAAATAAATTTTTATCCTAAATCTACATCTAAAAACAAACGCGGGGGGGGGGGGGGGGGGTAATTCTCTAAAAAAAAACAATGCCAATAAAAATGGAAAGATGTCTCCTTAATATGTACGCAACCCCAAAGTTTTTGCAAATATCTGATCTTTTTCCATCTGGGCCTGCTACGTCATTTTCTTCTATGGGCTTTGCTGGAAGTGGGCTGCTGGGGTTGCTGCTATGGCTAAATAGTGGGCTGCTGTTGGGCCTGTGGGTTGTTTGATATATTAATGGGTCGGTTCGACCCATTAAAATGGTGTCGGGTCGACCCAATAAAATACGAATGCACCGCCAAACTCGATTTTCCGCGCTTTCTCCATTTCTCGTGCTCTTTTTTGGTCTTTTTCTTCGTTTTTACTCCTTTTCTTTATTATTCGTACCTACAATAATAAATAACACATATAAACGATAAATGCACTAAAAATACCCGTTTTGCTATTTATTATACCAAAAATGAAGGGATTTAACACTAAAATCATGACTAATTCCGTGTTTAACAGTGAGCTAAGGTGACATGCTACACAAAGATTAGTAGAAAGAAAAGAAACACCAATGTATATATGATCACTACCTACTAAGTAACTTGAGAGGAAAAGAGAGAAGAAATATCAAATTAGAAGCAAGTATTTTGCTAAGTATGTCTAAAAAGGTAATTGACAAAATCAAGCTTTAAT
The DNA here is from genome assembly GCA_025667525.1 of Glebionis coronaria. NCBI lineage: Eukaryota > Viridiplantae > Streptophyta > Magnoliopsida > Asterales > Asteraceae > Glebionis > Glebionis coronaria. The sequence goes on from JANFOE010000494.1 coordinate 1,143,067, forward strand.
CCAATGAAGATGATAAACTTGTCAATGGGTTAAAGTTTAGAATTGATGGAATCACCCATAAGCAATTGTAAAAATTAACCATGATCAACTCAATAGAGAACTAAGGAAATAACTCACAAACAACACAAAGTTTATATAAAAGAAAAGACATAACAAGGTAGATAGTCATACATACAATATGAGTATCTAAAGCAAAAAATATGGAAAATAAACCACTAAGCATAAGTTATTCTAATAGTGATAATTTTCCAAGATTGCTTAAAAAAAATAAAAGACTCTAAAACAACTAAAGTAATAAAGACTCTAAGAGTAGTTAGTCCTTTAGTTGGAAAAATAAGACGACGATGCATCATTCGAAGTTTTGTCCACGGGAATGAAAACTTGAATAGGAGGTCGAGTGAGGAGGAATTCAAGGAAATTTAACTTCTCATATACATGAGCAAGTTCAATTTGTTGAAATCGACAACAAGCACACGAGGATTCATGATGCAACACAAAATCGTTTGATGGGGGTAGGGCATCAAACCTAGGGTTTGGTGGTGGTGGGGTAATGGGGTAGGAATTCTTTTCACAATGCCTTGTGAGGTTTGGGAAGGTTGAAAGGTCATTGAGTTGAGGGGTGTTGAAGGATTGAGGTGGTGGAGGAACATTTTCTTTTGCTCTGGTGATGGGGTTAATGGTATAAGTCTCATTCCAATACTTGACTAGAGAGAATGTAGGGTTTTACGTGGTTTGGAGGAAGATGGTTCATTCTTCTTAACCCAAATAGGTCAAACCGAGATTTTCGGTTTCTTTGAAAGCTTGGATGAGGAAGCTTTGGGTGAGTGGGGTTGTGACAAAGAAATGTCAAGGTTAGGAATAGAGGAGTTAGGCATTGTGAGGGTGTGAGAATGAAATCTCAAGGTTGGGAAGGTGTGAGAATGAAATCTCAAGGTTGTGTGAGAATGAATTCTCAAGGTTGGGAAGGTGTGAGAATGAAATCTCAAGGTTGGGGTATAAGTAAAATGTAATCAAGGTAAGAATTTGAATAGAAAATGTGAAGTGTCAAGGAATGTTTAGCCAAATTGAGCAAACAAGGAATCTTGACAGGGTATAGGGTTTAAAGAATTTTGACCAAAAACGTGTCAAAAGTCATTTACTGTCCGCGGTACCTTATAGGGATCGATGGTTCCTTACCACTTAAGGAACCACGGGACTTTAAGGATCCGCGTGCAGTGGACTTGAAAGCAAGTTTTTCCAGGGTTTTGAGAAAAACTAAGACTTTTTAAAAAAATTGCAAATCTTGGAATTTTACCTCTATTAGCACTAAATTATGCTAGGGTTGCATAAAAGCAACACATTCACAAAGAATGTCTTGACAAAGGGTGACAAAATAATTTAGATATCATTTTGAACCAATTTTAGTCAAGTTTCTAGAGGTTGTGATAGATTTAGGTTCAATTTTAATTTCAAATTAAAGTTGATTAATGTGCACATAAGAATAGGAACACATAAAGCTAAATCCATAGAAAAACTTCATGAAACACTCATGAAGGAAGCAAATACAATGAAAAATGAAAAAAACTAACTAATACAAAGCTAGCTTAACATTAAATCTAGATGAGTAGTCTTCTTTGGATTGGTTTTGTTAAAAACTTATTAAGAAAACTCATCATTCATCTCCTAGGAGGAGGCGTGGAGAACAAGGTAAGCAAGAACTATTGCAACCTCCTATGTAGTCCAAACATCTACATCCTAAGGTTATGGATGATGTAGTGGTTGTAGAGGCAACATGGACAATTAGGACCATGAGTCTCTTGAAACCCATAGTAAGGATCACCCAAAAGGAGGGAAAGTGGGACACCCAAAATTGGAATGTTTGAGTTTGGTGGAGGTGGAGGAGGCATGTTCTCCAAGGGTGATGTGGGTGAGAGTGGAGGCACATTCCACAAAGGAGAAATGGGTGAGTGTGGAGGTATGTTCTCCAAGGTTGGTGAAATGGGTGAGTTAGGAGGGGTAAATGGTGAAGTCACCAAGGTGTCATCAAATTCATTCACAAAAGGAATGCTTTGGATTGGTTGGGATTGTGTGGTCACATCCAAGGGTGCACTTGGAGTGAAGGGTGAAGAGAGCTCATTCATTCTTGAGTTGAATGAAGAGGAGGTAGAACCAATGGAGTGGTTAGTATACATGGGTGGATGTTGTCTTGTATGGTGCAAGGGGTGGTGAAGGTGATGAGGAAATGAGTATTGGAACCATCTCATTTTTGGGTGTGTCAAAGGGTGACGTGTAACACCCCCAAATTTATACAACTCAATACAGCGGAAGACTAGTTGGTGTTACGGGATAGCACATTACTCACATCATAGACAACGCATAAAAATCGTGTCGTTTATTAATAAAGCGTTTCCATTCATAAATATCAAATTTACATCGGTCCCAAGTCATTACATTTCATACAAAGTTTTACAAAATATTTGAATGGAAAGTATTGTTTAAGTGCGGGCCATGAATTCTTGTCGTCTTCCCGAGAATTACCTTCAAGTACCTGAGATAAAACATGTTAAAGAAAAGGGTCAGCGATAACGCCGAGTGAATTCATAGAGTTTAGTAAACCATCAATATAATATCGGTATAAAATTATTACCGAAAATAATTTTGTACAAATCATTTTAATATGCCATAAAATAGCCAAAGTCATTTTATACAAATCCTTATCGAAAATCATAATATAGGCATTTGCCTTAAAAATCATTATACGAGCCAATGTCGTAAAAACGTCATACAATACGTCTTGCGACGTTGTATAAAGTTAAATAAAAACCGTTATAAGAATATGGTTATGAAAACCAAAACACGAACATAATATGAATAGTATGACCCCGTATTGCTAGTCAGGCAATACATCGTAATTCGGTGCGTCTAGTAGTATTTTGTTAGTTGGATTATTATAAGCCGCATGACATTGTTACCTTACTAAACCAAACAACGGGTAGCTAACCCGATACCAAATTTGCCGATCTAAGTTAGCGTGTCGTCACAAAGGTCACGCTATGGAAATCTTCTCATACATAAATTCGCTTACCAATCAATGTGGCACGACGGGGATCAACCGTCAAGGCGCGAACTGGGGTGATCGTCCCCAAATAGTACTATTATATGCATAAGCGTCTACCAAATCCCAGTAGTTCACAATTCATGCTAATGGGACTTTTAGTGACATAACCTAACTTTAATAATCTATTTAATTTCATCTATCGGGTCCATTAATCATTTATCGGGTCATACAATCGGGTCATTCAATCATTCGGGTCCAAAATCAATAAACAAACAATCGGGACAAATGGTGTCCTATTTAATAAAAAATAACATGTTATCTCCCTCGCGGGTTTATAAAATATTTATAAAAACATTTAAAAGTGTGCGAGGCTATGAACTCACGTTGATGTGGGAAGGCGGGTTATCGGCAACTCGGACGTACGGTACGTGCTTCAATCACGGAAACCTAGACAAATAATACTCGTCTTAGACTCATGTCCAATGACTTTATAAAAATAACAATTATGTATACATATGATGATTTTATATATATATATATGATGATCAAGTGGGTTTACATATTCTTGTTTACTCATTTTAGTGTTATGTGTCGATAACTTTTATACTAGTTTTCTAGTTTTACCTATATACGTGTTTTAAGTCAAATAAACTTATTATAAGTTCTTTAACTCTTATTAATCCATTTTATACTTATATGATCAGTATTTACACTTTACAAGTTGGGCCCAAATGGGTTAAGCCCAATAAGTTCTTTTTATAAGAGTTTAACTTATTTAGTCCAATTATTAGTCCAATATGTTTACTTAGCTCGTTAATGTCCGTATGTCCGATAGTTCGGGTTTTATCGGTTTTTACTTGTTATACATGTCTATATATTAGTATATGAGTTTATAAAAGTCTACATTAGACGGTTCCAACCGTCTAAGTTTTATTTAACAAAAACGTTAATTTTACGGTAATAGCCGAAAAAGTCGTAAAAATCATGTTTATAGTTTAATAACTTATAAAACTTAACAAGTTACCATTTTTATAAAATGTCCACTTATTTAACATTGTACATATTTATATAAATGTATTATATAAGTTAGTGGGTTTTAATTTATATTTTATACTATTTAATTTTGAGTGCTTATATAATAGTATTATACTTTAATTTCAAAAATCTGATTTTTATCTTCACTTTCACCAAAACTGCCATATTTAGAGTTCTATATGGAGATAGAATCTCAAATTTTTATCACATAAACTACATGATATGTGTTCCATTTAACTCTTCTATAGCTACTGTTGAATCATCCTCTAAGTATTTTCTAAAAATCGTCCAAACAAGTGAACTCAGATTTGTACCTTAAACTTGTTTTGATCATATCTCACTCATTACAATGATTCCATTGCATGGCCAACTCTCACATGTGTACAAGACCCATAGATTACTGTATATTAGTTATAATTCATCATTTTATCAGTTCATGACATGTTTCTTTACTGTTTTATACAGCCAACAAATTTAGACAAGATTTTAGCCTTGTTTCTTATAGTTTTTCATCTTTTTAAGCATGTTTATCAACACCAAATCCCCACACAATATTTTTATCATCATATAATCATCATAAACATATACAATAGGAAATAAAATACATGATTACATAACCAAAAATAACAAGAGGATGAGGAGGGCAATCTTTATACCACCAAGTTGATGTAGGTTATGATTTGGACATGGATTTTGATGGAGAAACTTGTGGATAACCATGACCATCTTCAAGAACACCATGCTTCATGAACTCCTTGTGGAGAATCAGCCCCAAGACACCATGAAAACTCCTCCATGGATGTTATAATCACCACCATTCAAGAGAGCTTCAAGAGGGCTTCAACATATGTAGAAATAACATGAGGTTTATGGTTAAATTTGATCAAAAGTGGTGTTTATGGTGGTAAAGTGGACGGCCAAATGAAGGAGAGAAGAGAGAAAATTAGTTGTTTGCATGTGTTGAGAATGAGTAAGTGGTTTAGGTGTAAGTGGTTTAGCTAGTTTTGGTGGGTGGAAAGCTTCATTGTGAAGCTAAGTTACATGTGTAACTTAGTTTCATGTAACTTGGACACCTAAGGGGTGTTGTGGCCGGTTATAGTGGGGGTGGGACAAGTGTCCCACTTGTCTCATCCCCATTTATTTACGGGTACTCCTCGATTCTAGTTTCCTCGATTTGCGTGCCCTCAGGTCGTTTTACGAAAAACGTTTTTATAAATTATGAATCAACGGCACAAAACGAATCTAATAAAAATTGTCTCATAAAAAACGGAGTTCGAAAACGTAAATACGTAATCCTAGGGTTTCCGGTTTGGTCGTAAAAGACGTTAAAATAAAATCGTAAGTCCTAATCTCTTCTCGTAAATTTGTGAGTTTATGAACTACCACAAAATTAAAAACTCCAAAATAATATTCACGGATAAATTTATATTCTGAAATGTCGGACTGCCACCAAAGACGGTGTATGTAAACGTAAGCACGTAACGTTGAATCCTCCGGTTTAGACGTAGTCGATGCTACTTCAAGACGTAAATCCAAATTTCTTCCCAAAAATAAGTGAGTTCATAAAATAATATTTTTAAATAAATATTGAAAATAAAATATCAACCATAAATTGACGGATTGTCACAACATTTACCCCTAAACAGAATCTTTGTCCTCAAAGATCATCTTACCTTACTACTCGCTTCTTATAGAGTTAAAGCCATGTGGGTATTTCCTCCACATTCGGTCTTTTCTCACAAGTGTCATTCATTACAATACGTGAGTTTCATTAAACATAACTACGGGAATAAGATTAGGCTAAATGTTGACTTACTTTCTCTATCCATGATGTTCACGGGTTTCTGATGAATGCAACTTTTCGCCGATCTAAGCTTTACTAAGAAACAATAAGATTCTCACTTGATAGACATTTTATCAAGTTCGATATACGAAACATAATTCACGCAGCTCTTGAAGTCCTAGGGTAGATCCAGCTTATATGCCTTTCAAACCAAATCTTTTACATCATCTCAATCGTCCCATACAACGGGGACTTATATCCCATGATTTATCAGATCATTATTTCATTATTTTCCAAGGTTAAAATTTTTGGCATAACTTCGCTACCCATCTGGCACTTGAAGATCTACATTTCATATTCACATAATCTCTTGCCCACTACTGGCTGTCAATAATCAGATCCAAATTTCAATAATCATTTCAGATCTCGCGGGTCGGGTATTTTGTAAGGTTAGGTTCGCCATCATAGGAAACCTTAAACCTAAAAGACATTTCCAACTCACAATGGGTGTATGTCGGGCGTCTTTATCTCAGCTCTGCTTACAGATGCTCTAATATTTAGATCCTAACAAGATTCGATCTCAATCCTAATATGATGATTATCAACGATAATCCCTCCAAAGGAACATGATTATATGGTTTATTACCAAAGGTCAATCATTCAGACATAAAACAACACTTATAGTATTTTGTATCGTTACTTTACCTCGTCCCTTCGATTTGGGGTGGTACATAGTACTCTCATCAAGATTCGTTCGCAATGACTTCTGAGCAAATCTCAAGAAATTCGATGCGAAGCGAGGATCCTGATAGAGATGATCGATACGGCACACCATGTTTACACAACTCTTTTAAATACAAAAGAGTCATTTTCTTCATCAAGATTCTATCATTAACAGGAATGATATTAGCAGATTTGGTCAGTCTGTCGATGATGACCCAAATCGAATCAAATTCAGATGATGACCTTTGAAATAGCTAGACGTTTACTAATGTATGAGGCGATGTCTGCCTTCATAATTTGCCATCAGTACAACTTCTTTAGACAAAGATACTTTTAGTCATAAATGACATATATAGAATACTTATACTTACAAATTCCAACATAACTATATCTCACAATCTCCATATTTAGGCAACCACAAGTGGCCTTTAAAACATTTAACACTATTGGCTTCTCAATTTTAATGGTTCACATTAGCCGCGAACCCCCTTTTATTATCTATATTATCCTTTTTACAATCATCGACTATTTTTAAATTGTTCGGCAATTTATTTTGCACCTCCATTATTAAGGAACATGTCATAATTACTTCTTTATCTTTCCTATATAATGTGTCAGCAATTATGTTCACTTTTCTTCATATTTTCTAAGTTTTAGTTTCGTCTTTACTATTATCTTTATCTGTTTTACTCCATCTGACGTCTAAAGCGTCGATAATTATTACAACTAATTAAATAATAAACATTTAATTTTTATGAATCATAACGTAAAAAAAAAATTTAATTTTCTTAGTTCGACCAATTATAAAAATGTTCAAAAATAAGTTTTAATTTAATTAATACGATTTTTGTTGATTTATCGAAAATAATTAATAGGATTCGTAAGTGTTCGAAAAACCTTAGTTTATACTTTGGTCAAAATTTTCTTAGTTTGAAAAGCAAAAATTGTCGTTTCAAATTTTAAGTCATGGTTTAAATGGTTTCCTCAATCCCTCTTAGGTTATCTTGAGGTATACACAAACATTTACCCCTAACAGAAGTTTAGTTAAATGGTTTGTGTATAAGGGAATAATCCCTTAAAATCCTTTGTTAAAACATTTGTCAAAATATATTTGCACTTTCTTTTTAGTATAACTCAAAGTCTTAAATGACTTCTAAATTTTAAAGAGTCAATTTATATTCCATTATCTATTAATCATACGGTTAAATCATGTAAAGGATTAAGTCTTAAGTCATATGTTAAATATTCAAGGTACATGTTTTTATTGTTAGGCCAATTCAAGGCAATCTATAAATAATTATTAACTCATTCTTATTCTTATAAACAAATAAATGGTCTTTAATGATCTCAAGCATGAATTTTATCAATTTACAGCCTACACACGAGATTCACCAAATTTATGAATACTACATGTGCATTTGTCAATCCAAACGGCATCACGTGAAAATCATAACGTTCATTACAAGTACCGGATGTAGTGATTGGAATACATAATCCTTTTCGCAGATGCGAAGTTGATGATAACCTTGTCATGGATCAAATTGCTAGAACCTTGTAAATGATCGAACAAATATTCCATTTCGAGTTATGGATATTGTTTTCGATTGTCAATTTACTCAGTTCACATTAATCTATAAATATAAGGAATGATAACACCATAGCTCTTCATGATGACAGGCTTGGTATAATGAAATCTTTCTCCGACAACGCTCTCAGTTGTACGGTAATTCCTTTAATTTAGATGGTGCTGACGTACAGTGCACATGCCACGGGTGCAGCACCGGTTATATAATCAATACCAAATTCAACTTGCCTTAATGGCGAAAGTCTAGGTAATTCATTAACAAATACCTCCCAAAGTTTTTGATAACATAAACACCTTTTAATAAATTTAGGTTAAGTTCTTCTAGATTAAAATATCTATAACTAGTTTACAACCATTCACGGTATACTTTTAAGTCTAAAAGCAGGATGTGGTCATCCATCAAGAATTATTTAGATCACTTTTGATAATCGACATCTTATCATTTAGGGGAATTCAATTCGAGTTCCCATCAATTAAGACAATGTCGTCATGTCATAATCAATCAATCTATTCTACTGGCATTATCAACTTTCCAGTTTCATTATCGTTGATAAGATGTGAACTTCTCAAAGGACTAATAATAATTCATAATCCTTCACAGATTCAAGGATATCAGGAGACATAACTAACCTTAAAAGAGTAAGGTCAACGCATAATCTACTCGAGAGAATTTCAAATCAGATACAGACGAAAACATTTAACGACTATGAAATATCCCATGTTTTCATAAATTGGAGTACGCATTCGAAAGCTCCTCGGATCGTTACCCAGGTCATTCAAATGAAACAAAATCATAACAAATGATAAGAACGTCAATACATCCGGTCGGGTATCAACACTCGGTAATCAGATACTTTTCCTAAGAACCTTACTACGAGAGAATTGGACAAGAAAGAATTGTCAATTGTCAAATAAGAAAATTTCCACAGATGAGTAAATTCGACTCAGAAGAATAGATGCTACAGGCATATATGTAGGTGTCCCTAACATTATGTCCTTACTTTTCACTTCTTGTAGATCTCATAAAATTTAATCCTTCACAATCTTCAACGAAAATGTAGTGTTTATTCATCAGTTTTATGGTGACTACTAATCAGCCTTGCATGGTCCATTCCAAATTGTATGTAGGCGCGCAACTATATACAATTTCAAGATTAACGATGCAATGCTCAGTTCGTCAAAACTTTGTCATCATGTTTATAATAAAAACATTTTCATGCTTAATTCTTAAATAAGAATCAAGAATAAATTTACAAAGATTTTCTTTGTTATGGAAATAATTAAGTTTCCAAATAGTCTCTTAAACAAATTCATTTTGATATCAGTCACTTATAAATCTCACTTTCAATAATCCTTATAGTGATGAAAATTCAATTTTTCTCAATGGATACGGTTTTATCTTATAAAAACCATGAGTGATATGCAGAAGAGTGATGAAAGCTTGTTCACCAAGAATTAACTACGATATGATAGGAAATGAGCTTAGCCAATTAATCATGAGGTTCATGACCTCGATGGCACTCAGGAAGAATAATCCATAACGTAACTCAAATCGAGATGAGTACTTGTTCAATGGTTGCATCACTAATGCAAACATTAGGATGAAGCAATAAGAGATAGATAACATCGATACATGTAGAATTTAGCAATCAAAGGTAGTCTTTTTCATTAATCACAAACAAGTCAAAATTGTACCGTAACACATTACATGTCACTATGTCATACAATTCTCGGAACTCATCCTACCAACTGATGTCTCAGTTAAGTTAGGGATTATTTTTAATAGATACCACAATGAATACTAATCTACAAGTGTCATTATGTGTTCCACATGTCCAAGAAGATCCATCGGTCTCAATTCAGAAGAAGATTTCTTCAATTTATTTCTTGGACACTGGGCATCCTCGTTAGTGGACAATGGCCTAGGAACAACCCTTAACACGAATCAACAATCAATTAAAATCTTATAATTCAATCACAGGACTCAACAACTTCCTCTTAACAATTTCTTATTCCATACAAGTTAAATTTTACTTCATTCAAGTTTCAATCAACTCATACTTAATGCGATATCCTACCTCATTTTCAAATACTTCAACCTTATTTATGAACCTTAATAGGGCAATAAAAGCTCGATATGAATCAACACTTAATTTCCAATCCTATGTCTTTTACAACGACAATTATCAAATGAGTCACTAGTATGAAATGACTTGATTATTCAACTAGACTTCTCGGAAAGGTATTAGTGGCATGAGGCTTTTGGGTAATGGTTCCAATGACAGCCTCAAGTGCAACATTCACCCTTTCGATTTCAAATTTAAGAATTGGGTGACAACGAATCAGATGACATCTTTCCAGGTGATAACGTTTTGTCAAACTCCACTCTATATGGAAAGATCGTCATGACATCGATATCAGATTTTAATCTCGCCAATTCTTCTTCAATTACACAATCAACTAATATCTACATTTCTACGAATATCAACCATTTTGTTGGGATCATAAATATCCACAACTTGGTTTAGATCTAGGATAACTAGAATTCCTACGAGAATAGCTTCGATTGATTTACTAGGGGATTTAGGGTTTCTTGTGACAATCTACGTCGTATAAATATCTCGTATAAATATCAAAATAATCATCAAACAATCATGTAATAAAATTACATCATATATATATATATATATATATATAATCCAAGTTATATATATATATTAAAATAACACTTCTCAGTCTGGCCTTGTCGGTAACTCGGGAATTCTTCGGCACCGTTATAGTCAAAAGATTTTTAGACATTTTTAAGAAAATGTTTATAGTTAAAAGATTTTGAAATGTTTTATTCAAAACCTTGGTTTTAAAAATCTTTCGTTCTCTATAACGAGAGCTCTGATACCAAACTGTAACACCCCTAAATTTATACAACTCAATACAGCGGAAGACTAGTTGGTGTTACGGGATAGCACATTACTCACATCATAGACAACGCATAAAAATCGCGTCGTTTATTTATAAAGCGTTTCCATTCATAAATATCAAATTTACATCGGTCCCAAGTCATTACATTTCATACAAAGTTTTACAAAATATTTGAATGGAAAGTATTGTTTAAGTGCGGGCCATGAATTCTTATCGTCTTCCCGAGAATTACCTTCAAGTACCTGAGATAAAACATGTTAAAGAAAAGGGTCAGCGATAACGCCGAGTGAATTCATAGAGTTTAGTAAACCATCAATATAATATCGGTATAAAATTATTACCAAAAATCATTTTGTACAAATCATTTTAATAGGCCATAAAATAGCCAAAGTCATTTTATACAAATCCTTATCGAAAATCATAATATAGGCATTTGCCTTAAAAATCATTATACGAGCCAATGTCGTAAAAACGTCATACAATACGTCTTGCGACGTTGTATAAAGTTAAATAAAAACCGTTATAAGAATATGGTTATGAAAACCAAAACACGAACATAATATCAATAGTATGACCCCGTATTGCTAGTCAGGCAATACATCGTAATTCGGTGCGTCTAGTAGTATTTTGTTAGTTGGATTATTATAAGCCGCATGACATTGTTACCTTACTAAACCAAACAACGGGTAGCTAACCCGATACCAAATTTGCCCATCTAAGTTAGCGTGTCGTCACAAAGGTCACGCTATGGAAATCTTCTCATACATAAATTCGCTTACCAATCAATGTGGCACGACGGGGATCAACCGTCAAGGCGCGAACTGGGGTGATCGTCCCCAAATAGTACTATTATATGCATAAGCGTCTACCAAATCCCGGTAGTTCACAATTCATGCTAATGGGACTTTTAGTGACATAACCTAACTTTATAATCCATTTAATTTCATCTATCGGGTCCTTTAATCATTTATCGGGTCATACAATCGGGTCATTCAATCATTCGGGTCCAAAATCAATAAACAAACAATCGGGACAAATGGTGTCCTATTTAATAAAAACTAACATGTTATCTCCCTCACGGTTTTATAAAATATTTATAAAAACATTTAAAAGTGTGCGAGGCTATGAACCCACGTTGATGTGGGAAGGCGGGTTATCGGCATCTCGGACGTACGGTACGTGCTTCAATCACGGAAACCTAGACAAATAATACTCGTCTTAGACTCATGTCCAATGACTTTATAAAAATAACAATTATGTATACATATGATGATTTTATATATATATGATGATCAAGTGGGTTTACATATTCTTGTTTACTCATTTTAGTGTTATGTGTCGATAACTTTTATACTAGTTTTCTAGTTTTACCTATTTACGTGTTTTAAGTCAAATAAACTTATTATAAGTTATTTAACTCTTATTAATCCATTTTATACTTATATGATCAGTATTTACACTTTAAAAGTTGGGCCCAAATGGTTTAAGCCCAATAAGTTCTTTTTATAAGAGTTTAACTTATTTAGTCCAATTATTATTCCAATATGTTTACTTAGCTCGTTAATGTCCGTATGTCCTATAGTTCGGGTTTTATCGGTTTTTACATGTTATACATGTCTATATATTAGTATATGAGTTTATAAAAGTTTACATTAGACGGGTCCAACCGTCTAAGTTTTATTTAACAAAAACGTTAATTTTACGGTAATAGCCGAAAAAGTCGTAAAAATCATGTTTATAGTTTTATAACTTATAAAACTTAACAAGTTACCATTTTTATAAAATGTCCACTTATTTACCATTGTACATATTTATATAAATGTATTATATAAGTTAGTGGGTTTTAATTTATATTTTATACTATTAAATTTTGAGTGCTTATATAATAGTATTATACTTTAATTTCCAAAATCTGATTTTTATCTTCACTTTCACCAAAACTGCCATATTTAGAGTTCTGTATGGAGATAGAAGCTCAAATTTTTATCACATAAACTAAATGATATGTGTTCCATTTAACTCTTCTATAGCTACTGTTGAATCATCCCCTAAGTATTTCTAAAAATCGTCCAAAACAGTGAACTCAGATTTGTACCTTAAACTTGTTTTGATCATATCTCACTCATTACAATGATTCCATTGCATGGCCAACTCTCACATGTGTACAAGACCCATAGCTTACTGTATATTAGTTCTACTTCATCATTTTATCAGTTCATGACATGTTTCGCTACTGTTTTATACAGCCAACAAATTTAGACAAGATTTTAGCCTTGTTTCTTATAGTTTTTCATCTTTTTAAGCATGTTTATCAACACCAAATCCCCACACAATATTTTTATCATCATATAATCATCATAAACATATAAAATAGGAAATAAAATACATGATTACATAACCAAAAATAACAAGAGGATGAGGAGGACAATCTTTATACCACCAAGTTGATGTAGGTTATGATTTGGACATGGATTTTGATGGAGAAACTTGTGGATAACCATGACCATCTTCAAGAACACCATGCTTCATGAACTCCTTGTGGAAAATCAGCCCCAAGACACCATGAAAACTCCTCCATGGATGTTATAATCACCACCATTCAAGAGAGCTTCAAGAGGGCTTCAACATATGTAGAAATAACATGAGGTTTATGGTTAAATTTGATCAAAAGTGGTGTTTATGGTGGTAAAGTGGATGGCCAAATGAAGGAGAGAAGAGATAAAATTAGTTGTTTGCATGTGTTGAGAATGAGTAAGTGGTTTAGGTGTAAGTGGTCTAGCTAGTTTTGGTGGGTGGAAAGCTTCATTGTGAAGCTAAGTTACATGTGTAACTTAGTTTCATGTAACTTGGACACCTAAGGGGTGTTGTGGCCGGTTATAGTGGGGGTGGGACAAGTGTCCCACTTGTCTCATCCCCATTTATGAATCAACGGTACAAAACGAATCTAATAAAAATTGTCTCATCAAAAACGGAGTTCGAAAACGTAAATACGTAATCCTAGGGTTTCCGGTTTGGTCGTAAAAGACGTTAAAATAAAAGCGTAAGTCCTAATCTCTTCTCGTAAATTTGTGAGTTTATGAACTAACACAAAATTAAAAACTCCAAAATAATATTCACGGATAAATTTATTTTCTGAAATGTCGGACTGCCACCAAAGACGGTGTATGTAAACGTAAGCACGTAATGTTGAATCCTCCGGTTTAGACGTAGTCGATGCTACTTCAAGATGTAAATCCAAATTTCTTCCCGAAAATAAGTGAGTTCATAAAATAATATTTTCAAATAAATATTGAAAAACAAAATATCAACCATAAATTGACGGATTGTCACATGAGGAGTTAGGCTTGGGTACCTTAATCCTAATCTTAAGTGTCTTCCTTGGGGTGTTTGAGGTTTTTGTAGAAACCATGGTTCACAAGGGTGGTTTAAGGGTTAGGGAAGGATGTTTTGATGTGTGAAGAACATGACTTAGAAGGTGGGTTTAAATGGGTGAGGGGATGATCCAAACTAGTAATGGGTTAAAATCATTTTAGGTGAATAATGAACTTAGGTAACCTAGTTTAGGAAATATGCAGGTTTTGGCAAAGAATCATGCAAAGTTTACACAGATTGAAGAAAATAGTGTAAAGCAAAAGATTCTGTCGGACACATTGGAGGCGGTTCCTTATCTAGGACCGGCGGTTCCTTATCGATAACGATCCGCGGGTCGATATGGAACCGCGACCAGAGGTCTTTCAAAAGTTTCACATCCCAAATTTTGGTTAACCCAGATTTTTACCAAAGGATTCACAAGCCAAAGTTAACCATTGACGAAAATCTAAGAAGCTAACTATCATAAGGCATGCACAAAGCTATGTAAATCACAAACATGATGGCATAAGCAACATTTAGGATTAAAATAATAAGTAATCCAAACAAGTAGTGTTCGAATTTTACACAACCAAATGAAAGAAAGAGAACAAGGAAACCATCCTAGATAAATGTTGCATATACCTATGAGCATTACTTCTATTTCCTTGATTCACCTCTCAGACGTTCTCGAAGAAGATGATTAAGATAAAATTGATAATCGGAATCAACTTCATGGGAGGACGAATGGAGATTGAAGAAGTCATGAAGTCAATGAAGTTGGAGGGAGGGTTGCTAAAAGACTCTTCTTGAGAAGTATTTTCGACTTGACACGAGTTCGCATTGATCTCGGGTGAAATGTTCCCTTGAATGGGAGACATGACACGATCAACAGAGTGATAAGGAGAGGAAAGAAAAGACGGAAAGTCAAAAAGAACTCTTCTAAGAAGACGAGAAAGAAGCATTCCGAAGGGAAGACTTGACTTAGACTCAAGAAGAACAAATCTAATTCTTCTAGCTATGAAAAATGCGAGATTGTAAGGAGTTGTAGTGGCAACACAATACAAAATATGTGCAAGACAAGCGGGTACTAAGTCCTGATTCCCATCTAGACACATTGCATTTTCCCTAATGATTTTGGCCCAAGGAATCATGAAATCATTAAGATCGCTAGTAAGTAATTCCCAAGGAGAGAGAGTTCGAACAACTCCTTGAAATTTACCAAAAATATGATGTTCACGAGATTTAGAAATGACATGAATGATGTCCGAAGATGATGGAAGCACAGTCACATAATGAGCATCAATAGGATCCGATTCTAAAGAGTCAATACTCCAAGCATCAGTGAATCGACATTGACCATTAGATGGCACTCTAAGAATATCACCGAATTCTTCAAGAGTGTAAATAATGATTTTCCCCATAATGGAAAATCGTATAGATATACCATTATTGATGCCTATCAATGTGAATGAGCTAAAGAACTCCATAAGAAACGAAGGAAATATTGGCTCATCAATATCAAGAAGACAATCAAACCCAATAGACTTAAACATGAAGCGAATAAACGCATTTGTGTAATTGGAACGAACGATGCGTCCTTCATAGAAACAACGATGTTCAAGAGATTTAGACGAGTTTTTGTAAGAGTGAGTTAGATGAGGGTAAGGTGAAGAGGGCATGTATGGTCGTGTTCGTTCATGATCTTTTTGATATCTAGAGGACATGATAAGTACCTAAACAAGAGAATATTTTTCCAATCACTCATATGAAAAATTAAAATCAAAAATTGAAAATATGAGAATGTGTTATATCAATTACTTGACAAACAAAGGATTAAATCCATATCATTCTCATGTTCACAATGTAGCTATTCCATTATTTACCAAGAACATATGAACTATGTTGGATCAACAGTGGACTAGAACATTGGTTTTTCAAAACAAGGTTTTTAGGTAAGCATTAACAATGTCATTACCTATTTGTTCATGGGTTCATCTCAAATCCATCTTTTAACCAAAATCATTTACCCAAAATTCGGATTTGTTCTACAAGTGGGTTTTAGTGAAATCTTAATGAATATGAACCTAAGGAATCATAGTAAAATAACCATGTCACCCACATTCCTATTAAGGTTTTAATTCAATTTCAATTTTAAAAATCCCCAATTATGAAAGGATGAACCCTAGAACAAAATAGATGAAATTGAAAGAAAATATTTACAATTAATTGATGTTATATGAAGGATGAGTGAAACCCACAACTTGGAATCAATTAATTTGAGTGATTGAAGGTTTTGGAAGCTTCAACAATGGTGGAAAAAGGGTAAACTATCGACTGTGTGTTTTTGGGAGAGAGAGATAGTGGTTTGAAAAAGAATAAAATAATCAAACTGGCGCTCTGACAAACTTTACTGCCCGTGGTACCTTATCAATAAGGAACCGCGGGTTTGAGCCGCTAGATAAAGAACCGCCTACAGAGGCAGGTTTTTATCAATGAAAAACGCCAAATTTTAAAAACCAAGTTTTTCTAAGATACTTAAAAATATATCATGAACCTTTTATAATAACATTGGATCATCAAAGCACTAGGCAATATGTTTTAATGAAGGATTACGAGTTGAATCAAGATCGAAAAGAACCGAAACGGACAAACGACTACTCGTAGCAAAACGGAAAAGTAGAGGGAAATCAAGGGAAGTGAATCAAGACTAGGACCAATGCTCAAGGAGTTAATGACAATCTTCAAATAGTGGTAACGAAGAGCTTGTGTCATATATAGTGGTTTAAGACGTGCCCTTCCGGCAAAACGTTAAACGGCTTTGGTAATGAATAAACACAAAGCAATTATTCAAGTATAAACTAAGATCACTTTAAATAATAGTCTTAGTCTAAACCAAAATATGAGCAAGGTATTAATTCACTTTCTCTCCCACAAAGGGCCTACTAACTGTATGGGTGCAAACCATGGAAATCATGCTTGATACTTTAAGCTACTACTAACTCATTCTACATCACCATAGTGAGTCAAGTATCCAAGCAATGACGGTTTGAGAGGATAAAAGAAAAGAATCACAAATCACAAACAAATGTCAAGGCAAGGATGCCAAGAACAAGCACATAGTCAAGTAATGATCAAAAGAATGATCAAAGGGCGTGTGGAAGAACGAAAGCGTACCTTGTCCACAAAGAGCAATTAATCAAGGATTCAATGCTATGACCAACAATGACTATGATGAGTACTAAGTCTTCAAGGACTAGTATCATTCCCAATCATCTTGGTATCATCATTCAAAGATGTTAAAGATCAATGAAGATGAGTCTTCTACAAGTGCAAGTAACTCAATCCACAACCAATTAAGTGATTGATCTTCATGAGTACCTACACAAAGCAAGATGTAAACTAGTAAATACATTTCAAGAGTAGATCTAAAATGCATAAAGACTACTTGATGAGATGGCATTTATACATGATCTCATCGTTCTTTTCGGGCTTTAAATGCATAAAAATGTCATAAAAATACCATATATATGCTTGTGTTTGTTTACTTGTGTGTTTTAGGTATGGATATCGTGAAAAAGACAAAAGATCACAAGAATCAAGGAAAAACGAACACGAGAAACGAAGCCGTACAAAGAACCGGGCCCTAATCATGGAATTTTCATCAAATACCCTTGAAGACTTGAAGACATACAAGATTGATCATCCAAGAATGAAGAAATGACACTTAAAACCCTTGTATATTGATAATTACAAGTTTGGTCCCTTAAGTTTGTCAAAATTGCAAAAAGGTCCTTCAACTTTGAAGAAATGGCAAGATTAGTCCCTCAACAATTTCAAATTGCCAATAATGGTCCCTCAACAAGTGAAAGACTCATTGAAGACCTTTGAAGATCAAGATTGTCTAAGATTAGTCCTTGAAAAATCACCAAATGTCAAATTACATCCTTGATAACCTTTTATCAAAAGTTGGTGCCAAATATGTCAAAAGGTGAAAGTTAAATACAAAGGGAACAAAGTTTTTAGGCTGAAAATCATTGAATGCCAAAAATAACAAAAGCCAGGGACCAAAAGTGACAACTCCCAAACATTTTAAATAAAAATGCGCCTAACATGTTTCTCACCCCCATTTTCGGATCAAAGACCACTGTTCATCTTATTTTTACTTCCCAGAAATTACCACCACAATTCCTTGGGTAAAACCCAATTAAACTTGCACACACTTAATTCACACACTCACAAACCCTTCCCACTCCTAAAAACCTGCATCCCACTCATGTGCACCAAAACCCCAATTCCCCAATCCACCAATCACATCATTTCTTAACCTCCAAGACTAGTGACGTGGCAAAATGAACGTCCAAGATGATATGCTTGCTCACAAAGCAAAATTTAAAGGCCAAGATCAAATGAGAGGACAAAATGCACTCAAGGGCACATTTGGGATTTTCTTATGATTAGGGTTTTATGTTTTTATGCTTCTAGGATGTTCTATAGGCTCTATAAAAGGAGACCCAAGTTGTGGTGATCCCTTTGTTCCAGTTTCTAGTCTCTCACATGTAATTCCTTTTTAAAGAAATAAAAAGTTTGGTTTTTGAAAAAAAAAAAAAAAAAAAAAAAAAAAAAAAAAAAAAAAGAAAAGAAAATCAAAAATATATATTATTACTTGTTTTTGTGTTTTCTTTCTTTGTTTTGTGTTCAATAGGTTGAAGGCTTGTTGATTTGGTTCAGCTCCAACCCGAGTTGGATTGGAGGAGGATTTTCATCCTCTAGGTTCTTGGATGTAAGAACCTTAGGTAAACTCCTTTTTCTTTTGAAAGTTCATAAAAGTGCTAGTTTATATGATCTTATGTGATTTTGTTATTAAGTGTGTTATAGATAGTGGATTTGTGTTCTCAAGTGTTGTTATACATGTTATGAAGCTTTGATAACAATTTGGTTAGGTTTCATAAGGTTTTGATTTGGAAAAATTGGTTTTCAAAAAGTTAAAAGGGTGTTTGGCAACACGTTTTAGCAGGGTAAGAATTTGATTCATGTTTTAAAAAGATGTTAGGTTACTTGATTAAGGTTAAGTTAGGTGTTAGTAAGTTGGTAAATCAATTTTGATCAAGTTTGGAGTGAATTTGGAGTGTTTAAAAAGGATTAAGGGTGTTAAAAATCTGCATATTGCTATATTGCTTGGTTTTTCATGCATATGATTGCTTGATTTTGATTGCTAAGTGTTTTATCCTTGTGAGTTTTGACTCCTTGAGCTTCAATAAGCTCAAGGGTGCCCTTATTGTCCAATAAGCATCTTCCAAATAAGCCATAGGACCAAGCACCTCTTGGTCCTTTTGAAATCTGAGAAAGCCTGAACATCAGCAAAACAACCAGACTCGTCACACGAGTTGCGGCGCAACACTTCTAGTTGCGGCGCAACTTAGGTACCTGCAGATTTTGGTGATCTCGCAACACTTGTTGCGGCGCAAGGCAATAACACTGCGGCGCAACTTGTTGACTTTTATTTTTTTTTTATTATTTTAATATTATTTTATTAATTAATTTTCAAAATTTTATTTTTTCTTTTTTTTTTCATTTTTCTTAATTTCTTTATCATTAATTAGGACTATTTCCATTTTTAGAATATTTTTATCACTTTTAGATTTATTTTTATAATTATTTTAAGTTTAATTAGTATTTATTTATTTTAAATCATTTTTAGAGTTTTAAAAATAGTTTTAATAGGTTTTAATTTTTAGAAAATTACTTTTTAGTCTTATAATAATATAAGTTGAGTAATTATTCAATAAAATCATATTTTTGACATTTGAATTAATTAAATTTAATTTTAGGGCTTTAATTAGCATTTAAAATTAATTATTTAATTAATAAAAGGTTTTAAAATATCTTTATTGGATTTTTGTCTTTATTTATATTATTTTAGACTTGTTTTAGTCTTTTTTTTTATCTTTTTCTTGATTTTGTTTTTGGTTTTAATAATTTTTAATTTTAGTGATTTTTCTACGGTTTTACGTTTTCGTTTTTTACGTCATAGTGTAATTTCCAAGAAACCGTCATTCCATCTCATCAATATTAATCTCAAATATATACAAGTTAATTCACAACACCATACCTCCTTGGGAAACGAATCTTTCATCTCTTTTTAAGTGATTGAGGGTCATTACTTGTGGTTTTCCTAAATCACTCGTCGATACTTTCCGCTACTTTACGTTTCTTCTCTTTGTTTTTCCTAAGGCAAAGAAAGGGGTGTAATTTACTACTATCACTTTGGCGCCGCTGCCGGGGAGGTGTGTCGTGTTTTAATTTGGAAAATTTTGTTTTTGATATTATTCATAATAATATTTGTGTTAAGTGGAACTCCCTTAACACGTATTATCGGTTTTCTCGGTTTTTCTTTGTGAATATTATTAATATATTGTATTAAGTATCACAATAAAAATACAATATCTCCAAAAGTGTGAAAACACAACCTTGATTCGGGATTTCATCACTCGATCATTGTATTCGAATCTCAAACAAAAAGAAAAGGCAAAAATAGATAAATACTTTCAAGAAGCTCGATTTTGAAAAATACGAACTATAAGGTGGGTATAAGGCGGGTATTATAAAATATACCCTAAGGAAAAAGGCTCTTAAGTGCTTCGCGCCGCCTCGTTTCCCCGCTTGCTTGTGAGTATTTTGAGATTGAAGGCTAATCGAGGGTTTTGCCGCCCAAAGTATTAATACGTATACTATATTTGCTTGGTTTTCTTTGTGATTAAACCCTCGTGAACAATTTGGTTTTCACCAAAGTTCTAAAGTCATTCGAAGGCGTTCACTCCACGTGATCGTTTTCATTCCTTTGAGGCTTCTTTAATCAAGAGTTTGATTCGAGGAGAGATTTTGTAGATTGTTGTCTACGTAATACACCCAAAAACCAAAAAAATTAAATATCATCAAAAACACAAAAAAATTGAAAATCCACAAAACCACCAAAAAGAATCTTCTTTGCTCACCTCCCATTCTTCGTGAAGTTTATGATCACTCGTAACCAAGCTAAACGAGCTCGTAAACGACTTCAAAAGCAAGCAAATCAAGGATCGTTGATTGTTGAAGAACCTCCAATTGTTGAACCTATTATAGAACAAGAAGTCGTAATGGCTAATCGTACTATGATGGAGTTGCTACAAGCACCCACCGAGGGTTTTGGAGAGGCCATTGTTATTCCCGCCATCCTTGCGGAGAATTTCGAGATTAAGACGGGTTTAATGTCGATGCTACAAGCAAACAAATTTCGAGGTCACGAGAAAGACAACCCGCATTACCATATTAGGAATTTCAACCGTCTCACCGCCACTAGCAAATTCAAAGATGTTCCGCATGACGCCATTAAGATGATGTTGTTTCCATATTCGTTGGATGGACCCGCTAAAATTTGGCTCGAGAAAGAACCGCCAAATTCGATTTTGACATGGGCCGATCTCGTTTCTAAGTTTGTGAACAAGTTTTTTCCACCATCGAAAACAACACACTTAAAAAATGAGATTTCACGATTTGTGCAACGTAACAATGAAAGTTTTTCTATGGCATGGGAACGATTTAAGGAGATGTTGCATGAATGTCCTCACCATGATTTTTCGGAATTGCATCAAATTGATACCTTTTATAATGGGCTTAATGATCATGAACGAGATTATTTGAATGCCGCCGCGGGTGGTAATTTTTTGTGCAAGACGACAAATGAGGCTTTACAAATCATTGAAAATAGATCTAAGGTTTATAGCCCTCGTAACACACCGAGTGTTGCCAATATGGGTTCGTCATCGTCATCACAATCGTCTCGTGGTATTAATGCCTTACATGATGAAGCTAATGAGGAAAATCGGTTTTTTGATAGATTTGCTAATCTAATGTCCCATTGGAAGGCTCAAGAAGCTTCCAATTCCGCTTCGGTTAAAGCGGTTGCTAAGAGTTGTTTATCGTGTGGAGGAGCTCATGATTTATCCGAGTGCATTACCGCGGATGGTAACACTTCGAGTGCTTATGTAGCAACGGGAACTTACAACCAAAACGGCCAAGGTTCCCGCCAAAATCAAGCTCCACCAAATCAAAATGCTAACAATTATCGAAACAACAACCAAGGTAATTACCAAGGCAACACACGCAATTACAACAAAGGGAATTATCAAAGTGGGAATGGACAAATCTCTAATCAAAACCAAAACCGTGATTTTCAAAATACTACACAAGGTTTTCAAAATGCTCACACGAAAAATTTGCAAGGAGAATTTTTAGATTATGCAAAAGCAAATGATGCTAAATTTGATAATATGCAACGTGAGATGATTAGCTTAAGGTCCGAGTTGAAAAACGAGCTTAAAAATGAACTTTCTAATGAACTTAAAACTCATGCAAATAAAATGGAAGGAAATGTCCAACGTCTTCAACAAAACCAACAAAAGATGGAATTAGGACAACATGAGATTAAGCAAGAGTTATTGAAAGCGGATGCTAGGCAATCAAAATTTGAGGACCGTATGGCTAAGATGTTTGAAGCTATCATGTGTAAGCCCTCTTCTTCGGGTGGTCTTCCTAGTGATACCATTAACAACCCGAGGGGAGAAATGAAGGTTATTACTACTCGAAGTGGTAAAACTTTCAAGGAACCAATCTCTCGTCCAAGTACTTCTACGGAGAAGGAAATCGAGAAAGAACCCGAGGTGATGGTCGAAAAGGAGCACATTACAATCCCACGAAGTACCGCTCAAACCACACCTACGGTTACACCAATACCAATTATGGAACCCGAGATTCCAAGGCCGTTGCCTAATGACCTACCCACACCACCTTTACCCTACCCTTCGAGACGAAACAAAGAGAAAGCACAAGAAAGGAACAATTATCAATTTGAGCTATTTATGAAAATGTTTCGTGATTTGCATTTTAACATAAGTTTTGCCGATGCTTTAATCATGATGCCTCGATTCGCCGCAAACTTCAAAAGTATGCTTAACAACAAAGAGAAGTTACAACAATCGTCTAGTTGTTCATCGGTTTTTCTAAGCCGCATACCACAAA
Organism: Glebionis coronaria; assembly: GCA_025667525.1. Lineage (NCBI taxonomy): Eukaryota > Viridiplantae > Streptophyta > Magnoliopsida > Asterales > Asteraceae > Glebionis > Glebionis coronaria. Next base: position 1,166,554 of record JANFOE010000494.1, read on the forward strand.
AAGTCGGTGATCCCGGTAAATTTTTGATTCCGTGTGCTATACAAGATATGGAGGAATGCTACGCCTTGGCCGATCTTGGCGCTAGTATTAATTTAATGCCTCTCGAGACTTTCAAATCGCTTTCACTTCCGGCTCTTACTCCTTCGAACATGTCCATCGAAATGGCCGATCATTCTACGATTTTGGCATGTGGAGTAGCCGAGGACGTTTTCGTTAAAGTCGGAAAGTTTTACTATCCCGTTGACTTTATCGTTGTAGATATTCCCATCGATCGAAAAGTTCCTCTCATTTTGGGTCGTTCATTTTTGGATACATCAAGAGCACTTATCGATGTTCATGCTCGAAAAATCACCCTTCGTTTCAATGAAGAAGAACTTGTCATCAATGCAACACAAAACTCCAATCTTTCTCATGTCTATTCTATTGCAACTTTAAACCATGGTGACTCAACCAATGTCATTTGCAAAGAATTTTCACCAAGAGTTTTAGGGAATGTCTCCAAAAACAATTTACCATTTCCTCCGCCGGTGGAGGTTATGAGTGCTAAGCCTACAAGGAAGAGACCATCAATACTTGAATCGAAAAATTCTTCGCCTCACCTCGAACATTCATTCTTGAAAAGTATTGATAAGTTGCCGGTTTCTTCGGAAGATCTTTCGGATGATGAATATGTTGACCCCGATGGGGAGGTTTTCTTCGTCGATAAACGTTTTGAGAACTTGCCACCACCAAAACCAAAACGGTTTCAAAATGTGAGAATTTTTAGTGTGACTAACATCGTCTTAGAAACACCGAATATTTTCGACATAATCAACAAGGGTTTTCATAAGGAGAGTTTAAAAGATAAGAAAGAAAAAGATCTTAAATGTGATTTAATTGATTTTTCTACAAATCTAACTCCGTCATCACCGCGTGATTTGAGTACTACAAACTCGTCTACTCCTTTTTACGATGTTTTGTGTGGTTCTAGTATGGGGGAAGCCCCTTATGTTCCCTCATCCTTGTCCACCGAGGACGAGATATTCGATCCCGGAATTTCATGTAAAGGGAAATCTCGGTCTTCCACCGATGCAATAAATGGAAACTATATCTATTTGCTTGGTGCGAGTCTACCTCGAGTAGCTCAATCGTTTGTCTTACCAATGGTCCCACCTTTCTACTTCTCATCTATTTTCTTCAAACTCTTTGAGTTTATGGCACATGTTCAAGTGGTGTTGATTTGTTTTTCCAATGAAAACGAGAACGCCATCTTCGACCCCGGTATTTTGCATCACTTAAGGACTTAGTCCTTTTTACCGGTTGCTTTGTGGGCTTTGTTTATCATGTAAGCCCCATCAAAAATTGACCACACCATGATATCCCTAAATGTTCACATTTATGGGGATCGAGTCGAGCTCATGACTCGGTAATCAAAAACGAGGTGCCTCGTGGGGGAGATCCCATGCTTATCTTTATGCTTTATGTTCATTAATAAGGGGACTTGTACCCTTCCAACTCGTTGTCTCGTGGTTGTTTGTGATTGTGATTATCTAGATCATCATCATCGTCTACGATTGAAGACTCTCGTGTTCGTTTACGTGAGCCTCCATCGTTCGTTTGAAGAAGTTTTTCACGAATCCATGACATATCCTTTATTGTTCTAACAATTATCTTTTAGCATAATTAATAAACGGCTTTAGATATATTGTTGATCACCCTTTCCATGCTAGATCCTAAGCATTCGATTCTTCGTCTCTAGTATGGGGGTGCTCCACCTTTAGACTCGAAACATTGAGGACAATGTTTACTTTTAGTATGGGGGGGTGAATAGGTACTTGCTTTGCTACGCCCTCACGTGTTCCAATTTTCAATGTTTTGTTTTGCTAATAAGGCTAAAAATGGCCAAATTTTAAAATTTTTCTTAGTTTTCATAAGTGTTTTTAAGACACGAATGTATATTTTCCGATGGGTAGAATAAGAGTTAATTTTTGACTTGATGGGCATTTGGAGCCATTTACATTCCTTAACCCGCTCAATTCAAGTTTTGCTAGACTTTTATATAGGGAGCTTTAAAACGCGAAAGTCTTAATTCATACGGATTAAGAACAAGAACTTTTCGCAAGTTCCTATAATTGATTCTAGAAAGTCACTTATCAAGGGAACTTTAAAACGCATTCTCTAAACTTGAAAAAGTCCAAGAAAGTGCAAGATCCTATAGGTGGCTTGAAAACCCAAAACTTTGATTTGATATAGTCTTAATGAAAGCTAATCCAAATTTAGCTTAATTTTGACTTGCATGGCTAAGTATTCACGAGTCTCTTTAATTAGAGGTCTTTAAATAGTGAAGAACGAGAAATGATAGAGTTAGACAAGTGATCATGCTAAACGTAGAACATGAAAATGTTCTTTCAAAAACTCATATGTTTTTAATTGTGGCTTTTTCTTCCCATAAGATCAATGCATTAGGAATAAATCATAATTGCAATAAGTAAGGTCGTACGATTTGAAAGGTTACTTAGCCTCTAGCGCAAGATCGTTTAAAAGTTGCTCGGGGTTGAATAGAGTTCATAGCCAAGGCATAACTTATTGAAACGGGACGCGAAGATTGGCGATTATCCAAAAAGGCCCTAACAAGGCATGAGGAGCTCTATTTTTGCTAAAGATCCAAAGATGATGTGAAGTATCATTGTTCCAAAATCAATATGAAGGATCGAGACACACGACGAGAAGCTATTACTCCCCTAAAGAATGGAGAAAGTCTATCCAAAAAGACCCTAACAAGGTATGAGGATAAATATATCCAAGTCCGAAAAGGAGGCGGATCGTTGTATATCAAAAATCCAAAGTAAAGATTGAAGAAAAATGATGAAGTCGTGGTCCTATATGAAGAATCTCTCAAAAACGTCAAGTGAAGAAATTCCAAATATATGAAGAGAAGACCATAATTTCGAGAACGTCTTCCCAAGATTTGAAGTATGAAGTACATGCCAAATATCGGTCCGAGAAAGGTCTCAAATCGTGAAACGAGTTATGCCAAGATATGAACTTAAGGAGATACACGAGAAGCCGTTTTAAAAGATTTTGTCCTTCGGCTAACTATTGATCAAATCGTGCTACTTTGCTTTCGGACTAATAACTACTCAAATAAGTCAATATGAATCACTTGTGATCCATGACAAATAGATAAAAAATGCTAGTAACCCATTTCCTTTTATAATAACTAGGATTGCGGGGAGAAAAAGTATTACACAATTTGGACGTATGAGTAGTGTTAGCATTGTGACTTGTACCAACAATGATCTTGTTTTTGCACTTAGCATGGAATGTATGACAATCAAGGATGACGAAATTTACTCTAAGGGACATTAACTTGTTTCTATTCTTTGACCCTAAAAGTCACATTTTGGTGATGAAAATCATACATTATGTCTTTACACAATCTCGTAGTATGTTGCAAGTGTTTTACTCTTCAATAAAGGTTAATAAAATTGAACTTTGGTGATGCTTAGATACTTTATTCTAGCATTGCGTGAGGGCACGACAATGGCTTAGTATGGGGGAGTGATGAGATGGCATTTATACATGATCTCATCGTTCTTTTCGGGCTTTAAATGCATAAAAATGTCATAAAAATACCATATATATGCTTGTGTTTGTTTACTTGTGTGTTTTAGGTATGGATATCGTGAAAAAGACAAAAGATCACAAGAATCAAGGAAAAACGAACACGAGAAACGAAGCCGTACAAAGAACCGGGCCCTAATCATGGAATTTTCATCAAATACCCTTGAAGACTTGAAGACATACAAGATTGATCATCCAAGAATGAAGAAATGACACTTAAAACCCTTGTATATTGATAATTACAAGTTTGGTCCCTTAAGTTTGTCAAAATTGCAAAAAGGTCCTTCAACTTTGAAGAAATGGCAAGATTAGTCCCTCAACAATTTCAAATTGCCAATAATGGTCCCTCAACAAGTGAAAGACTCATTGAAGACCTTTGAAGATCAAGATTGTCTAAGATTAGTCCTTGAAAAATCACCAAATGTCAAATTACATCCTTGATAACCTTTTATCAAAAGTTGGTGCCAAATATGTCAAAAGGTGAAAGTTAAATACAAAGGGAACAAAGTTTTTAGGCTGAAAATCATTGAATGCCAAAAATAACAAAAGCCAGGGACCAAAAGTGACAACTCCCAAACATTTTAAATAAAAATGCGCCTAACATGTTTCTCACCCCCATTTTCGGATCAAAGACCACTGTTCATCTTATTTTTACTTCCCAGAAATTACCACCACAATTCCTTGGGTAAAACCCAATTAAACTTGCACACACTTAATTCACACACTCACAAACCCTTCCCACTCCTAAAAACCTGCATCCCACTCATGTGCACCAAAACCCCAATTCCCCAATCCACCAATCACATCATTTCTTAACCTCCAAGACTAGTGACGTGGCAAAATGAACGTCCAAGATGATATGCTTGCTCACAAAGCAAAATTTAAAGGCCAAGATCAAATGAGAGGACAAAATGCACTCAAGGGCACATTTGGGATTTTCTTATGATTAGGGTTTTATGTTTTTATGCTTCTAGGATGTTCTATAGGCTCTATAAAAGGAGACCCAAGTTGTGGTGATCCCTTTGTTCCAGTTTCTAGTCTCTCACATGTAATTCCTTTTTAAAGAAATAAAAAGTTTGGTTTTTGAAAAAAAAAAAAAAAAAAAAAAAAAAAAAAAAAAAAAAAAAAAAAAAAAAAAAAAAAAAAAAAAAAAAAAAAAAATCAAAAATATATATTATTACTTGTTTTTGTGTTTTCTTTCTTTGTTTTGTGTTCAATAGGTTGAAGGCTTGTTGATTTGGTTCAGCTCCAACCCGAGTTGGATTGGAGGAGGATTTTCATCCTCTAGGTTCTTGGATGTAAGAACCTTAGGTAAACTCCTTTTTCTTTTGAAAGTTCATAAAAGTGCTAGTTTATATGATCTTATGTGATTTTGTTATTAAGTGTGTTATAGATAGTGGATTTGTGTTCTCAAGTGTTGTTATACATGTTATGAAGCTTTGATAACAATTTGGTTAGGTTTCCTAAGGTTTTGATTTGGAAAAATTGGTTTTCAAAAAGTTAAAAGGGTGTTTGGCAACACGTTTTAGCAGGGTAAGAATTTGATTCATGTTTTAAAAAGATGTTAGGTTACTTGATTAAGGTTAAGTTAGGTGTTAGTAAGTTGGTAAATCAATTTTGATCAAGTTTGGAGTGAATTTGGAGTGTTTAAAAAGGATTAAGGGTGTTAAAAATCTGCATATTGCTATATTGCTTGGTTTTTCATGCATATGATTGCTTGATTTTGATTGCTAAGTGTTTTATCCTTGTAAGTTTTGACTCCTTGAGCTTCAATAAGCTCAAGGGTGCCCTTATTGTCCAATAAGCATCTTCCAAATAAGCCATAGGACCAAGCACCTCTTGGTCCTTTTGAAATCTGAGAAAGCCTGAACATCAGCAAAACAACCAGACTCGTCACACGAGTTGCGGCGCAACACTTCTAGTTGCGGCGCAACTTAGGTACCTGCAGATTTTGGTGATCTCGCAACACTTGTTGCGGCGCAAGGCAATAACACTGCGGCGCAACTTGTTGACTTTTATTTTTTTTTTATTATTTTAATATTATTTTATTAATTAATTTTCAAAATTTTATTTTTTCTTTTTTTTTTCATTTTTCTTAATTTCTTTATCATTAATTAGGACTATTTCCATTTTTAGAATATTTTTATCACTTTTATATTTATTTTTATAATTATTTTAAGTTTAATTAGTATTTATTTATTTTAAATCATTTTTAGAGTTTTAAAAATAGTTTTAATAGGTTTTAATTTTTAGAAAATTACTTTTTAGTCTTATAATAATATAAGTTGAGTAATTATTCAATAAAATCATATTTTTGACATTTGAATTAATTAAATTTAATTTTAGGGCTTTAATTAGCATTTAAAATTAATTATTTAATTAATAAAAGGTTTTAAAATATCTTTATTGGATTTTTGTCTTTATTTATATTATTTTAGACTTGTTTTAGTCTTTTTTTTTATCTTTTTCTTGATTTTGTTTTTGGTTTTAATAATTTTTAATTTTAGTGATTTTTCTACGGTTTTACGTTTTCGTTTTTTACGTCATAGTGTAATTTCCAAGAAACCGTCATTCCATCTCATCAATATTAATCTCAAATATATACAAGTTAATTCACAACACCATACCTCCTTGGGAAACGAATCTTTCATCTCTTTTTAAGTGATTGAGGGTCATTACTTGTGGTTTTCCTAAATCACTCGTCGATACTTTCCGCTACTTTACGTTTCTTCTCTTTGTTTTTCCTAAGGCAAAGAAAGGGGTGTAATTTACTACTATCACTACTAATCTTAAGAGGATGCAATATTATCAATTAAAAGACCTATTTTTCAAAAACAAAATAGTTTTGAGCAAAGAGAAACTTTAATACAACTTGACCTTCTAAATTGAGGAGACAATGAATCGATCCAAGTTTCAAAGTACAATATACTTCAAAGATCTTGAGTGACCATCGCTCTGATACCAATTGTAGAAACTAGAAGGGGGGGGGTGAATAGTTTCTCTTCGATTGGCAACCAAATTAAAATTACTTTCAATTTGGTTTGTATCAAAACTATCTTTTGCTTGAAGCTAAGTTGCATAATGATTAGGTTCAATTCAAATGCACTAGTAAAGATAATAGGTATGTGTAATGATAATGAAATAAGTAAAGGGTAAGGAAGGAGACAACCTAGTGGGAAGACACAAAGATTTATAGTGGTTCGACAACGAGGCTCTATCCTCGTTTCTACTCCACTCCTCGAGTACACCTACTCAAGATTTCCACTATATCCACAAGCTCCCTTCTTGGCGTAGAAAACCTTACATCGTCGCTTACATTATTTTCCGACACTAAGCTAAATGTCGAGACCTAATCTTTAGCTAGGACCAATCTACACAACGTTGCCTACTTCACAATTTAACGACACAAGGCTAGATGTCGAGTTCTAATCTTAAGGTAGAACCAATCTTCACGATGTTGCCTACTTCACCATTTTACGACACAAGGCTAGATGTCGAGTTCTAATCCAAAGCTAGAACCAATCTTCACGACTCTTCACTTTGAAGCTAAGTGAGAACTTCATACAACACAACTACTGATCACTTTCAAGTTTAGTGAGAACTCACAAGACACAACCACATCACTTTATAGTTTAGTGAGAACTACTAATCAAATCTATTACAACTCAACTAGACTTATCCAAGTACACACATGTAGCTTGGATTTACACAACACAAATCCAAGCAAACACATATGCAATGGATGTACACAACAAATCCAAGTATTCACAAATAACTTGGATGAACACAACTAGTCCAAGTATTCATAAATACAATGGATTGACATAAAACAAAAAGGGTATCATGATGAATATGACTAGCTCATAGATTCATCTTTATCACAACACTAGTGAGTGAGTGATCTTCTCATTGGAAAAGGTAAATGAGGGGATCAAGAGGATAATCATATGTAAACATCCTTAAAACTTTAAGTGATCATTTACTAATGATTATGCTATAGAAAAGAGAAAGGGGGCTGAGAAAAACTTCCAAGAGGCTTATTGGAAAATGAGATTTGACCCACTATTTAAAGGAGACAAATTATAACGGATATATAACGGCTATCTGGGCGCGGTACCTTATCTAGCCCGGCGGTTCCATATCGCTAAGGAACCGCCTAGCTACTTAAGGTTCCGCCCCTTGAGTATGCTCTGTTTTTTGTCTTTTAGTGGGGTAGGAATATCTGAGGTATTTGAAGCCTTCAAATGATATTCTAATAGCATATGGAATATGCTATTTTCAAATTTTCATTTTCCATTTTAATAAAACATTTTCTAAAAAAGAAAGTTTATTAAAAAGTCTTTTGTCATTTTAACAAAAGTGAGTTTTAAGGAAAATCATTTTGATGATCACTAAGTATGATTAAGAAAGGTTAGTGATATGATTATTACCTTGATGATAGTGTTAGTTAAATAATTCGTTTTGTGTTTTACACTAAATGTGTTGTAGAGTTTGTTGTGATCAAAACTAAGAAACATTAGTTAACACTAATAATTTTTTAGGCATCACTTGCATTAACAAAGTTGTATCCAAGTCTTCCGCTGTCACTCATGATAAGAATGATGATACCGATCATCGTCAACAAAAGGATACAACTTCATCTACTTCAACACCGGTTGCTGCAGAGTTACTTCCTCAGAATATCACTTCAACAATCGATCCTACAACATCCACAACTACTTTCATTGCTCCAGAGAACACAAATCAAGCAGACAATGCATTATCTGACGAAGACGAATTTATCAACCCATTCGGTACACCGGTATACGAAACTGGAGAGTCTTCCACTCGCCATGTTGATCCGTCAAAAATGCATACATTCTACCAACGACATCCTTCAACACATGATTGGACCCGAGATCATCCTTTGGTTTAAGTAATTGGAAACCCTTCACAACCTGTTCGCACAAGACGACATCTTAACACCGATGGCGATGTTTGTATGTTCACACTCGTCGTGATTTCAGCTAAACAAAAAAACATCAAAGAAGCCATGGCTGATCATGCTTGGATTGAATCGATGACGGATGAACTTCAACAATTTGAAAGACTTAAAGTCTGGGAACTTGTTGACAGACCATACGATGTAATACCATTAAATCTTTTATGGATCTGGAAAAACAAGATGGATGAAGAGAACACTATCATCAAGAATAAATTTAGGCTAGTGGCTAAAGGGTATGGATAGAAAGAGGGTATTGATTTTGAAGAATCATTTGCACCAGTAGCTCGAATGGAAGCGGTCAGGATTTTTCTTTCTTATGCTGCACATAAGGGATTCATTTTCTATCAAATGGACGTAAAGACAGCGTTTCTTAACGGTCTTTTGAAGGAAGAAGTCTATGTCACACAGCCGGAAGGATTCGTCAGTCCTCATTATCCTGACAAGGTGTATCGTCTCCACAAAGCACTTTATGGACTCAAGCAAGCTCCAAGGGCGTGGTACGACGAGCTCTCGAAATTTCTGGTCACCAAAGGTTTCTCAAAATGTTCCATTGATCTAACTTTGTTCACTTATAAATATGGGGATGACATTTTGCTTGTGCAGATTTATGTTGATGACATTATTTTCGGGTCTACAAACCCAAAACTTTCAAAATGGTTTGAAAATGTAATGCACAACATATTTGAAATGTCTATGATGGGCGAATTAAAATTCTTTCTAGGAATTCAAGTTCATCAATCCCCAAATTGTATCTTCATTAACCAAGCTAAGTATTGTCAAGAAATAATCAAAAAGCATGGTATGACCTCATGTGACCCCGTTGGGACACCATTGTCAACCACATCCCTAGATGCTGATTTGGAGTGAGATGACATAGATCAAACGAGATATCGTTCCATGATTGGCTCCCTCGTGTACTTGACAGCCAGCAGACCTGATATTCATCATGCTACATGCTATTGTGCACGATATCAAGCACGACCTACTGAAAAGCACCTCAAGGAGGTTAAACGGATCTTTCGGTACCTTAAGAATACCATTCCATGGGACTCTGGTATCCGAGGAAAACCGGTTTCTTTCTAACGGCCTATTCAGATTCTGATCATGCAGGGTGTCTTGATACACGAAAAAGTACTTCTAGTGGTGCACAATTTCTAGGTCAAGATAAGCTTGTGGGATGCTCTTCCAAGAAGCAGGATTGCACGTCACTGTCATCAGCCGAAGCGGAGTATGTGTCTTTATCTGCGTGTTGTGCTCAAGTTCTTTGGATGAGAACACAACGCACGGATTATGGCTTCCACTTTGATAAAGTACCTATGTACTGTGACTCAAAGTCCGCCATAGACATTTCCTGCAATCCGGTACAGCATTCCCGCACGAAGCACATTGATGTCATTATATCAATTCATTAAGGAACAAGTTGAAAAGGGCATTGTTGAATTATACTTTGTTGGAACTGATTAGCAATTGGCTGACTTGTTTACAAAGGATCTTTCGAAAGAGAGGTTTGCGTATCTTGTTAGGCAAATTGGTATGAGATGTTTGACTCCAGCAGAACTGGAGATTCTGGCAAAGAAGCCTGCTTGATTCGTCTATCAAACATCTACCTGTAAATATTAATGAAAAATCAAAATACAAAATTAAAAAATCTTTGATAATCCAAAAATATTCTTCTCGACATGTCTTTCAGTATAGATAACATGGACGTACCTAGAAATGTCGCTCAATAACGACACGGGTGTGTACATAAAGCTCGGATGAAAGTTGTAAATATTTTTTAAAACATGTCATTTCTATCTTTTCTAAAGGAATTTGTCTATTTTGGACAATATTTCCAACAACGGGTAGAGCATTCTATCTTGGGTTGAGCTTGTCACAAAACATTCAACGTTTTGAGCTCAACACAATGGCTTGTAATAACTTTCAGATTGCAACCCAGATCGATATTCACGGGGGAGTGTACAATTTCGTGCTCTTACCCTTAGAAAAATAAGTTAAATCCTCTTACACTTGAGTGGATTCGTCAAGACATTCAAAGTCTATGAACTCAAGTTTATGCTTTAGAAAAACCTTTTCACCAAAAAGAATTGATTTTTCAAAAAGCGTTGAACATAATTTTTTTTTCAAGAATTTCTCAATGATATTCAAAATCTTTCAAAAATTGTGTGTTCAACAACTCCAACCCTCAAAAAGAGAAATGTGGATCACATCCTCACAATGACAATTCAATTGGATCAATTTTTGAGGGGGAGCATTTTAACTTCATGTAAAGATTAACACATCTTTCTCCCGGAGATTTTCAAGACTATTTTTCAAAATTTATTTTAATCAAATTTGGTATCTCTAATATCAAAAGATTTTATATATTAGAGATAGGGGGAGAAAATGTGATTAAAATGTGATCTTATACAAGACTCGAGCACTTTAACTCTTACCTACATGTGCGAAACACTTTCGATTATCGATGCACATTTGAAGGGGGAGCATTTCTGAAATGACAAAACTATCAAGGTGTTAAATGTTTTTCAAACACCTTGTTAGACATTTGAAGTGGTTTTCATGTTTACGATCAAAATACCCACAACATCTTTAATTCACGACGTTATTGGTGTCAAAAGGGTGGTTAGGTTTAAGTCCTATGATCCAACCAGAACCGGAGGGATCTTCCCAGGGACAATCCAATAGATTATTAGAAGTCCTTAGGAAAGATGGAGTAGAATGTGAACGTAGCTGAATGCCGACTAAGTACTGATGCTAGCACTGGAACAATCACAACAAGGTGCTAGTAATGATGTCTTGGTAAGCATTGAAGGGGTTGAAGAATGAAAAATAAATGTAAGGATAAAAGGTGTAAACAAAGAAGCCTTCCAAACAACTTAGGCAGAAACCGGGTCAACACATCATGAAGACAATCTCATCATGGACCCAGTGATGTGAAGCACAACCCTTTCCTAGCTACTCAGGCTTCTCTCAAAAGAAGTTTGTTTTATTTTCACAGAGATTAACATGACTTCTATTGACTTTCTCACTCTGAGATAGTTGATATTGAATAGGTGGCATCTGCTCCAGCCTCCGAACACAAAAAGTGCACAAATCGAGTCTAGATCCAAGAGATCAATCAAATCTCGTTAGGACATACGGAAGAAGATGAAGAGAGTCCTACGCTAATGACCAATTAAGTGGCAAGTATTGAGTGTCGGTTTAGGAAAACTAAGCACTAATGACCAATTAAGTTCGTTCTCAAGGAGGCTAGTGTGTTATGTGTGTAATGATATGGATTAATTTGTGATTATATTAGAGAAAGAAAAATAGAAAAGGGATTAGAGGAGAATGACGTTTATCAAGACGGATTAAACTAATTCTAAAAAGGCGTACACATAAAATCCTAAAAACCACAAAAATTAAAATTTTAACCTAAAAATTTCTAAAAATTACCAAAAATCCCTAATAATATTCTAAGAGTTTACAAAAAATCAAAACTTGCAAAAACCTTTTGATTAATTAGATAATGACTTTTTAATGCTAATTAAAGCCCTAAAAATCAAAATTAATTATTAAAAAGCCCTAAACAAGATTTTCAAGTTCGTAAACCTCAAAAATACTCTAAATAAGCTAAAAACTATTTTTCAAAATTTTAAAACCAATTAAAACTATTTTTAAACAATTAAAAACTCCTAAAATCAATTAAATCTTAAATTAATTATATAAAATAATTAAAAGACCTAGAAAATATTTGGAAAGTTGCAAAAATCCTAATTAAGTGTTTAGAACCTAGGAAAAATATAAAAACCTAGAAAATCAGAATTTTAATTTTTAATAATAAAATAATATTAAAATAATATTAAAAATCCAAAAATTATAAAAAATTCTAAAAACTTGCAAACTAGCTTAATTTAACCTAAATAACTCAGAAATGAAAGTGAAATTACCTAAATACCCCTATTGGGCCTAGAAAATGGGTCAAACCCCAAACAGTCCCTTATTGGGCTTAATTAAGGCCCAATAAGAAAAAGTACTCAAAATAAGCCCAAAAAGCACAGGTTGACTCAAAATTTGATTTTAAACAACTTTTTCCAAAGGCCCAAAAGCTGAAAATGTGAAATAAGCTAACTTATAATAAGCAGCTTATTCTTAATGGGCTTTTTGGCCCATTAAGCTATAAGTTGTTGCCATAAGCTAAAATTTTACACACAAGCTTCTTTTGACCTAACAAAGACTTCTGCAAAAAGAATTTTCAAATAAGTCCACTTAATAAGCCAGAAACAAGTCACAAACTTATTCACAAAACGACAAAATAGTCGTTTTTATGATCTAGACCACCTCAGAAGCTGATTCAAGTTGCAAAATGTTTCTTATGACAAAACTAAGCTTAATAATCAAAAACCTTTCAAATAAGCACTCTCAATAAGCTGTAAAATCAAATAAGCACTTATGTTAAAAGTCAAACAAGTTGGTTTTCTAGTAAAAAGTGGAAGTCAAAGTCTCATAAGCTCCAGTTTACTTAAATGGGTCAAATAATGAAGATCTATCACAAAAAATAAGTTGATGCAAGTCAGAATAAGCTAGAATAGCTTATTGATAAGCTGATGACAAAATTGCACTAGCAGGGGCTAGTTTTGGATGTTGAGCAGTGGAAACTTTTTCCACTGCTTGACTATTTTGACTTTTTGTCTTTAGTGAGTTTTTTGGAGATTCAGATTTCACAAAGGCACCCAAATGATCTTTGGATCAAAAGGAGTCAATCACAGTCAAAATAACACAATCACTAACACCCAATTGATACAGTTTAATCAATCATTCATCAGACATGAACAATAAGCAGTTAAGCACTTTTGAGCAGTTTTAGCACAAATCAGCCAGCCAAATTCAACCAAATGCACACACAAGCTATAATAAACTCCAATAAGCAAGTCTAAACAGGTTTCATGCACTGGTTCAAAGAATTAAGCAAGATTCAAGCAATGAAAGTTACTGATGAACACTAACACATGCAGTTTTCTACTTTTGCTGATGTATTTGACACACAAGCCAATTTCAACACCTCAAATCTTTCAAACAGGTTATATTAACTTTGTTTAAACCACTTTTATCCCTAAGCATGCATACACTCTAAGTGTTCCCAAAATCCTAGGTCAAAACAAGCAGAAACAAGGTCTGTATAGCAGATTGATTAATTCAAGTGTTCAAACCCAAAAACTTGCAGCAAAACACTCTCAAACAAAGGTATAGCAGATACAAAGCATAAACAACAACTTCCCTTAACACAATAACAAGTTACAAGCATAAACCAGTAGACCCAAACACCCCTTTAACTTTTTCAAATCAAAATTTTCAAAAGCACAATGAGATTTCAGGCCAACCAAGCATCAATTAACACTAAAACAAGTATAATAAACAAATTCAAGCAAGAACAAGCCACAAAATTCACAAGAACACAAGTTTCATACAAATATCACCAAAAATCACAATTTAAGCAGATTTTGAGATTAAGTATGCAAACCTCATGGATGTACATCCACACCCACGAATTTTGAGCTTATGTGCTAGCAAGAACAAGCACAAGCTTCCACAATAAGCCTGCTAAGATTGAACAAGGGTTAAGCACAATATCATAAAAATCAGAAACTTTGAAAAACTTGATTAATGCAAACTTGTTACCCCACACTTGATTATCCCCAAGTTATAAGCCTCACCACACCTTAACCAACTCAGTTAGGATGCTATGATCAGCCCTATATCCCAAGAATTCCAAGATTGGAACAAGACTTAGCAAAATATCAAGAAAATGAGGAAATATGGAAACTTTTGCACACTCCTCTTTTGAAAACAGGTTTTGAACTTCAAGAACTAACAAGCATATAACAAATGAAAGCAGTAAATAAGAGTGGCCAATGACTTTTCTTCAAGATTTCAAACTCAATTTCATTAACTTAGAAATAGGATTTACAGAAACTTGAACCAAGGAAAAATCAAAAGAAGGAATAAATGTAATGAGCTAGACCCTTTATATAGAGGGTGTACATGGTCCTAGAAGGCTGAAAAATGTGAAAACCCTAGGCTTGATCTTCCAAAATTGCCCTTGTGGAAATTTGAAATCTTGAGCTCATGTGACTTATCTTGGACGTTTGTGGGGTGTATAGCTGTTGGGATTGCATCCAATGGCTCTTGTGAAGCTTAGAAAGTAAGCAAGTCTATGGGACGTTGGATTTGCTTTACTGTTTTGTCTTCTTCTCCAAGGGGTGGGACAAGGGTTTAACATGTGACATGGTTGATGATGTGGCATAGGGTTTAAGGATTTGGATGTGTTTATGTTGACCTTAATCATAAATCTGGACACTTTGGTGCCTTATTTTTTTAAGCAGTTTAGAAAAACCCAATTTGGATTATGAATGCCAAGAACATGGGTTTGATCTGTTTTAGTTTTTAAACCAGGTGTTAGGCGCCATAATTAACTTAATAAATTAAGTTAGTTATGGCTGGTGTGAGTGGATTGGTGATGTGGAAGGAAGGAAGGCTGCCATTGGTTGAAAAGAGATAGTGGGGCACGTGTCACCACTGGGTTGGTCTATGTATCTTCTTTGTCTGCCAGCTTAACACCCCCATCTTTCAGAAACTTGTCAAATGCATTCCAAACTTCTATCAACGCCCTAATCAGCTTTGTCAACTTTTGCCTTTTTACAATTTTGGCCCAAAAACTTTTACAAAGTGAAATCAGGGGTAATTCTTGCCATATTTGAATTCTTCAAGGGCTGGTTTGGTATTTTCTTCAATGATAATGGTCTAGAATTGCATAATTGACATTTTGGAGGACTGAAATTGCCAAGTCTTGATGATTGAGGGACCATTTTTGCCAATTGTTGAAAGTTGAGGGTCCTTTTTGTAATTTTGAATTTTTCAAAGGACCAAACTTGTCATTTCTTGTACATTGAAGGACTTCATGATATATTTGACTTTGTGGATGATATTGGTTGACAATCTAGCTTTGTTGAGGGGCTAAACTTGCCAATTCTTCAAAGTGGAGGGCCCTTTTTGTAATTTTGACAAACTTTAGGGACCAAACTTGTAATTATGAGGATACAAAGGTATAAAGTGTCAATTCTTCATAATTGGAGGACCCTTCTTCATAATTCTTCAAATCTTCAAGGGTTGATTTTGGGAAAGTCTTCACTAGGGTTTGGTTCATTGTGCGGCTTCGTTTCCCGTGTTCGTTTTTGCATGATTTTTGTGATCTTTTGTCATTTTCTCAACATCCGTACCTAAAATACACAAGCAACAAACACAAGCATATATTTGGGTATTTTGATGATATTTAATGCATTTTAAGCCCTATTTGGAAGATGAGACTATGTATAAAAGCAGTCTCATCACTCCCCCATACTGAACCATTGCCGTGCCCTCACGCAATGCTAGAATAAAGTATCAAAGCATCTCCAAAATTCATTTTATTCACTTTATTGAAATGATAAATTAGCTACTCTACTACTATTACTACTACTTGTGTTATAGACATAATGTATGATTTTCATCGCAAAATGGGACGTTTAGGTTCATAGAATAAGAACACGTGAATGCTTCGTTAGAAATAATTTCATCGTCCTCGATTTTCACCCCAATTCCATGCTAAGCGTGCAACGAGATCATTGTCATTATAAGTTAGTAATGCTAACACTACTCATATGCCCTAATCACGTACTTATCCTCCCATTATTCCTAAGTTGTATCTCTTATATTTTATGATGTCTTAAATGTTTCACGAGGATACATTGTTTGACTTATGCGATAATAGAGATTTAGGTCTAAAAATACAGTCCTAACGGTGTAACTAAGACCATCAAATCAATAACCCCTCCTAATAGACAACGATGTTAAAAAGTTAAGTTGACAAGAAGAATCGATAAACACGGTTTTATAACGGTTTTTAACATGAGACTTATTACCAAGACTTTTATACGCCCCATAACGGAAGGGCCTTATTATCTTTGGTTTACCTCCATCTTTTATTCAACTTCGCCATGAAGCTTTTATTATGACTTCGGTCTTGCCTTGCCTTTTATTATCCGCCTCATCGGTGGTTTTATTAGCCAAAGACGTATATCCTCACGCTAAAGCGAATTTTGGATCTTTAAAGCTTCGAAGATTAAGGCTTGATTCACTTTCAATTTTTGCATAGATTTTAGGCCTTATGGGGCTTCAAATTGTTTGCTAGATTTAGGTGAGCACTTGAAATCTTATTATTGGGTGAAGCTTTGGATTATTCGGGTGCCAATACTTCAAAACCGTGACGCTGGCGATACCTTAATGTCTTCCCAATTTAATTACACGGAAGCTACTAGAAAAGACTAGAAACCCAACAATCCTAACTAAACCGCTAAGTCAATATTTATTAAGAAAAAAATATTTACATGCGAAGGGAGAATAAGCAAATAACGAGAACACATGAGTTTTTGAAAGAATACGAGTACTCTACGTTTAGCATAGTAACTTATAATTAACTCAATCATTTCTCGTCCTCATTTAAGAGACTTAGCCTAATGTGTAGTTAAGGAATCAAAGCTAAGTGCTCAACATGCACGGTCGAGTCAAAAATTACTCTTATTCTCGCCATCGGAAAACCTACATTCGTGTCTTCAAACACTTATAAAACATGAGAAAAATTTTAAAATTTGGCCATTTTTAGCCTTATTTTGTAACAAAAACGATAAACTTTGGAAAGCGTGAAGGTTTGGCAAGGCAAGTATCTATTCACTTCTCCCCCATACTAAACCATTGCCGTGCCCTCACGCAATGCTAGAATAAAGTATCAAAGCATCTCCAAAATTCATTTTATTTACTTTATTGAAATGATAAACTAGCTACTCTACTACTATTACTACTACTTGTGTTATAGACATAATGTATGATTTTCATCTCAAAATGGGACGTTTAGGTTCATAGAATAAAAACACGTGAATGCTTCGTTAGAAATAATTTCATCGTCCTCGATTTTCACCCCAATTCCATGCTAAGCGTGCAACGAGATCATTGTCATTATAAGTTAGTAATGCTAACACTACTCATATGCCCTAATCACGTACTTATCCTCCCATTATTCCTAAGTTGTATCTCTTATATTTTATGATGTCTTAAATGTTTCACGAGGATACATTGTTTGACTTATGCGATAATAGAGATTTAGGTCTAAAAATAGAGTCCTAACGGTGTAACTAAGACCATCAAATCAATAACCCCTCCTAATAGACAACGATGTTAAAAAATTAAGTTGACAAGAAGAATCGATAAACACGGTTTTATAACGGTTTTGAACATGAGACTTATTACCAAGACTTTTATACGCCCCCTAACGGAAGGGCCTTATTATCTTTGGTTTACCTCCATCTTTTATTCAACTTCGCCATGAAGCTTTTATTATGACTTCGGTCTTGCCTTGCCTTTTATTATCCGCCTCATCGGTGGTTTTATTAGCCAAAGACGTATATCCTCACGCTAAAGCGAATTTTGGATCTTTAAAGCTTCGAAGATTAAGGCTTGATTCACTTTCAATTTTTGAATAGATTTAGGCCTTGTGGGGCTTCAAATTGTTTGCTAGATTTAGGTGAGCACTTGAAATCTTATTATTGGGTGAAGCTTTCGATTATTCGGGTGCCAATACTTCAAAACCGTGACGCTGGCGATACCTTAATGTCTTCCCAATTTAATTACACGGAAGCTACTAGAAAAGACTAGAAACCCAACAATCCTAACTAAACCGCTAAGTCAATATTTATTAAGCAAAAAATATTTACATGCGAAGGGAGAATAAGCAAATAACGAGAACACATGAGTTTTTGAAAGAATACGAGTACTCTACGTTTAGCATAGTAACTTATAATTAACTCAATCATTTATCATCCTCATTTAAGAGACTTAGCCTAATGTGTAGTTAAGGAATCAAAGCTAAGTGCTCAACATGCATGGTCGAGTCAAAAATTACTCTTATTCTCGCCATCGGAAAACCTACATTCGTGTCTTCAAACACTTATAAAACATGAGAGAAATTTTAAAATTTGGCCATTTTTAGCCTTATTTTGCAACAAAAACGATAAACTTTGGAAAGCATGAAGGTTTGGCAAGGCAAGTATCTATTCACCCCCCATACTAAAGTTAAACATTGTCCTCAATGTTTCGAGTCTAGGGGTGCAAACACCCCCATACTAGAGACGTAGTCGAATGCCTAATCTAGCATGGAAAGGATGTAACCAATAAGTAATAGCCGTTTATGAAGTGTGCTAAAAACCTAAGGTTAGAACATCAAAGGATATATCATGGATATTGAGAAATGTCTCCAAAGCAAACGATCGAGTTCTCCCATAAAACGAACAAGAGGGGCTCCAATCGTGAAGATCATGATCTAAAAAAACACAATTCACAAACAACCACGGAACAAAGGTTGGAAGGGCACAAATCCCCACACGTTAACTACATTAGAAAGCAATAATATGTACATAGGATAAGCATGGGACTCCCCCATGAGGCACCTCGTTTTTTATTACCGAGTTATGAGCTCGACTCGATCCCCTCAATACTAATTATCATTGGGGAAGGTGACTTGGTCGAGGTAGTTCAAGGATGGAACTTCCCCGCCAAAGTAGTGCTTCAACCTATGTCCATTCACCTTGAAGTTAGGACCATCATCTTGAGCTAGCTCGATGGTCCCATACGGAAATACTTGAGTCACGGTGAATGGACCGGACCAACGGGATTTCAACTTACCGGAAAAGATTTTCAATCTAGAATTAAAAAGCAAAACTTGATCCCCAATGTTAAAAACCCGGTTTTTAATTTTAGAATCATGCAACTTTTTAGTTTTTTCTTTGTAAATCAATGAATTTTCATAAGCAATATCCCTCAATTCATCTAATTCATTCAATTTCATTTTCCGGTGTTTTCCCGCGGTCTCCATATCATCATTACAATGCTTTAGGGCCCAATAAGCCTTGTGTTCTAACTCGATAGGCAAATGAGAATTCTTTCCATACACAAGATTATAGGGAGTGCACCCAATGTGCGTCTTATGAGCGGTCCTAAAGGCCCATAAAGCATCGTCTAACTTATCCGACCAAGATTGTTGGTTTTCCCCTACGGATCTCTCCAAGATCCTTTTCAAAGCTCGGTTTGAAACCTCGACTTGCCCACTCGTTTGTGGGTGATAAGCCGTAGAAAGACGATGTGTAACCCCATATTTCCTTAGAACCCTTTCAAATTGGTCATTACAAAAATGGGTTCCACGATCGCTTATGATAGCACGAGGGGTTCCAAACCGAGAAAACAATTGCTTCAAAAACTTGACTACCACACGAGCATCATTGGTGGGCAAGGCCTTTGCCTCCACCCACTTAAAAGGTAGCCAACCGCAACAAGGATGTACTTATTACCACGAGATGGTGGGAACGGCCCCATAAAGTCTATACCCCAAACGTCAAAGATCTCACATACTTGAATGATATTTTGTGGCATTTCATCTTTTTGTGAGGCTTTTCCTTGTCGTTGGCATGCATCACACGACTTCACAAGATCTTGTGCATCTCGGTAAATAGTAGGCCAAAAGAAGCCGGCATCAAACACCTTCTTATCCGTGAGATTAGCACCGTGGTGACCACCCGTGGGTCCCTCATGGCAAGCTCTAAGGATGTTAGAATCTTCGGTGCCAAAAACACAACGTCGGATGATTTGATCCGCACAAGTTCGAAACAAGTAAGGGTCGTTCCAAAAGTATAACTTGACGTCATGAAAGAATTTTCGTTTTTCTTGAGTCGTCATACCCTTAACGATGAAGTTACCCGCATGGTAATTTGCAAAATCCGCGAACCATGGGGTAGAAGAATCAAGCTTAGAATTCACAACACCAAGTGTCTCGAGCGGAAATGTTTAGGTGATTTCCTTGGGCTCGTAAACACTTTGGTGAGGATCTTCCAAACGAGAGAGATGATCGGCCGCTAGATTCTCGGCTCCTTTTTTGTCAACGATTTTGTGATCAAATTCTTGAAGGAGGAGAATCCAACGAAGTAATCTCGACTTAGCATCTTGCTTTGCCATAAGATACTTAATAGCCGAATGGTCCGTATACACTATGCATTTCGTCAAGACGAGGTAAGGTCGGAACTTCTCAATTGCATACACCACGGCAAGGAACTCCTTTTCCGTTGTAGTGTATTTAAGTTGAGCCTCGGTCATTGTCTTGCTAGCATAGTGAATAGGCAAGAAGTGCTTATCATGACGTTGCCCCAAAACGGCCCCAATAGCGTAATCACTAGCATCACACATTAGTTCAAAGGGGAGGTTCCAATTGGGAGCAACAAGAATGGGAGCTTCGGTAAGTTTCCTCTTAAGGATCTCAAAGGCTCGTACACAATCTTCGTCAAAGACAAAACGTGCCTCTTTTTCAAGAAGATGTGTAATAGGTCGAGAAATCTTTGAAAAGTCCTTGATGAATCGACGATAAAAGCCCGCGTGGCCTAGGAAACTCCTAACTCCCTTGACGGTTTTGGGATGAGGTAATTTGGCGATGACGTCTACCTTAGCTTGATCTACCTCAATCCCCGCTTTCGAGACCTTGTGCCCTAAGACGATTCCACTCTTAACCATAAAATGACATTTTTCCCAATTGAGCACAAGGTTGGTTTCCTCACAACGTTTCAACATTCTCTCAAGGTTCGACAAACACGAAGGGAAAGAATCACCAAACACGGAAAAGTCATCCATGAAGACTTCCATCGTCTTCTCGATCATATCATGAAAAATAGCCATCATGCATCGTTGAAAAGTTCCCGGTGCATTACAAAGTCCGAATGGCATTCTACGATAGGCAAACGTTCCATATGGACACGTAAACGTAGTTTTTTCTTGATCACGAGGATCGATGGGAATTTGGAAGTAACCGGAAAAACCATCTAAAAAACAATAGAAATCGTTTCCCGCAAGACGCTCCAACATTTGGTCCATGAAGGGCAAGGGAAAATGGTCTTTTCGAGTGGCTTCATTCAACTTACGATAGTCAATGCACACTCTCCATCCGGTCACGAGTCTAGTGGGAATCAACTCGTTGGCATCGTTTGGCACAACGGTCATCCCTCCCTTTTTAGGGACACAATGAATAGGACTCACCCAAGGGCTATCGGAAATCGGGTAAATCATTCCCGCGTCAAGGAGTTTAAGGACCTCCTTTTTGATGACATCGTGAATTTTAGGGTTCACCCTCCTTTGACTTTGGATTGTGGGCTTGAAATCCTCCTCTATTAAGATTTTGTGGGTACAAAATTTGGGATCGATTCCCTTAATGTCGGATAACTTCCACGCAATCGCCCCTTTGTGATCCTTAAGAACATCGACAAGTGCGGTTTTTTCATCATTTGAAAGATCCTTCGCAATAATAACCGGCAACTTGTCGTCCTCCTCCAAATAGACATATTCGAGGTGAGGAGGTAAATCTTTCAACTCGAGGATAGGTGGTTCCTCAAGTGAAGATTTGGGCTCGATACTCATAACCTCCTCGGGTGGAGGAAATGGGAAATCGTTGAGAAAATCCTTGATAATCGAGAAGTCCTCATCGTTGTCGAGGTCTTCGTCACAAGTACGTGGAACATTGCATTCTTCCAACGTAAAACCACCACCTTCAAAAGGAGTGAAGGTTGGTGTCGAATTATCAAGAATTGGATCCAACATAGTGGGATTGCCACTAGTTTCTTCATCACCAAAACCTAGAACTTCTTGTGAAAATTCCTCGCAAACCACGTCGATCATATCAAGGAGGTTTATGGTTGCAACGGAATAGACATGAGAAATTTGAGAGTTTTGAGTTGCGTTTATAACAAGTTCCTCGTCGTTGAAACGTAAGGTGATCTTTCTAACATGCACATCAATCAAAGCCATAGACGTATCTAAAAACGAACGACCTAAAATGAGAGGAACTTGAGGATCCGTGGGGATATCAACAACAATGAAGTCTACGGGATAGTAGAACTTCCCCACTTTCACAAAAACGTCTTCCGCCAAACCACATGCAGGAATTGTGGAATGGTCGGCCAACTCGATAGACATTAGTGAAGGAGTAAGATTAGGAAGATTGAGTGACTTGAAGATTGCAAGTGGCATCAAGTTAATGCTAGCACCAAGATCGGCCAAGGCGAAGCATTCTTCCATGTCTTGGATTGCACAAGGGATCAAAAATTTACCGGGATCACCGACTTTTTGAGGTATGCGATTAAGATAAACCGATGAACAACTAGACAGTTGGTGCAATTTCTCCTTGTTGTTCAACATACTCTTAAAGTTAGCAGCAAATCGAGGCATCATGACCAAGGCATCGGCGAAACTCACATTAAGGTGCAAATCACGAAACATTTTCATAAAAAGCTCAAATTGATAATTGTCGCGCTCTTGACGTTTCTCCTTCCTAAGTCTCGATGGATAGGGCAAAGGTGGTGTGGGTTGAGGCATAGTAGGCATAGCCTTTGGAATCTCGGGTTCCAATGATGGTAATGGGTCAACCGTAGGTGTGGTATGAGCGGTACTTCGTGGGATTGGGACATGCTCCTTTTGGACCACCACCTCGGGTTCTTCCTCAATTGCTTCCTCCGTAGGAGCAATTGGTTGAGGAATCGGCTCCTTAAGTGTCTTACCACTACGCGTGGTAATCACTTTCATCTCACCCTTAGGGTTGGATATGGTGTTGCTAGGAAGACCACTTGACGACGGTTTACACATTATTGCCTCAAACATAGACGAGATTTTATCTTCAAAATTAGATTGTCTCAATACGGCTTCGGTTTGCCTTTTCTCGGCCTTAAGCATCTCTTGTTTAATCTCATGTTGCCCTTGTTCCATCTTTTGTTGGTTTTGTTGCAACCTAGTGACATTTCCTTCCATCTTGTTTGTGTGGATTTTAAGTTCATTAGCTAACTCATTTTTCAACTCTTTCTTCAAGTCGTTTTTAAACTCGGATCTTAGGCTAATGATTTCTCTTTGAATATTGTCAAACCTAGCATCATTCCCACTAGCATATTCAACAAACTCACTTGGAAGACCTTTCAATGTTTGCAAACTTTTGTTGTTATTTTGAAAATCATTTTTGTTTGAAACTTGATTATTAGCCCCTTGATTCCCATAGTTTCCCTTGTTGTAATTGTTTTTAAAACCAACTTGATTGTTGCGATAGTTGTTAGCATTTTGATTTGAACCAAAACCCGGTGGAGTCATTTGATTAGAGCGGGAAACTTGACCGTTTTGGTTGTAATTTCCCGTGGCCGCGAAGGCACTCGAAGTGTTACCACCGTTGGTAATGCACTCGGAGAAAATTGTGACCTCCACCACAATACATGCAAGAAACCTCAACCGCTTTAACCGTAGCGGGAGCACTTGGTTCACCAACTTTAAACTCAATCAAAAGTCCTTTCAACTTATCAAAAATCTTGTTTTCCAAGTTTGCCTCAATTTGGCAAGCATCGATGGTATTAGACAAAGAAGGTGAAGCCGAAGACGAAGCCTTACGAACACTAGACGTGCTACGAGGACTATACACCTTAGATCTATTTTCAATTATCACCAAAGCTTCCTCAACCGTTTTACACAAAAAATTACCACCCGCGGCGGCATTCAAATAATCCCTTTCATGATCATTAAGTCCATTGTAAAACGTGTCAATTTGATGCAAATCGGAAAAACCGTGATGAGGACATTCATGTAACATTTCCTTAAACCTATTCCAAGCCGTTGAAAAACTTCCATTAAATTCTTGTGAAAACTTTGAAATCTCGTTTTTCAAGTGTGTAGTCTTAGAGGGCGGAAAAAATTGGTTCACAAACTTAGACACGAGATCCTTCCACGTCAATATAGAATTGGGTGGCTCTTTCTCTAACCAAATTTTAGCGGGCCCCGCTAAGGAATACGGAAAAAGCATCATCTTAATCGAGTCGTTCGAGACATCCTTAAAGTTGCAAGTAGCGGTAAGACGATTGAATTGGCGGATATGGTTGTGTGGATTGTCCTTCTCATCACCACGGAATTTGTTGTTTTGAATCATGGACAACAAACCCGTTTTCACCTCAAAATTCTCCGCAAGGATAGCGGGAATCACAATAGCCTCTCCATAACCCTCGGTGGGTGCTTGAAGTAACTCCATCATAGTTCGATTCGCCATGGTTGGTGCTTCTCTTACAATGGGTTCGTCAATAGGAGACTCCTCACTAGAATTGTTGGGAGTGGGAGTTTTGTTCTTTCGTTTACGTGCACGTCTTGCTTGATTTCGAGTTAGCATAAACGTCACGTACAACGAGGGGACGAGCAAAGAAGATTCTTTTTGGTGTTTTGTATTTTTCAATTTTTTGTGGTTTTTTATTGTATTAACCTTTTTGGAATTTGGTGAAATGTATTAAGTAGACAAAAATCTACAAATCTCCTCCTTAATCAAATCTCTTGATTAAAGAAGCCTCAAGGAATGAAAACGATCACGTGAAGTGAACGCCTTCGATGACTTTAGAACGATGGTGGAACACCAAATCGTTCAAGAGGGTTTAATCAATAGAAACCAAGAAAATATATATGATACTTAGTAATACTTTGGGCGGCAAAACCCTCGATTCACTCTAAAAATCAAATACGCACAAGCAAGCGGAGGAAAGGAGGCGGCACGAAGCACTTAAGAGCCTTTTTCCTTTAGGTCGTGAAATACAACCGCCTTATACCCACCTTATAGTTTGTATTATCAAAATTAAGCTTCACGAAAGTATTTATCTATTTTTGCCTTTTTCTTTGGTTTGAGATTCGAATACAATGATTGGGTAATGACCTCCCAAGTCAAGGTTGTGATTTCTCACGTATTTGGAGTACTTGTGAATTTATTGTTCTACGTATACAATATATTAATAATATTCACACAAAAACCGAAAACCGATAATACGTATTAGTAGAGTGCTACTAATACAAATACTAATTATGGTTAGTATAAAAACAACAATGCCAAATCAAAACACAACACGCCTCCCCGGCAGCGGCGCCAAAATGATGTTGAGTTTTTACCACCCTTTAGGAAAAGGATGACAAAAGTGGCAAGTATTGAGTGTCGGTTTAGGAAAACCAAGCACTAATGACCAATTAAGTTTGTTCTCAAGGAGGCTAGTGTGTTATGTGTGTAATGATATGGATTAATTTGTTATTATATTTGAGAAAGAAAAATAGAAAAGGGATTAGAGGAGAATGACGGTTATCAAGACGGATTAAACTAATTCTAAAAAGGCGTACACGTAAAATCCTAAAAACCACCAAAATTAAAATTTTAACCTAAAAATTTCTAAAAATTACCAAAAATCCCTAATAGTATTCTAAGAGTTTACAAAAAATCAAAACTTGCAAAAACCTTTTAATTAATTAGATAATGACTTTTTAATGCTAATTAAAGCCCTAAAAATCAAAATTAATTATTAAAAAGCCCTAAACAAGATTTTAAGTTTGTAAACCTCAAAAATACTCTAAATAAGCTAAAAACTATTTTTCAAAATTTTAAAACCAATTAAAACTATTTTTAAACAATTAAAAACTCCTAAAATCAATTAAATCTTAAATTAATTATAGAAAATAATTAAAAGACCTAGAAAATATTTGGAAAGTTGCAAAAATCCAAATTAAGTGTTTAGAACCTAGAAAAAATATAAAAACCTAGAAAATCAGACTTTTAATTTTTAATAATAAAATAATATTAAAATAATATTAAAAATCCAAAAATTATAAAAAATTCTAAAAACTTGCAAACTAGCTAAATTTAACCTAAGTAACTCAGAAATGAAACTGAAATTACCTAAATACCCCTATTGGGCCTAGAAAATGGGCCAAACCCCAAACAGTCCCTTATTGGGCTTAATTAAGGCCCAATAAGAAAAAGTACTCAAAATAAGCCCAAAAAGCACAGGTTGACTCAAAATTTGATTTTAAACAACTTTTTCCAAAAGCCCAAAAGCTGAAAATGTGAAATAAGCTAACTTATAATAAGCAGCTTATTCTTAATGGGCTTTTTGGCCCATTAAGCTATAAGTTGTTGCCATAAGCTAAAATTTTACACACAAGCTTCTTTTGACCTAACAAAGACTTCTGCAAAAAGAATTTTCAAATAAGCCCACTTAATAAGCCAGAAACAAGTCACAAACTTATTCACAAAACGACAAAATAGTCGTTTTTATGATCTAGACCACCTCAGAAGCTGATTCAAGTTGCAAAATGTTTCTTATGACAAAACTAAGCTTAATAATAAAAAACCTTTCAAATAAGCACTCTCAATAAGCTGGAAAATCAAATAAGCACTTATGTTAAAAGTCAAACAAGTTGGTTTTCTAGTAAAAAGTCAAAGTCAAAGTCTCATAAGCTCCAGTTTACTTAAATGGGTCAAATAATGAAGATCTGTCACAAAAAATAAGTTGATGCAAGTCAGAATAAGCTAGAATAGCTTATTGATAAGCTGATGACAAAATTGCACTAGCAGGGGCTAGTTTTGGATGTTGAGCAGTGGAAACTTTTTCCACTGCTTGACTATTTTGACTTTTTGTCTTTAGTGACTTTTTTGGAGATTCAGATTTCACAAAGGCACCCAAATGATCTTTGGATCAAAAGGAGTCAATCACAATCAAAATAACACAATCACTAACACCCAGTTGATACAGTTTAATCAATCATTCATCAGACATGATACAGACATGAACAATAAGCAGTTAAGCAGTTTTGAGCAGTTTTAGCACAAATCAGCCAGCCAAATTCAACCAAATGCACACACAAGCTATAATAAACTCCAATAAGCAAGTCTAAACAGGTTTCATGCACTGGTTCAAAGAATTAAGCAAGATTCAAGCAATGAAAGTTACTGATGAACACTAACACATGCAGTTTTCTACTTTTGCTGATGTATTTGACACACAAGCCAATTTCAACACCTCAAATCTTTCAAACAGGTTATATTAACTTTGTTTAAACCACTTTTATCCCTAAGCATGCATACACTCTAAGTGTTCCCAAAATCCTAGGTCAAAACAAGCAGAAACAAGGTCTATATAGCAGATTGATTAATTCAAGTGTTCAAACCCAAAAACTTGCAGCAAAACACTCTCAAACAAAGGTATAGCAGATACAAAGCATAAACAACAACTTCCCTTAACACAATAACAAGTTACAAGCATAAACCAGTAGACCCAAACACCCCTTTAACTTTTTCAAATCAAAATTTTCAAAAGCACAATGAGATTTCAGGCCAACCAAGCATCAATTAACACTAAAACAAGTATAATAAACAGATTCAAGCAAGAACAAGCCACAAAATTCACAAGAACACAAGTTTCATACAAATATCACCAAAAATCACAATTTAAGCAGATTTTGAGATTAAGTATGCAAACCTCATGGATGTACATCCACACCCACGAATTTTGAGCTTATGTGCTAGCAAGAACAAGCACAAGCTTCCACAATAAGCCTGCTAAGATTGAACAAGGGTTAAGCACAATATCATAAAAATCAGAAACTTTGAAAAACTTGATTAATGCAAACTTGTTACCCCACACTTGATTATCCCCAAGTTATAAGCCTCACCACACCTTAACCAACTCAGTTAGGATGCTATGATCAGCCCTATAGCCCAAGAATTCCAAGATTGGAACAAGACTTAGCAAAATATCAAGAAAATGAGGAAATATGCAAACTTTTGCACACTCCTCTTTTGAAAACAGGTTTTGAACTTCAAGAACTAACAAGCATATAACAAATGAAAGCAGTAAATAAGAGTGGCCAATGACTTTTCTTCAAGATTTCAAACTGAATTTCATTAACTTAGAAATAGGATTTACAGAAACTTGAACCAAGGAAAAATCAAAAGCAGGAATAAATGTAATGAGCTAGACCCTTTATATAGAGGGTTTACATGGTCCTAGAAGGCTGAAAAATGTGAAAACCCTAGGCTTGATCTTCCAAAATTGCCCTTGTGGAAATTTGAAATCTTGAGCTCATGTGACTTATCTTGGACGTTTGTGGGGTGTATAGCTGTTGGGATTGCATCCAATGGCTCTTGTGAAGCTTAGAAAGTAAGCAAGTCTATGGGACGTTGGATTTGCTTTACTGTTTTGTCTTCTTCTCCAAGGGGTGGGACAAGGGTTTAACATGTGACATGGTTGATGATGTGGCATAGGGTTTAAGGATTTGGATGTGTTTATGTTGACCTTAATCATAAATCTGGACACTTTGGTGGCTTATTTTTAAGCAGTTTAGAAAAACCCAATTTGGATTATGAATGCCAAGAACATGGGTTTGATCTGTTTTAGTTTTTAAACCAGGTGTTAGGTGCCATAATTAACTTAATAAATTAAGTTAGTTATGGCTGGTGTGAGTGGATTGGTGATGTGGAAGGAAGGAAGGCTGCCATTGGTTGAAAAGAGATAGTGGGGCACGTGTCACCACTGGGTTGGTCTATGTATCTTCTTTGTCTGCCAGCTTAACACCCCCATCTTTCAGAAACTTGTCAAATGCATTCCAAACTTCTATCAACGCCCTAATCAGCTTTGTCAACTTTTGCCTTTTTACAATTTTGGCCCAAAAACTTTTTTACAAAGTGAAATCAGGGGTAATTCTTGCCATATTTGAATTCTTCAAGGGCTGGTTTGGTATTTTATTCAATGATAATGGTCTAGACTTGCATAATTGACATTTTGGAGGACTGAAATTGCCAAGTCTTGATGATTGAGGGACCATTTTTGCCAATTGTTGAAAGTTGAGGGTCCTTTTTGTAATTTTGAATTTTTCAAAGGACCAAACTTGTCATTTCTTGTACTTTGAAGGACTTCATGATATATTTGACTTTGTGGATGATATTGGTTGACAATCTAGCTTTGTTGAGGGGCTAAACTTGCCAATTCTTCAAAGTGGAGGGCCCTTTTTGTAATTTTGACAAACTTTAGGGACCAAACTTGTAATTATGAGGATACAAAGGTATAAAGTGTCAATTCTTCATAATTGGAGGACCCTTCTTCATAATTCTTCAAATCTTCAAGGGTTGATTTTGGGAAAGTCTTCACTAGGGCTTGGTTCATTGTGCGGCTTCGTTTCCCGTGTTCGTTTTTGCATGATTTTTGTGATCTTTTGTCATTTTCTCAACATCCGTACCTAAAATACACAAGCAACAAACACAAGCATATATTTGGGTATTTTGATGATATTTAATGCATTTTAAGCCCTATTTGGAAGATGAGACTATGTATAAAATAAGTCTCATCAATTCTTATGAATCAAACTTGTGTCAATTGGAAAGTAACAATGGTATGATTCTTAATGAATCAAACTTGTTCCAGGAATTTGAATTGACGACTTTAATCAAGTGGATATTTATCCAATTGATTCACTCTTTATGTTCGCAGTCTTGCTTTGAGACGGTCGAGTAAAGAGAACGGCTAGTATAGCCGTGAAACCCTGTCAATGAGATTCTTAAGTGAATCTACCTATCACAGGTATGCTATTTAATATCGTATAACGGTCTTCACCGACCGAAGGTAAAACGCTACCGATTTAGGACGAATGTCAAAGCCATTTAGTCCATGTCTATGTTTTGTCTCGAGAAGGTGGCGTCACCGTGTACTTAGCAAAGTCAAAGATTCAAAACCACATACTCATACCTAAAAATATACTCGACAATTAATAGTGTGAGCATGTGGATAAAGACACAAGATCGCAAGATGGCAAAGACAAGTCAAGAATGATTTGAAGATCTCAAGATAAAAGACAAAGTCGAAAGACAATGACAAAGGCTCAAAGATCACAGCATGAAGGAACATGACTACTGTTACACGTTCAAGACTCATTTATGACGAGATTCGTAATCTCCATTGATCTCCAAATATTGAAGGGGAATGACCTCACATTGGGGGAGATTGTTAGCCTCAAAATATTGAGTCAAACAAGAATGCTCGGTCATAGTTTATTATTGTAACATTTATTAGAACGTTGTAATAGTTAGTTAAATAGTCTTGGTTCACGGGCTTGGATTTAAGCTACTTAAAGCCCAAAAGACAAGCCCGGTCCAAACAATATAGACCATTATGGTTACATGTAAGCTCGGCTATATAAGGCCCTTCCTAGCATGTTAGGAAGGGTGGATGATCATTTGTAACTCTAATTCTTCTAATCTAATATTCACCAAGTTAATCATCTCTCTCTCTCTCTACTTTATCTCACTACTTTCTCTCTCTAGGAATCCATCTCTTTTCATCTATTTTCTATCATTAATCATCTAAATATATGGGATAACAACAAGGTACTAGAAATACGAACACGGGCAAGTATACCCTTTAGTTTGTAATATAGCTTGTAGTGGTAAGCCGGGATTGTTCACTAAGACTTGGTTTCATTTTAGTAATCAATATAATAACTGAAGAAAGAAATGATTGATCTGAATAATAATAGTAACAAATATCACTAATATGGGATAGTTCGTATGAGTTCATGATGATGTTAATAATGATCGAGAAATGTTTAGGTAGGTAAAGAGTGATAAACCTTTTTCGTCAAAATGGTGTTTACACAACTTACTTAGTGTGATTCAAGACTTATGTTTATTCGAGCGACTAAGCTCAAAACAAGTTGCCAACGAAGCTCAATATTGTATCACGGTTTCTAAGCGGATTTCTCCAACCAAAGATTCAAAACCATAGACAAGTCTTTAAAACTTATCACAACGACTTGCGTTTCTCAACGTCAAGCCATCATAACAAATCAACTCTAGATAAAATATGGTTTATAGAACTAGGTGGTAAAATGGTTCTACAACATTAGCTTGAAATCAATTATAAAGGATAGCATCATCACTAATCATAGTCACATACCCATATAGTCACAAATAGCTAATCCTAGCATAGTAATCAAAGTAACAAATAGAAAAGAGTAAGAGAACATCATACTTAGATTTGATCGAATGAAAGAGTATACAAGTGTCACGATTGTATCGTTCCTCCAAGAATCAAAGAGTGGAATACTCTCGTTACAAGTATTTCCCAAAAGTGCATAATACTGAAAATACTACTAAAAAGCTAAGAATACTCGGATTGGAGTAGTGGTTTTGGAATGAGATTGATTATATGAAATGAGTAAAAGTGGCTCCTATTTATAGTGCTGGTTGAGAGCAAATGTGCGCTGCACTTATCCGAAAGTGTGCCGCACTTTGGATGTGGTAATGTGCGCTGCACTTCTGACATTGTGCGTCGCACTTTTGTGCGTTCCAGATTCTTATTTCAATAGTTTGGCATATTTTCACAATAAGGAATATTGGAAATACGTTTTACGTATTAGAAAGGATCGGTCACTCCAAAAATAGAGTAAGTAGTAGCTCGTAGTCTAGTTAAGTTAATATTAAACAAACAAGGCCAAGCCAAGTCTACAACATGTGTAGGTCGGCGGCTCATTGTAAGCTCAAGCCCATCTCATGGGCTTGGGTATATCAACCCTATCCTTAGTTGGAGAGGGTGTGGTTAACGTCATAATTTCACATAGTTAAAGTGTGTTTTTTATACTTTCTCTCTCTAAGTGTGTGTGTGTTCTCACCATCCTTCTATCTCTTTCTCTCTCTAGAATATAAGCAAGATTTACAATATCCTACATTTGGTATTAGAGCTATGGTTCAATCCTTGGATTGACATGGTTTTATTATTGATTCGATGGTGTATTTTTCTTATCTCAAATCTGTCTTAACAGTTTTATCACTATTTTTTTCCTTTTCTGGCTCGTCATTGTTATTATCATTTTCGGTGTCTGGATACATTTTTTGTCACGTCATTCTTATTGTCATTTTTGGTCTCTGGATACATTTTTGGTCACGTGGGTTTCTCAGTCCTCTCGGTTTCATTTTCTATCATGGTTAAAATTTTACAGATATGGTTTTAATAGTATTTCTGGGTTTTCTATTGGTTTTTTGAAGATGAAATGATAAAAACATATCTAGAAAAACCAGATTCGGAGTTCACGAAAAGTTACCTTATGGATAAGGTTGTAACATTGCGACATGTTCTTTTAAAAACATTGTGACATGTTCAGACAAAACATTACGACAATGAATATTGCGGGGTATTCTTTGAAGACCTCAAAATATTGCGACAATGAAACAGACAAAACATTGCGATGGTTTTTTTAAAAGGTATTGCGACATGTTTCACTTAATAAACATTGCGACATGTTTTTTTAAACGCATTGCGAGAAGTGTTTACCCAACATTCGGAAGAGGTGTTCGTTTTTTTTCAAAAATTATACTACCGAGACCAAAAACAATATTCAACACACCAGCCTTATATCTCCTCAACAAAAAAATCCACGTCTAATCCTATACCCTTCGTCGCCTAATCCCATTTACAAATCATCTAGACTCGAACAAGAATATATAATCATAGATCTCAAATTCGTTCAAATAAATAAAATCTGTTAAGATTTTGTATTTGACCAACATGCATCATAGATCTAATATCTGGTGTTAACCAACTTTAATATTTGTAACAACCCAAAATCGTGGTCATTATTTAATGATATTTTTACGTATATGTTTTAAATTTTTGACGAGGTTGATTTTCATGACGATTGGTAATTTGGTTTGGATGATGATTGAAATTTTATTTTTACGTTTTGACGAGTTGCGAGGATTATTAGTGATGACGATATCGACGGATGCCCGAGAAATTTTACATTTTATTTTAAACATGTCGATGTTTAATATTTTGACGTTTTTATTTTAATGTCGTATTAAGTCGTGTCGGGACTATATAATATCATATTTTGTGTGCGTTTTAAGTTTTGAGAAGCATTTTTATGAAACCCGAGACCCGTAAAAGTTTTCAAAAGAATCACAATTGGCAAAAAGTACCCTAAACTTTTTCCATATAAAAGGAAAATTAAACAATTAAAAACACACAAACACCACCACACTCAAAAATTTTCTCTCTCTCCCTCTTGTTCTTTCTTTTCCCGTCCACCTCAAGCAAAACAAACACCCTTGATTTTTGATTTCAAGTTTGAATCTATTAAAACTAATCAAAGTCCCATCTTAGTTATTTGATTCTCCATCTTTTGGTATGAAATTTAGCCACATGCATTAACATTTTTATAAAACCCATTTTTGGATGAAATTCTTGATGTTTGATCTTAAATTCTTGTTATATGTAGGTGTTTATGTTCATATGTATATGTTTTATTGATTGCATGTTATTATTTTTGAGTTGAGTTTTTATGATCTGATCATCTAGGATGATTTAAGGTGTTATGATATGAACTAGTAATGTAGGAATGCTTATCGTGGTAAAAATGAGGTTAAAATGTGGTGAAAAATTGATTTTGAGTAATTTTTAAACATGTATTTTTAGGCAGATTATTAAAAGTAATTTTCTGAAAATATGAGTTTGAGTTTTAGATGAACTAGTTAGATATTGTTGTAGAGGATGTTTTTACCTTCGTTTTGGTATAAGGTAGGACTTGTAGCTCCAAACGAGCGAAAAGTTACGTTAGTTTGATTATTTCGTGTACCGGGAGACGAGTACCGACACAATATATAATTGTTGTCGATATTTGGATCGAATCTCGGGGACTATAAAATGGATTTTGAAATATGTCAAGGACTGATTTTTAAGGTTAAGTATGAGGATGTCGAGTTATTTTCAAAGTTGAGTGTCGGTTTCATAAACGGGGAAAAATAAATGTGTTAAAAGACTATAAGTATTGTTGACGTAAAACTGTCCGGTTTCTGTAATTCAAAGATGAGTCGGGCAGGGAACTTTAAATGTAAAATCTTTTGATGAGTTTTTAACAGGGCTTTCTATATATAGTAAGTGAAGTTTCTGATTAGTATCATAAAAATTTGACGTGTTTAAGTGGGGTAAATGAGCTTGTACATTTGGACTGTACCGGCAGATTTTTATCGACGAAGTTAACTAATAGTAAAAATATAATATGGAATAAAAAGGGCACTTGTATTATTTTTATTTTGGATTGATTTTGATTTTATGATTTTGAGTTTGATATTACTAAGTATAGATTTTACTCGAGTTATTATTGACGAACGCGCCTTATTTGATAAGTTGCGGTTTTTGTTTTTAACGGGCATCAACTATCGTCGAAGATGGTCATACTATTGCTATTACTTCAGGTGAGTCTATAGCCTCGCTTTCTACTTGTTTTAATGATTTTAAAACCCACGAGGGGGATACATGCTATTTGAAGTAAAATGAACACATGTCATGAGTAATTGTTGGACCCGATGTTGCCTTTGATGAAATGAATTGTATAAGTACCTAATTCCATAAGACCCTAAATTCATGAGCCGTTAACTATCTTCTGACTTGATGTTGCGAGTTGGGAATAGCCGCTTATTCTAATAATAGTACTATTGGGCTGAAAACCCTATCTGAGATCAGGGCTTTACGCTGAGTAACCCGCTGGGAAGGATAATTTTACGTGAATGAGAATTGGTATTCTTGCAATTAATACCCTAGTAGGGGCACTGGTAACTTTTCTAGTCATGCTGGCATTTGGCGTGGGTGACTAAGTTAAGGGGTCGGTGTCATGAGCTTAATACAATTCAAGAAATATTGTTATAATATGATATACCAGATTGATAGATTGAATGGCCACAATTCTATTAAACAATTGTGAATGATTTTTACGATGTGTTCAATTATGATTTTGTAAAACCTATAGACTTGCTCAACCTTTGTGTTGATGATTTTAAGCATGTATTTCAGGTACTTGAAGTTGTTGAATTGCGAAGCTTGCTAGAGAAGGATTGCGGGATTGCTTTTGTAGTTATTTGGTCTAAAACAGGATTTCTTTCCCTATTGTCATAAACATATAGTAAATGGTCAAGTATTTTGGTGAAAGGTTTGTTGTTTTGATTAAGATCCTAGGGGAAACCTGTACGCTACTCTGATATATTTTAAACTGATTTTACTTGGGATTGAAGGTTTTAGACATTGATTTAAATAATTTCCATATTTATTCCTAAATATATTGTTTTTGGGTCATTTAAAGAGTTGTGAAATGAAGTTTGTTAATAACACCCAATTGTGTATTTTCCGCTGCGCAATGTAAATTGGGGGTGTTAAAGATTGGTATCAGAGCTTTTTAGTTATAGCGAATTAGGTCGATTTTTGAAAATGTCCTAAACTATAACTTTGGTGTGGAAAGTATTTTATAAAAGCAACGCAACTTCTCTGCAAGGCTCCGGTAAGATTATTTATTTTTGTTATGCTTTGTTATTATAGATGTATCCTTTATAATTGTTGTGAATTCTTGAGTATTTATTAAGTAACTAATTCAATGAGGTATTGGTATAAATGA